>JAVSCE010005163.1:0-747552 GCA_032199065.1 Smutsia gigantea | reverse complement strand
CAACAAGTGCTCCCTTGTTCATCTGCCTTCAGGCTCAGGATGGTAAACTTGCCTTTCCCTTCTCAGCCCCAGGGTGCTGCATTATCCCTTCTGTTTTCCCTATATCCTGACCATATTTTGCAAAAGTACCTTTATTAAACTCTCCTCAAGTCATCCTAAGTTAGGGTAACACCATTATGCCATCTGTTTTTGTCTTGAATCCCTGGCTGACAACATGTGTCGGACAACTTATTTACCATCCAGTAAGGCACGTTTACATCACTCAGCCTTTCACCATGCCTCTGATGCATAGTGATGTGAAGACTGTCAACACTGGCTCTTCCCATCCTACATGAAGAATTACTGGGCACGGCAGCTGGCTGAGTCCCACATCCTTCTGAGGTCTCCAGGACAGAGCCGAGGGACAGGTGTCTGTGAGACTGAAGAACGTGTCTTCTGATCCAGAAGCTCAGTAGTTCCACAAAGCGGGTTCGGGACAGGAGTGTGCTTCAGTCATACTAAAACCTTGTCCAGAGCCCACTTTAGTATCATTTCAGGACAGAGAAAACAATCCAGGAATGATCTTTGGGTTTTCCAAGTTAAAAACCATGAGAACTCCTATTTTTTTTTTACATAAAATACAGAAATTTAATCAGGTAACATATCATCCCTATGTAGTAGGTAAAGGTACTCTTATTTCTACTGTATTCTGGATTTTAAGACTAAAAATAATGAGGTTATGAAAAATGGTTAAACAGTGGGTCAGATAACTAATCACAGTAACTTCAGGAAAATTTATGTTTAAATTCATATTCTAACTACTTCAAATAGAAGTATAAAGTTTCTTTTGTTATTTTTTTATAATTTATTTTGGTATCATTAATCTACAATTACATGTGCAATATTATAGTGATTAAACTACCCCCTTCATCAGGTCCCCCCCACTAACCCCTTACAGTCACTGTCCTTTAGCGTAGTGAGATGCTATAGTCACTACTTGTCTTCTCTGAGTTGTACAGTCCTCTCTGTGACCCCCCAACATTACATCTGCTAATCGTAATGCCCCTTTTTCCCCCTTATCCCTCCCTTCCCAACCATCCTCCCCAGTCCCTTTCTCTTTGGTAACTATTAGTCTGTTCTTGGGTTCTGTGAGTCTGCTGCTGTTTTGTTCCTTCTGTATTTTTTCTTTGTTCTTATACTCCACATATGAGTGAAATCATTTGATACTTGTCTTTTTCGGCTTGGCTTATTTCACTGTGAATAATACCCTCTAGCTCCATCCATGTTGTTGCAAATGGTAGGATTTGTTTTCTCCTTATGGCTGAATAATATTCCATTGTGTATATGTACCACATCTTCTTTATCCATTCATCTACTGATGGACACTTAGGTTGCTTCCATTTCTTGCTATTGTAAATAGTGCTGCAATAAACATAGGGGTGCATCTGTCCTTTTCAAATTGGGCTGCTGCATTCTTAGGGTAAATTCCTAGGAGTGGAATTCCTGGGTCAAATGGTATTTCTATTTTGAGTTTTTTGAGGAACCTCCATACTGCTTTCCACAATGGTTGAACTAATTTGCATTCCCACCAGCAGTGTAGGAGGGTTCCCTTTTCTCCACATCCTCGCCAACATTTGTTGTTGTTTGTGTTTTGGATGTTGGCCATCCTCACTGGTGTGAGGTGATATCTCATTGTGGTTTTAATCTGCATATCTCTGATGATTAGTGATGTGGAGCATCTTTTCATGTGCCTGTTGGCCATCTGAGTTTCTTCTTTGGAGAAGTGTCTATTCATGTCCTTTGCCCATTTCTTAATTGGATTATATACTTTATGTTTGTAGAGGTGCGTGAGTTCTTTATATATTTTGGAAGTCAACCCCTTATCGGATACGTCATTTATGAATATATTCTCCCATACTGTAGGATGTCTTTTTGTTCTACTGATGGTGTCCTTTGCTGTACAGAAGCTTTTCAGCTTGATATAGTCCCACTTGTTCATTTTTGCTTTTGTTTCCCTTGCTCGGGGAGATATGTTTATCAAGAGGTTGCTCATGTTTATGTCCAAGAAATTTTTGCCTATGTTTTTTTCTAAGAGTTTTATGGTTTCATGACTTACATTCAGGTCTTTGATCCATTTTGAGTTGATTTTTGTATATGGGGTTAGGCGGTAGTCCAGTTTCATTCTCTTACATGTAGCTGTCCAGTTTTTCCAACACCAGCTGCTGAAGAGGCTGTCCTCTCCCCATTGTATATCCAAGGTTCCTTTCTCATATATTAATTGACTGTGTATGTTTGGGTTAATGTTTGGACTTTCTGTTCTGTTCCATTGGTCTGTGGGTCTGTTTTTGTGCCAGTACCAAATTGTCTTGATTACTGTGGCTTTGTAGTAGAGCTTGAAATCAGGGAGTGTAATTCCCCCTGTTTTATTCCTCCTTCTCAGGATTGCTTTGGCTATTCAGGGTCTTTTGTGGTTCCATATGAATTTTAGAATTATTTGTTCCAGTTCATTGAAGAAAGCTGTTGGTAGTTTGATAGGGATTGCGTTGAATCTATAGATTGCTTTTGATAGTATAGCCATTTTGACAATATTTATTCTACCTAGCCAAGAGCATGGGGTGTATTTCCATTTGTTAGTGTCCTCTTTAATTTCTCTTAGGAGTGTCTTGTAGTGTTCAGAGTATAGGTCTTTCACTTCCATCATTAGGTTTATTCCTAGGTATCTTATTCTTTTTGATGCAATTGTGAATGGAATTGTTTTTCTGATTTCTCTTTCTGTTAGTTCATTGTTTGTGTATAGGAAAGCAACAGATTTCTGTGTGTTAATTTTGTATCCTGCAACTTTGCTGAACTCAGATATTCTAGTAGTTTGGAGTGGAGTCTTTAGGGTTTTTTATGTACAGTATCATGTCATCTGCAAATAGTGACAATTTGACTTCTTCTTTACCAATCTGGATGCCTTGTATTTCTTTGTTTTGTCTGATTGCCATGTCTAGGACCTCCAGTACTATGTTGAATAACAGTGGAGAGAGTGGGCATCCCTGTCTTGTTCCCAATCTTAGATGAAAAGCTTTCAGCTTCATGCTGTTAAGTATGATGTTAGCTGTGGGTTTGTCATATATAGCCTTTATGATGTTGAGGTATTTGCCCTCTATACCCATTTTGTTGAGAGTTTTAATCAGGAATGGATGCTGAATTTTGTCAAATGCTTTTTCACCATCTATGGAGATGATCATGTGGTTTTTGTTCTTCTTTTTGTTGATGTGGTGGATGATGTTGATGGATTTTCGAATGTTGTACCATCCTTGCATCCCTGGGCTGAATCCCACTTGATCATGGTGTATGATCCTCTTGATGTATTTTTGGATTCGGTTTGCTAATATTTTGTTGAGTGTTTTTGCATCTACGTTCATCAAGGATATTGGTCTGTACTTTTCTTTTTTGGTGAGGTCTTTGCCCGGTTTTGGTATTAGAGTGATGCTGGCTTCATAGAATGAGTTTGGAAGTATTCCCTCCTCTTCTATTTTTTGGAAAACTTTAAGGAGAATCGGTGTTATTTCTTCTCTATATGTCTGGTAGAATTCAGAGGTGAAGCCATCTGGTCCGGGGGTTTTGTTCATGGGTAGTTTTTTGATTACTGCTTCAATTTTGTTGCTGGTGATTGGTCTGTTTAGGTTTTCTGTTTCTTGTTTGGTCAGTTTTGGAAGGTTGTATTTTTCTAAGAAGTTGTCCATTTCCTCTAGGTTTTCCAGCTTGTTAGCATATAGATTCTCATAATATTCTCATAATTTTTTGTATTTCTGTGGGGTCTGTCTTTATTTTTCCTTTCTCATTTCTGATTGTGTTTATGTGTGTAGATTCTCTTTTTCTCTTAATAAGTCTGGCTAGGGGTTTATCTATTTTGTTTATTTTTTCAAAGTACCAGCTCTTGGTTTCATTGTTTTTTTTTCTATTCTTTTATTCTTCTCAATTTTATTTATTTCTTCTCTGATCTTTATTATATCCCTCCTTCTGGTGACTTTGGGTCTCATTTATTCTTCTTTTTCCAATTTCAGTAATTTGTGAATGTTCTTTCTTCTTTAAATAGGCCTGGATTGCAATATACTTTCCTCTTAGAACTGCCTTTGCTGCGTCTCACAGAAGTTGTGGTTTTGTGTTGTTGTTGTCATTAGTCTCCATATATTCTTTGATTTCTGTTTTGATTTGGTCGTTAACCCATTGATTAATTAGGAGAATGTTGTTAAGTCTCCATGTATTTGTGAGCCTTTTTGTTTTCTTTCTAAAATTCATTTCTAGTTTTATACATTTGTGACCTGAGAAGTTGGTTGGTAGAATTTCAATATTTTTGACTTTACTGAGGTTCTTTTGTGGCCTAGTATGTGGTCTATTCTGGAAAATGTTCCATGTGCACTTGAGAAGAATGTGTATCCTGTTGCTTTTGGGTGTAGGGCTCTGTAGATGTCTGTTATGTCCACCTGTTCTAGTGTGTTGTTCAGTGCCTCTGTGTCTTTACTTATTTTCTGTCTGGTTGATCTGTCCTTTGGAGTGAGTGGTGTGTGAGAACTATCTTTTAAAAAACAAAACAAAAGAAGAAAAGAAAGCTAGAACGTACATTTCTAGAATAGTGATAAGAATTCTAGAATGATAGTAGTGTTAGAAGAATGCCCCTACTACCCTTTTAAGGCCCTAAATATTTTCCTGGAGAAATGCACTAGAAACTGCCTGTAGATGGTGTGTCCACCAGTCAGCCAGAACCGTCATAGCTTCCTCTGCCTTTCAGCCATCCCACCACACATTGCCACCTCCAAGGCAGACATTTGGAGGTCAAATACCTAAAACTTAGATCTAACAACTTGCTTATGGGTCTTTGAGCAGGTTTAGCAACAAGAAAAGTTTGTGTTAAGGAAAGTTTGAGATTTCCTATGTATTATCTTGGCACTTCCTAGCTCCCATGACCAGATTTGGATATGTCAAGTACCAAATGTCTGCATATTGATATAGGACATGGGTATTTGCTTTTCAAGGGGCTCATTGTAGTAAAAGAAGTATAACTTCTGTGGTGTGATGTGAGGAGCAGGTGTAAAACACCATCCCAAGTTCTCAGTCTGTGTTTCCCGAGAATGAGCTAGCTGAGTCTGGTGAGACATGGGGCTTTTGCACTGCAGATTGTAAAGTCCTTTAGAAGTGCTGGGTGGATAGCATTCCCATAGAGCGTTTGTACATAGTTGGCCCTGTAATCCAGATGGTCTGAGAAGGTTGCTTCCTGCTTGTCCCACAAGAAATGAGAGCAATGGGCAGGACAGTCTGTCCACTCTAACTTGGATTCATTTTGGAAGAAGACTGCTCAGGCTTCTTCTTTTTGCCTCTCTCTCCGACGATATTAGGTGTTTGAAATACATATGACCTTAGTTTTGTAAGTTCTCCTTTTCCTTGTTAAAGCCTATTTCTTAACTGAGCTGCAAAACATTAAGGAATTCATTCTGTATGTTGATACATGGCAAATGGAGATCCAGATGAGATCTAACACATCAGTGATGTTCATTAAAGGGTCCCAACTGTACAACACATGGCCAACAAAAGCCCCCAAACTTAAAATGAGTTTGACAGTCACCTGGTGTTACTAAGAAAAATTCAAAAGTAAGCTGAAATTTTAGATATAATAATGATTTGCTTTTTACTGTTAATATCCTTTTTACCAGTATGGGTTCCCATATAGTCACATTTAGTTTTCAGTGTATTTTTTTTAAGCTCTCATATTATAGGAATAGTTCAGCCTTACCCTCTTGAGGATAATTATCCTCCTCAGTTTCCCAAGAACATGACAGGTTAATTCAGGCACTAAATTCAGGGGGTGAAGGCAGATCAATCCACTTTCCCCGGACCTGCACAGTCCAACAGGCACTTGACCATTCTGGGGTAAGGCCCTCGATGGTCCCACCATGTGCAGACTGAGTTGCAACCTGTCTGTTTACCTTCATGCTCAGTTGTAGTTCTCAGAAACATAACAATAATATCAGTGTGGCTTGGTCCTAATGACCTCTGAGTCTGAGCCACCCACAGTGTCAGAACTGGCTTTTGTCACAAGCCTGATAAGGCAACAGAGCTGCAACCTGCAGACCTCATCCATGTATAAATCTATTGGACCCACACAATACGCTGAGCTATTTGCCTGCACTTAGTACTGAGATATTTTGCATACTCTGGATTTCTGGCTTTTCTTGATGAATAGGAAAGTCTAGCAAAACTGTGGCTACATTGGGGTGGAGCTAAGTAGCCACAGCTCTTTCTGTTTCCTTGTTCTTCTCCTGCCTTACACCCCCACCACTTCTCTTATTTGTGACACCTTCTGGGTCTCTGTAGGGACTTAAGTTCTTAAAATAGAGGCAATATAAAGAATAAAGAGGATGGAGCAAGTATGACTTCTTAGGGATCACACCAACCCCCAGTTCACAATGAAGGCAAAAATAGCAACTTAGGCAGGATGACCTTTATTATCTGGAAATCATGTAGATGGAGCCAGCCAATCAGGGTCTGGGGGTAACTGAACAAGCCACTTCAAAGTGGGGAAGAAGTGAGGGTTGAGCCATCAAGAAGGAACGGGTAAGTGGATCAGTGGGGGTTTTAGCTGATGAGAGACTGAAACCCAGAGCAGAGACATGTTGAGAGCCTAATTTAATGAATTCAACTTCATCAGAATGAATTTATAATGAGAGATAGTGATTATCTGTTACATACCTAATTTGTTTCCTAAGACTACCCCAACACAATGTAGCAAAGTAGTTTAAATATGTGATTTTCCTGTATTAAACAAATTTAAAGGAAAAACTACTCCAGATGAAGGGAAAAGGGAAGTTTCTGTTACCAAGTTCTTGGAGGTGGAAACTCTCACCCTCATTCCTTTGCCTGAAAACAGCAGGAAAGTCCTCAGTGTTCAAAATATTTGACAACCTTCTTTTTAGAGGCTACACTGGAATTGTTATATCAAAACCTATTATCCTTTTTCTTAAATTCCTGGCTTTTTTTTAATTACAGAGAACAAGTTGGTAATGAGATCACTGAAGATTATCCTAATTGAAACATACTGTGATCAGTTATTTTGAGGTGAGATAGGAAAAAGGACACAAGGGACTCATGAAATTCAAGGCAGGGCAGTAGTTCTCATTAAGGCTGGTCCTGTGTCGGCATGGCAGCTAAGAGGTGGTGATGTGACTCTCAGCCTTCCTGAAGTTAATGGGATGGTACCCTTCTGTATCCATGCCCAGTCAAACACTAATTTATTATCTTTCTCTCCATTCCACAAAAATGAACTTTTAAGTTGCCTATGTGACATCTCTATCTCTAGTCAAGCTTAAAAGCAGCATGTCTTTTCAGCTCCAAAGGAAAATACTGTTTTATATAACTGCCAGTATAAAGTAAACCATACAGCCTTTGAGGCTAAGCTGTATTGCTTTAAGGAGCAAAACTCTTTATACTTCCTGACAGGGGAAGGCAGAGCCACACCAAAATTTTCCCATCTCTGCCAATTTGAGGAGGATTCAGTTTCTCTATAATTTTAAAAGAGCACCTTGTGGAGGTTTTAAAGCAACTTAAAAAATGTTAGAACTCTCTGACTCCTGCTTGCTACTGATTTCCTAAGAGCACATTAGAAAAAGTTTCCTGGTTATTTTTTTTTTAAGGAGGAGAGGGTTGCATATTGTTATCTTTAGAGCAGAAATTTAGGCTTAGTTCACATAAGCCATGCTGACACCAAGCTGGTCATGTGAGGATAATCCCACATGTGGACACTCTGCCTTTCCTGCAGCCTCTGCTCGCTGTTGCTCCACCATTGGTGCTGTTCTCACCTCCTTTCCTTACCTCACGAGGGGACATGCCCCTCCTGCCTATGATTACTGCTATGCCTGTGCTCTGGCTGCCACACCTGCCTCCTCCTTCCTAGGAACCTTCAGCTATGCAGCGCCTCTGTTTCGACTGTACTCAGAGATGTTCCTTCTTAACAGACTCTTTCTCTTGGGTGTGAATATACTCAAGGGTTTCCCATCTGAAGAAATAAACCAAGCCTCTCTAAACCCTCTTCCTCCCTACTGTTCTCTTCTCCTTGGTGCCCCCATTGCTATTTCCTCATCTATCATACACACTTCAGCTATCTCTAATCTAGTTTTCCATCCCACTGTTCAGCTCCCATTTCAGATCTCCCAGTGACCTCTGTGTTGAAATCTAAACTTTCACCTTAACTTACCTCAGTGGCATTCAATGCTCTGAACTTTGCCTTCTTTTCTGAAACACTTCCTTTTCTTGGCTTCCATGACACTACATGTTTCTGTTTCCTTCCAAATTCCCTTCCTATTCCTTAAACACTCTACCTCTTCTATAGGCTTCTTTCCATCCATCTGACCTCTGTATGTCAGGGATCTCAAGTCGGAATTGTAGGGCCATTTCTAATGACAATTTATATTCTCTCCTTGTGTAATATCAACCACACATATGATTTAAATTACCACTACATGTACACCAATGGCTAACAAAGTTATAGTTCTATGTCATTGAGTTTCAGATGTGTTATTCAACTGCATGCTTTTCACTACTTGAACCCCTCAAATGTATAGCTAAGTAAACATGCCTCAAACTGAATTCATGATCTCCCACCCAAGACAGATCCTTGTGCAATGTTCCTTAACTCAGTGAATGACATCACATGCTCCAATTCCATAAGCAAAAACCTGGGAATCATCTTTATCTTTCCTCACCTATTATATGTAATGTATTGTAAGGCCCTGTTGATTTTCTATCTTAAGTGTTTGTCATCTTCCCCCACTTCTTTCTATGATCTTTTACTATCATTTCTTACTTGGGCCTTTCTTGGGCATTTCTTATAAATAGTTTCCCATTTGGAGTACCTTCATGCCTGCTTACCTGACTTTAATCAGGCTGCCAAATGATGCCCAGAATATCATTAGACACACAACTCTAATGATGCCGCTCCCCTGCTTAACCTCTTCAATGCTTTCAACTTGTCTTGATGTTGAGGCCAGATAATGTACTTTCAGTGCCCTGAAGTGATTTGGCTCCTGCCTACTTGTCTAGCCACATCATCTCTCAGCCCCCATTCTAAGTCCCTACTCCGACCTTCCCAATTCTCTAAACATAGTGAGTTCCTCTTATCCATAAAGCTTTGCTCATACTGGCCTCTCTGCCTGGAGTATTTTTACTTCTTACCAGCTGCTACATCTGTTTAACTCCTGGTCACCTGTTGCATCTCAGCACAAACATCACTATCTTAGGAAAGCTTTTCTAACTCAGTAGATATAGTCAGGACTCCTGTTAAATACTTTTCCTTCAAAGCATTTAATTCAACTGTAGTTTAAAATTTTAAATGTGGCAATTTGTTAATGTTTATGCAATCTACTAGGCTATAAACTCTACAAGGGCAGGTATTTTCTAGGCAGCTCCTTGTCCTATAGAAATTTAATAAGCAACATTTTAGTGTCAGTGTTAGCAGTAGATAGTCACTGGTGGACCCAAGATTTAGGCAGGGAAAAACATAGACATGGAAGAGAGGAACTAAAAGGAATGGAAGGTATTGGGCGATAAAAGATACAGATAATAAGAATTTAACAGGCACCATCTGCAGAATCAGGATGCCAACCAGAACTCAGTTCAGATATCAACTTTGATTTATTGCTCTTGCCTTCCAGGAGTGATGTATTGAGAAGGATTCTGAGCTTGTGTTAGAACTCAGGCAGAAAAGAAATGTCATCATTGATTAATTATGTCTTTCCTAGAGGGAGAGAGTGAAGTGGTGGTGATGCGGGGTTCTTGTTCACAGATCTGAAGAATGAGCTTTGTAAACACTCAAGGTAGGAGAGCAAGGTAGGGGCTTTTATTTAGAGATAAAGTGAGAGGACAGAACCCCTGGCTCACGCCAGGAGGGGACAAGAGAGTCTGTGGTTGGCTTGTTGTGTAGGGGTTTTATGTGCGCTTGAGGATTTTCAGGAATGGGAGTAAAGGGCTAGGGGTGCAGACTTGTTCAGTGGTCCCAGAATGCTCATTTTTGATGAGTAACAGAAGAAATTTGCTGCTTTGATTCTTTCTCAGGATAGCAGTTTCCCTCTGGGAGCATGTCAATTAAGACTGCCTGCCCTGCCCCCAAGGTGGGCTGGGTTGTTGCCTGTTCGCTGAAGTGTGTTAAGAATCTTACTTCTTAACTTCTTGGGCTGTTTATAGTTGGGCTTGCTTACTAAATTAGGCTTTTTCCTAGGTTGCAGATTACTTGATTAGGATCAGAGAAGGAAATACAGCACATAGGTACAGTTAAAAATAAGCTGGGCCTTTTAGCAGGCTAAGGTAACTTTTACAGTGTCATGATCTAATTGATACAGTGAAGTCACAGGTTATGCTGAGACACTTCTCTTTATCTGCAGAACACTCAACATTCCAGGCCAAGTTACTCCTGGCCGTGAGCTTTAACTGATCTCACTGAAGAGGTCTATATTCCTAGTCTGGTATCTTTACCCTAGAGAATTAGTGTGACTCTGACTTTGCGAAATGCTGAACACAGAGTTTCCATAGGGACTTCTTTGCACATTGTTACATTGTTCTGACTGTAATTATCTTGCTCTTCTTTTTCTCCGAGGCCCTCACCCTACTCTGCCTAAACCACAGTCCTTGTCTCAGTGGTAGGTGTGGTGTAGATTTACCATATCTGATAAAAGATATTGCCAAGTAATTATGGTCCAGTTCTCCATCTGCCAAGAACACTGGATAAATACTGGACTTCTTTAAGAAAATCCACCAAAGAAATACAGATTTACTAAAAACAAAAAATCAAACCAAACAAAACATTCAAAAATCAAACACAAAAACTAGAACTCAGTCAAACAGGAGAGAGCCCATTGGTATGACCACTTATTTCACTTAGTAGTTTGCACTTGTGGTGAAACATCACAATTAGCTTCCCCAATGCAAGTAGCATAATAATATTAACATTTTTTTGGAGCATTTATCATATTTCAGACAATGTGACATAGATTTACATATGTTAATTTATTTAATCCTCACCGTACCCTGTGAGATAAGTGCTATCGTTATCCCTGTTTTATAGATGGGAAACAAATTCAGAGATTAATTTATAGAATCACTTAAAACACAATGCAAGAGCCAGGATTTTAATTTTGATTTCTAAAATTTTCAAAAAAGAGACATGTCTTGACATGTTACTGGAAGTTCTGTGTATACACAACTTTTAAAGAAGATATATCTGTAAATGAAGTAAACAATAAAGACCAATAAAGAAGACATGTATCAATATTTTTCTTGAAATACTGAAAGACATAATTTTGCAGCTGTTGAAGGATGGCTGAAAGGAATAGCTTTTACAAAACTATAATATTCATCCCAGAGAGGTTTTTTTTTATGTAACTGAAAAATGATTAATTGAATGTTTGCTTAATTACTCTTTGAAGCATCCAAGTAAAGCTAATCAGTATGATATATCTAGAGTTATCACTTTCCAATTTTTTATAAACAGTGCTAAGACTCCAACCTTAAAATGGTCCTAGGTTTCTCTATGAAGTCTTGAAAATAGTAACGAGGAGTGACAATAAAATATGTAAATTCCTGGAGTGCCCTTTTATTTGGGTAGAGTCGAGGTTTCTTAAGGAAACAGCTGCACAGTGAGGCCTGCCTTGGGAAGGGACTGTAGCTGGTACACATGTGCCAAAACCACAAAAGGTAAAAATTCTTTGAGTCTTTGTAAAAGGAAGCACTTCGATAATAAGAGCTCGGTAGCCTCAGCCAAGATAAGCTATTTTTCTGAAATAAAAATAGAGCAGCCTCCAGGACTACCAGTATTAAATTTTTCATAAGCATGAGAAATACTCTAAAATGACATGCGAGCAAACCATGGGCTGGGCGTGATAACTATGTCTGACACCCTATCTTACATCAATGGAAAGGATCTCTTTTTCTAATCAGGAAGATACCCAGCCATTAACTCTTATCAATTGTTCACTCTCTGCCCCCACCTCAAACTCTCTCTCTCTCTGAATTAAAAAATTTTATACAAAAGGTCCTGTTAGACGAGAGAGACATTGCCTGTGACAAGCTATGTCACAGGCCGAGCCCAGATAATCATTATTCTGGTACTTTCCACAAATATATGCATATGTATTTGCATCAATTAAAACAAAAAAGGGGGAAATGTGGGATTCACTTCTAATTTAAGTATAAAAATCATATGAATAATCATAGTTGACTTGGTTGATTATAGTAACTGAATTCGTTTCTTTGATATGACTGCCTTTGCATTGTTCACCTTGTGCGAGCTTGTTCACTGTATTGGAACTTGTTCGTTGCATGGTGAGCAATAATGTCTTGTGTATTGAAAAGTTGTTAAGAGAAAAAACCTCAAAAGTTCACATCGCAAGAAAAAATAATTTGTAACTATGTATGTTGAAGGATGTTAACTAAACTTACTGGGATAATCATTTCACAATAAAAATTAAAAAAAAAGTTTTATTATACGGAAAAAAAAAAAGGTCCTGTTACCCTCAGGCACCTTGCTGGACTGCCTGACCTAACCCAGTGCGCTAAGGACTGAATTTGAAAGACAGCAGAGGCTGACACCAGGAGATAGTCAGAGCTGAGAAACTCCCACCTGATCTTGTGAGCTCTGGCTCTTTTTATACCAGGAGTTGTCAAACTTTTTTCTGTAAAAGGCCAGATAGTAGGTATTTTAGACATTGTGGGCCATATGGTCTTCATCACACCTATTTAGCTCTGATGTAGAATGGAAGTGTTCATAGACAATGTATAAATGAATAAATGTGATTGTGTTCCAATATAACTTTATTTACAAAACAAGTCCATATATAGGCAAGAGGCCATAGTATACCAGCTTCTGCTCTGTACCTTCACTCAGATCCAAATCCAGCACTTCCTCCACCCAAGGTTAAGATTGTGCAGGTAGAAACCCTGCATGAGCTACATTTTCCAAACTATTGAAGTTTGCAGTGGCACTAAACAAATTATCACCAGTCTTCTATCTGGGGTCTGATAGAGACCTTTGAAATATTAAGCAATGGATGGCTGTCCGGCCTGCCTGCCTGCCTGCCTGTCTTCCTTCCTCCCTTCCTCCCTTTCTTCCCTCCCACCCCTCATCTCTCTTTCCCAATCAAAAAATATTTTTTGAAGCCCAGTGTATGTTAGATGCTTAGGGATACAATGGTGAATAAGACCTAACTTTTTGACTTAGAGATGTTTTCAATCAATAGGGGAGGCAGAAAAATAGACAGTTTCAATATGGTGTTTTACAATAGTGTAACAAAGATATTACAATACAAGTATGAAAAGAATATTATGTGAACAAACCATCTCAGCATTGGAGGAATAGGAAAATTCTTCCATTTGGACACACAGCTTTAATCTGAAAGATGACTATTATCCAGGCCAGTGTCAGGGAAGATAGTATGGGAAGTGTCCTAGCAAGCAGGATTTCATAACAGGTCTGGATGTATGAGAAACCATGTAGTGCTCATTGACTGCAGAAACACAGAGAGCATAGAGTACGAGATGGGATTGCTAAAGGACTCAGAGGCACTCAAGAATGAGCCCACAAAGGACCTTTGGGAACCCTAGTTCAGGTCACCCTCTGTCTCACCAGGACAGCTCAGAAAGCCTCCTAGCTTGTTGCCACACCCCAAATGTCACCCCTCTTCAGTCTGTTCTCTATACCATTGCCAGAATGATCACAGTATCATGTAGTTCATATTTATCTCTCCTTAAACGCCATCAGTGAATACTCATTGCTCTCAGAATTATTTCCAACTACTTAGTAAACCCTAAATTCCATAAGGATGTGGCCCTGACTACATCTCCAGCCTCATCTTTTGTCAGCTCCATCCCCATGCTCTGGTTATTCTTTTTTTGTTTATTCTTTTACTTAGGTCTTCCAAAATGCTTTTATAATATCTCTTGTTAGATTTATTCCTAGGTACCATAGACACTTTACAGCTTTTGTTGCCATTGAAAACAGTATCTTTTAATTGCATTTTCCAAGACCTTATTATTGATATAGAAATACAATTGATTTTTGCATATTGATCTTCTATCTAGGGTTCCTGCTGAACTCTCCTGTTAATCCTAATGGTTTGTCTATGCATTCTTTTAGGTCTTCTATGTAGGCAGTTCATATCAACTACAAGTAATTCTGTTTTGCTTCCTGTTTTGCTTCCATTCTATTCCTTACATTTGCCTGATTTTCTTGTATTTTTGAGCTAGTACCTCCAATACAATACAAGATTGATGTGGTGTTAATGGACATATTTGTCATTACCATTTTTAAAGGTCTGTTTTCACATTTATGTTGAATATGCTGTTTGTTTTAGGGTTTTTTGAAGTTATCTTTCATTGGATTAAGAAAATAAATTCTTATCCTAGTTTGTTAAGTATTTTTAGCATAATAAATTTTTAGTTGCATTGATTTTTTTTTCCCGAATCTATTGAGATGATCATATAATGTGAAGAATAACACAAATACATTTTCTACTGTTGATTCCATTTTGCATTTTTGGAGTAAATACAACTTTTAAAAAAGCTTGATGAATTATATATTAATGTTTTATTTAGATTTCAGATTTATGTTCATAATTGAGATTAATCTGTAATTTTTGTTCTCATAAGAGTCTTTACTGGTTTTGATGGTCAGATAAAGCTGACCTCATAAAATGAGTTGTGGAGAATACCATCTTTTACAACTGTAGAAGACTTTGTAGGGCAATGGAAATAGCTGCCTTTGAATTGTGGTAGAATTTTCCTAAAGCTGTCTGAACCTGGTGTTTTATTTGTAGGTATATATTTGACTACTTATTCAAGTATTTTAAATGGTTAAAGAACTCTCCTTTTCTATGCTTATCTAGTTTTAGTAAAGTTATTTTCTCCTAGGAATGTATTTTGGTGTAAGATTTCAACTGTAATCTTACTGTCTTTCGTAAATCTTTGCTATTTATTCTTTTTCATTTTAAATATTTTTATTTGTGTTTTCTTTAGTTTTTCTTCATTAGCGTTGCCTGAGATTTATAAATTTTACTAGATCTTTTGAAACCAAATTTTAGCTTTATTGATCATTTCCATTTTACGAGTTTTTTTTTTCTATTTCATTACTTTTTTACTAGGTCTCTTATTTCTTCTTCCTGCTTTCTTTTGGTTTATTCTGTATACTTTTCCCAACTCTAATTGGAAGCTTAGCTCATTCACTTTTAGTCTTTTCTTTCTTTTTTTTTTCTTCTTAACATGAGCATTTAAGTCTATAAAATTTCTTCCTAGCATTTCTATAGATACATCTCACAACATACTAGCCAAACAGAATAAACAAATATAAGAAAAGATTTATTGTAGGGATTAGCTCACACAATTATGGAGGCATGAAAGTCCCACAATATGCCATCAGTAAACTAAAGAACCAGGGAAGTCAGTGGTGTAATTCAGGCCACCTCTGGAACCTGAGGATGGGGGTGTGTGTGTTGGGGGAGGGGCTGGTGCTGTGAGTGGCCACTGGAATCTGAAAGCCCTAGAACCACGAGCACTGATGTCTGATGGTGGGAGAAGATGAGGTCTCAGATCAAGCAGGGAGAGCAAATTCACCCTTCCTCTGCCTTTGTGTTCTGTTCAGGCCCTCAGAGGATTCGATGATGCCCACCCAAATTGGGGAGGGCTATCTGATTTACTCAGTTCACCAATTCAAAGCTAATCTCTTCTGGAAACACCTTCCAAGACACATCCAAACAAAACGTTTTACCAGTTCTCTGGGGATCCTTAGTCCAGTCAAGTTGAAATGTGAAACTAACCATCACACACAAGTTTTGAGATTTTGCTATTTTCCTCATCTCTCTGAATATTTCTAATTTTTGTTAATGATGTTTTTGTCTATGAATTACAGCTGAAGGTTTTAAAGTATCCAAGTACATGGGGTTTTTAAATATATATATTTTTATTGATTTATATCTCAATTGCATTTTGATAAAAGAAAACAGCCTGCAATTTATTGAGACTTGATTAAAGGCTGAAAACTTGGTCAACTTTGGTAAATGTTCTAGGTTCAGTTAGCTCCTTACACATATGGTATATTGTTTAAATTTTTCATTAATTCATACTTCTTAGTTCTGTTGTTCATTCTTTGTCTTTACTGGGCATTGTTTTCTTGAGGTATAAATCAGTAAATTAGTGTTAAATGGTGGAGTTACTTATTTCCTTGCTGTTCTTTTTTACTTGATATCTTTTGAAACTTTGCTTTTAGATGTATACAAGTTTAGAATTATTATATGTTTCTACTGATTAAAACTTTTAATGAATATGCAAATGTTTCTGTCTGAAGTAAGCTGTGGCCCTCTTCTAAATGATTGACAGAAGAAAATTAAAATCCCTTGCAGGGGAAAAGGGCAACAAGCAGGTCATCTACACTATTACACACACAGTGTTCAGCATTTAAATAAAAATGTGTGAGACTAGCCAAGTGACAAAAATGATCAAAAACAAATGAAAACGGTGGTTAACAGAAACAGACTCACTGGCAAGCTAGATTTTAGAAGTATCCCATGTGAACTTTAAAATAATTGTGATTAATATATAAGAACATAGATGTCAAGATAGAAAATTTCACCAGAGAACTGGTTTCTCAGCTTTTAGCTCTCTTACCCTACTAAGCTTAGGATTTGGAAATGCAGCAGAGAAAAAGCCATACAGAATGTCAGGCTTATTCTCTGAGCTTCTTAGACTCCACCATCTTGGTCCGTCAAGTTCATGCTGTCTTGATAGCATTAAACTCTGTCTCCCCAGCCTTCTGTGAATGTTAAAGGTTCAGAACTGCTGCTTTCTGCTAGATCTCTAGGTTAACAACATTATTTATTGACAAAAATTTCAAGGACAAAGGGGGCCGAGAATGCCATGGCCACCTCAGTGTGTTTGCGTTCTCTCTGCAGTCTGGGGTGTGCCAGCTCTTGGGATCCGTGCTGCTCTCTGATGGGTTCAAGCCGTTGTTTGTTCATTTGTATTACAGCCAGCAGTCATTCTCCATGGGGAGGTGGGCCTTTTACAGACTGCTCTGTCAGGAGCGAAAGTGGAAATCTTCACTATTTCCCTTTTAACAAGATAACTTAATTGATTTTTATTAGAATTACAAATATACTTAGGTGCATTGTTACGATTTCTCTGTCTTTTCTCTCCCTTTGCTCTTTTAATTTTTTCTTTATATCTGGTCAAAGTATAATATAAAATATACATATACTATTTCTAATATTTTAGTGCTTCCCTAGAAAATTTTAGCATTCATATTTGACTTACTATCAAAGTCTGAAGTTAGTATCTCATCCCTCTTCTGAAACAGACCAAGAATTTCAAATGTCTTATTGTTATTTGCCTTCTCTCCTAAGATTAAATAATTTTGCTGCTTGCTATTTTAGTGCCTTCTTGCTTATTTAATCCCTCAACATATGCATTATTATAATTTATGCATATTTCATATTTGTTTTCATTTAAACATAAATATCATTTTTTTTTTCATCATCCCTTCTTACATCTCAAATTCTCCTTCTGATTGATGTATTTTTAGGCATTATTTTCTGTAGACACTTTTAAGTGAGAGTATATTGGTAGTAAATTTTCTAGGTTTCTGTTTGTCTAAAACAATAGTTCTCAAAGTATAGTCTATAGAACTCTGGGGATCCTGAGATACTTTTAGAGGATTCATAAAACTATTTACATAAAAATACCAAGATGTTATTTGCATTTTCCACTGTGTTGGCATTTGCCCAGGTATTGCACAGGTAAAAGCAATCATGGGTAAAACTACTGGCTCCTTAACAATGTTTTCACGAGGCTGTAAAAAATTTCTTTTTTTGTTATTCTGTTTCAAGGAAGGGGAGATATGTATAAAGCATTTTTCATACTAAAAAAGTACATTGGTTGTCTAGAGGAAAAGCATTTGTCCAATAGTTTGAGTTATAAGATGACTGAACTTCTTTTTCATAAACAATCCTTTTTTTAAAGGACTATCATTATTCAAATTTAGGATATTTGGCAGAAAATTTATCTTCAACAAAATGTAAACCTGTCACTTCAAGGAAAACAACCAGTGATGTCCTAATAAGTGTTTAACAACTAGCTCTCTGAGGAAAAATGAAAATTCCAATTTGTAGATTTGAATTTCTGTGCTGTAAATGCTCCCAATATGGCTGATTTCAAACTACCAAATTGATGTCACTGAACACAGTTAAGAATAGATCATTGGGTCTCACAAACCATTGCAAACCAACCACAGAACACCACTGAAAACAGTGCCAATGTTAAATTAGAGAGTCTAAGTAAAAATTAGAATTTTGGAAAATTTGTATTCACTGACATGAGCCTGAGCCTGAGCCTGACAGCTTCCCAATACATAAAGGCTTTTCTGAAAAGGTTTTTATAAATATTAACAAATATAATTTTATATATTGTGTAATGAAATGAGAGTCAACATTTAGAAGGTATGCACAACTCAGTAATCCAATATTTTCCAAATGACCAATGTGTGCTGTTACCATACCTTGCATGGGTAAAAGATTTATTCAAAATTTAAGATAGATCAATCAATTTAATGTGACAGAGTATGGAAAGGTTATTGATATGGTTTCAGATTCCATATTGCGACTAACCTTTAATAGCTACCACTTAACAAGTTTTGGTGGGCATCAAATTTAAAAGGCTACTTTAAAAAGCTACTAATATGTTCCTCCCTTTTCCATTTATATATTTATTTGAGGCCGGATTTTCTTTATGTCCTTCAAGCAAATCAGAATGTAATAATGGAAAGAATTAGTTATTTTCAAAATGGAAGATGAAGTTCCAAGTCTGGAAGGACTAGAAAGAAGAAAGAGAGGGTCACAGCAGAAGTTCCCTCTTCTCACAGGTGCGCAGTCAAGACTGAGGGTGGGTCCTTTGTGCTCCCAGGGCTCAGATGCAGGGAGAAGTCTTCTGCTCCCAGGGCTCAGATGCAGGGAGAAGTCTTCTGTTCCCAGGGCTCTAGATGCAGGGAGAAGTCTTCTGTTCCCAGGGCTCTAGATGCAGGGAGAAGTCTTCTGTTCCCAGGGCTCTAGATGCAGGGAGAAGTCTTCTGCTCCCAGGGCTCTAGATGCAGGGAGAAGTCTTCTGCTCCCAGGGCTCTAGATGCAGGGAGAAGTCTTCTGCTCCCAGGGCTCTAGATGCAGGGAGAAGTCTTCTGCTCCCAGGGCTCAGATGCAGGGAGAAGTCTTCTGCTCCCAGGGCTCAGATGCAGGGAGAAGTCTTCTGTTCCCAGGGCTCTAGATGCAGGGAGAAGTCTTCTGTTCCCAGGGCTCTAGATGCAGGGAGAAGTCTTCTGTTCCCAGGGCTCTAGATGCAGGGAGAAGTCTTCTGCTCCCAGGGCTCTAGATGCAGGGAGAAGTCTTCTGCTCCCAGGGCTCTAGATGCAGGGAGAAGTCTTCTGCTCCCAGGGCTCTAGATGCAGGGAGAAGTCTTCTGCTCCCAGGGCTCTAGATGCAGGGAGAAGTCTTCTGCTCCCAGGGCTCTAGATGCAGGGAGAAGTCTTCTGCTCCCAGGGCTCTAGATGCAGGGAGAAGTCTTCTGTTCCCAGGGCTCAGATGCAGGGAGAAGTCTTCTGCTCCCAGGGCTCTAGATGCAGGGAAAAGTCTTCTGTTCCCAGGGCTCTAGATGCAGGGAGAAGTCTTCTGTTCCCAGGGCTCTAGATGCAGGGAGAAGTCTTCTGCTCCCAGGGCTCTAGATGCAGGGAGAAGTCTTCTGCTCCCAGGGCTCTAGATGCAGGGAGAAGTCTTCTGCTCCCAGGGCTCTAGATGCAGGGAGAAGTCTTCTGCTCCCAGGGCTCTAGATGCAGGGAGAAGTCTTCTGCTCCCAGGGCTCTAGATGCAGGGAGAAGTCTTCTGTTCCCAGGGCTCTAGATGCAGGGAGAAGTCTTCTGCTCCCAGGGCTCTAGATGCAGGGAGAAGTCTTCTGCTCCCAGGGCTCTAGATGCAGGGAGAAGTCTTCTGCTCCCAGGGCTCTAGATGCAGGGAGAAGTCTTCTGCTCCCAGGGCTCTAGATGCAGGGAGAAGTCTTCTGCTCCCAGGGCTCAGATGCAGGGAGAAGTCTTCTGCTCCCAGGGCTCTAGATGCAGGGAGAAGTCTTCTGCTCCCAGGGCTCTAGATGCAGGGAGAAGTCTTCTGCTCCCAGGGCTCAGATGCAGGGAGAAGTCTTCTGCTCCCAGGGCTCTAGATGCAGGGAGAAGTCTTCTGCTCCCAGGGCTCTAGATGCAGGGAGAAGTCTTCTGCTCCCAGGGCTCTAGATGCAGGGAGAAGTCTTCTGCTCCCAGGGCTCTAGATGCAGGGAGAAGTCTTCTGCTCCCAGGGCTCTAGATGCAGGGAGAAGTGTTCTGCTCCCAGGGCTCTAGATGCAGGGAGAAGTCTTCTGTTCCCAGGGCTCTAGATGCAGGGAGAAGTCTTCTGCAGTTTGGGTGTCTAACAAGGCGAACACCACAGGAAGAGCATCAACAGGGCAGCCTTTCACTCTGTCCCAAAGGGAGGCATTGTAACCTTTCACAGTGCTTTGGGGATTATTCTTCGGAGATGATAAGCTCTTATTTAATTCAACATTTTTTAACTGATAGGTATTCATTATTTAATTTACACATTTCCTGGACCTGTATGGCTTTATTAGAATAGCCTATATTTGATTTTAAGTTCCCAGACTGGAGAGACTAGATTTTTTTAGTTCCTTTTGAAATGGCCAAGCATAGACCATAGCCAAATATGTATTTAATAAGCAATTGATGGTGATTAATTTCATCTTCTCTAGAGCCTGGCTAATGGCACAAAGTAGATATTACATCTTCATAACTAATAAAAAGTTTATCCTTATCTCTAGTACACAGAAATTTACAGTAGTGAAGAAGATAGCACAAATACAAATATATCTACCTGAAATTCCTACTGTAACAATAGGTAAAGTTCCAAAGTTTGATTGTAAATCAGTTGTCTAGAAGTTGGAAGACATTTTTCATTGGGGGTGAATATTATAAAGGATATGTATATATCTTAGTGGGGCCAAGTCTAAATATATCTGAGGTATAGTATTGTATTAATAGAACAATAATACAATGTTTCTATGGGAAACATATATTCAAAATTGCCTATCAAACATCCCAAAGAAATATTTGATCTTTTCTATTAATATATCACCTTCTGGGTAGTAAAAGCAGTGACTCTGAGGTCTAAGCTGCTAAAAACATTCTGATAAAGGAATTGAACTGGGTAGGGAATGGGGACAAGATTATGGGATGAGGTGAGGAGATAGTGACTCTATGACAAGGACGGCAGTGGAGAAAGAGTGTGGACAGAAATTCCAGAAGTAGAGGGACAAAGGAGTTGTGGATTTGAGTTCTCTACTAGGGTGACATTTTAGGACACTGGGTTTTAGGTTGGCTACTCAATCTCCCCATTTCCTAAAGGATTGATTTGTTTTCCCATTCCACTGTCATCACCTCTTATGTTTCCCTCCTGTGTGGTTCACATATATTCTCTCGTTGATCTCTGCATCCTAAACACTAACATTCATCATAAACACAAGTCTTAATATATTTGAGGCACTCCTCAATACACTGACTTAGGCAGAAGAAGAAAATGGCATGTTGTTCAACTTTTAATAAATCCACACATTGATTCATCAACATTAGAGTCCAAAACTTAGGTACTCAGAAAATTACTCAAATTAGAAAATTTGTCATTATAATATTGTATTTATTTCTAGAGAAACTGTGTTAGCAGAGAGTGGTCTAATACAAAGTAAAGAAATTATGCACCTCTACGTACACATATATACAAAGTTTTAAGTTTTAACTTAGTTTATGTTTTGTTCTATCAGTTCCTCTTATCTCTAATATTTCCATGGCCACCACAATAACCTGAACATGGGGGAGGAAGAGCTGCAAGGGATAGAGAGCAGAAGATTAATTATAAGGAAACAGTTGAATATGATTTACATATGTCCACTTTGATGATTTTCCTTTTGATTAACCAGGCTTGGATATCTTTCAGTCTGGTTAAGACCCTGATAGAGTTGCTTGTTCTGCTAACACTGGTGGACTTTTGGGAGGAATTTGCAAAATACATACCACACCTAAAATGAAGGTATTGTATTTTATTCTACTAGACAAAAGTAATAGAAACAGGTGGGGAGTAAAATAGATAATGGAGATTTAGGTAAAGAAACACTGAGAAATCCAGATTAACATTAATTACATCAGATGTTTATAGGATTGAATCAATTTGATCCCACAATACTACAACCTCATTTCCCACCAAAAAATAAAAAATAAAACACCTTATTTATTATTTGTTAAAGTTTATTTTTCATCACAGTGCATATCTAAGTAGGTCCCTGAAAAAACTGATTTAGGGTTAGAGAAAATGAGTCACACAATACGTGTGTTTTGCTCCATTTATTCTTAAGGTCTATACTTTTTCACTCTTAATAAAGATAGTGGCATTCTGTGTTTTCATCCTCATTAATCAGCCAGTAGCTTCATTGATTGTTCCTTTTAGACAACTCTATTCAGAAAACTACCAAGATAGCAGATTCAGTTGCTTCCAGAACAACCTCACATGTAACAGCAAAGATTTATCAAAAAACCCATAATCTCTTCTACCTCCATCCCTTTGAGAGAGTATTTTAGCAGCACCACTGAGTACACTGATGTCCTTTTAATAGGAAGACAAGAATCTTAATACTTTTCTTTGGTAAGATGAAATATTAAAATAATAAAGAGTGTTAAGGATAGTGAAGTTTTCATTTTCTTTTAATAAAAAGCACTATATATTAATCTATATTCAGTTTTCTAACTCACAGAAATTTGGGGTGTATTTTTAATCTTTTTTCAATTTATTTTAAATTTGTAAACAATAAAATTCAATCTTTATATTGCATAGTTCTATGAGATTTAACAAATGCAAAGAATCATGTAACTACAACCGTAATCAAAATACAGAACAGTTTCAACAACTGGTCCCCCACCCCCAAAATGTACTCAAATTGCCATTTGATAATCAGACCTACTTTTTTAACCCTAAGTAATACTGATCTGTTCTCTATACATATAGTTTTGCATTTTCCAGATGTCGAATAAAACGAGTCCTATAGTATGTAGACTTTTGAGTATAACCTCTTTCAGCTAGCATAATATATTTCAAATAAAATCATGTTGTAGGTATCAGCAGTTCATACCTTTTCATTCTTAAGTGCTATTTAACCTTAACTTTAATTAGATGTAACACAATTTGATTAACCATTCTCCAGTTGAGGGACATGTGGGTTGCTTCCACTTCTTTGGTAAATGAAGCTACTATAAATATTTATCAGTAGGCTCTTGTTTAAACTTCTATTTCTATTTCACTGGCATAAATACCTGTGAGTAGGATTTCTGGGTAGAATGTAATGTTTGTTTAACTTAATAAGAAACTGCCAGGATATTTTCCTAGGAGGCTATACCACTTTGCATTTCCACCGGTAATGTATGGGAGTCCCCGTTGTTCTGCATCTGGCCAGACAGTATTGCGAGGTGTTTTTGCTGTTTTGTTGTTGTTGTTGTTATTCTTTGGTCATTCAATTGGTTGGTAGCAAAATCTTTCTCTGTTTTTAATTTGTATTTACATAATGAGTAATGATGTTGATCATCTTTCCACTTGCTTATTTTCCATTTGTATATTTTTTGTTGAGGTATTTGTTCAAATCCCTTGCCCATTGTTATTGAGTTTTCTTATCATAAAATTTTGAATGTTCTTCATAAACTCAGGATATGAGTTCTCTGTCAGAAATGTGCTTTGAAAATATTTTCTCTGAATCTGTGGCTCTTCTTTTCTTTTCCTGAATGTCTTACAGAGACCAAAATTTTTTTATTTTGATGAAACCAATTAATCATATTTTGATTTTATGGATTATCCATTTCATGTCATGTCTAAGTGCCTATCCCAGGTTCATAAAGATTTTCTCTTATAGTTTTATGTTGTACATTTATGTCTATGATCCATTTTGAATTAATTTTTGTATAAGGTATGCAATTTATATTAAAGTTTATTCTTTTGACAACGGATGACCAAATGTCCCAGCACCATTTGTGGAAAAGATTATCCTGTCCCCATTGAATTGGCTTTGCACTTTTCTCAAAAATCAGTTGTACTATTTGTATAGGTATATATCTAGGCTCTCTATTCTATTCCATTGATTTATGTGCCTATTTATTTGCCAAAACTGTACTGTTTTGATTACTGTAGTTTTATAATGAATTTTAAATCAATTACAGTTGACCCTTGAGTAACATGGGTTTAAACTGCTGAGGTCCACTTACATATGGATTTTTTTCAATAAATATATTGGAAAACTTTGGAAGTGTGATAATTTGACAAAAACATTTTTTTCTCTAGCTTATTTATTATAAACATACAGTATGTAATACATATAAAATACAAAATATGTGTTAATCAGTGGTTTATGTTATCACTAGGGCTTCCAACAAACATTTAAGCTGTTAGTAGTTAAGTATTTGGAGAGTCAAAAGTTATATGTAGACTTCCAACCGTGTAGGCATCAGAACCCCTAATCCCCAAGATGTTCAAGGGTCAGCTGTCCTGTGAACCCTCCAGCTTCATTTAAAAACTTTTGGCCATTCTAGTTCCTTTTATTTTCCATAAGTATGGCATATCGTTTCTCATCCTCTTACCTTTGATCAATCTATATCATTCCATTTAAGCTATGTTTTTATAGATAGCTTATATAGTTGAGTATTTTTTAAAAATCCAGTCTGTTATCTGCCTTTTAATAGGTGTTTTAGACCACCTACATTAAGGTAGTGATTTACATGGTTGGATTTAGTCAACCATTTCATTACTTTTCTCTTTTTCTCCTCTTATGTCTGTTCCTCTGTTCTCCCTTTCACACCTTCTTTTGAATATCTGAATTTTTAAAAGCAATTACACATTAATTTATGTATTGGTATTTGGCTAATATAATTTTGTATTTTTTTAATGTAAAAAATAGAGGGCTTATACAACCCGTTAGAATACCAATAAGGAAAGAGAGAATTTAAACACTATAG
Organism: Smutsia gigantea; assembly: GCA_032199065.1. Lineage (NCBI taxonomy): Eukaryota > Metazoa > Chordata > Mammalia > Pholidota > Manidae > Smutsia > Smutsia gigantea. The sequence goes on along the minus strand of JAVSCE010005163.1, from coordinate 722,435 downwards.
ACCAATTGGACCTAATAGGTATAAACAGAAACACTTCATCCAACAACAGCAGAATATACGTCTTCTCATATGCATGTGGAACATCTCCAAAATGAACTACCTTAGGCCACAAAACAAGTCTTAACAAATTTAGGAAGACTGAAATCATGCAGAGTGTTTTCTCTGACCACAATGGAACAAAACTAGAAATCAATAGCAGAGGAAAACAGGAATGTCCTCAAATATGTGGAAATTAAATAAGGCAGTCTTAAACAAGAAATTATTCAAGAAGATATCACAAAGGAATTTAGGTAACTTCTAAAAAACAAATTAAAACAAAAGCACAACATTCTAAAACTTATAGGATGCAATGAAAGCAGTACCAAGAGAGAAGTTTATAGCAGTAAACACATTAAAAAAGAAAAAAAAACCCTCAAATCAACAACCTAAGTTTACACATCAAGGTATTAAGCAAAGAAGATCAAACTAAACCTAAGGGTAGCAGAAGGAAGGAAATAAGAGAGGTTAGAGCTGAAATAAGTGAAATCAAGATTGGAAAAACAATAGGAAAAAATCAGTGAAGCCAAGAAAAAAAATCAGTGAAACCAATTCTTATTGAAAAGGTAACAGAATTTGCAAACCCTTTGAATAGACTAAGAAAAAAAGAGAGATAACTTAACAGCTAAAATTAGAAATGAAAGAGATGACATTACAACTGATGTTGCAGAAGTAAAAAGTATAAAAGACTACTATAAATAATTATACCCCCCACCTAGAATAAATGGATAAATTCCTGGAAATATACAACTACCAAGACTGAATCATGAAGAAATAAAAAAATATAAACAGATTTACAGTTAGTAAGGAGATTAAATCAACAATCAAAAACCTCCCAACAAAGAATATCCCAAGACCAGATGGCTTCATTGGTGAATTCTACCAAACATGTGATGAAGAATTAATACCAATCCTCCTCAAACTCTTCCAAAGAATTGAAGAAGAGTGAATATGCCTAAATTCATTATATGACACCAGCACTACCATGCTGCAAAAAACAAAGACACAGAAAAGAAAATTACAGACATACCCCTGTTGAATATAGATGCAAAAATCCTAAACAAAATACTAGCAAACTGTATTCAACAGCACAATATAAGTATCATATACCATGACCAAGTGGGATTGGCACCTGAAATTCAAGAATGGTTGAACATCTAAAAACCAATGTAATTTCTGCAATAACAGAATGAAGGACAGAAACCACATGATCATCTCAATTGATACAGAAAAAGCAAAGCATTTGACAAAATTCAACATCCTTTTATGATAAAACACTGAACAAATTAGGACTAGAAGGGAAATAACTCTATGTAATGCAAGCTAAATAGGAAAAACCTAACATCATGCTCAATGGTGAAAAACTGAAAGCTTTTCCTCTAAGATCAGAATAGGCAAGGATGCTCACTTTCGCCACTGCTATTTAACATAGTACCAGAAGTTCTAGTCAGAGTATTCAACAAGAAAATGCATACAAATCACAAAATAAGAAGTAAAATTATCTCTGCAAACAGATGACATGACCCTATATGCAGAAAATCCTAAAGATTTCACAAAAATACTGTTAAAATTAATAATTTCATAAAAGTTGCAGGATTAAAAAGTCAGCACACAGAAGTTTGTTGCATTTCTATACATTGATAAAGACCAATATGAAAAAGAAATTAAGAAAATAATCTCCTTTACTAATGTATCAAAAAAGGATAAACTACCTAAGAATAAACTCAACTAAAGAGGTGAAATACTTGTACACTGAAAACTTTAAAATATTACTAAAAAAAATCAAAGAAGATAAAAATAAACGGAAAGACATCCCGCACTCATAGATTGGAAGACTTAATATTGTTAAGATGTTCATAATACCCAAAGCAATCTACAGAGTCAGTATAATCACCATCAAAATTCCAATGGCAGTTTTTGCAGATATAGGAAAGAAATCCTAAAATTTATATGGAACCAGACAAAACCCCAAATAGCCAAAAACAAAAAACAAAAAACCTTAAAAAGAACAAAGCTGGAGGCCTCATGCTTCCTGATACCAAAATTTATTACAAAGCAATAGTAATTAATGCAGTGTGGTACTGGCATATAGATAGGTATATAGACAGATGGAACAGAATAGAGAGCCCAGAAATAAACCCTTGCATATATGGCCAAATGATTTTCAACAAGGGTGCCAAAGACTACACAATAAGGAAATGATGGCTTCTTCAACTAATTGTGTTGGGAAAAGTGGATATCCACATGAAAAACAATGGAGTTTTGTAAATCTTGCACCATTTACAAATATCTCAAAATAGGTTAAAGACCTAAGGGTAAGATCTAAAGTGATAAAACTCCTAGAAGAAAACATAGGGGGAAATCCTCAGGATGTATTTGGTAGTGATTTCTTAAATATGACAAAAAGCACAGGCAACAAAATAGACAAATGAGACTTCATCAGACTTAAAAATTTCTTGCATCAAATGAAATGATCAACAGAGTAAAAAGGCAACTGATAGAATAGAAGAAAATAATTGCAAACCATACATTTGTTATGTGTTATATGCAGAGTATATAAAGAACTACAACTCAACAACAACAAAAAAACAAATACCCAGTTGAAAAATGAGCAAAGATCTTGAATAGACATTTCTCCAAAGAAGGTATACAAGTGGTTAATAAGCACATGAAAAGATGCTTACCACTGCTAATCAAATCAGAACCACAATGAGATATCAATACATACAGAAAAAGCATTTGACAAAATCCAGCACCCATTCATGATAGAAACTCTCAGTAAAATAGGAATAGAGGGGAACGATCACAACTTGATGACTACTACAAAAAATATACAGCTAACATCATACTTATTGATAAGAAACTCAAAACTTTCCCATTAAGATTAGGTACACAGCAAGAATGCCCCCTGTGTCATCACTCCTTTTCAACATAGTACTGTAAGTGTTTGCTACTACAATAAGGCAAGAAAAGGAAATAAAATATATACAGTTTGGGAAAGAGAATATAAAACTGTCTTTGTTCATGGATAACATGACCATCTATGTAAAAAACCCGAAAGAACTGATAAAAAATACTACTGGAACTAATAAGTTCTTATAACAAGGTTGCAGAATACAAGGTTAATATACAAAACTCAGTTGCTTTTCTATATACCAAGAATGAGCAAGGGGAACTTGTAATTAAAAACACAGTATCATTTACATTAGCATCCCCAAAAATGAAATACTTAGGTATAAATCTAACTGAAATACTTAGGTATAAATCTAACTGAATATATACAAGGTCTATATGAGGAAAACTACAAAACTCTGATGAACAAAATAAAAGAAATAGATAAGCAGAGAGATATTACAATTCATGGATAGGAAAAGTTGGCATTGTCAAGATGTCATTTCTTCTCAACTATAGTATATGCAGCATCATTCAAAATTCCAGCAAGTTATTTTACGGCTATTGACAAACTGATTCTAAAGTTTATATAGAGTGGCAAAAGATCCAGAATAGCCAACATGATATTGAGGGCCAAAGTTGGAAGACTGAGCCGCCCAAGTTTAAAACTTACTGTAAAGCTACAATAATCAAGACTTTCTGGTATTGGTTAAATAGACATAGTTCAATGGAACATAATGCAGAGCCCAGGAATAGACCCCCATATATTCAACTGATCTTTGACAAAGAAGCAAAGACAATACAATGGAGAAAAGACAGTCTCTTCAACAAATGATGCTGAAACAACTGGACATCCATAACAAAACAATGAATCTAGACACACCTTATACTCCCCACAAATATTGAGTCACAGTGGATCGTAGACCTAAATTTAAAATGTAAAACTGTAACACTCCTAAAGATGTTACAGAGTTTCCACAAGAAATTAAAATAGAATTACCGTATGACGTAGCAATCGCACTTCTGGGTTTATATCCAATAGAATTAAAAGCAGGATCTTGAAGAGATATTTGCACACATGTGCTCGTCACAGCATTATTCACAATAGTCAGGAGGTGAATGCAGCCCAAATGTCCACCGAGGATTAGATTAAAAATGTGTTGGTTAAGATGATAAATTTAATGCTATGTGTTTTTGCCATATTTTAGAAAATGTTAAGAAAAAATATTTTCATGGTGCCTGAAGGGAAATCTGCAGTCATTCAAATCGTCATTCTGCTATATATATATAATGTGATGTTTCCCCAACACTCCAAGCTGCTCTTAAGATTTCTTTCTTTGTTTTCGGTTTGTAGCACTTTGATTATAAAATATCTAGGAGTAGTTTTCTGTGAACTATCTAGTTTGGGGTTTGCCAAGTTTTTAATCTGCAAATTTATATCTTACACCAAATTATTTCTATGGAGGATTTTCTAGAAACTATACCTACATTCCTCCTATAAGGTGAACTAATGGCTTATGAATTTTTATCTGCTCACTCCTGAACCCCCACTAAATATCAGTAGTTGATCTCAGAACTCCTTTTTATTAAGCCTAAGTGAAGCTTCAGAATTGTTCCCATCACAGCCAATAACTAGTCAGATATTGCACATAAATTGAAACTAATTGCCACCCCATAATCTAGGTATTCTGAAACTTCCTCTTTATTAAGACAGTCTACCAGCAGTCACAGATGTGCATCATATCATATGGGTTCCAAATTGTGTCACTTTAAGTGAACTGGATTTTGATGCCATGTGATAAACTTCGATATGGGATATTTAATTTATATCCCTGTGGTGTCTGTTGCTGGAGGTAGAGTAAGGATGTCTTTGAAGATGCTGTTTCTTATAACTCAGGGCCTACTTTCAGTCCAGCTAAGGGAAAATTGATGTCTCATTTCAAAACTTTTTTTTGATCTTAGGAAACTGTTGAGTTCTCTCTTTGCAATGTTTTCTCCAGGGCTTACACACAGATTTGTGGGTCCCTTCATTGAGTGTGTAGCAGCATTTGGAATGCATCTTGTGTACTGAGCTAAATTCTAATTACATTTATGTTTTGTTTTCCTCCTCTTTGTGTCCTATTTTTATCATCCTCTTATTGGAGATTTTATAATTTATGAATTGATATAAACTACCTAAAGTTCTTTTGGAACAAATCATGGATATAAATAAATAAAATAGGGCATGTTATTTGATAAAAACTGAATAGCTTGAGGGTATTGATTCTTCTCAAATAATTAGCAATCTTTTTTTTAAATATAATTTATTTTATTATCATTAATCTACAGCAAATAATTAGCAATCTTAATGGAATTCTAATCAAAGTTTCAATTTGGAAGTACACGACATAATTCTAAATTAACTTTGTAAGAAAAAGTGGTGAAAATACCTGAGAAAATGTTTTAAAGAAAGTTAACTCATTACTAATGGTAAGTTAACTTGCCCTATCATATATTTAAACAGTTTTTAGAACTATAGTCATTAAAAGAGTATGGGCTTTTCATAATTCTGGCCAGAGAGATTAGCAAAAAGACATGGTAGTATATGGCAAAATAAGTATCACAATTTAATATGGGATAAATTAGTTATCAAATGGTTTGAAGGAAAAATTTATTTCATATCATACAGCAAAATAAATTCCAGGTTTTACTATTTTTTAAGAATAACATATACATCTAGAAAATACATGTGAGCTTATCTTTGCAAGAGGAAATTTTTTGATATATAAGCAATTCTCATACATACCCTGTTATCAGAAGAGAAGAAAACAAAGAATAACAATCATATTATATGCCTATATATTAAATGACATCATTTTATTACTTATTCATAACAATTAATTGAGGAGAGATAGTATTGCTGGGGCAGCGAAGGGGAATTAAGGGAATACTTGCATTTACAAAATGGTTAGTGAGGGAGGGACCAAGATGGTGACATAGGCTTCTGAGAAAGGTAAATACATGTGGTTATACGGTTATACATAGTTTAATGAACTCAGTGGTGGGAATTCTTTCACAAGGTATACATATATCAAATCATTGCATTGTGCATTTTAAATGTCTTACAATTTTATTTGTTATTTATGCCTTAATAAGGCTGAAAAAAAATGGTGGTCAGGGAAAGTTTTGCTGAGATGATGACATTTGTGGAAAGACAAGGATATAGAAAGTAATTCATATGGCTCTCCTGGGGAAGAATATTCTAGGCAAAAGGAGCCGCAAGTAGAAATCCTTCGGTTCACTTGAGGAACAATAAAGAAGCCAGAGCAGGGGTGGGGTGGGAGGCCAGTAAGAGGAACAGGAAAGTCAAAGGTGAATGCAGAGCCAGGTTACAGAAAAGATTTCGCCTCTTATTCCAGGTCAATTGGAGACAATTGGAAGGTTTAAGCCAAAGAATTGACTCAATAGTGTTTATGTTTTAAAAGAATATCTCTGACTATTATGATGAAAACAGACTGTGGACTCACAAGTCAGAAGCAGGAAGACCAGATGTGAAACTTTTGAAATAATCCAGGTAAAATATGATGACATCTTAGACCAAGGAAGTGGTAAGAAAGTAGAAGTTGTAAAATTCTGGATGTATTTTGAAGTTAGAGCTGACAGGAATGCTGAAAAAAGTGGTATATATAGACATATATATATGATATGTGAGAGATATATATATTTATCATGATTAGTTGCACAAATTCTGAAGTGGACTCTTGGACTCAAATTCCAACTTTAGAATTTGCTAGCTGTGTTACCTTGAATAAGTTATTTAGCATCTATCTGTCTCAGTTTTCAGATATTTAAAATGTATCTACATCATATGGCTATTTTGAGGATTTATGGGGATAACCTATGTAAAGTACTAAGAGTAGTGCGAGGCATATAGTAATGCAAGTATTACTATTATTAGACATGGCATATGATACATAGAGTTGAATCAGTACTGACATTGGAAAATACTTAGGAAATAAAGCATAAAAGTTTAGGTGAAAAATATCTGATCACGAAAAAACAGAAGTGTAGCATAATCCAAATTACATTTTCAAAGTTATTTACACATACATGTACAAAAGCAATGTAAAAAGAAATATTCTGGTGTATTTTCAGTGGATAACTCTAAATAACATAACTGCAGGTAATTCATCTTTTTCTTATTATTTCCCAGACTTTCTACAATAATAACAATCAGAAAAAGTTATTAAACTTTTTAGAAAAAAATTACTTAAAAATGAAACAAAAGTCACCCTGTTTTATTTCATAAATAAAACAAAGAGGGGAAATGAAGAGTAGAAGGGGAAAAAAGGAAAGAAGGATATTTCCTGAGGTAATTGGTAGAGTTGAAAGAAAAAGGAAAAGCATATGGATATGTGAGAAAAGATTACATGAGGTAGTATCAACTGATTTCTAAGTAAGAGCATCAAAGAAAGGAGTGCTGTCTAGGGTGTGTAATACCTTCAAGGTTTAGGAACTGGAAATATCTAGTGAGGGAGTTCCCCAGGTAGCCACTAGGGGGTTCCTGTGGTCCAGAAGCCTTGTGTCCCAGAATAAACCTGTGGCTGATGGAGAGTGGAAAGGAACTGTCCAGAAGGAAGGAGAAGGAAGAAAGGGAAAGTCTTGCCCACATTTCTGTGATATAAAAACCAATGAATATTAGACCTGGAAGGGACTTGATGGATTTCCAGCCTAAATCCTCATTTTAAAATTAGGAAAATGAAACCCAGAGAGGTTAAAGGGACTTACCTGAAGTCACACAGCTGGTGAGACACACAGTTGGATAATTCTCCAAATCTAGAGCTTTTCTCTACTATCTTACACTTTTAGAAACTCAGAGACAGTCAGTACAGAGAAGTGACATCACGGCATTGCAACCGCAAAGTGATCCAACTGTTGAAAGTACTCATCTCCAGTATTCTTTTCAATAATAGTAATAGCATATGACCTTTGAATATATATAATTTGCCTATTATAGCCACTTTGTGTTTTCATGTAGAGGTTAGCTCAATTCCAGGGCTCAAGAACTGTCAAATAAATGCCCATTACTCACACTTTAATGGTTATTATAAGTTCTTTTTACTTTCCTGGCTTAGACAACTCCAGGAATTAACTATTATACTCAACTTAATTGGTAATAGAAAACAAACAAAAATCACAAACCACTTTAAATAGACTTTAAATTGGTGAAGTTAGGTGTAACTCTGGGTTCTGTCCCCTACCTGCACCTGGCCCCCAATGCCTTCATTGTTTTCAGCAACTCCTGTCTATCCCCTCAAAGATTCATCTGTACCTCCTACTGTTATTCTAGGGTCCTCACTGTCCAATCCCTTCTTCCTGGTCAACTGTGGCCTCCTTCTTTTCATTAAGTTTTCATTTATTCAGTTCACAAATATTTATTGAACTCCTGACATACGCAAGTTTTTGTGCAAGAAGCAGTGGGGCAATACAAAGGAAAATAAGTATTAGTCATTGATTTCAAGGCATCTGCAATTTAGCAGAGGATGCAAATAGCTAAAATGCAAGTAGCCTACGATTCAACCAAAAAATGGTTAGGAATTCCTTGGTAGTTGATATTGCTTTCAACTAGGAAAATGTTTCAAGGTGAGCTTGTATTTTACTTAGGGCTTTGAAGGTGGAGGAGGATGTGGCCAGAGGACCTGAGTCCTTTCTCCACCACAATCCAGCTTTCCTAGGTAAAAAAAAAAAAAGGATTTATCCAGCTTAAACACATCCCTGAATATGTGGTAACTACAAATGTACTGTCCCATGCAGGAAATTTTTGTTAACTCACAAGAAGAAGCGAGGTTAGATCTGGACAGTTGAGATGATAAATCAGCTGGAAGAGGAGGCACATCCTCCTGACCTCCAGATCAGCTTCACACATCCAAAGGCAAGTTGTAAGAATTGAAGATCACTTTGTAAAAGCTGGTCACACTGGAGTAATGACCAGGGTGATAATGACAAGTGGTGATTCAGAATCATTTGACTGTATTAGGCTAGGGCACTCAGTAATAGACCTGTTTTGTATAATATAAACATCAATAAGAGTGGCAGCCGAGTAGGCTAAGCAGCAACAGTGTCAGGCCAGAAAGAGAAAAGTGATGAGAATTTTAGAGGTCTTTGCAATCATTGTCAATGGAGGTCGAGCTGACCTTCTGAAGAGAGTCTATTTGGGGAGGATTAGAAAATGGAGGAAAAGCTTGGCCTGCTGTTTCCATTGAAAGGCAAAGTCAGGCAATATTAAATCCTAGGCCAAATTCCTGATCTGTGAACAATGGCTTAATAGGTTCCAGACAGGAACTTTTTTTTCTAATCAATAGCTGACAGCATCTCTTCCTAAGTGCATGCTCACCCAGTCCTGGAGCCCTCCCCAACCCTCTTGGGCCCCAGTTAGTCCTAGCAACAAGTCAGATTTGTATAGTGCTGTAAGAGAGATAGTAGACGACTGGATAAGTCATGCTAGTATTAATTTTTAAAATCACATCCCACACCACATAGTGTAGAGTCACGAAATGAAAGAACAGCCAGGTATACCAGAGAGCACTTGAAGAACTCTTTAAACACAGGAAGGGATGAAAGTGATTAAAAAATAAGAAAACACTGAAAGTGGAGTCACAGCATACTTGTACGGTTGTATATGTTGAGCACTTCTGTGAGCAGCTATTCCTTTTTCTGGGAAACTCCATCACTTTTTTAGCCAAGGTGGGACCATTTCCCTGGACTTAGCAGATCTGCCATAGCCAGTTTCCTGAGTCTGGGGCAGTTTCATCAAAGTATGGTCCTAATAAGTTTTGCTTCAGATATAGTCTTCCATGGCCAAGTCCTGTTGTGCCAAGAATAACTGTGTTCCATAGCCCCATGTTGAATTAAAGTTCAGCTCCAAGCTGCCAGTAAGGGTTTGAGTGGGAGGAGAGCAGAGATAAAAAGTACAGGACTATTCAGAAGGAAAAAAAAAATCAAAATGCATGAAATTCAGGTATCACTAGCAAGGAGTTAGTATTGATAGCTCTATGCCCCAAGAAGAGTAAATTATAGAGGCTCTCAGAAGAGAAGTGGTAGTAGAAACATTGGAATCCATTTAGAAGATGGATCATTAGTTCATCAGACTGTTAACATGTAAGTCCTCAGAGCAGTATTGTCCTTGAATTGAGTCCCTCGGGGATTGTATTAGTTATCTATTGCTGTGTAACAAATCACTGCAAAGTTTAGTGGCTTAACACAACAAACATTCATTATCTCATAGTTTCTGAGGGTCAGAAGTCCTGACATGGCTTAACTGGGCCTCTGGCTTTGTGTCTATCACAAAACTGCAGTCAAGGTATCAGCCAGGGCTGCAGTCATCTCCAGGTCCAGCTCATGGAGGATCCACTTCTAAGCTTACTCACATGGCTGTTGGCAAGCTTCAGGATCTCACTGTCTGTTGTCTGGAGATATCAGTTCCTTGCCACATGGATCTCTCTGTAGTTCAAAACATAGAAACTGGCTTATCTCAGAAAGAGCAAGTCAAAAGAGAGTGCTAGAGGGCCCCAAACAAGCCACTATTAAAAATATAATTGCAGAAGTGACATCCCATTACTTCTGCCGTACTTTAATCATTAGAGGGAATTGAAGAAGTCCAGCCCAAACTCAAGAGTTGGGTAGTACACAAGGTCATGAACATCAGAAGGTAGGGGTCATGGGGAGATGTTTTAGGGGTTGCCTACTACTTAGAGATGATTGCTAATACTCTAAATATTTAGAGTATGTTGGCAAGCAACACCTATTTTCTGCTTTATTTATGCTAAGTGTATGCTGATAATGAGGCAGTGGGAATTGCTGTGCTATCCTTGAAAGACCAGTGAGCTGCCAGAGGATCTGTAGTTTTTTTCCAACTAAATCACTTAAATTATAGGATGTGTAAGCTAGGCGTTGTAGGAAAATCCCTAGTCCTTTTAAATATTCTGGGCTACTGCTTTTCGAATTCTTTTGCTGAAGCTATCTTAAGGGGCCAGGAGGGTTACCATGTCTTTTTCGCCTCTGTACTGGGAGTTGGGAGTATGGATGAAAACTGCCTGCCATAAGAAACACATTTTTTTTGGTAATATCAAACTCACATAAAATTACGTGAATTTTATATCCTACTTTACAATATGCTGTGTTCCTTATAATTAAATATGTTAGCATTAAGTCAAATGATATTCTAGGAAGATAGACAATGTTTATGTTATCGCCTTGTTCATGCCCTAGCATAGTATTTGGTCCACTGTGACTGAGGACCTTCCAATGTTACACTGATGAACTGACTGTCAAGAGAAGGGAGGGGAGAAAACTCTGTTTTACAGTGTTTACTGATTTTCCAGGTATAAATAGTCCCACCATGTCCAACTTACTGAATGAGGAGCTGGGAAACGTTGTCAGCTCTTGAGAGCCGACTGGGCTAGCTGTCACACCACTGTCCTTTTACCACCTTGTGCATCTGTCACTCACCTGCAAAATGGGGACAGCATTTTTGGTGTTGCCATTTCAAGAGATAACTGGCTAATCATCTTCATGGAAAAAATATTTTAGATAACTAAGTTACATACCTTAAAACAAAATTGAACTCTAGCTGGGTTAAATATTAACATGTAGAGACTGAAAAAAGTTAAGGTAATATATGCATGAACACTAATATTGGGGAAGGAAAGGATTTCTTAAGTATAATAAACATAAACTATAAGCTTAAGATTTTTTAAGCTTTATAAAAGTTAAACTATAAAGGGAAATGTTGAGGCATTGTATGGAATAAAAGTAAACTGTGTCAAAAAATAGTATAAAGATAAATTACATGGATATTTTTGCAGGAGGTAAGAAAATAATGTTAACAATTTTTAATGCTCTAATGAGCTTTCCAGGGTTCTTTTATGTGCATGGTATTTTTCAATCTACAAAATGAGTTTTGAGGTTAGTAGTCATTATGGTGTAAAATGCACAATCTGAGTCTCAGAACTGTGTTGCTCTGCTTCTGAGTTTTATTTTTAGAGAAAAGAGTAAATTATTGCTATTTCTGGATTAATGACTCTGTCTAGGCCTACAATGATACACTGCAGTTGCTAAACTGGACCAATTTCTTGTTTTCTCAATTTGTGTTTTACCAAGAGATCCTAATAACTCGAAAGAGCTTCCATACTAAAGAATAATTATACCAATGAGGAAATTTGTTTGCAGACCAGGAATCACCCAGCAAACATTCACTAGTCATCACCTTGGTTATTTCGTTTTCTGATGTGGAATTATTGTCTTAAGTAATGCTATTGTCATGAGTTGAATTGTCCAATGAAGGTGAATTATCAGTATGAAACATTATTGCTATATATTGTCCAATGGAAAATGAATTATCGGTATAAAACATTATTGCTATATATTCAAAGAATCTGACATTTCATTATTTGCATTGTTTAGTAATGTTTTTTACCACATACAGGTGAAAAGGGTGTTTAATTAATTTATATGTGATAAAATGGCACATTTTACACAAATTGCAGTCCACAAGCAAGGAGGAAAACCAACAAATTATTCCCCAAATCAGGAAGATGTAATAAAATGAACTTGATAAGGGATCTAACAATATGCAAAACAGTGCAGGAGATTTAGCCTTGAAATAAAGTATATATTTTCTTCTTTAAAGTTAGTATCTGGAGTTAGTCAGAGGAGGAAGAAAAAATAATGCTGCTAAGAGGAGATCAGACCATCTTGGTGACTTTTTCTTCTCCTTCCTCCAGAACTGAAGATAACCCTCTCCCTTCTCAGCAACAGAAATGCGAGAGAAAGAGCAGAGTTCTAAAAATGAGGCTTAGAAGCCAGCCCAGCTTAGGAATGGAAGAGAGGTGGCATTTTTAGTGACTGGAAGAAGGAGTGATGTGCTGAGGATGGCTAGATCTGGGGAGAAAGGAATCCAGTCTGCGGCTGGGGGGCCTGTCTTAGCAATCAGAGGAACCAACACAGGGGTGTATAAAGAAATGGAGGCCCCAAGGATTCCTGCTTGTGGATGATGAGCCTGCAGGGATATCCAACAGAGGCACCACAGTTCACAGCGTGCATCCTTTCTCCTTTTTCTCTGTTTATTTGGATCTCTTACTATGAATCATACTGATCCTTCCTCAGGGCCCCACGTGTGGGAGAGACACGTCTTTTGGCACTCCCAGCCACTGATGCATCTCAGATCTCAGATTGACTCCTGGGACCTCTCAGGAAAAATGAAAAGACCCAAACAGCTGTGTTGGTGTCATATGACTAACTACCCAGTATGTCTGACCACCCTGACCATTATTCCTCAGGAAAAATATGAGTATATTCCATTCCTCAGTAAATGTTAGGTGAGCATGTAGACTTGGGAAATTGCCATCTCTTTAGTTTTATGAAACTGTAAATAGACCAGCATTTGGGTTCATTTAATCTTACCTAAAGCAAACAGGTTCCAAGTGCTGTATTCCGTTGCAGAAATCAGAAGCTGTGATAGTGGGACAGAAAGCTCTAGTTATAAGTTAAACGCCTAGAAGCTGTAGGTGTAGCTCAGCCACGGGGTTTCTCTGTGCTTCCATAATTTTAGCACTTGACTTTGATTAAAGACTTTTTGGGAAGCAAGTATGTGAAGTGTTGGAAGGTACCTTGGTCTGCCAGGATTTTGAGTTTTTGTTTGTGGCGTGGCTTTTATGGAATTTGGGGGCAAATAAGATTATCTTGTTAAAACAGGTGACCATTACTTTCCTACAGTTTTTAATACCCATTGTGTGTGTATATAGCTATTCCTTAGGTATTCTTGTTTACAGCCTGTGAATGAATGTCCTTTGAGCCGCTGAGGATTATGTCATCTACTATAGCAGCAGCTGTTTCTCACCAGGTGGGAGGTGGGCAGGTTAGATATTATTGATGTTAACAGTGCATTAATCAAAAACACTACAGAATACTTTTGGAGAGAGAACAAGAGTACAAATTAAGAAGCTTAGCACCTGTTTAAAAACTGCAGATTTTGGTATCCATTCTGATAAGTAGAGATCTGTGTTCCTTCTTCCAGATATTCTTTGAGAACGTATTCTTTCCATATTTGGCCAACATCCCTCTTTTACCAGTAGCATATGCCAGACTCCTGGTTCATTGAGAACCACTAGGGATATGGCATACATAATAATGTTAATCAAATTTAAACCAACAACCCAGTCTTTCTGCTTTTGAGTAAAACCAGTAGTTAGTTGATTGGAATATCATGACTTAGCTCTCACCAAAATTCAACAGGAAAAAAAATGTGCTTGCTTTAATAGCAGACTGAGAACACACATGGAATTAGTGAAAATAAGTAAAGTAACTGGAATAATTCAAAATTTGTCCACATCTGGAAGACTTTCATGTTTGGACAGCAATGCAGATACACAGCAATCTTGAGGTTCATTGTGAGAAATTATGTTTCTAATTACTGGTCCAGATAATTGTGAACTGTATTATTTAGGGTTCACCAGAGAAACAAAAATAATAGGATATATATATCTCTCTATCCCTATGTATGTATATATCTATCTATGTATCTATGTATCTATCGATCTACCTATCTATTTATCTGAGAGACTTATTCAAAAGAATTGGTTCACATTAACAAGTCTGACATCTGGAGGGCAAGTAGACAGGCTGGAGACCCCAGGGAAGAGTTGATGTTAGTCTTAACTGAAGAGACAGTCTGGAGGGAGAATTCCTTCTTAGGGGACTTTGATCTTTTTCTCTTAATACTTAATCGGAAAAGGCCCATCCACATTATATTGGGTAATCTGTTTTGCTCAAAGTCTGCTGACTTAAATGTTGACCACATCTAAAAATTACCTTCATAGCAACATCTAGATTGGTGTTTGACCAAACAACTGCTGTTCAAAGCCTAGCCAAGTGCATATGCCCTTTCAATTGTTTTAGTACCACTTATTGAAAAGGCTATCCTTTCTTCATTGAATTGCCTTTGTTTCTTTGTAAAACTTAGTTGGCTGTATCTCTGAGATCTATTGTAGGTTTCCTATTGTGTTTCATTGATCTGTGCATCTATACTTACAATAATAACACACTGTCTGTATTACTGTTGCTTTGTAGAAATTTTGAGATTGGGTAAATGGAATCCTCCAATATTGTTCTTTACAGAATTCTTTAGACTATTCTGGGATCTTTATTTTTGCTTTCCAAATAAGTTTTAAAAGCAGTTGATGTCAACAAAAAAGCTTGCTAGGGTTTTATTGGGATTGTGTTGAATGTATAGGTCAAATTTGGAAGAATTGACATCTCAACCATATTAACTTTTCCAATCTATGCACATTCATTCTGCATTTATTTTGATATTTGATCTTTTATCAGTTTCTTATAGTTCTTCTGCATATATATCCTATATATTCTTAGATTTATACATAATTCATTTTTTGATGATGTTTTCATCTGTTGTTCTGTTTTTAAGTTAATTGTCTTCTGCTTTAATTTTATTATTTCCTTTCTTCTGCTTGTGTTAGGTTTAATTGGCACTTTATCTGATTTCTTAAGGTGGAAGCCTAGGACATTGATTGATTGGTAGATCTTTCTTTTAAAATGTATTCATTTGATGGTATAATTATCCCTCTCAGCAGTGCTTTAGCTATATTCCACAATTTTTGATGTTATATTTGAATTATAATTAAGTCCAAAAAATTAAAAAATTTTGCTTGATTTTCTCTTTAACCCATTGGTTATTTAGAAATGTGTTGTTTATTTTCCAAGTATTTGGGCATTTCCTAGCTTTTTTAGTGATTTTTGCTTAATTCCATTATGGTATCAGAACATTCTTTGCATGACTTATATTCTTTTATGTTTGTTAGGGTATATTTTATGAACCAGAATATGGTCTAGCTTGGTGAATACTTCATTTGCACATGTGGAAAATGTGCATTTTAATGTGTTGTTTAGAGTATTCCGTAAATGTCAATTATGCCAAGTTGGTTAATAGTGCCGTTCAAGGTTATTTTTATCCTTTCTAAGTTTTGCCTGCTTAGTAGTGACTGTGAAGTCTCGAGCTGTAAAAGTGGAATCTAAAAGCAAAGCAAAATAAAATGAACAAAATAACAATAGACTCATAGACATTGAGAAATGACTGGTGCTTACCATAGGGGAGAGGTTGGAGTAGGTGGGTAAAATAGATGAAGGGGATAAAGAGGCATAAACTCTCAGTCATAATATAAATTAATCATGGGGCTGAAAGTGCAGCATAGAGAATATAGTCAATGATTCTGTAACATCTTCCTATGTTGATAGAAAGTAACTACACTAGTTGGGGTGAGGATTTAATAATGTATATAACTGTCAAATCACTATGTTGTATACCTAAAACCAATATAATACTGTATATCAACCATACTTCAGTAAAAAAATTCAAAAAAGAAAAAGAAAGAAAACCTTTCCAGACACACAGAAGCAAAAGAATTCATCACCAGCAGACTCACACTATGAGAAAGTTTAAAGGAAGCCCTTCAGTCAGATACCAGAAGAAAACGTGGATCTACAAAAAGGACCAAAGAGCATAGTAAGTGCTAACCGTGTGCATAAACACAGTATTTTTTCTTATTATTTAAATCTGTGTAAAGGATCATTGATTGTTTAAACAACAATGAATAAAAACACAGAGTTGTATTTATAGCAATAGAAGAAAAAGATATTCAGGCCTAATTTACAGAGTCCACATGGTATGGCATCACCACCTGACAAATAAAATCTGTAGCATTATAGCATTCCCCATAGTTGGCCTCAAAGAGTATGGGAAAATGAGACTGCCATAGGTATGATTTTACACTGACTCATAAGATATGGCTTTGAAGGACTAAGATTTGAAAATCTGGATAGCTAGATAGATAGACAGATAGATAGACTGACAGACAGATAGATCTAAAATGAGGGAATTTCTCAGAATGAACATAATGTGAAGATATTTGTATTTTATGTGCATGCACACCAGTCATCCAATTCACAAGAAGCTCTAAATAATTAGGTGGACATAACAGTATGATTTCTCTGCCCTTTCAGAGGGCAGGTTGCAGGGTACCTTGTTAGTGGTGACTTTGCTGACCCTTACTGCCCCATTCTTCCAATTCCATGCAGATCTATAATTCTCTTTATTATAATGATTTATACATAGAATACAGAATACTTTGGTTGACTGACAGATACAACATGCCATTAAGACAGTAAGCATGACATCTTACATTAGAAATATAACTCCAATTGCAAGTGTATTGGATAAGAAAGATATGGCTTAGCAGCATGTCTGAGTGGCAGGAGCTTTCATTAATAAAACTTGAAGATGAGAATGTAGAAAGAGGGATTCAAGAGGGCGGAGTGGAAAGTGACATGGAGAACTCATCCCAAAACCACAAATACTACAAAAATATAGTTAAATGATACAACTAACCCTAAAACAGCAAGAAGAAAGAAGGCTGAACCAGACTGCATACAGACCTCACGAATAGAGCAGACTTCACAAAACAGGGTAACATACGAAAGCCTTAATCCCCCGGTACCCAGGCCCTTCCCCCGCCCTAGCTCACTGGCGGCAGGAAGAGAAATGGAGCAGGGAGGGCGTGGAAGCCTGGGAGTGTGAGCGTCTAGCCCTGGAAGTCTGCTTTGTGAGTGGAAGCCTATATTGTGTGGTGCTCTGGATGTTGGGGAGCTCGGACAGGAGGAGTGCTTGGGAATCTGACATTCCAGCCGTTTGTGGAGGATGGGATCCATATCTGGCTGCCCTGTGTCAGAGGAAGGGTGGGCGGTCTGAGAGGCTTCCTATCAGTGAGAGGGCTGCTGAAGGGGCGGGGTTTGCATGGAGCTTGCTGCACAGGAGAAGGGAGAGCTAGGCAAGGTTGTCTGGGTGCGCTCTGCCCAGCTGGTTGGGAACTTTGAGGAGCTTCAGGTGCTGCATCCCCCTGGCTGCCTGCGCAGCTCCGAGGCTCCCCACTGTGACACACAGCCTGCTGCACCTTCCTCCTAGCCTGCCATCACGGGTTTGCAAACTGGCAATCACTGTGCTAGCGTCAGGCCAGCCAGAGGGTGGCCCTGCCTACAACAGCTAGAGATGCAAAGCACAGAGGCTTACAAGTGTGTGCATGGCCCACTGGCTCTGACACTGGACACAGGCACCACAGACAGGAATCAGGAAACAGGTCTTTCCTCCCCCCAGGCACCAGCTCGGCTCCCCTACAACCCCCAACCTCACTCTAGGGGCTGAGCAGCTCCAGAGACTGGAGTTTCTGTGCACTAGTGGGCACCACACAGAAATATGAAATGACAAAAGAACATGGTTCAGACCAAAATCTCACAAACCCCAGAAAAAGGGCCAAATGAAACTGAACTCATCAATGTTCACGAAAGAGAGTTCAAAATAAAAATTATAAACATGCTTATGGAGGCACAGAAAAGTATTCAAGAACTCAGGAACGAATTTAAGTCAGAGATACAATCATTAAGAAATTTCATATCTGAAATGAAACATACAATGGAGAGATTTACAAGCAGATTAGATGTAGTAGAAGAGACAGTAAATGGAATAGAAATTAGAGAAGAAGAATACAAAGAAGCTGAGGCACAGAGAGAAAAAAGGATCTCTAAGAATGAGAGAATATTGAGAGAACTGTGTGACCAATGCAAACGGAACAATATTTGCATTATAGGGGTACCAGAAGAAGAAGAGAGAGAAAAAGAATAGAAAGTGTCTTTGAGGAGGTAATTGCTGAAAACTTCCCCAATCTGGGGAAGGAGATAGTCTCTCAGGCCATGGAGGTGCACAGATCTCCCAACACAAGGGACCCAAGGAGGACAACATCAAGATATATAATAATTAAAATGGCAAAGATCAAGGATGAAGACAGACTTTTAAAAGCAGCTAGAGAGAGAAAAAAGATCACATACAAAGGAAAACCCATCAGGCTATCATTAGACTTCTCAACAGAAACCTTACAGGCCAGAGTGAGTGGCATGATATATTTAATGTAATAAGCAGAAGGACCTTGAACCAAGAATAGTCTACCCGGCAAGGTTATCATTTAAATTTGAAGGATTAAACAATTTTTAGATAAGCAAAAGGTGAGAGAATAAACCACCTATACAGTGCATTTTGGAGGGACTCCTATAGACTGAAGTATTCTTAAGGTTAAATAGATGTCACCCAAGGTATAGACAAAGAGTACAGAATATGATTCATAACATACAAAGAATGGAGGAGGAAGAAAAAGGAGGAAAAAAAAAGAAGTTTTAGGTTGTGTTTGTAATAGCATACCAACTGAGTTAGATTAGACTGTTAGATAGTAAGGGAATTACCCTTGAACCTTTGGTAACCAGGAATCTAAAGCCTGCAATGGCAATAAGTATAGACCTATCAATAATCACCCTAAATGTAAATGGTCTGAACGCACCGGTCAAAAGACATAGAGTTGCTGAATGTATAAAAAAAACAAGACCCATCTATATGCTGCCTACAAGGGACTCACTTCAAACCCAAATACATACACAGACTGAAAGTAAAGGGATGGAAAAAGATATTTCATGCAACTAATAGGGAGAAGGAAGCAGGAGTTGCTGTACATGTATCAGAGAAAATAGACTTCAAAACAAGGAAAGTCACAAGAGACAAGGACATTACATAATGATAAAAGGGTCAGTCTAACTAGGGGATATAACTATAAATATTTATGCACACAACACAGGATCACCTACACATGTGAAACAAATACTAACGAAATTAAAGGGGGAAATAGAATGCAATGCATTCATTTTAGGAGACTTCAACACACCACTCACTCCAAAGGACAGATTAATGAGACTGAAAATCAATAAAGAGACAGAGGCACTGAACAACATATTAGAATAGATGGACCTAATGGACATCTACAGAACACTCCATCCAAAAGCAACAGGATACACATTCTTCTCAAGTGCACATGGAACATTTTCAAGAATATATCATACTAGGCCACAAAAAGAACCTCTGTAAATTAAAAAAGATTAAAATTGCACCATCCAGCTTCTCAGATCACAAATGTAGGAAACTAGAAATAAATTACACAAAGAAAACGAAAAAGCCCACAAATGCATGGAGGCTTAATAACATGCTCCTAAATAAACAATGGATCGATAACAAAATAAAAACAGAGATCAAGCAATATATGGAGACAAATAACAACAGTAATTCAACACCACAAAATCTGTGGGACTCAGCGAAGGCCGTGCTGAGGGAAATATATTGCAATGTAGACCTACCTAAGGAACGAAGAAAAATCCCAAATGAACAGTCTAAACTCACAATTAATGAAACTAGAATAGGAAGAACAAATGAAGCCCAAAGTCAGTAGAAGGAGGGACATGATAAAGATTAAAACAGAAATATTAAAATTTAGAACAATAAAACAATAGAAAGAATCAATGAAACCAGGAGCTAGTTCTTTGAGAAAATAAACAAAATAGGTAAACCCTTAGCCTGATTTATCAGGAGAAAAAGAGAATCTACACACATAAACAGAATCGGAAATGAGAAAAGAAAAATCACTATGGACACCACAGAAATACAAAGAATTATGAGAGAATACTATGAAAAATTATATGGTAACAAACTGGATAACCTAGAAGAAATGGACAACTTTCTAGAAAAATACAACCTTCCAAGGCTGACCCAGGAAGAAACAGAAAACCTGAATAGACCAATTACCAGCAAAGAAATTGAATTGGTAATCAAAAACTACCTAAGAACAAAAACACTGGACCAGGTGGTTTCAGTGCTGAATTTTATCAAACATTTAGTGAAGACCTAATACCCATCCTCCTTAAAGTTTCCCAAAAAGTAGAAGAGGAGAAAGTACTCCCAAAGTCATTCAGGAGACCAACATCACTCTAATCCCAAACAAGGCAAAGACAGCACAAAAAATGAAAATTGCAGGTCAATATCCCTGATGAACATAGATGCAAAAATACTCAACAAAATATTAGAAATCCAAATTCAAAAATATATCAAAACGATCTCCATCATGATCAACTGGGATTCATCGCAGGGATACAAAGATGATACAGCATTCTAAAATCCATCAACATCATCCACTACATCAACAAAAAGAAGGGCTAAAACCACATGATCATCTCCATAGATGCCGATAAAGCATTTGACAAAATTCAACATCCATTCATGATAAAAACTCTCAACAAAATGGGTGTAGAGGGCAAGTACCTCAACATAATAAAGGCCATATATGACAAACCCACAGCCAATATTATACTTAACAGCTAGAAGCTGAAAGCTTTTCCTTTAAAACCGGGAACAAGACAAGGATACCCTCTCTCCCTGCTTTTATTCAACATAGTACTGGAGGTCCTAGCACAGCAGTCAGACAACACAAAGAAATAAAAGGCATCCAGATTGGCAAGGAAGAACTCAAACTGTCCTTGTTTGCAGATGACATGATATTGTACATAAAAAACCCTAAAGAATCCACTCCAAAACTATTAGATCTAATATCTGAATTCAGTGAAGTTGCGAGATACAAAATTAATACACAGAAATCTGTTGCATTCCTATACACCAACAGTGAACTAGCAGAAAGGGATATCAGGAAAACAATTCCATTCATAATCACATCAAAAAGAATAAAATACTTAGGAATAAACCTAACCAAGGGAGTGAAAGACCTATACCCTGAAAACTACAAGACACTCTTAGGGGAAATTAACGAGGATGCTAATAAATGGAAATTCATCCCATGCTCTTGGCTAGGAAGAATAAATATTGTCAAAATGGCTATATTACCTAAAGCAATCTACAGATTCAATGCAATCCCTATCAAAATACCAACAGCATTCTTCAATAAACTAGAGCAAACAGTTTTAAAATTTATATGAAATGACAAAAGACCCCGAATAGCCAAAGCAATCCTGAGAAGGAAGAGTAAAGCAGGGAGAATTACGCTCCCTGACTTCAAGCTCTACCACAAAGCCACAGTAATCAAGACAATTTGGTACTGGCACAAGAACAGACCCATACACTAATGGAAGAGACTAGAGAGCCCAGATATAAACCCAAGCATATATGGTCCATTAATATACAATAAAGCAGCCATGGATATACAATGGGGAAATGACAGCCTCTTCAACAGCTCGTGTTGGCCAAACTGGATAGCTACATTAAGAGAATGAAACTGGATTACTGTCTAACCCCATCCACAAAAGTAAACTCAAAATGGACCAAAGACCTGAATATAAGTAATGAAACTATAAAACTCTTAGAAAAAAATATAGGCAAAAATCTCTTGGATATAAACATGAGCAACTTCTTCATGAACATATCTCCCTGGGCAAGGGAAACAAAAGCAAAAATGAACAAGTGGGACTATATCAAACTAAAAACCTTCTATACAGCAAAGGACACCATCAGTAGAACAAAAAGACATCCTTCAGTATGGGATAATATATTCATAAGTGACATATCCGTTAAGGGGTTGATATCCAAAATATATAAAGAACTCACACACCTCAGTAAACAAAAAGCAAATAAGCCAATTAAAAAGTGGGCAAAGGAGCTGAACAGACACTTCTCTGAAGAAGAAATTCATATGGCCAACAGGCACATGAAAAGATGCTCTACATCGCTAATCATCAGAGAAATGCAAATTAAAACCACATGAGACCACCTCACACCAGTTAGGATGGCCAACCTCCAAAAGACAAACAACAACAAATGTTGGCGAGGATGTGGAGAAAGGGGAACCCTCCTACCCTGCTGGTGGGGATGTAAACCATTTCAACCATTGTGGAAAGCAGTATGGATGCTCCTCAAAAAATTAAAAATAGAAATATCATTTGACCCAGGAATCCCATTCCTAGGAATTTACCCTAAGAATGCAGCAGCACAGTTTGAAAAAGACATATTTACCCCTATGTTTATCGCAGCACTATTTAGTATAGCCAAGAAATGGAAGCAACGTAAGTGTCTGTTAGTAGATGAATGTATAAAGAAGGTGTGCTACCTATACACAATGGAATATTATTCAGCCATAAGAAGAAAACAAATCCTACCCTTTGCAACAACATGGATGGAGCTAGAGGGTATTATATGCTTAGTGAAATAAGCCAGGTCAGGAAAGACAAGTATGAAGTGATTTCACTCATCTTTGGAGTATAAGAACAAAGGCAAAACTGAAGGAACAAAACAGCAAACTCACAGAACCCACGAATGAACTAACAGTTACCAAAGGGAAAGGGGCTGGGGAGGATGGGTGGGAAGAGAGGGATAAGGGGGGAAAAGGGGCATTGCGATTAGCACACATAATGCAGCGGCAGGGGACACGGGAATGGCAGTATAGCACAGAGAAGACAAGTAATGATTCTACAGCATCTTACTACGCTGATGGACAGTGACTGTAATGGGGTGGGTGGGGGAGACTTGATAATAGGAGTCTAGTAATCATAGGGTTGTTGAAGTGATTCTATATTAATGATACCAAAATAAAAACAATGTAAAAATAAAAACTTGGATATGAATGAATAGTACAATATGTGTATTAGAAATATTTTTACTCCTCTTTATACTTTTTACAGCAATACATAGAATAAACTGTTCCATTTTGGATGCTTCAGTTTAACAGATACAGGAGTAGATTGAGAATGGAAAGCTATGCCATGCTCTGAGCTGTTGAAAGTCCTTCAGATTTTGGCCCAAGATAGATAAGATCCGATTGGGGGGAAAATGTAGTGGGCTAGAGGACATACAATGATACATTTGTAGTATGATCATATGGAAGGAGTTTGAGTTTTTTTACTCTAATATCATAAAGGCTAGGACTAAGATCAACCAGAAATTTTATTATCTGAGGCAAGGGACACAAATCTATTACATATGTTTACAAATCAGTGGAGGTCTCAAACAGTTCCCTCCCCTTTCACTCCTGCTTTCCCTGAACCATCAAGTACAAGAAGTCCTGCTGTTTCTTCTACAATATGCATAGCTCTGCTGTGTCTGCTCCTCACCACCTCTTCATCCTCCACTGTGGCCCAGGCCACCACCCTGGAAAATAGTAATAGCCCCTGCTGGCCTCCTCATTTCCACTGTCAGTCTCTCATTTATTCTTGAGAGAATGATCTGGTTGTCAGAGCAACCAGAGAGATAGTTTAAACATTGAATTGCATCTTTTGATCTTGCCACTTTCCTTCTGAAAACTCTGGTAGCTTCTGATTTCTTCTAGGATACATGCTGAACTCCTTGGCTAAACTTCCAGGACCCTTCTTTAATCCTGCCCTCTGCCTTCCTTTGCTGACCAACTTTGCACTGATCTGATCTTTCCCTCACACAATATATTCCTACCATGCCAGCCTCCTTTAGTTATTAAGTGCTCTGAGCTCTTTTCTGCCCTGTGGACTTCTCATGGTGTTTCCTCTTCCTGGAATAATGCTCTTCTGACCTTTTATTCTCCTGCCTAAAACGTACATATTTGGTCTCAATTTAAATTAGTGGCTCTCTATCTGGTTTGGCAATATCTTGAGGCATTTTTGGTTGTTACAACTGGATGGTGCAGCTAGCATCTAGTAGGTAGAGGTCAGGAAACTTCTAAGCATTCACGATGTTCAGGACAGAGCTCCACAACAAAGAACCGTCCAGCCTAAAATGTCAGTAACACTGGGGTTGAGAAACCATGGTTTATTTGTGACTGCCTCAAAGTTTTCTCTTAATGTAAAATTAATGTACTTTCTCTCGTACCATGCTCTTCTTTTGCTCAGCAACTCGTCTAAATTTTCAATTATGTATTCAGTTCTGCATCTGTTTTTTAATGCCTATTTCTGTCAGTAGACTGTGAGTTCTGTGAGAACAGGAAACATATCTGTTTTGTTTCCCTACTGTGTAGTTAATATGTAGCATGATATCTGGTGTACAGAAGGTAATCAATAATAATTGCTGAATGAGTTATTAAATAAGGTTTATTATTGAATAGGGTGCTATTTTAGAAACCAGGGGGCAACAGTCATTTAACACATTGTCATTCAAGTCCAGGAAAAATATAGCAGAGGTCTAAGACATTTACAGTATAGGAAAGATTAAAATCATATCCTCAATAGAATTAAAAATAATACTTCAGATAAACTCAGAGGAAGGAATGAATAATTATGATGAATTTGGGTTTAGGGATGATAATGGCCATCATCTTCTTCATGGCTTACCTCACCACATTACCAAATGGTAATTTCTTAGAAACTTTGCGGTATTTAATTTCCCCTGTAATTACAAACAGGAAACTTGAATTTCTTGGGCTTAAGATAATAATTCTACCTTGCAGCAATCCTTTAAAAATACTTGAGAAAGCAGTTATGGTACTGTGAGAAGCTGAGAACTCTCACTTATCCTGGTTCCCAATTCCTAGACCCTGATAGGATGCAATCAATGATGATTCTAATGTGATATAATTTATAACTGGTTAGTTAACATCACTGTTCCCATGAGGAAACCTAAGGTTATCTGGATCAAAGTTGAGTTAGGGATATACTGTCCGTATATGTGTGTGTATGTGTGAGAGAGAGAGAGATATATACATACACATGCATATATATGTACACATATATATGCACACACTACCCATGCATACACAGAGAGACACAAATACGTATGAACATCTCCTCTTACCACAGATATGCATCAGGCCCTATATACTTGTTGCTCAGTAAAACAATTTTTTGGTTCTTCAGGATTTTGGGTTTCTGTACTTCTGTTTTCTTTAAGGTAGTGGGTATTTTGACTCTTGATCCCAATTGAAACTGGGACCTGGACATTATCTGGCAATGCAGTGTTTCTCTAGCCATCTATCTCCTAATCTCCACACAAGACATTCAAACAACTCTTTGCTCTCTTTAAAGGCGTGACACCATCTTTTTTAATGCCTTAAGTCTGCAGCTTATACTTTGCTGAGTAAACAGAAGCCGTTGGTGGTAGTGTAGAGGTTCCACAAGCATAACCAACACAACTTCTCTCAGTTAAATCTTCCAATCTACGTGCACATCGCTTCCTTCCACCACCTAACCCAGTGGTGGAATTATTTCTCCTCCTTCCTCAGCCACATTCCCTGATGTGCTCAGAATCCCCTTCCTTCCCTGCTTCTTACTCTCCTGGTGATATTACACTACTCATATATATTTAAAACCTCCCTCTGAACTAGATACTTCCCATGTACGTTTAAATCTTTGAACCCCACATTCTTTTCCAGTTTGTTCTAGCCTGCTTACTTCACAGTCAGATTTCTTGGCATCCCTACTTCCTCATCCCCCATTCACTCCTCTGGTCAGTCCAGTATGGCTGCTGCCCGAGACACAACTGTGGAAAATGCCATCCATGTCACAGGATGTAGTGGCCACTGTTCCTAGCCTCTCAGCGGCTTCAGACATAGCCAAGTACTCATCCTGCCTTAAAAGACACAATGCCTTTGACTCCATGCCACTCTCATGGCTTTGCTTCTACCTCAGTGTCTCTTTTCTTCTATTAGGCTTTTAACTGCAGGAGTCCTGATGGTTTCACCCCAGTCCCTCTTTCCTTCTCTCTCTACCTCCTGTTACTTGTTGATTTTTACCACTTTAGTGACTTCAATTCCACCTTTGTAGTGATTATTCCCAACTTCATGTCTCTAGATCAGATTTATATTCTGAGCTCCAGAACAAAATACCAAACATTCTATTTTAAATCTCCATATGTTTCACGGGTCCTTCGTAACTACCACGCCCCAAACTGAAGTTATGAGTCCCCTACTTCCTATGCTCCGATGTCCCAAAATGGCACCACAACCAATCATCTAGGAGGTACTGAATCATTCTTGATCGTTTGTCCTGATCAGCTCCCATGTACCATCACTCCTTAAGTGTCATGAATTCTACCTCCTTGCTATCTTTCAAATGCTTCTGCATCTCTTCATTACTGTTCTTCCACCTGAATCCAAGCCACTGTCATCTCTTGCCCGGTCCAATGCATTCTCTTCCCGTGACAGTCCTGTTTTCTCTCTGTGATCCATCATCTGGAGCAGGATCTCCATGAACTGTGAATGGTGAGCATGAGTCGTGCCTGCCTTGAGTTGCACGCGTCATGGCTCTGGTCTGAGTAATCTTCTAAAAATAAAAATCAATCACAATACTATTCTGCTAAAAATTTTCAGTGGCTTTGCATTTCTCTTAGATTAAAAAATTTTTAACTTGGCCTATAAATTCCTTCATGATCTGGTCTTGTGTCCCTCCTTATGCTTCTGGCATAAAGTTTTTTACTCCTTGAATTTCCTAAATTCCTCTTATTCCCAGCCAAAAACTTTGTATATGCTATTCCTTCTTCCTGGCAATATCTTTGATTAGTCATGTGGGTAAATTCTGTTAGTGTTCATGTCTTTGCTTAAAGATAATTCTGTGGAGGCCTTCCCAGACACCTCCTGTTAGTTAAGGTTTATTCATTAGAAACTCTCATGGACACTGGATTTTTCCTTCTAACCTTGTTACAATTCATGGAAGCAGAGACTATGTCTTCCTCATTCATCTACCTCAGTGGCTAAACAATAGATACTCAATAAATATTTGTTGAAATATATTAAGTATTTGGCCTCCAAGTGAAAACAGCAACTAAATTATTTATAAAAAGAATTTATTTTCTTTTGTGAATTGATTGTACCAGCTGCTTGCGTAGTCGTCAAAAGTAATCATTTAATTGCAAAACTGTGTTTTACCCCATGCCTATCAGCACATAGGCTTATCTAAAGATGATTCTAAGTGATATTTCAGGCAGACTCATATTAGTTTCAGAAAATATGGCTAGAACAACTCGTATCTCCTAGGTCTTAATTAATAACACTGTGATATAAAAGAACACATTTATGGAGATCGCCATAAATGATTCTCAATTAACCCAGCAAACACTTTTGCAATAATATCTTTATTTACAGAAAACTAGATGGCTGAAAAAATATCATGCAGACTGTACACAAGTGCAATCTGATAGCCTCATAGTTACAATTACTGAGTCTTTTACCAACTGTGAAAGCAGGGCAATGAGTAATAGGCAGGTAATGAGTATATCCAAGGATCTTACCGAACACAGCCTTGAGATTCTGTTTTGCTACAGGTACAGGAATTTTGGAAGCAGCGAAATACTTTTGACTTCAGCAATTGTTCTATCAGATTTATCTCAAAAGTGAAAAATCCAGTTTATAACTTCTCCAAAGAGGTTTATAGAAGTTTAAAAAAGTATAATATGATAGTTATAAATCAGGAAAAGTGAATTCTTATCCCAGCTCTTGACAATTACAGTGAACATAATATAGGAGAACATACCTCAGAGTTTTTTCCCCTAATACATGAAATGGATATACAAATGGAAACCCCCTTAATGCACAGTGCTGTTGTTTCAACTAAATGAAAAACAAAAATTACTTAGCAAGACATATAATGCTCTTCTCAACCTGACTGAAACTGGCTTTTGCACCTCATCGGCAAGCCTTCTTACCCACCTTCCCTTTCACCCTAACCCTTCCTTCCATCTCTCACTCTATTACACATATGCACAAATCAATTCTACACTTAATAATACCAAATTAACCACTATTTCCTGCTTTCTGAATACACCAAGCCATTTGATACTTATGGAGAAAATGAGAATAAGATTTTTGCAATATGTGCATGTGTTTGTCCTTGCTTATGTTTCATTGTGTGTTTTCTCACTGTTTTTCAAGAGGCATTATTTGTCTTAGAGGGGACTAGGGTTGTTATATCAAGTAGGTAAAGAGAAGAAATTGACACTCAAAATAGAATTTGGGGTAAGACAGTGTTCTGAAAGGCAGACTTTGGAATAAAAACATTCTTTAAAAGAATATTTTAGCTCATATTAACATCAAGAGCCAGTTCTGGGAATCTCTAACATGAAACTTTACTCCAGACCATACAGAGGTCTCAGGTTACCGTGTAGGGAATACCTTTCCAAGATGAAAAGTTAGAATAGCGTGTGCCTTCTGGTCCAGGATCTCACAGGAAGAAAATACAAAAATAGATCTGTAGTGTGTCCTTACTTCACTTCTTTGAGGCAAAATCCCAAAAAGAAAGAGGAATTTTTTTTTTAAGTTGAAGAAAAAGTCAGATTTTTCTTTTGAAAAGGAGACTGCCATGCTGGGTGAGTGTGCGTCAACCTAGTAGGGGGAGTAGTGGAGCTGAAAGACGCAGTTTGGTAGGTGACCTGATGAAGCAGGGCTCCTGGCGTCCAGAGCTGGGTGCACGACAGAGAAAGGACCCAGGAGTTCCTCCGTGCCTCAAGAGGGAATGAAGAACGAATCACAATAGCAAACATGCATTGACCATTTATAAATATGCCGGGTACCCTTCTCAGCATGCTATTAACTCATTTAATCTAAGCACACATGCACTGAGGAAAGTACTGTCATTATGCCCACTTAACAAATGAGAAAACCGAGGCAGATCGCATTCCGCCAAGGGTATAGTTACTGAGTGTGAGAGCTCTTTGCAGAAGGGCTCATTGCAGTGCTGCTGAGGGCATTAGAAGTAAGCTCCTTGGATCAGCAATAAAGAGCAGTGAAAGCCAAAATTCAAGGATTACCCACACTGTGAGAAAAATATTTAGCAAGGAAGGCTATTAGGTCCTGATGAGGCCAAGAAATCATACCACAGAGGAGGCAAAGTGATGAGACTAGCCTCCCCATACATCCACTGACAGCAGCAGAAACCAGCAAGTCCTTCTCCCTCAAGACCATTCAGTCCATAAGCTTCCCCTACATTCCGCTACCTTGAGAGAAGTAGGAAGGGGAGAAACGGCTCTGACATGGAGTTGAACTTGAAACTGTTGATTATTTATCCATTAGATGCTGTTTTAAATTAAAAAAAATTATTTAGAGGACACTGATTTATCAATTGGCAGTATTTTTTGGCAATGTCTCCATTGTCTAATGATGATGGTCATCAAATTGTTGTAGACAATAAAGCAAGGTGGTCGTTGCACAGCTGTAGTATAACATGGCTAAAATTCTACTCTCACATTTGTGCATCTAAACCTGCTATTATGTCTGCTGTAACATCCTTCCTTTTTCCTCTACTTAGGCAAAGTCCACCTCATCCTTTAAGTCCTAATTAATCTGCACCTCCAGTGATGCTGGTGCGGTCAGGGCCAGACTGACAATTGCTGGCCCGAAGAATCAATTTCCTCTTACTTTCTACACTGGCTGCATTTCATGCTATCACTGAATTTATTCCTATTGTGTATGCACTTTACAAAGAGGTATCTTCTATTAACTTGGATACAATACCTAGTTCCATACAGGTATTATATTGTTCACAAGACTATTCTCAGTGAAGCATTCACATACCAACCTTCTCTGCTTTATTTTTCTCTAGTTCAATTATTGTACATAAGTAGATTATATAATTTACTTATTTACTTAGATAATACCTAGAACTGTGCCAGTTACTTAGGAAGGAGACAAAATAGTTGTGGACTTGGAAAAAACGAATGGCCAATTATAAGAAACCCTACCTGTAGACACAGAAATCACAGAGAATATATCTAGCTTGTGCTCCATTGATTCTTTCCTTTCAGCTATGTACCAGTTACTAAATAGAAACAGGAAGCTACTTGTTACTGCCATTTCTTTAAAAATCACTACTAATACAATTTATTTGAAAATTGTCTATAACAACTGCAGAAGCACGAGAGAATGCTGTCTCTTCCCAGACATATTATCAGGAACAACAGTGCTTCCAGCCAGTTATCTTTCTGCATAACTTTCATTGAAGTCTGTTGAGTCTGGATCCCTTCTCAGCTCTATCAAGTTAAAACTTCCCTGTCCATGGTACTGCTCTTGAAAGAATTATTTAAACATTTAGCCAAGAACCATTATAAATGAAGGCCAATGGCTGACTCTTGACTCAAGGTTGAGGTGTTGGTACTTCACATTCTCATAGAAAGCTACGCAGGGCAGAAAGTCTAGAACTGTGGTCTAGCCTGCTTTCTAATAAAATCTGATGATAGTTTTTAACATTTTTATTTTTAAATGAATAGTGGTTGAAATCTTGTGCTTTCTACTGAGTCATTGATTTATAAACTGAAAAATTGTTCTTAAACTAAAAAAAATCTAATAAGGCATTACAGAAGAAAATTATGCTTATAATTGCATCTGCTTGGATGTTTTAAAATTTGTAATTGAAATATAAACCTGTTTCAAGAGAGATACACCTTCATCTTGTACATAATCACTTATTATTAAAAGTAGCTTTGATTTTCTGGCTTTTCCACATTAAACATGAGTTTAGTATAGAATCCCATGCTGAAGTCACCTGGGTACAGAGACATTAAAAGATGTCCATTCAGCCATAATCCCCAGTTCTAAATACTTGTAATTTAACGTAAGTTGGTAAAAAAAAAAAAAGATCAGGATGGTGGAAGCAAAATTGGGCTTTTTTTTGTCCATTCAGCATAAAGTCTGTCATCCCTCAAGCAGGTGGTATAGTGCTTTGTAATTTCACATACTCTTATTTGGTATTATCATAACCTTCTATTAGGGTGACCACAGCATGATTCCCTGGTTTATGAAGAGTGCTCTCTTTAAGTATCTGTAGTAGCTCAGCTCAATGAAAAATTATTTGGCCAGTTTACCTGTAATATAATCAGGGGGAATTTTATTATCTCTGTATTACACATAAGAACTCAAACTCTCATATTTTAAATTGTTTCTTCTTAATTGTTATTCATTTGCTTAATATTATGGATAAAAATGAGATTAAAACTTTGGTTAAGGATTCAAGATGGCGGTGTGAGAGGCAAGATAGAACTACTCTCAAAACCACATATATTATGAAAATATAGTAAATATAACAAATCCTGAAAGAGCAACAGGAAAGAAGGCTGCACCAGACTGTATACACCTGGAGAACATAGCAGACATCACGAAACGGGGTAACGTACCAAACCCTTAATCCGGCGGGACCCAAGCCCTTCCCCCACCCCAGCGGGGAGGCGTTGGAAGCCCAGGACTTCTGAACACCCAGCCCTGGAGATCTGCTATGGGAGCACAAACCTACAAGCTAAGACAGGCAGAATGCTTGGGGAGACTTGGACATTCCAGCTATTTGTGGAGGACAGGGATCCACGTCCGGCTGCTCTGGGACAAAGGAAAGGTGGGTGGTCTGAGAGGTCTCCTAGCAGCCAGAGGGCTGCTGAAGGGGCTGGGTTTGCACAGAGCTTGCTGCCCGGGAAAAGGGATAGGTGCACAAGGTTGTCTGAGTGCTCTTTGCCCAGTAGGTTGGGAACTTTCAGGAGTATCAGGTGCTACATTCCCCTGGCTGGCTACTCAGCTCAGAGGCCCCTCACTGTGATATGCAGCCTGCTGCACCTTCTCCTGGCTTGCCGGCACCAGCTTGCAAACTGGCAGGCCAGCCAGAGGGAAGCACACTATGGGCAGCTACAGAAGCACAGAGCCTTACACATGTGTGCTGCCTCACTGGTTTTGACAGTGGAGACAGGCACTGCAGCTGGGAAGCAGGAAACAGCTCTTTCCTGCCTCCAGGCACCAGCATCGCTCCCGTGCAACCCTGACATCACTCCAGAGGCTGAGCACCTCCAGAGACTAGAGCTTCTGGGCGCCACACACAAATACAAAACGTCAAAAGAACCTGGTTCAGACCAAAATCTCAAAAACACCATAATGAAATTGAACTCACCAATCTTTCGGAAAGTGAGTTCAAAATAAAAATCATAAACATGCTCATGGAGGTCCAGAAAAATATTCAAGAACTCAGGGACAAATTTAGGATGGAGATTCAATCATTAAGAAATTCCATATCTGAAGAGCAACACACAATGGAGGTATTTAAAAGCAGATTAGGTGTAGTAGAAAAGATGGTAAATGGAATAGAAATTAGAGAAGAGGAATACAAAGAAGCTGAGGCACAGAGAGAAAAAAGGATGTCTAAGAATGAGAGAATATTGAGAGAACTGTGTGATCAATCCTAACGGAACAATATTCACATTACAGGAGTACCAGAAGAAGAGAAAGAAAAAGGGATAGAAAGTGTCTTTGAGGAGGCAATTGCTGAATACTTCCTGGGGAAGGAGATAGTCTCTCAAGCCATGAAGGTGCACAGATCTGCCAACACAAGGGACCCAAGGAAGACAACACCAAAACATATAATAATTAAAATGGCAAAGATCAAGGATAAGGACAGACTTTTAAAAGCAGCTAGAGAGAGAAAAAAGATCACATACAAAGGAAAACCCATCAGGCTATCATTAGACTTCTCAACAGAAATCTTACAGGCCAGAAGGGAGTGCATGATATATTTAATGCAATGAAACAGAAGGGCCTCGAACCAAGAAAACTACCCGGAAAGGTCATCATTTAAATTTGAAGGAGGGATTAAACAATTTTCAGATAAGCAATAGTTGAGAGAATTTACCTCCCACAAACCACCCCTACAGTGTATTTTGGGGGGACTGCTATAGATGGAAGTATTCCTAAGGCTAAATAGCTGTTACCAGTAGAAATAAAACCACAACAAAGTAAAACAGTTAATTACTAAGCAGATGCAAAATCAAATCAACTACCCCCAAAGTCAATCAAAGAATAGAGGAAGAGTACAGAACATGATACCTGATATATAAAAAAAGGAGGAGGAAGAAAAAGAAGGAAAGAGAAAAACATACCTTTAGGTTGTATTTGTAATAGCATACTAAGTGAGTTAAGTGAGACTGTTAGATAGTAAGGAAGTTACCCTTGAAAATTTGGTAACCATGAATCTAAAGCCTGCAATGGCAATAAGTACATACCTATCAATAATCACCCCAAATGTAAATAGACAGAATGCACCAATCAAAAGACATAGAGTCACTGAATGGTTAAAAAAACAAGACCCGTCTATATGCTGCCTAGAAGAGACTCACTTCAAACCCAGAGACATACACAGACTGAAAGTAAAGGGGGGAAAAAGATATTTCATGCAACCAATAGGGAGAAAAAAGCAGGAGTTGTGGTACTTGTATCAAAGAAAATAGACTTCAAAACAAAGAAAGTCACAAGAGACAAAGAAGGACATTACAGAATGATAAAGGAGTCAATCCAACTATATAACCATTATAAATATCTATGTACCCAACACAGGATCACCTACATATGTGAAACAGATACTAACAGAACTAAAGGGGGCAATAGAATGCAATGCATTCATTTTAAGAGACTTCAACACACCACTCACTCCAAAGGACAGATCAACCAGACAGAAAATAAGTAAGGACACAGAGGCACTGAACAACACATTAGAACAGATGGATTTAACGGACATCTACAGAACACTCCACCCATAAGCAACAGGATACACATTCTTCTCAAGTGCACATGGAACATTTTCAAGAATAGATCACATACTAGGCCAAAAAAAGAGCCTTAGTAAATTCAAAATATTGAAATTGTACCAACCAGCTTCTCAGATCACAAAGGTATGAAACTAGAAATAAATTACACAAAGAACACGAACAAGCCCACAGACACATGGAGACTTAATAACATGCTCGTAAATAACCAATGGATCAATGACAAAATAAAAACAGATATCAAGCAATATATGGAGACAAATGACTTATTCAACACCGCAAAATCTGTGGGACGCAGCAAAGGCCGTGCTAAGAGGAAAGTATATTGCAATACAGGCCTACCTCAGGAAAGAAGAAGAATCCCAAATGAACAGTCTAAACTCACAATTAACGAAACTAGGAAAAGAAGAACAAATGAGGCCCAAAGTCAGTAGAAGGAGGGACATAATAAAGATTAGAGCAGAAATAATTAAAATTGAGAAGAATAAAACAATAGAAAGAATCAATGAAAGCAAGAGCTGGTTCTTCAAGAAAATAAACAAAATAGATAAACCCCTAGCCAAACTTATCAAGAAAAAAAGAGTCTACACACATAAACAGAATCAAAAATGAGAAAGGAAAATCACTATGGACCCCACAGAAATACAAAGCATTATGTGAGAATACTATGAAAAAATATATGGTATCAAACTGGATAACCTAGAAGAAATGGACAACCTTCTAGAAAAATATAACCTTGCAAGGCTGACCTAGGAAGAAACAGAGGATCTGAATAGGCCAATTCCAGCAAGAAAATTGACTTGGTAATCAAAAAAGTACCTAAGAACAAAACCCGCGGACCAGATGGATTCACTGCTGAATTTTATCAAACATTTAGTGAAGACTTAATATCCATCCTCATTAAAGTTTTCCAAAAAGTAGAAGAGGAGGAAAGACTCCCAAACTCATTCTATGAGGTCAGCATCACTCTAATACCAAAACCAGACAGACACCACAAATAAAGATAATTACAGACCAATATCCCTGATGAACATGGATGCAAAAATACTCAACAAAATATTAGCAAACCAAATTCAAAAATACATCAAAAGGATCATCTATTGTGATCAAGTAGGATTTATTCCAGGGATGCAAGAATGGTACAATATTTGAAAAATCCATGAACGTGATCCAGCACATCAACAAAAAGAAGGACAAAAACCACATGAGCATCTCCATAGATGCCGAAAAAGCATTTGACAAAATTCAACATCCATTCATGATAAACACTCTCAGCAAAATGGGTATAGAGGGCAAGTACCTCAACATAATAAAGGCCATATATGACAAACCCACAGCGAACATTATACATAAAAGCAAGAAGCTGAAAGCTTTTCCTTTAAGATCGTGAACAAGACAAGGACACCCACTCTCCCCATTTTTATTCAACATAGTTCTGGAAGTCCTAGCCACGGCAGTCAGGCAACACAAAGAAATAAAAGGCATCCAGATTGACAAGGAAGAAGTTGAAATGTCCCTGTTTTCAGATTTCATGATATTGTACATAAAAAACCCTAAAGAATCTACTCCAAAACTACTAGATCTAATATCTGAATTCAGCAAAGTTGCAGAATACAAAATTAATACACAGAAATCTGTTGCATTCCTATACACTAATGATGAACTAGCAGAAAGAGAAATCAGGAAAACAATTCCATTCACAATTGCATGAAAAAGAATAAAATACCTAGAAATAAACCTAATCAAGGAAGTGAAAGACCTATACTCTGAAAACTACAAGACACTCATGAGAGAAATTAAAGAAGATACCAGTAAGTGGTAACATATCCCATGCTCATGCATAGGAAGAATTCATATAGTCAAAAAGGCCATCTGCCTAAAGCAATCTACAAATTCAATACAATCCCTATCAGAGTATTAACAGCATTCTTCAACGAACTAGAGCAAATCATTCTAAATTTCACATGAAACTGCAAAAGACTCTGAATAGCCAGAGCAATCCCGGGAAGGAAGAATAAAATGGGGTGGTGGGGTGTTGATTATGCTGCCAGACTTCAAGCTCTACTACAAAGCCGCAGTAATCAAGACAATATGGTACTGGCACAAGAACAGACCCACAGATCAAAGGAACAGACTAGAGAGCCCAGATATAAACCCAAGCATATGTGGTCAATTAATATATGATAAAGGAGCCATGGGCATACAATGGCAAAATGACAGTCTCTTCAACAACTGGGGTTGGCAAAACTGTACAGCTACATGCAAGAGAATGAAACTGGATTATTGTCTAACCACAGACACAAAAGTAAACTCAAAATGGATCAAAGACCTGAACGTAAGTCATGAAACCATAAAACTCTTAGAAGAAAACATAGGCAAAAATCTCTTAAACTGCAAAAAGCTACAAACAAGAGCAACTTTTCCTTAACACATCG
Organism: Smutsia gigantea; assembly: GCA_032199065.1. Lineage (NCBI taxonomy): Eukaryota > Metazoa > Chordata > Mammalia > Pholidota > Manidae > Smutsia > Smutsia gigantea. Next base: position 685,700 of record JAVSCE010005163.1, on the reverse strand, counting down.
CCTCACACAAGGGAAACAAAATAAAAAATAAACCAATGGGACTACATCATTCTAAAAAGCTTCTGTACTGCAAAGGACACCATCAGCAGAACAAAAAGGCATCCTATAGTATGGGACAATATATGTGCAAATGACATATCTGACAAGCGGTTAACACCCAAAATATGTAAAGAACTCACATGCCTCAACACGCAAAAAGCAAATAACCCTATTAAAAAATGGGCAGAAGATATGTACAGACACTTCTCTGAAGAAGAAATTCAGATGGCCAGCAGGCACATGAAAAGATGCTCCACATTGCTAATTATCAGGGAAATGCAAATTAAAACCACAATGAGATATCACCTCACACCAGTTAGGATGGTGAACATAGAAAAGTCTAGGAACTACAAATGCTGGTGAGGATGTGGAGAAAGAGGAACCCTCCTACTCTGCTGGGGGGAATGTAAACTAGTTCAACCATTGTGGAAAGCAGTATGGAGGTTCCTCAAAAAACTCAAAATAGAAATACCATTTGACCCAGGAATTCCACTCCTAGGAATTTACCCAAAGAATGTAGGATCCCAGTAGACATATATACACCCCTTTGTTTATCACAACACTATTTACAATAGCCAAGAAATGGAAGCAACCTAAGTGTCCATCAGTAGATGAATGAATAAAGAAGATGTGGTACATATACGCAGTGGAATATTATTCAGCCGTAAGAAGAAAACAAATCCTACCATTTGCAACAACATGGATGTAGCCAGAAGGTATTATGCTCTGTGAAATAAGCCAGGCAGAGAAAGACAAGTACCAAATGATTTCATTCATCTGTGGAGCATAAGAACAAAGCAAAAACTGAAGGAACAAAACAGCCACAGAGTCACAGAACCCAAGAATGCCAAATGTTACCAAAGGGAAAGGGACTGGGGAGGGTGGGTGGGAAAGGAGGGAGAAGGGGAATAAGGGGCATTATGATTAGCACACATAATGTAGGTGGGTTGCAGTGGCACGGGGAAGGCAGTATAGCACAGAGAAGACAAGTAGTGATTCTATAGCATCTTACTACACTAATGGATGGTGACTGTAATGGAGTATGAGGTGGGGACTTGATAATGGGGGGAGTCTAGTAATTGTATATTAATGATACCAAAAAAATATATATATATATATATAAAACTTTTGTTAAAAGGGGAAGATGCATATTTAGAAGAAAAGTTGAAAGCTACAAAGTGCATCAACGGAGATGGATACAAAATAAACAAAGGCCATGAACACATATCCCGACTTCATGCATACAATCACATTTTTATATATGAGTGATAAATATCTGTGAATTATGTAAATGTTATTATTTCTGGAAAGTTTCACTTGGTTAATAGGGCATATCATAATATGTAATTTTTAATGGAGTTAACTTTATATACAGTGATATATTTAGATTTTAAGTAGGTACTTTGATGAATTTTGATAATTTATTCACCCTTGTAACTCACAATCCTATCAAGATAATCGGTCATCCCAGAAGCTCCCTTATATCCATTTTCAAGCAACCCATTTCTCAAGGTATCAAGTGTTACAATTTTTATAAACACAAATTAATTTTCTCATTTTAGAGGTTAATATAAATTAAATTGTCCAGTGTATATTCTTTTGTATGTCGTCCTTTTTAATCAGCAAAATAGTTTTGAGAATTATTATTTATTTTCTAAATGTATTTTTATTGAAAAGAATAGAAACACCTTGAGGAGAGTAACAAAGAGTAGAATAAGAGAAGAAGATAAGGTAAGGAGGAATGAATACAGTCAGATAGAAATCATTCAATAACACTTGCTGTTTGCCACACTCCTAGGTCTTCCACCTGTACTGTATTTTAATCATTACCACGACCCTATTGTGGAGGTCCTGGAATCATGACCATTTTGTTGATGAGAATACTAAGGAAGAGGCAGGAACTTTCCCAGAATCATACTGCTCCAGGCAGCCTGATTAACCAAACATGATATCATCTGCCAGGAATTACATTCCCCTATTAGATAAATTGAGTTCTGTTCTCCTTTAGATCGTTTTTATAAATAACGTCTAATTTTGATTTTGATTTTCTTTTTGGCCAGTCCAATTTTCAAGAAGTCTTAATTTTCTGATAGTATTTTTTTTTTCAGCTGAAAGAGCTTTCATTGCTTTTTTCTTTCTAAAAATTGGTTCTAATAAATTTTATTTTAGAATATTTTAGACTTACAGACTAGTTGCAAAAATGGTATAGAGAGTTTGCATATACTTCACAGCAATTTTCTCTATTGTTAACATCTTACAGTTAGTATGGTACATTTGTCACAATTAATGAGCCAATATGATACATTAGTATTAACCAGAGTTCATACTTTATTCGAATTTCCTTGTAGTTTTTAACCTAGTGTCTTTTTATTTGTTCCAGGGTCCCATGCAGGGACCGCATTACATTTAGTCAACATGAAATAGGCTCCTGTAGACTGTGATCTTAGAGGAAAAGCTTTCAGATTTTTACCACTGAATATGATATTAACTGTGGGCTTTTCATATATGGCCTTTATTATGTTAAGGTAATTGCACTCTATAGAAAGTTTGTTGAGTGGTTCTGTTTTTGTTTTTTAGATCTTGACAGAATGTTGCATGTTGTTAAATGCTTTTTCTTCATCTATTAAAATGACGGAAAATTAATATAGCTATTCCAGCTTTCTGTTGATTAGTCTCCATTATTTTTATTCTATGTGTCTTTATATTTAAAGTTGATTTCTTACAGAAAACACATTGGTGGGTTTTGCTTTTTTTTTCTTTTAATATAATTTATTTTGGTATCATTAATCTACAATTACATGTGCAATATTATGGTTATTAAACTACCCCTTCATCAGGTCCCCCCCACCAACGCCATTACAGTCACTGTCCATTAGCGTAGTGAGATGCTATAGAATCACTACTTGTCTTCTCTGAGTTGTACAGCCCTCCGCATGCCCCCCCAACATTACGTCTGTTAATCGTAATGCCCCTTTTTCCCTCTTATCCCTCCCTTCCCGCCCATTTTCCCCAGTCCCTTTCCCTTTGGTAACTATTAGTCCGTTCTTGGGTTCTGTGAGTCTGCTGCTGTTTTGTTCCTTCAGTTTTTTTCTTTGTTCTTATACTCCACATGAGTGAAATCATTTGATACTTGTCTTTTTCGGCTTGGCTTATTTCACTGAGCATAATACTCTCTAGCTTCATCCATGTTGTTGCAAATTGTAGGATTTGTATTCTTCTTATGGCTGAATAATATTCCATTGTGTATATGTACCACCTCTTCTTTATCCATTCATCTACTGATGGAAACTTAGGTTGCTTCCATTTCTTGGCTATTGTAAATAGTGCTGCAATAAACATAGGGGTGCATGTGTCTTTTTCAAACTGTGCTGCTGCATTTTTAGGGTAAATTCCTAGGAGTGGAATTCCTGGGTCAAATGGTATTTCTATTTTGAGTTTTTTGAGGAACCTCCATACTGCTTTCCACAATGGTTGAACTAATTTGCAGTCCCACCAGCAGTGTGGGAGGGTTCCCTTTTCTCCACATCCTCGCCAACATTTGTTGTTGTTTGTGTTTTGGATGTTGGCCGTCCTCACTGGTGTGAGGTGATATCTCATTGTGGTTTTAATCTGCATTTCTCTGATGATTAGCGATGTAGAGCATCTTTTCATGTGCCTGTTGGCCATCTGAATTTCTTCTTTGGAGAAGTGTCTATTCATGTCCTCTGCCCATTTCTTAATTGAATTATTTGCTTTCTGTTTGTTAAGGTGCATGAGTTCTTTATATATTTTGGATGTCAACCCTTTATCAGATACGTTATTTATGAATATATTCTCCCATACTGTAGGATGTCTTTTTGTTCTACTGATGGTGTCCTTTGCTGTACAGAAGCTTTTCAGCTTCATATAGTCCCAATTGTTCATTTTTGCTTTTGTTTCCCTTGCCCGGGGAGATATGTTCATGAAGAAGTCACTCATGTTTATGTCCAAGGGATTTTTGCCTATGTTTTTTCTAAGAGTTTTATGGTTTCATGACTTACATTCAGGTCTTTGATCCACCTTGAGTTTACCTTTGTGTATGGGGCTAGACAGTAGTCCAGTTTCATTCTCTTACATGTAGCTGTCCAGTTTTTCCAACACCAGCTGCTGAAGAGGCTGTCACCTCCCCATTGTATATACAAGGCTCCTTTATCAAATATTAATTGACTGTATATGTTTGGGTTAATGTTTGGATTTTCTATTCTGTTCCACTGGTCTGTGGGTCTGTTTTTGTGCCAATACCAAATGTGTCTTGATTACTGTGGCTTTGTAGTAGAGCTTGAAGTCAGGGAGGTAATTCCCCCTGTTTTATTCCTCCTTCTCAGGATTGCTTTGGCTATTCGGTGTCTTTTGTGGTTCCATATGAATTTTAGAATTATTTGTTCCAGTTCATTGAAGAAAGCTGTTGGTAGTTTGATAGGGATTGCATTGAATCTGTAGATTTCTTTAGGTAGTATAGCCATTTTGACAATATTTATTCTTCCTAGCCAAGAGCATGGGATGCATTTCCATTTGTTAGTGTCCTCTTTAATTTCTCTTAGGAGTGTCTTGTAGTTTTCAGAGTACAGGTCTTTCACTTCCTTCGTTAGGTTTATTCCTAGGTATTTTATTCTTTTTGATGCAATTGTGAATGGAATTGTTTTTCTGATTTCTCTTTCTGTTAGTTCATCGTTTGTGTATAGGAAAGCAACAGATTTCTGTGTGTTAATTTTGTATCCTGCAACTTTGCTGAATTCAGATATTAGTTCTAGTAGTTTTGGAGTGGAGTCTTTAGGGTTTTTTATGTACAGTATCATGTCATCTGCAAATAGTGACAATTTGACTTCTTCTTTACCAATCTGGATGCCTTGTATGTCTTTGTTTTGTCTGATTGGTGTGGCTAGGACCTCCAGTACTATGTTGAATAACAGTGGAGAGAGTGGACATCCCTGTCTTGTTCCCGATCTTAGATGAAAACTTTCAGCGTCTCGCCGTTAAGTATAATGTTAGCTGTGGGTTTGTCATATATAGCCTTTATGATGTTGAGGTTCTTGTCATCTATACCCATTTTGTTGAGAGTTTTAATCAAGAATGGATGCTGAATTTTGTCAAATCTTTTTCAGCATCTATGGAGATGATCATGTGGGTTTTGCTTTTTAACTGCTATGAAATTTGTCTTTTAATTTGAGCATTTATATCATTCACAATAAAAGTTATTATTGATATAGTTGGATTAACATCTATATGTATTTGTCTATTTTAGATTTGTTACATTTGTCCTGTTTTCTTTTGTTGTTGTTGAAAGGTCTCTGTTCTTTCAAGATGTTCTGTATTATCTGTAGGTGCAATATACAATATACCAAAGTGGGTTTTTTTCATTATTGTTTTTTATGATATTTTGTGTTTCCTGGAACATATTCTCTGGGCTTGAGTATTTCCATGATCCCATTAAATCTACTCCCTTAATGTCTCAGTTATAATTCCTTTAAAAAGTTTAATCGTTGCCACAGAGTTTTACAATACACATTTTAAAAATAATATATGCCCACCTTCAAATGACACCATAGTGCTTTGGGTGAAATGTAGGTGTATTTTCAGTTCCTGTCTCGTATCCCTTTGTTACATTTCACTTCATTTCTTTTCCTTTCATTTTTTTCATATGCTGTAATCACCCAATATACTGTTCTTCTTTAAACTAACAAATATTTTTTAGACCAATCAAGAATAGAAAAATAAAAGATTATAGTTTACCATTATTTATTTTCACTCTATTCCTTTAGGTAGATCTAAGTTTTTGAAATATATTACTTTTCTTCTCCCTGAAAAAAACCCTGCTTTTTAACATTTCGTAAAGGGCCGGTCTTCTGGGAATGAATTCTCAATTTTTTTGTGTCTGAGAAATTCTTTATTACTCCTTTACTTTTGAAGGTAATTTAACCAAATATGGAAATCTAGATTGGTGCTTGTTTTTCTTTCAACAGTTAAAATCTTCTACTCTCTTTGATTCTTGTTTGCATGGTTTCTGATGAAGTGTCCACTGTAAGTTAGTGTTGTTCTTCTGTCAGTAATGTGTTCTTGTCTCTGTTACGTTAAGATTCTGTATTTTGTTTTCTAAAGATTGAATATGATATACAAGGTGGCTTTTTTACATTATGTTGTTTTTTATGAGGTTTTGTGTTTCCTGGATCAATAATTTGGTCTGTATCAACAATTTGAAAAGTTCTCAGCCATTATTATTTCCAGTATTCTCCTACTCTGGTCTCTCTTCTCCTTCTTGTATTCCCATTACACACATGTTATAATCTTTTATATTGTCCTAATTATCTTGGAACATTCTGTTGTCCTCCTTTCATTTCTTTTTTTCTTCTCTTTGCATTTTAGTTTGAATAATTTCTGTTGACCTATATTCAAGTTCACTAATTCTTTTCTGGGTTATTTTGAGTACAGTACCAAGTCCATTAGAGACATTCTTCATTTCTATTACAGTGTTTTTGATTCCTAGTATTTTCTTTTGGTTCTTTTCTTATAGTGTCCATCTCTCTTCTTCATTACCCACTTTTTAAAATGTATCTACTTTTCTCCATTAAAGCCCTTAACATATTAATTATAGTCATTTAAATTACCTGTCTGATACTGTCAACATCTGTGTCATCTCTGAGTTTGTTCTGGTGGTCAATTTGTTTCCTCACACTGAGGTTTTCCTTGACTTTTGTCATGCTTTGAAATTTTTTTTTTGTTTGTGCAATAGAAACTGAGATACAGAGACCTTTGCTATGAGTATTTATTTTAATTTGGCTAAGAATTGGGCTCTATTAACGTTCATTGTGTATCTAGGTGGCAGATGCTTCCTTTGAGTGCTTCAAATTCCTCTAGTGCAGTTTTTGTCTCTTCTTGAGTATGGGCTTCTCTAAATATTCCTTCAGATACAGTCTGTGTCTTTCAGCTCTTTTAGGTGTAATCTTCTTTTATTGTAATGGAATCCAGTTGGTGTGGTTGCTAAAGCATATAATATAGGGAGAGTGCTTGGCATGTGGCATTATCGGGGTGTATTTCTCCAGTTATGTATCTTCTCCTCCATGTTTCCTACTTCCTTTGTAGATTGTGACATCAAAACAAAGTATGGAAGAGGAGAAATAGAAGTCTAGAGTTTTTGTATGATTTTAAGTTACATTGTTATATCTTAAACTGTCGTAACTATAAGTTGTTTTATATAAGCCCCATGGTAACCACACACAAAACAATACCTATATAATTATACACAAAAGTAAAAGAGAGGGATCAAAACATATCAATAGAAAAAAAATCAATGAAACACAAAGAAAGAAAGAAAGGAAAAGATGAACAAAAGAACTAAAGACAGAAAACAATGAACAAAGTGGCAGGATTAACTTCTTACCTATCAGCAATTACTTTAAATATAAACTATCCAATCAAAATAATGGCATGTCTGAATTGATTTACAAAATAATTCCAACTATATGCTGTCTACACAAAACTCACTTTAAATGAAAGGACACACATAGGCTTAAAGTGAAGGAATAGAAAAAGATAGTCCATGCAAGTGGTGACCAGGTGAGACCAAGAGTGGCCATATTTATATCAGAAAAAAAGGACTTAATTCAAAATATCACAAGGGGAAAAAAGAACATTATAAAATAATAAAAGGCCAACAGCCAGAAAGATACAACAATTAAATATACATACAAATGCACATATGTATATATCTCTCACACATTAGAGCACCTATATATATGTAAAACAAACATGGAATTGAAAGGAGAAATAGACAGCAATACTATAATAGGAGTCTTCACTATCCCAGTTACAATAATGAATAGAAAATCCAGACAGAAAATCAATAAAGAAATGGTGGACTTGAATAATAGTCCAGACCAAATGGACATATACAGAACATTCCACTCAACAGCAGAATACACGTTCTTTTCAAATGTACACAGAACTTTCTCCAGAATAGATTGCATGTTAGGTCACAAAACAAGTCGTAACAAATTTAAGAACATTGAAATCAAACCACGTATCTTTTCTGACTGCAGTAGAATGATACTTGTCGTCGATAGCAGGAAGGAAACTGGAAAAATTATCAAATATATGGAAATTAACACATTCCTGAAAACCAATGGGTCAAAGGAATCGAAACGGAAATTTAGAAAATATTTTGACACAAATGGTAAATGAAAACACAGCATATTAAAACTTATGAGATACAGAAAAAGTGGTGCTAAGAGGGAAGCTTATAGCAGTAAATGCTTATGTTAGAAAAAAACAAACAACAAAAGGTATCAAGTCAACAGCCGAACTCTACACTCCAAGGAACTGCAAAAAGAAAAAAGGCAATGAAACAGAGCTGGTCATTTGAAAAGAACAATATTAACAAATCTTTAGTTAGATTAAATAGTAAGAAGAGAGAAGACACAAATAATAAAACTCATAAATTAAAGAGATATTACAAATGATCCCATAGAAATAAAGAGACTATTATGAACAGTTAAACACCACCAAATTGATTACCTGACAAATATGTATATATTCATAGAAACACACAATCTACCAGGACTGAATCATGAAGAAATGTAAAATCTGAACTGACATATAACTAGTAAGAAGATTGAATAAAACCTATCAACAAAGCAAATCCCAGGACCAGATGGCATCACTGGAATTATACCAGCTGTTTAAAGAAGTAACACCGGTCTTTTTCAGATTCTTCCAGAAAATTGAGAAAGATAGAACACTTCCAAACTCATTCTATGAGACTAGCCTTACCCTGGTATCAAAGCCAGGCCAAAAAAAAAGCCTAAAAAAAGAAAAACACAAATGTCCCTGATGAATAGAGATTTAAAATTCCTCTGTAAAATACTAACAAACTGAATTCAATAACACAGTAAAAAGATTATAGACTATGACCAAGGGAATTTATCTCTAGGATTCAGGGATAATTCAACATGAAAATCAATACACGTGATACACCACATTAAAGGAATAAAAAATAAAAATAGCATGATCATTTTAACAGATGCAATAAGAATATCTGACAAAATTCAACACCCTTCCATGATAACAGTTTTGGACAAACTAAGAAAGAAATTGCTTCAACATAATAAAGGCCATATATGAAAAACCTATAGCTAACATCATACTCTATGGTGAAAAAGTGAAAGCTGTCCTCTAAGGTATGGAACAAGGCAAAGATGCTCATTCTTACCCATTATGTTTAACAAAGTACTGAAGTTCTAGCTGGAGCAATTAGACAAGAAAAAGAAATGAAAGACATCCAAATCAGAAAAAAAGAAGTGAAGTTACCTTTGTTTGCAGATGACATGCTTTTAATGTAGAAAATCCTAAAGATTCTAAAAACTTTTAGGCATAAAATTTTAATTAAACAAATTCATTAAAGTTGAAGTGTACAAAGCCAACATATAAAAATCAGTTGCATTTTCATACACTAATAATGAACTATCCTAAAAGTCAATTAAGAAAACAATGTCATTTACTATACTATCACAAAGAAAATAGTTAGGAATAAGCTTAACCAAGGAGGTGAGAGATGCGTACTCTGAAAACTACAAAACATTGATGAAAGTTTAAGGAAGAGGCAAATAAATGGAAAGACTCTCATGTCCATGGGTTGGAAGATTTAATATTGTTAAAATGTCCATGCTATCCAAAGTGATCTACAGATTCAATGCAATCCCTATCAAAATTTCAATGTCATTTTATTTTTATAGAAATAGAAAGGAAAAACAATCCTAAAATTCATATGGAACCATAAAAGGTCCCAAATACCCAAATTGATTTTTAGAGATAAGAACAAAGCTGGAGGCCTCACACTTCATGATTTAAAAATATTTTGCAAAGCTACAATAATTAAAACAGTATGATATTGTCATAAAGACAGACATTTGGTTAAGTGGAACAAAATAGAGAACCCAGAAATAAGCCCATGCATATATGGTCAACTGATTTTTCACAGAGATGCCAAGAAGACATAGATAGTCCCTTCAACAAGTAATATGGGAAAATTAGATATCTATTTGCAAAAGAATGAAATTGGACTCTCATATTACATACACCATACAAAAAATCTACTTGAAATGGATTAAAAACTTAAACATAAGACCTGAAACTATAAAGCTTCTTAAAGAAAACAGGAGAGAAGGTTCACAACATTGTTCTTTGCAATGATTTCTTGGATGTGATATGAAAAATGCAGGCAAAAATAAGCAAGTGGGACTATATCAAGCTAAAAAGCTTCTGCACAGCAAGAGAAACATAGCAGTGAAAAGGTAACCTATGGAATAGGAAAAAATGTTTGCAACCATATATCTGATAAGAGTTTAATATCCAAGTTTAATAAAAAACTCAATAGCAAAAAACCCAAATAAACTGATTTTAAAATGGACAACTTTAAATAGATGTTTCTCCAAAAAGACATGCAAATGGCCAATAAACCTATGAAAAATTGGTCAATGTCACTGATCATCAGGAAAATGCAAATCAAAACCATAATGTAATATTTCACACCCATTAGCATGGCTGCTATAAAAAAACCCAAAATTAATAAGTACTGGCAAGGATATGGAGTAATTGGAACTTTTGTGCACCATTGATAGGAATATAAAATAAGTGTGGCCACTATGGAAAACAATACGGAGATTCCTGAGGAAAAAAAAAATAGGAATGCCATATAATGCAGCAATCCAACCTGGGCATATATCCAGAAGAACTGAAATGAGGATCTCACAGAGATATTTCATGTTCATTACAATGCATTACTCACAATAACCAAGAAGTAGGAGCAACCTAAGTGTCTGAGCATAGATGGATGAAGAAAATAAGGAAACATTATTCAGCCTTAAAAAAAGAAGGAAAGGAGAAATGTGGAGTTACTATTCAATGGGATAAAATTACAGTTATGCAAAATGAATTAAGTCCTAGAAATCTGCTGTACTATATCATACCTATATAATAGTAAACAATACTATATTGTAAAATAAAGCTTTGTCAAGAGGGTAAATCTATTGCTAAATGTCCTCACTACAAAAAGACAAAGACATCAAATTCATCAATCTTGGAAAATATATGGTGACAGGCTATGAACAAATTATAGAACACACTGATTATGTCATGATGACTTTCAATGTTTTAAGGAAATGATCAATTAATGAAACTTACATCTTTCTCAAGAAACTGGTTTTTTTTCTGTGGTAGACAATGAAAATATTAGTTTAGGCTCACTATGCAAAACTTACTGACAAATAAATTGCTCCATTTGTTGCTTACTATTGGTTAGAGGAAGAAGTGGAGCCAAAAATACCTGATGCCAAAATTTTAAAAGGAAAATATAGATGACGAATTTGAAATAATTGCTTTTGCATAAGAATGATCACATCATGAACAGAAGCATTGTATTAAAAATGCAGTTTCATTATTAGGAGCTGTATAATCACAAAGAAGGAGTCCAAACAAGTCTTCTATTTTGAGTTTTTATTTGGTTTTTAATCCCACTGCTTTGTTATGCCTTTGGGCAGTGTTTTACAGCTTCCCATGGTCAGAGCTCTAATGATGCCCAGAAAAGACTATCCACCCACTTGTTGGATTTGTACATGGATAAACCTCAGGCATTACCTCTTTACTCACTCCTTTACCATCTCACCCTCTCTCTTCCTCCATCATTAAACAGACTTCCATTTTTTTCCTCTTGCCACCAAAGCTCACTCAAGTAACTTTTTAATGTGAAGCAAACATTTCTTAAATATTGCATTTTTCTACGTGTTATTTCATTTATTTTATGTATTCTTATTTTTCTTTATTTGCATTGTGATATTTGTGACAGAAATGAGGAAAATGTGATTTGTATACAATGCTGTGTTTTATCATCACATAGTAAAGGCAAACATACCTATCGATCAGTTCTTTAGTATCAAGTAATTAAAGTAATTTAGATGCTTTTTTTATGCAGAGATATTTGTAATATTATATAGATTTTTATGCAATTTAGAAATATTTGAGGGAATTAGGCTTTGTTGATAAGCTGTGAGCATATCATAATTTTTTTCTACTAAAAAAAAGACAGGAATCCTATATATATCAGCAAATAAATATATTAAGACCTATTAGTAGGAGAGGTCAGAAAAATGTTCACATTTGTTTTTTTTTGTTACTCCTTGTTTTTGTCTACAGAGTGATTATAAGTAAACTCCTTAAAATGAAAAGGTTCCATGCCATGCTGAATAAGGGGAGTGAGTGGGAAAGAATTAGAATAAAAACATAATATCACACATGGTTTTTCTGAGATACCAGTGGTACAATTTCTCATGAAAATACTATGTAAATATAAAATACAGTAAAATATTAGCTGTTGTTTTAATTACTTTGTAGGCAGAATCTCAGTGCATTTGATACATTTTTTTCTACTTAATTCTGACGATCTCCAGTTAAGAGTAAGAAATTTGAAATGAAGGAGAAATTAATTGACTTATTTAAGTTAAGTTGTTCATGATTTAACATTGTCAATACAGTTCATGATTCTCCCAATCGGTATTGAGACTTATTGTGTGATAAATACTAAGTGTTCATCAAGTTCACTAAATTGGCAAACTCTGGCACATGGGCCAAAGAATAGTCCACTACCTGTTTTTGTAGATAAAGGTTTATTGGAACACAGCCACACCCATTCATTTACCAATTATCTGTGGCTTCTTTTGTACTCCAAAAGCAGAGTTGGTAGTTGCAACAGAATCCTTATGACCCACAGATGTAAAATATTTACTATCTAGTCTTATATTATAGAAAATGTTTACCTAGACCTGAGTTAGAGAATGGAGATGTTGTTATACATTAAACACTTTATCATACTCCAAACTCACCTGAAATAGAGTAAATTATAAAACTATTATCACAACATATAAACTCAATATATTCCAGATACAAGTAGAATAACATGTAAAATTCTTAACAAACAACTTTGTCATGCATTAAGTTCAGTAGTGTCTAATTTATAAGGCTCTGTTGTAATGTTGCTTTCTCTATTATGTTTTGTGTCTTAGAAGCTGACAATATATTGAGGAACAGAACATTTCAGTACATAGTCTGTTTTCTTTGCATGTGCATAATATTTATAATTAACCTACGTTACTATCATAAAACTGAAGGACATAAAAACCTCAGTGATCCAATAGACCTTGATTTCTGTTTGGGTACCTAAATCATTTTTGGGAAGTGCCTCTCCTCTACTCCCTGTGATTCTTCTGTGGCAGTTAATCATATACCCCAGATAACTCATGACGGGAGTGAATATGTAAGCCCATGCAAAGGCCTAGCACAGTTCATCTCGGGAGTCGATAGGGATCTGGGTGCAGACACAGGTGCCTCTTTCCTATGGGGTCACAAGTTGTAAGGACATGATAAGCCTAGGGCTTTCTGAGATTATGTTTGCCTGAGATTGCAAGCAGAGAGATGAAAGAGACAGAATCTTAATGCTATCACGTAAATCTCTGTATACAGGCATATCCAAAGTAACCCTGGACTTTCTACTTACATCACTAAATAGATTCCATTATTTTAATTAATCTAGGTTGACTTGGGTTTCTGTCCTTTGCAATTTAAAGATACCTGATTTATTTAGGTACAATTATCAGAGTTCAAGGCGAATTTTCTCATTGTGCTTTCAGTGTTATTCCTCATTTGTATTGTTTTGCAAAATCTAGACCTAGACCTTTATTTTTCCTTTCTCCAATGATAGCTAATATCTTCCCATGAGGAAAAGAGAATAGCACAATGTATATGAAAAGGTTTGTCACTTTCAAATGTGCCCAAGAAATGGTTCTGAATGACTTAGCTCAGAACTGGAAACATGCCCAGAAATTTCAAATGACATTAATAACAGGGGATAGGACTAGGGTTTCCTGGTCCCCACAGTATAGCATGGTATCCCCATAGATACAAAGCAGAGAATCAGATCTGGATTTGAAGAGTGTTTAACAATCATGTGGATAATAATTCCAAATACTGGTATATCACACTAATTTCTGAAATTAATGTTACAAATAAACATGTGAAGATATGCTTAGTTCTAGGCCTTGTAAATGGCTCCAAAAAATTATCTTCAAATATCCCCCAAGTTAAATGAGTTTATTTTAGTTTTGGAGAGAAGATGTTTGTTTATATACAATTACCGAGTGAAGTAGGCATAGTGGGAAGTGGTCCACATGATGTAATTTCAGTAGCATTTAAGAAAATTCCTGCTTCAAACAAAATGCTGACAAACCTGGGTAAACTTTGCCTTAATAACTTTATGTCTACAAAGAGCTAAGGCTTTAGGTGCCAAATGACTTGGGAGATGACATGTGCTGACTCACCTGCTCACTGATAAGTGATTGATGAGAAATTCTTCCCTTAAGAGAATTTCAAAGGGGCAAGAGTGAAACAAGAGAATGATGCTGAAAGCAATTACCTTAAATCACATTTTGTCCAAGGAAGACCCAGTAACTAAAAATAATGCAAGGTCAAATGACAGATTATGAAGCCAGGACTCCAGTACACATTTGTATTGAAAGAGAGACCCCACGATCTAATATACAATGACAATTAAGGAAAAATTGGTGAAAAAATAGACAACAAATAGAACAGCAGCATTGAAAAGTAAAGGGAAAAGAAAACCAAAACCAGACAATGATTGTACCCTCTCTCTTTCCCACAAATTTAGTCTACCTCCAAAAGGACCAGGCAAATTCCTCTGGAAAGTAACCAGAGTTATAGAAAAATATCCTGGAGGTCTGAGGCTCATTGGAAGAATTTCAGAGCAGTATTTCTGTTGAAGACTGAATCTCCCCAGTGAGTTGGTATCAGAGGTTTAGTGGGTTTGACAGGCCCCTGGCCCAGCAAGGTAAAATCCGCAGATCCCTGTGTTCTTTCCTGAGAAAGCTGCTTCCTCCTTCTGTACGCCTGACAACTCATTGCAATGCAGAGAGACACACGCTTCCAGGCTGACCAGGTCAGACTCTGAAAGTTTTAAGGAAGTCTTAAGACATTTGATCCCTTTTGAAATTCTATAGGAAGCAAATCTGCAACACAACCTATTCCCTCTCATCTCACTCAGTGTATATGGGAAAATCCAGGCTGGTCTGATGTCACATGTGAAAGCTAAAAATAGAAACAAAACTATCATTATGAATTTCCCCTGGGTTCATATAAGAAAACACTCTTTTTAAATAGACCATACTAAAAAAAGCTTGTTTTTGGCCTCCAAAGAACTTTCCATCTACTCCCTTTTCTGCTTCTTGTTGCCGCTGTTATTAGAGAGAACTATATTTGTATCATGTTGGCTTTTTAAAGGCATAGTCTAACATTTCAAGAAATAAAGAAAAATTCCCAAACATATATGTCAGGATTTTTTTGGCCTCTTTCTTGTGAAATGACTTGTGTGTAGTAGATACTAAAACATAAGCATAGCTTATTAATATGTGCCTGTAGATGTAGTCCTATAGAAACAGAATATTGATAAGAGAATTAAAGATTTGAATAGGCATAGTTAGAGGTATATAAAACACAAATTCTATTCATTGTTGGGTAGTAAATTATTCAGAGAGTGAGGAACTGCAAGATAAAATAGAGGAGTAAAATGCTCAGACAAGTGTGCTAGAAAGTCTCATATATATGTATATATATATGTCTATTAGATGAATGTTATTAATTCCAATGATAATTACTCAATAATAATGACTGAATATGATCACCAAGAGAACTTCCACCTACAGATTTCTGCTTTCCTGGCTTCCAACTCATCTCTCACATTAAGAATTTTATAGACAGTCTTTGAAATTTCCCATAAAAATATCAGTCAGATTCCTATGACTTATTCAGCCATACTGACTTTGACATGCTGACATTTTTTAATTGTTTTCTTTAATTACTACTGAATTTGAAATTGTATCTCTGGTACTATAGAGAATTCTTGAGCAGTTTTGATTTCTTATTTTTCTGAGATAGTGAAGACCAGATGATTGAACCAAAAATAGCCCTGATTTTCCACTGAAATCAATTCAATCAAAGAGTCATGCAGAATAACCTCCTAAATGACACAAGGAGTAGCTGAGGGATTCCCTGCTTTCTTAATTTCATTTCAAATATGCTATTTTACATTTGCAAAGATCTTGCTATTAAATTAATCTAATCTGATTAAGAACAAAATTTTTGGAGTTATTTTCCTATAATAACAAGTCAAAATAAGCTAAAGACATGCATTCTGTTGTTTACTCCTCTGACATAGATCTGAAATGCAGCTCATGGGCTCTTGTTTGCTAAGTGTGTTAACATTTCTTGAACACTGCTAGGTACAGTGTTAAATGTTTGTTTTATACAATTTATTTCATTTAAAATTCTAAATATAAGCCCTATGAGTTAAGATTACTATTACTCTTATCCCTATTTTACACATGAAAACATGAAGGATTATTCAGAACACTGGATTCATTTTAGTATGGGGAGGGTCTGAGTGTTTGCTTGGTAACTGGTCAGAGTAGGCCTAAGAACAGCTTACACTGCTCTTGCGGTCATGAAGACAGACCTGTTTGTGGTAGATTGAATGATTGGTCTTAATTCATTACTTGGAAAAAAATATTCCTTCTACACCTTTGTCCACAACTTCATGGTCAGTAGCACATACTTTCTCATTACTTGAATTTGGTCTTGGAGTTGTGATTTGATTTGGCTGGTAGCTGTTAGCAGATGTGAAGCAAGCGACTTGGAATGTGTTCAGAAGTAAGGCTTGTACTTTTGTGCTCTGGGGATCTCCCAGGGGAAGACTACGTGCTAGATTGCCACTACACTTCAGCCTCGGGCCAGTACGTGACTCCACAGCCTGGAGCCAAATCTAGCTGACTTGCATCCTGAAACAAAGTTTGCCGGCTGAGCACGACCTATACAAGCTGAACTGCTTAATTGTTTTAAGCCATTACATTTTGGGGTGATTTTTTTGGTAGCACTGTTGTGACAATAGCAGAGTGCTACACTTTGTGACACACAGGTGATACCACCTGCTGTCATTACAGGTCAAGGGTTGACGACAGTGGTTGCCCCAAGTCCATTCTGTACCTCATAGACTCAATATGATGTGCTTTGCCTCAAGCTGCAAGTGTACTTTGTGCATCCTGTCCCGAGTCTTCCCTGTTGCTTCTCAGGGATAAGATGCCATGAAAATTGCTGGGTCATCTTACTGTGCAACAATCCATGAGGATAAATTTTAACCAATAGGAAATAGAAGTGGACAGATTAATCTCTCATCTTTTCTCTTGTGGATAGATTGTTTAGAGAGAGTATTAGTATAAGATATGACTTCTCTGAATACGTCCTAGGAAATCAAGCTATGTATTGACATGACTGTGGTCAGCTCTGATGCATTTTGCCTTTATTTTTTCTAAGAAATCTGAGCTGAGACAGAAAGGTTAACAAGTTTGTCAAGTTCAGAGAATGAGCAGTGGGATAGTTAGTACTCACACTCCAGAATCCATCACTTGGCCATTGTGTTATATTCGTTCATTTTACATTGTTCAACAATTTTTAAATAAAACAGAAAATACTTTCAGGTAATTTGGTGATTAATCATTATCTAATGGGTATTGGATGTAAAGAATTTGAAAGTAATTTTAGGTAGACTTTTGTGTTTCTTAATATTTGGAATACCAAAATACCAGAGGAAGAGAATTTTGAAATTAAATTGGAAGTTCAAAGGCTGTCCACCGGAGTTACTTCATACTTTTTTAACAAAAATAAAAAAATTTATAGTTAAACAAATTTGGTAACTTTTCCTATAATTAGTGGGCTCTGCTGTTTTTGATTTCTAAAATTCAGTTACCATATGACTTCATATGAATTCTTTGATATGTGTCATAAATGAACATCTAAAATATAGCTATTGACAGATAATGTCACCACACTGAGAAGTTCTTTTGTAATGAAATAGATATGAGAGGTAGGAGATGGTGGGTTAGGGAGTGATGGGTGTATAATCACTTGGATAAAAACACTTCACTTCCTCGGTAGTGTAGTTATTCCTTGTGAAAATATTATGATTACAAAAGAGTTAAAGTGCAACCATTATCATGACCTTGAAATGCAATACTTGAACAAGATTTCTTCACAGTATCTGCTTGTGTTTTGGGGAGAGAAATGGGAAGGGACTTTCCATTCCAGTAAGTCATCATGGATGTTTTCATAGTGCTTTAGACTAATTGATCTTATTCAGTGATTCCCAAGCCTACTACAAATCTGGACCACTTGAAAAGCTTTTAAAATGCAGATTCCTTGGCTTTACCACAGCCTCCTAGAACACTGAAAGATAGGATCATACTCAGGGCCTACCTGAGGCTTGCAGAAATCGGGATTATGGCTTAACCAAAGTGTTTTGTTGCTTTTATTGGGATTAAGAAGGCCAAAGACCAATCCTTGGATAGGATATTTTATATATATGGTTGTGTTTTTGGTTCCACCAAGTTCTAAGGAAATTTGTTCTGGTTTATTTTTATTTTATTTTTACAATATCAACCTCTTATCTCTGCTGAGGAAAAGAAGGAAAAGGATTTAGATACATGATTTTAAAGATAAGTCAGCATATCCTTGGAAGACTAAGCTTGATAGAATGAGGTGATGTTTAGTATTTCTTAGAATGAAACAAGATAATCTGACATGGATATTGCTACCAGGTATGGGGCTAAGCATTTTACAAGTATAAGCCCGACATAAATATTTTGTAGCTGTTTACAGATGAGAAGGTTGAGGATCAGCAAGGGATCTAAAAAAGCGAACTGAGTCTAAATTTAAGTTGGTTTTACATTTCACAGAAGCTCTTAATCACTAGGTTATATTACTTCAAAATGAAAAGCACTCCAAAGGAGAGACATGACAAAACAAATACTGGGGATTTTTTTTCCAGAATTCATAACGCAGTTAAATCATAGCAGGATTTTTTTCATTTTAAAGAGGAAGACCAGTGCACTTTCTCTGATTGCAAAACCTTATCTTCTTTGATTCTTATGGCCTTATCATTTAGAGGTAAGCTCTAATTATGTAATTATAATAATTGTATTATTTTATTGGCATACGTCCTCATATTTACATAGATAATAAAAAACCCGTACATTTTATTTTATTTATAAAACTTTTTAGGAGTGTATTGCTGTAATAGTCCATTTTATTCTTGAAGGGATATGGCATTCTACATCTTTCATTAGAACATTGTCCATTCTCTGTTGTGGATTAGCTGATTCATGTTACATGTGATGTTCTATTTCACAGTGATTTTTTGGGGGTGAATATTTAAGCTATTTGTTAGTTTTATATTACTCTTGGGAAAACAAATGAAAAGCTACTCCTTTATATATCTGGTGCCATTTCAGAATTAGATGAAAAATGAATAAATTGAAACCTACAAATCCATTCTTTGCAATAACATTGCCTTTGAAGGACATTTTGAAATATTGGACAGAATATGCCTATTGAATGTCAGCAAAAAGAATAGTTGTCTACATTTTGCATCATATTTAGGCAATAGCCTAAAGTAATCAAGAAATTTCCCAAATTAGACACTAATGTCCCTTTCCTTTCCCTACATAATGAAGTTATTTTAAAAGTTTAACTTAAACTTTGATTTCATTAATTTCATTTAGGAAAATCACTATTTTTAAGTGACATTGATTTCCCATGATATACATATGCTTACAGTTTTATGAAATATGTCTTTGCCATATGTTCCACATTTACAATGACAATATTACATAATTTTCTGACTCATACACTTAAAATAATATTATTTCCTTCATGAAAGACATACTTTGCAAACTTTTATTGAAATGTGTAATTTACATAGAAAATCATAACAAATGTATACCTCAGTGACTTCTCAAGTGAACACTTTCCGATGTATAACTAGTGTCCATATCAAGAAACAACATTACCTTTATCCCAGGAACTCCTTTGAGCCATGACCAGTACCAAGGATAACCTTTATCCTGATTTCTAACACCTTAGATTACTTTTTAGTGTTTTTAAAATTTATGAGTGGAATTATATACTAAAAACTCTTTTTATTTGTTTTTGATTGAACATTCTGTTTGTGAGTTTCATTGATGTTGTTTATAGCTATAGCTTGTTAGCATTATTTAATAATCCATTGGACAACTAAATCACAGCTTATTAACGTTATAGGTGATGCATTTTAAGTTGTTTCCAGTTTTTAGCTGCTTTTTAATAATGCTGCTGTGAAAATCACTGTACATTTCCTTTGGTTTACATCTGTACATATTCCTATTGTTGTTCATCCCTGGAGGGGACTTGCTGGGTCCTAGGTTTTGCATGAATTCAGCTGTCGTAGATACTACTCACCTGATTTCCAAAGCAGTTTTATCAATTTCACTATCATAAACTGACTACGAGTGTTTGAATTGTTCCTCACCCTCATCACCACTTGATACTGTCTGTCATTTTCAGGTTAGCCATTTTGGTAAAAGTGCCTATAAAATCGTGGCTTCAGTCTGCACTTCCCAGATAATGAAGTTGAGCACTTTGTTGTATGTGTACTGGCCATCTGTTTATCATCTTTTGTGATATACCTATTCAGGTCTTTTGTCCAATTTCTTACTTAAAAAATTTTTTTTAATTGTCTTGTATGGGTTCTTCATATATTCTGAACATAAAGACTTTTTTTCAATATAAGTCATCAAAACTCTTCCTCAACCCATGGCCTGCCATTACACTATTTTAGTAGTATTTCTGGATGAACAGCAATTTTTAATTTTATTGTAGTATAATTTGTCACATTTGCCCTGTATGGTTAGTGCTTTTTTGTACTGTTGAAGAAATCTTTGCCTACCCCACGATCATTAACACTTATTCCTATGTTTTCTTCCAAAAACATTATAGTTTTGCTGTTCCCATTTAGGTCTGTAATCCATGTTAAATCATTGTTCAATTCTCATTGCTTCCATAGTCCTCCAATGTCTATATAAATATGACATTTAAAGTTTTCCCATTTTGTCTAGTTATTGCAGGAGGATCACCAGCCTACTGTAACCTAATCTATCCTGCCCCAAAGTGGATTCACCTTACTATTTGAGAACTTTTGTCACTTTATTTAATCAATATCTTTTTAAAGTTCCATATAGGCAAATTTTACTTCTTTACTATTCAGAGTAGGGTTTTCTTTTGCACTGGGGAATTTTAAGATGAGTATTTTTGTGACATTTATTCTTTTTTAGTTTTTTCTGGCTTGTCTTTTTGATGCTTCTTTTCACTTTTTAAAAACCTTTTACTGTGTGAGTTGTTTTCTTTGTTTAATACTGAAGGGCAATATAGAATACTGGTTTTCAGCCTTTTTCATCTGCTTTTACATGAATGAAGGATGATATTCATTTGTATATCACATCTATTAGCATACCTGAAACATAGTAACAATTCGCATGCAGAAGAATTAGGCAGGCATTTTGCTCTAATTTTATTTCTTTTCTTTCTCTCCTGTTCACACTTCAGTTAGTAGAAAGTATCTGCGTATGGTTAACCTGTTATTCCTATTTCTAGTATTTGTCTGAATTGTCATTTTTGTCAGTACAAATTGCATTTTGATAGAAAGATGCTCTCTTGCCAGATTTTAGTTCAAAATTCCACCCTAAGCACTTAATATACCAAATGGGATAATCTCAAAGTTTCTCTTGTGTTACAGAAATGAAAACTCTTAAATATGTTTATATCAGATGGACTGTCATTGTATACATAGAAGTGGCTTATAGGAGCATCTGCTGGAAAGACTTTCTATAACTTAAGTCAAGATGAACAAATAAGAAAGAATGACTTGTCCATCAAATACAGTTATAATAAAATAAATGAAAATTTTATGCTAAATAAATACATGCTGAATTAAAATGAGTCTTACTGATATCTAAAATTTTAGAATATTCCTCAGGGTTTAAATTGTAAAAAAAAAACTGTAGAAGTTACTGAAAATGTTAAATATTGGAGCTCAGTTTTTCTCTAAGAGTTTCTTTTTCATGATTGTTTTAAAAAATGAATAATATGTTTGATAAAAAGATACTGTTTTGACTTGAAATTAGTCACATCTTAAAATGATATTTTTCTGATTAATTTTTAAAACAATAAGATATAGCCCCATATATCTAGAGGGATCAGTACCATGTTTAATCTCCTTCTAAACTATATTCTCACTGTGGCAGGCACAGATGTCTTTTGATTGTGCACTATTGAAAATGAGATATTTTGTTTTTTTTCTTATTCCTTTTAGACCATAATAACATCAAATCATGTGCACAGTCCCTCTACTGGAATATTTGCTGTTAGTCATCAAATATTTATTGAAGCCCTCCTATGTGCCATGTCACATCTTGTGAGAATCATATTCAACGTTTAATGTTTGACCTCTGAATTCAAGAAAACTGCAATCTTGTTAAAACATGTTTACTTATATAATGTACAAAATAGGCAGCTTGATGTAGGCTAGTATTTCTCAAATTGTAGTCTTGGAATATGTACATCAGGTTATCTGGGCTACTTGCCAAAGATGTTGATTCTGAGGCCTTTTACAGACAAAATCAATCAGAATATCTCTTAGGCCTGGGTATATACACTTTATACAATTTTCCATTTGTTTTGCTGTACATATAAAACTTGAGGACCACTGGCAATGCATGGAACAAGACTTAGTGTCAGATTGAAGATTATCACTATTAATGTGTGATCTTCAGAAAGTTATTTAGCCTCTCTTTAGTTCCTTTTCTTATACAGGAAATATGGATAATGCCTGTAGATGGGATAATCAGATATAATGTATGTATACTAACCAATATAGATCATGTCAAATAGTAATTGCTCAATAAATGCTACTTGTTAACATGCTTTAAAAAAGAAATAGCCAGGAATTATGCTGGAAATTCAAGTGGCTCACAGAGGATTTCCACTACTGATTAGAAAAGAGTAGCTTGCAGCTGTCACTAAACAACTAAGAATCTTGTTAAACTTAAAAAGAAAAGTCACCAAAATAAAGTTGTTAGAGAGCTACTGAAACAATTGATACTAGAGGGGCAGAGATTCTAAGAAGAGGTGAGATGCTCTTTGCAAGTAGTATTTCCAAGGGAACATTGACCGATTCTGAGGAAGGGAACTGGGATGTTCCTCCACCAACTCCTGTTTGTCGTTGATTGACAGTCAGTCATCCCTGCTGAGACATGGAGAGGGAGGGGAGTTAATTTTCTGACAATTCCAGACCACCATGTACAAGGGCAAAAATGACCTTTTGTAGGTTTGGAGAAAGCCCTGAGCCAAAAAAGTGCAGATACTAGCCTAAAAGAACTGGAAATCAGCTGGAGTCCACTGTACTGATAAAGCCAGAGATGACCCAGACGAACAATACTGGTCAAGGTCCACACTTCAATTCTCTGATTTACACATGCTCTATATTTAAATGATTCTGTCCTTTCATTATTTCTCCAAAGCAGTAGCCAGTGACAGCTTACAAAACAGGCAACTACCTACAGTTTCTAAACCCGCAACTGACATTCATCATTGCCCTCCTCAACTACTCCTAGATTCCCCTCAATCTCAGTCTGCACTTTTTCTGGCCTGATGGGGACCCAGACCTTCATCACTCAGAGGTCTGAGCTCCTATGGCTATTATGCCTGTTCAGGCTATAGTTCTTATAAATGCCCATTTCTGGCTATTACTGAACACAGAGGTAAGACAGGCACCTCAGTGAATCACTCAAGTTTCAGATGTATATGCCTCTATTATGCAGTAGCAACTCTATTTCCTTGTGATAATTGGGGTCAATTAGAGTGGTTAATACAGTGACTCCTTTCTCTGGTGCTTTGAGGAGCATCATGGGACCAGACAGCAATTCACAGGTTACTGGATCCTTGGGTGAAAGAATCCTTCCTCACCCCAGGCCCCACTCCCACCAAACATCAAGGACCTCAAGTAGAGCAGAACCTAAACTTACATGGATAGAAAATAAACCACTCAAGTTGATCATGTAGCATGAGGGTACAAGCAGTCACTCTTACTTCCATTCTTGGGTTTCAAGAGCCAATGTTCTGCCTATAAATATGCACCATAAACATGCCCTGACCCTGAAAGTCATCCTGTGCTCGTGCTTCAGCCACTCCTGTAAGAGGCCGTGTCACCATTCTGTCAGTCCAGCAGCTGATAGGTGATGCCGGCAGGTGATATGCAACTCAGTCCAGCAGCTAATAGGCAAGGAGGAAGACCGGTGGATCCCTTGGGAGGAAGCAGTGTTATGCCATATCACACTACAATTAACCAGACATTCTGAATTGTTGAGCTTAGTTGGCCAAGTCTTGGGGGTGGGGAGGGGGGAGTAAACAAACCCCTAACTGGAATATGTGTCAGTCCTAATAAGGACAAGCTGCTAGCTCCTCTAGGGAAGAAAGGGTCAGATGTATGCAAGTTGATACATTGAACTTGCCATTCAAGGAGCTGGGTCAGCTTCTCAAGGAAGGAGGATATCATGTCAATTTTTGCTGTTACTGGGTTGGACATTGAGCAACGAGAATGGGTGGTCAGTCTTAGTGAGACAGAAAACATACCATTAGGTGTCTGCGTAACCTCCATCCCTGGCCACCGTGGCTATCCCGCTCATGTGCATGTGTGTTAGCACTGGCCTGTCTGAGGAGGGGGGCTGGCTGACCTCCACCAGAAGAGTCAAATTACTCATTTGATTGCTCAGTCCCTCTGCTGCTATGGATGTACATGGGTGGGCATTGACAGGAGACACAAAGGATCACATACTTTTCTTTTTATTTATTTATTTATTTTGGTATCATTAATCTACAATTAATGTGCAACATTAAGGTTACTAGACTCCCCCCATCATCAAGTCTCCCCCACATACCCCATTACAGTCACTGTCCATCAGCATGGTAAGGTGCTATAGAATCACTACTTGTCTTCTCTGTGTTGTACAGCCCTCCCCGTAACCCCCCACATTATGTCAGCTAATCATAATGCCCCTTTTTCCCCCTTGTCCCTCCTTTCCCACCCATCCTCCCCAGTCCCTTTCCCTTTGGTAACTGTTAGTCCATTCTTGGGTTCTGTAAGTCTGCTGCTGTTTTGTCCCTTCAGTTTTGTCTTTTTTCTTATACACCACATATGAGTGAAATCATTTGATACTTGTCTTTTTCCGCCTGGCTTATTTCACTGAGCATAATACCCTCTAGCTCCATCCATGTTGTTGCATATGGTAGGGTTTGTTTTCCTCTTATGGCTGAGTAATATTCCATTGTTTATATGTACCACATCTTCTTTATCCATTCATCTACTGATGGACACTTAGGTTGCTTCCATATCTTGGCTATTGTAAATAATGCTGCAATAAACATAGGGGTGCATATGTCTTTTTCAAACTGTGCTGCGGCATTCTTAGGGTAAATTCCTAGGAGTGGGATTCCTAGGTCAAATGATATTTCCATTTTTAGTTTTTTGAGGAACCTCCATACTGCTTTCCACAATCGTTGAACTAATTTAAATTCCCACCAGCAGTGTAGGAAGGTTCCCCTTTCTCCACATCCTCGCCAACATTTGTTGTTTGTCTTTTGGTTGGTGGCCATCCTTACCGGTGTGAGGTGGTATCTCATAGTGGTTTTATTTTGTATTTCTCTGATGATTAGCGATGTGGAGCATCTTTTCACGTGCCTGTTGGCCATCTGAATTTCTTCTTTGGAGAAGTGTATGTTCAAATCCTCTGCCCATTTTTTAATTGGATTATTTGCTTTTTGTTTGTTGAGGTGCATTAGCTCTTTATATATTTTGGGTGTCAATCCTTTATCAGATACGTCATTTATGAATATATTCTCCCATACTGTAGGATGTCTTTTGGTTCTATTGATGGTGTGCTTTGCTGTACAGAAGATTTTCAGCTTGATATAGTCCCACTTGTTCATTTTTGCTTTTGTTTCCCTTGCCTGGAAGATATGTTCATGAAGAAGTTGCTCATGTTTATGTCCAAGATATTTTTGCCTATGTTTTTTTCTAAGGGTTTTACGGTTTCATGACTTAACATTCAGGTCTTTGATCCATTTTGAATTTACTTTTGTGTATGGGGTTAGACAATGATCCAGTTTCATTTTCTTACATGTAGCTGTCCAGTTTTGCCAACACCAGCTGTTGAAGAGGCTGTCATTTCCCTATTGTATATCCATGACTCCTTTATCATATATAAATTGACCATATATGTTTGGGTTAATATCTGGACTCTCTATTCTGTTCCACTGGTCTGTGGATCTGTTCTTGTGCCAGTACCAAATTGTCTTGATTACTGTGGCTTTGTAGTAGAGCTTGAAGTTGGGAAACAAGATACCCCTGCTTTATTCTTCCTTCTCAGGATTGCTTTGGCTGTTCTGGGTCTTTTGTGGTTTCATATGAATTTTAAAATGATTTTCTCTTGTTCGTTGAAGAATGCTGTTGGTATTTTGATAGGGATTGCATTGAATCTGTAGATTGCTTTAGGCAGGATGGCCATTTTGGCAATATTAATTATTCCTCGTCAAGAGCATGGGATGAATTTCCATTTGTTAGTGTCCTCTTTAATTTCTCTTAGGAGTGTCTTGTAGTTTTCAGGATATAGGTCTTTCACTTCCTTGGTTAGGTTTATTCCTAGGTATTTTATTCTTTTCGATGCAATTGTGAATGGCATTGTTTTCCTGATTTGTCTTTCTGTTAGCTCATCATTAGTGTATTGGAAAGCAATAGATTTCTGTTTATTAATTTTGTATCCTGCAACTTTGCTGAATTCAGATATTAGATCTAGTAGTTTTGGAGTGGAGTCTTTAGGGTTTTTTATGTACAGTATCCTGTCGTCTGCAAATAGTGACAATTTGACTTCTTCTTTACCAGTCTGGATGCCTTGTATTTCTTTGTGTTGTCTGATTGCTGTGGCTAGGACCTCCAGTACTATGTTGATTAACAGTGGGGAGAGTAGGCATCTTTGTCTTGTTCCCGATCTTAAAGGAAAAGCTTTCAGCTTCTTGCTGTTAAGTATGATGTTGGCTGTGGGTTTGTCATATATGGCCTTTATTATGTTGAGGTACTTGCCCTCTATACCCATTTTGTTGAGAGTTTTTATCATGAATGGATGTTGAATTTTGTCAAATAGTTTTTCACCATCTATGGAGATGATCATGTGGTTTTTGTTCTTCTTTTTGTTGATGTGGTGGATGATGTTGATGGATTTTTGAATGTTGTACCATCCTTGCATCCCTCAGATGAATCCCACTTGATCATGGTGTATGATCTTCTGGATGTATTTTTGAATTCGGTCTGCTAATATTTTGTTGAGTATTTTTGCATCTATGTTCATCATGGATATTGGTCTGTAATTTTCTTTTTTGTGGTGTGTTTGCTTTGTTTTGGCATTAGAGTGAT
Source organism: Smutsia gigantea (assembly GCA_032199065.1). NCBI lineage: Eukaryota > Metazoa > Chordata > Mammalia > Pholidota > Manidae > Smutsia > Smutsia gigantea. The sequence goes on along the minus strand of JAVSCE010005163.1, from coordinate 658,207 downwards.
GCTGGCTTCATAGAAGGAGTTTGGAAGTATTCCGTCCTCTTCTATTTTTTGGAAAACTTTAAGGAGAAAGAGTATTATGTCTTCTCTATATGTCTGATAAAATTCAGCCGTGAATCCATCTGGCCTAGGTAGTTTCTTGCATAGTTTTTTGATTACTGATTAAATTTCATTGCTGGTAATTGGTCCCTTTAGATTTTCTGTTTCTTCCTTGGTCACTGTTGGAATGTTGTATTTTTCTAGGAAGTTGTCCATTTCTTCTAGGTGTTCTAGCTAGTTAGCATATAGATTTTCATAGTATTCTCTAATAATTCTTTGTATTTCTGTGGGGTCCATTGTGAATTTTCCTTTCTCATTTCTGATTCTGTTTATGTGTGTAATTGTGACTTTAGACTATTCATTTGGGATTGTTCTTCCTTCTTTAAATAGGCCTGATTGCAATATACTTCCTCTTAGAACTGCCTTTGCTGTGTCCCGCAGAGGTTGGGGCTTTGTGCTGTTGTTGTCATTTGTTTCCATATGTTGCTTGATCTGTGTTTTAATTTGGTCATTGATCCATTGATTGTTTAGGAGCATGTTGTTAAGCCTCCATGTGTTGGTGAGCCTTTTTGTTTTCTTTGTACAATTTATTTCTATCACAGACTTTTCTTACAGTTCTTGCAGTTAGTTGAGAAGAATTCTCTTTAGGAAATGGCAGGTCTGGTGCTTGAGAACTTGGGAAACAAAGTGTTGTGTAACTTTTAGAGCAAAAAGCAAGGGAAGGAGGGTAGAGCAGGTAGGAAGATGAAAGAAATTGAGTAAACCCTGAACAAAACCCTGAAGAAATTTAACAACTAGATGTCCATCCTAGCGCTTTCACAGTGAGCACATGTATGGAATAGCTGTAGTGGCAAGAATTGAGGCAATGCATACATCTAAGAGTATGTGTTAGATGATCAGCCAGAGATGGCAGGGGACCCCGAGTTTGAGGAATTTTGTGCCAGGAAGTGGTAGAAAGTTGCAAAAGGGCATAATAACTTCACTTCTCTAACAGCTTCGCCCAGAGCTGGTCCTACATACATACTCACCCTGCCAGTATCATGGAGTGATTTAAAGAAGGAGTCGAACAGCACTTTCCTGCATTAAGTCAGCCCCTAAATCACTTTGCCCTTTGTCATGCAATGTCCCTTCAAATGTATTTCTACATATATTTTCTTGTGAATATATGTGGAATATTCCCCTGTGGCACAGAGGGAAATTGCATGTTTTGGAGCCAGGCAAACCAGGTCCAGATTTTATCTCTGTAATTTGACAAGGTTATCTAAAGTATCTGAGACAGCTAACAGAGAGCTGGTCACATGGCAGGGACTTGGTAAATGCTAGTGGTTATTATTACCAGTATTATTATTTATCATAGCCCTAAAGAAATTCAGTAAACAGTTTATTCCAGAATTGCCACCCTGTACTCTACAAAAAAAACAAAAAACCTTCAACCTTTATAAGATAAATTTTACCTTTTTTGTAAAGAAAAACTAAATGTCACTATTTACATGTTTTGTACTGACATTTCCAATGGCCTGAAGGTTCCTAGAAAACAAGACCTTTACATTATTTATTTTACAGTTTTCCACTCGTTTGGTCAAATCAGGTGCATATCAGTTGTAGCTACTTCCTTGGGGGTGGTTTATTTATCAGGCCAGCTGGACAGAGCCCAATACTGACTTATAGAATTAAGAAGGAAAGTTAATGTTCTTTCCAGAGTAATACCTACATCAGTATTTCACCAGGTCATATGAAGCTGCAGTTTAAAATTCCCAACACACCATGGCTTAGGCATTTTATGAGCCCAAGCATTCAGGCCAGTTGACTTATTAACCGTAAGACAGTGTCTAACTTCTTGTGGTTCTCATCAAGCAAAGGCATTCTACTTGTTAGATTCACCTCTCTCTGTATTCTTAGTGTCTGGGAAATTATTTAAAGAAAGAATTTTCTTTTCCCAAGCTATAACAGCTCCCCCACTCTGTCAAGATGAGGATTGCTTTAGCTTAACTATATATAAATGGTTTCTGCTAAATGCAAACAAAAGCAGCAAGAGTTTTCTTTTGTCATTTGACTGTAATGCTTTTACGATCATGGGACATAATATATAGTAAAGTCATAAAATATTAGTTAAATATTTTTTTGGTCAGGGTTCATTTGCAGAGACTATCATACTGTTGAGCAGGTCTGAGCAGAGATAGATTTGTTACTGGTTGTTTAAAGGCTTACAAAATCTTTGGAGTTGCTGAAGAAATAGTGTTAGTGTAAATCAATACTTCAGGCCAACTCTCCTGCCATGGACTGTGGACAAGCAGATCAACTGGAAAGATTTCTTTCATTGCTGTCATTCAGGGCCAGCCCTGAGGAGCTCTGTTATAAAGTGTCTGTCAACTTTTTCCTGGTGCCAGAATATCATAAAGAAAAAAAACACTTTTCTTCTGCTAACTATAAAACAGACTGTATTTTATTCTTCCTTGGGTAACTGGCCATAGGGAACTTCCTGCAAGACCAGAAGACTTATCTAATTCCTTTAAGACTTCTTATGAGACTGCTAAGGCAACTAAGCAGTAGGAGCTAGGATCCTGAGGACCCTTTTCATGCAAGTTATTCATGCTTTCTCATCTGCTAGCGCCTGTCCCATGGTCAACTTCCACGGAGCAATTACATACTTCATGCATATGAATCAGTGGATCAAATGGTCCTCTATTCATGATGGGCAGTTTGAGACTCATAATCCCTTTATATCCCTGGGTCTAATATGCAGTCTTTACTGAGATTTGGTCATAAGCCAGAAGCTGACTTTTCAGACTGAGACTAGTCTTCATCAGAGGAAGGCATGGTCTTCATCAGAGGAAGGCATGGTCTTCCTCCAAACCCTGGAGGCGGTTCTGCATTGAGGCTCTTCTTTGAGATTGGCAAGAGGCATGTATGATTTCTACACATATTACCACCACACTTACTACCACTGAGATGTCAAACATAAATTTTTCACTGACTTAAGGAAAAATTTCTTGGGTTTCCAAGGTTCATAGGAGTTTAACAATTCATTCCATTCCAAACTAAGAGTTTAACAATTTAAATTCCAAGCTAGGAGGTTAATAATTCATTCCATTCCAGCATTTCTGTATTCCTAAATGTTTAACTTTTCATCCTCCGCATTTACAAGGAATTTCTGTTCTATGAAATTTATTTAATATACATTCTCACTGAGGTATTCATTAATTGACTGAGCAAATTGTCAGTCTGTGCTGTTTGAGCTGATGCATTGAATCCAAGACCTTGGGTAATTATACCACTGTTAATAAATTTGGCCCAAATTGAAAATTATCTTCGTTATTGTCAATCATGTTCCCAAGTATTGGTTAATAAAAATTGGCAAAGTCTTGCAAAGAAGACTTTGTAAAGATTTTACCTGAGGTAGTTATTGTATAAATGGATAAAATCATGTTCCATCTATAACTTTATTGCTTACAGATTACAATTAGAGTCAGACCCCACTCTGCTACTTAGGACATGAAGTTCAGCTGGCTATTTTGAAAAGAAGCTTTCAGCACTAGTTAACCTGTCCCCACAAAATTTTATATTCACACTTTAAAACCACAGTGATTATTGAACACTCTTTGGATTCTCTATGGCATTACTGCACCATCTTTGGAACAAAAATAAAGCACCAGTTGAATCTCTACAAAAAGAAAATCAATTACTAGCAGAAAAAACAAACCACTAATATTTCAAGGAATATTTTAAAAGCCATTGCCTTGCTTATATTTGGTTACATTAAAACTTATTCTGGGAATTTTCTTTCTAGCAAATTATTTGTGCATCTCTCCAGTTCTACTGGAAGCCAGACAGAATAATAAGGGAAGCTTAGTACCCATTAAATAGATAGCAGACTACTCATTAAATATATATATGCTTCCTTTCCATTGTTTAGAGTTTTTTCTGGGTACCAGCCACCATCCTGGACAGTCTAGAGAGCCCCCAGCTTGACCTTTAGGTGAAACCATGTATATAGTTCACACCTAAAAATGTGACTAGAAGTGGGCGTGTGTCAGCTCTGGGCCAAAGCGGTTAAGAAGTAGGTATGTCTCCTTTATCTTTTCTTCCTCTGTCTCCCAGCTGAATGTGGAGACTGTGAGGCCCAGTCTTGTGGAACAACAATATAACGGAAGCATGGATCTTGAAATCATGAGAGAAAAGACACCAATCAATTTAATTAGAAGGAAAATATTTTAAATTGCCTTTTAAAGTAAAATCCAATTCTATATTGTATAAAAGAGACATATCTTAACTGATTTAAAATGTTGAAAATTAAAATGATAGGTAAAGTAAACCAGGAAGAAGATGTTAAAATAAAGCAGATATCTTCCAGTTTCCCACAGGATGATGGAAGCTGCATAAATTTAAATTTTTGCACATGTTCTCTTGCAAAGCACACAAAGAAACATAAAATGAAACAAATGTCACCTACTGCCATACCTATATTAGCATAACTAGAGGACATAGATGACCAAAAACTCTGATATCCATGGAAATAGGCAATAAATAGCCAGGGTCAGAAGAGTTCTCTCCAGAATCCACTCCAGAACTGAAAAGCAGGTGCTCTACAGAGAAGAAGAGTGTGCCTGGGACCTGCATTGGTGGAAAGCAGATGGTATCAATTGTCACCATTCTAATTGGGAAATAATGAGCATGAACTTTAAATCTGTGGATTAGAGTCAAAAGGAAGGGACTTGGAAATGGATTGGACCAAATGGGATAGTCTTGAGAGTCACCACCTCTGGAGAATAAGGGACACCTTAGAAAAGAAGATGTTTGCAGACTGGGTGATGATAAGAAAAGTGGAGGTAGATAAGAATGGGCCATGCTAAAAAAAAAATGTGTATCAGAACTTAGAAGACAGAAAAAGGGCTATTTATTTAAGAAACTTATCGCCCTGTTTTAATAGGAGATGGCACAAAGCTATACCAAACAAAAACAAAAATAATAAAGGGATTGTTACCTTGATGACTGACCAGGTAAAATTTAGACTAAATTTAAACTAAATGAGAATAAAAATATTAAATAAGAAACAATAGGACACTTTGTAATGCTAAAGTTTACTATTCACAAGTAATTTATACCTAATAAAGTAGTAGTTGTTATATATGCAAAGCCCAACAGATATCAATACACTAGTTACAGAAGATTTTCACATATGCTTCCAATTCTGAAGAGAAATAAAGTGGGTATGAAAATAAGTTAAAATATAGAACACCTAAACAATTTTAATAATGTCTGTTTTATGGATGTATGTCAAACTTTTTTTCCAAAAATAGAGAATGACATTGCTTTTCAAGTGCACACAAAGTTGATTATATATATGGACATAAAAAGGTATAAAATTTAAAAATTATAAATAATGTATTATGTTGATTACAATTTAATAAATTCAATGATTATCAACAAAATCAAAATTAATCAAACCATATACTTATATTTATGTAATGTACTGAGTATATTTTGCTTCAAAAAATGTTTTTTAAGAAGCTTCCAAAAATGATAATGAGTGAAACTTCAAAGGGACAAAAGCTGAAAGTTTGAAGAGATTTCCATTGGCAAAGTTTGGGAGGGTTTGATAATTTAAAAAATAATAATAATGAGGGACTTCTACTCCCAGCCACGACAGAGTACCTCGTTCTGAACCTACCCTTCCAATGTAAACAACTAGAATATTGGACAGAATATATGAAATGACTTTTCCCAGACATGGTCAACAGGCAGCACAGGAATATTATCTCCATGAAAAATTAGCGAATGAGGTGATCCCTATAGTTGCCCTGACTTTTCTGCTGGAGACATGATAGAGAAGGAGCCCTAAAAGAGCATGAAAGACTTGCTGATTTGAGAAGACAGAGGTGATCTGACTTTCAGAAACTTGTCTAAAGACAAACCACAAGAAAGTGGTGGATTCAACTCTTGGCACTCCAGTTTCAGAGTCTATGTTCCTCATTGCTCCTGTATTCTGCATGTATTTCACTCTAGTATATAGGATCCAGTACTATCAATCAGAATCCAAAATTTAAAGCATACTGATTTTTCTCTTGGAACTTGATAAGATAGTAAATTCAAGACAAGAAAAAAACAAAGTGTTGCTTTGGAAAATTACGGTGTTTGGTAACTTTTTCATGGTTATAGACACATTGTTATCATTAGCAACCAATTTTTGTACTACTGAATTAGAATATGCCCTATAGCTGTGTAAATAGCAAAATAAAGAGTTTTTATTTAAAGATGGGTTTTATGTATCATGAATAATTTAGTTAAGCTTTCAGTCTGAAAATAGCATGTTAATCAAGTTATAGCACAATGGGCTCTCAGATAATACAGAGTAGGCTGATATACTTCAAACAGTTTAGTTGGGAAGTAGACTGTACTTGTATGCAGGTATTCATTCACCTTTGCTTTCTCAGAAAAAGTCCTAACACCAAACTTGGACCGGTTTCTGATATTTAAGTTGACATAATCTACAGCAGTATTAAATGAAAGCCTAAAATAACAAGCAAGTGACACGTCAGTTAAAATAGTGGAATAAGGACCTTCAAAAATCCCCTCATCCATGAAAGCAACAAAAACAATGACAAAACTTGTTAGAACCAACTTTATAAGAATTCAGAGAATTAAACAAAGGCCTGCAGTAGTCCAGGGAGCATTATTCAAGAAAAACAGCTGAATCGGACAAGAACAGTAGGCTTTGTAGCATTTTTAGGTTGCTCTATTTCTATCTTCCATTCTTTAATTCCACAATACCCTTGACAACCAATAGCCTCTAGCCTCCAATCACAATGGACAGAAATCCACTGGAGTCACTGGAGTGGGTAGAATGGAGTTGAAGTTCCTTCAAAACCCCACCCCAGAGAATTGTCATTATTTGACATGTCTGGTGGTTCATTGGAAGACCCCATTTTCAATGCTGTCCTTATTTGAACTGACTCAGAGCTTGCCTGGTACTAGCAGCCTTTTACTTGGGCTGTTTGTCAAAAAATATTGCAGGCAATTAATTAATATCTTGACTGCCTGAGGCAGTGGAAAACAACTGAGGAAAACAGGTTAATCAAGAAACTTTAAAGGAAAATCTGGGTAATGTGAAGTCTTTAGAGGGCTTTGAAAAGGTCTGCATATTCCTAGGACTCTAGAAGGCCACTCAGATGCATTAGGCTATGTCCATGTCCAGGGCTGTGAGCGTGCTTAGGAAAGTACTGAGAAGGGCCAAAGGACTTACCTCAGACTTGTATTTCATATTCTCACCTCGGACTCTGCACAAACAGGAAAGGAAGGCTAAAGCAGAATTCTCAACTGCCTGGCTTAGTGTTAAAGGTGTGGCCAAGCATGCATACAAAGTCCCCCAGCAAACTCTGGGAGATTTAGTCACTATAATTCAAGGAAATTTCTGTCTAATCATTAGATGAACACTAAGCCAACCAAGTAGGGATTTTGGACCATACATCACAAGGAATACAGACTTCACAGAATTATTTCAGAACTCTTACTTGATAAACAACAATTACTAACATCAAGAACAATAAACACTAGGGAAGTAGAAGATCTAAGTTACAGAGTTGCCATATTAATTATTTAAAATGTTCAAGTTGCAACAAAAAATTATGAAACATGAAAAGTAGCAACAAAGGCCCAAGGACAAGAAAAAATAAAAAGAACAATCAATGGAAACTGTCTCTGAGGAAGACACAACATTAGACTTAAACCAGCCATTTGAAATATAATCAGAGAACTAAAGGAAACCATGTAAAAAAAACTAAAGGAAAGGATAAGAACATTTTCCCATCAAATAGATAATATCAATAAAGAGAAAAATATATAAAACAGAATAAAAAATACTTGGGGAGTTGAAAAGTGTAATACTGAAGTGAAAAATTCACTAGAGAGTTCAGTAGCAGATTTGAGTGGGCAAAAGAAAGAATAGGTGAATTTGAAAATAGATCAATTGAGATTATCCATTCTGATGAGCAGAAAGAAAAAAAATAAGCCAATCCAGAGATTTGCTGAGATTCTGAGCCAAGAGGCCTGAACAAAGGTTGATGAATCAATTTGAGAGAGACTTTTTGGAATGGTAGGTTTTGTGTCTGTGATCCAAAGTAGGAAATGGAAAGAAGCCCATTTCCTGTGAGTTTCTGCCCAGAAGCCAACCATGCCTGGCATTCTAAGAACCAGCAACCTTGGCATAAATAACTGACATCAGAGTGAAGGGCTATGTTATAGGTACCCTTCCCAAATGACCTCACGAACTGCAGACAACTGAGGCAACTGGGAGCTGGAGCAGGAGAGGAAGGGGTGGATGCTGACTGGTTTATGAAACACACCTTTGAGAACCATTAGAAATCATTTACTATCATTTATTTTATTTCTGGCAATCAATTTGATATGGCCTCATGCTACTATAATGCACTTAAGAAACTATTACTTTGTTTAATAGTCACAAATGTGCCAAGAAAATGTGTCTATTATATATGTGTGTGTATAATCATATCTCTTAGAAATGGTTCTGCCTTTCACTCTACTTTTACCCCGCTGGGAACTTTTAAGAAGTTTTAGTTTTCATGTTGTTTTTTTATTAACGGAAATACACTGCTCCAAAGAATACTTTGCAAGCTGCTGCAAAATACTGCCAATTATGAATGCTCCAGAACATAATGTGATTTTATTTTTCATTTTCCACTCAAAACCTGAACTTTAAAATGTAGCAGTACAGAAAATGTAAAGGGAACCGTATTATTTTACTATATGACTGAAGATGATCCAAGACATTAAGTTACCAAGGCTGATTTTGTGCCCAGGTGCTTAGCCACAATAATTTTGAAACTGTTCCCTTGAAGGAGGAAATTATACTAATACTACTACCAACAGAACCATGAAACAATGACAGTACTACTTAACATTCATCAAGCATGTGCTGTGTGACAAGTACTAGGCTGAGCACGTTCCTGAGTATTCTCATTGAACAATTCTATAAGGTAGGGACTTTTATTATCTCCATTTAAAAAGTGTCTTAACCTGGTTACTTAGAAAACAAAAAGGAAGCAAATGCTTATATACTAACACTGGGCTGGGGAATTCAAGCAAGAAAGCAGGAGTCAATGAAAAGAATGAGGGAGAATAAATATAAGGGAGAATGCAAGTAAGCTGGCTAATGAGAACGCTAATGTTTTTCCACAGCAAAAAGTTTTGTAGGTCATCTTCAAAATGACTTTATGAAGCTGCTGTGTCTCCAAACAGTGCAAAAGAGGAGAATGTGAGAAGAAATTATCCACTTGATGCTATTACTCAAATTGTATCCGCAAGGAATACTATCTCTCCTACATATCCAGTTTTGGCATACTTCAGCACCAGCTGCGTCCTGTGGTAGCTCACATATAAGTGTCGACAGGGAAGTCCCACTGGGAAGCAAGAGGCATGTGGCATTGGTACAAGGTGGGCATTGCAGTGGATGCCAACAAGTGAAGTTACCTTGTCTTCAGTTACACACCAGGGATAGATATACTTAGCCACTGTTCAAACTCTCACACTGATTCTCTGAAATGTGCTGTAAGGATGACTGGGGTTGGAGCACCAAGAAGAAGATGCTAAAATTGCCTCCCTACCAGACAAGATGGCAAATCAGAAGCAATACTAGAGTTGTTGGCATCATTAAAGAGTTGAAGGATGCTGCATGGTTGTTCTCTGTTGTATTCCTATTCAATTCACCAGACTGGGCTCAGGGGGAAAAATGGGAATCATGATAGATGACAACAGGATTACTCTCACTATGTGGCAGAGAGTCTGTAGGTAAGCCTTTTCTCTCCCCTTTCTTCCTCCCAACTCCCACCAAGGGTCATGGGACTCTACTCTTCTTTCCAATGTGCTTCTTCACAACAAAAACCTTATTCTTGCTACTTAGAATGTGGTGTCATAAGAGCTAAGAAAATAATTGCTTTTTGGAGGGCTTAATGAGGAAGCCAAATATTTCTGAGAGGTCAATTAAGATAAGGGCAGAATATTTTTCTTAATATTTATCACAAATTGTGTAGTTATGTCCTTGGTAACAGCAGTTTCAGGGACCTTTTAGGAAGAGAAGACACAGAAGTGAGTTAGGAGTGAGTGGGAGGTGACAAACTAAATGCTAAATCAGTGTGAAGCAGAGGACAGAGTTTGTAACTGGCGAATAATGGGGTCAAGGGAATATTTATTCACATGCAGAAAACTTCAACACTTGTAAACATTTATGTAATGATAAAAAAAGAAAAAGAGGGGATGACAAATGCATGGGAGACTAGGGTCCATCAGTATAGTGAATTATTTGCAATCTTCAAATCACCTTACCAGATTCATGGAGCAGCAGGTGATTGCTTGAAGTAGAACGTGAGTCTTCTGACGTTTTGTAAGTTATTCTTCAAACACTTTTTTGGGGGTGTATCAGTTCATAAAAGAAATATCCCTCAGATCTATGTGTTTGTAGAAGGCGTTTTTTTGTTTGTTTTTTTAGCATCAATCTCCTCTTTTTTTTAATTATTATTTTTTTTATTTTGATATCATTAATACATGAGCAACGTTGTGGTTACTAGATTCGCCCCATTATCAAGTCCCCACCACGTACCCCATTACCGTCACTGTCCATCAGTGTAGTAAGATGCTATAGAATCACTACTTGTCTTCTCTGTGCTATACTGCTGTAGAAGGCATTTTTTAAGGTGTCTTCGAAAATCAGACACTTCAACTGGACCATTCACTCATAGGGTACTCCCTCTGCAACTATGTTTCTACCACAGTATCCCTCCCCTCTGCCCCAGCTGACTGGTCCAGAATGGGCAAATGACCTGAGACAGACTAGTCAGGCTGGCTATCCTGGAGATTTGGAATTGGGATTCAAAAGAGTACAATGCAAGTTGACCTTTGAACAGAGGATATACAATTTAGGAGCCATGGACTAAAAAGCAGCAAAAACTGCTCTGGGGAGAAAAAATAATTAAACAGATTTGCCCGGTATCTAATGATTGTGAAAAACATGGACTCATCTATATTTCTCCTCATTGTATCCCTGGCATCTGATCCTGTACCTGGAATTGAGTAGTAGTTTTTGTATCATCTGTTAGGTTCTCTTTAATACACAACCTTGAAGGAACGTTCAGTCCCCTTTCACACATAGCCTTGAATTGCTTCCGGACACAGCAGCTTCTTACCACTCAGAAGCTGCACCCAAGTGTGTTGTCTGCAACAATTTCTGTTTTTCAGAAGTCACAAGGCCATCCTGCTCACCAAGGCCCTAAATTCCTACATAAGCAGCCCCCCCTTTGCTGCCGCAGCTGCTCTCTCTCTTTCGAGACAGCCACTCTGCCTGTTTGTCTTACAGGGAATAAAACCACGCTGACGGAGTTCTCATGTCCTTCTTTGCGAGCGAGTGAGCCGGGTAGCTAAAAGAACCCTTTCATCATCTCTGTGTGCTCATGTAGCCAGAGTATAAACAATTCCTTTTATTTATTTGTTTGTTTATTTTGATCAGGTATTTTTAACTCATTAATTCGATCCATTAAGTGAACTCATACTTGGCCATATGGTAAATACAGAGATAAATGAGGAAACTTTGACCCATAAGGAGCTCACATTCTAATGTTAGAGATGAAAAAGTGAACAGAGTATTTCAAAGATGATAAAATAGGCCAACAAAAAAAACCGCCACAAGTATAAATAGAGTATAGTAATAATCCTGAGAAAAAAGCAATTAACTTTCTGAAGGACTGGATGTCTGAGCCTAGTTTTAAAGGAAAAACAAACAAATTCAGGCAAAAAAGGATATACAGATATTCTTAGCAGAGGAAACTGTGTATTTGGAAAGTCACAGGCCTATAAGGCAACATGACATTTTTGGAGAGCCACAGACAGTTCAGTATAATCTAGCATAAGATATTGAAGAGCAAGAATGAAAAAATGGCTGGATATGTAGGAAAAGTCCAGATAATGACTTTCTGTACCAGGGATTTTTCTGTTTTGTATAGACCTAGGACATTTAATTTTGGGGGTTAGGGAATCAGTGGGGGTTTTAATAGGGAAAAGTCATAACCATATTTTATTTATTAAATATTTTATTGATTTATGTTAAAAGAATGCTCATTGGGATTTTTTATTCAATGAAATATAAACCAAAAAAATCCTATTGACACTTTTAAAGGTACCCTTAAAAAATGGAAACAGTTTAAGATGTATACATTAAAGCCTCTACCACTTTCACTCACACCCCCAGTCCCTTTCCAAAGTTAATAAGTTACTTGTTAACAATTTTTGTGTGAATGTTCCCAGAAAATACAAACACACATATACACACACACACACCCCTATCCTATCATCTATTTATATATTAAGACATCTACATATTTACTTACCTGTCATTAACCTATCACCTATCTGTCCACTGGTCCATTTATTTTCAAGCTATCTATATCTATCTATCTATCTATCTATCTATCTATCTATCTATCTATTTATCTATATCTATCTATTGTTAGTAATCTTTGTGACCTATTTAATGATGTTTTGACTACTGTAAAATTACAGAGATTATATGTTCCTTATTTAAATAAACTATTCATCTGGAATTGATTTTTTTTTCCTACATAAGAGGTTGAGGATCGGGTTTTTTTCCATATGGTTACCCAGTTGCACCAGCACACTCTTTATTGAAAACACCATAATTTTCCCACTGAATTTAATTCTGTCTTTATCATAAATCAGGTTCATATTATATATATATGGTTCACAAACATATATAATTCTGTTTCTGGGCTTTCTATTCTTTTCTATAGTCCCCCAAACTGAACTACCTTTATAATGATCTTGATTTCTGGTAAAGTATGTCTCCTGATTCTGTTTTTCTTAGGTATTCCTGGTCTTTGCTATCGTTGATGTAATTTTTATTGTGATTGCATATAACATATACTCTATATATCATTTAGGGGAGGGGAGATTGACATCTTTATAATATTGATGCTTCCAATTCTTAAAATTGGCCTTGTATGCAGCAGCCTTGCTGAACTTTTCTTATTATTTCTAATAGTGGGTCTGTGTTCTTTTAGATTTTCTGTGGAAAAATTATATTGTCTTTGAATAATGATGATTGTATTTATTACTTTTTAGTCCTTATGTCTTTCTTTTCCCCTTGCCTTATTGAACTTGCTGGGACATCCAACATATAGTTTAGAAAAGTGGCAATGGAGGACATTACTGTTTTTTTCCCATTATCAGTGGGAAAGCTATCAGTGTCTAGCCATTAAGTATGACATGTCCTGTATTTTTTTTTGTAGCTGCACATTATCAGATCAAGCAAATTTTCAACTTTTAGTAGTTTTGGAAAGTCATTTTGAAATCATTATTACTGTTTTTTAAAGAGTAAATATTCTGAAAGAAATAAAAATTATAAGCAAATGGAGACACAGTCTGTATTCAGAGATCAGAAGACCCAATGTTGTTAAGATATCAGTTATTCCCATTTTGAAGTACAGAATCAATGCAATCTTAAGTCCAAGCAAGCCATTTTGTAGATTTCAACAAAATAATTCAGAAGTTTATATAGAAAGTCAGAATACCAGAATAGCTAACACAGTATTGGAGAACAAAGCAAAGAAATGACAGGCTTCAAAACTTACTACGAAACTACAGGAATCAGCACAGTGTGGTGAAAGCAAAGGAATAGGTACAAGCTCAGTAAACTAGAAAGCTTAGATGTAGGCTATTTTCGTTAGCCTATTAGTTGAAACTGCTCAACGAATCTGTGACAAGGGAGTAAAGGCCATTCAACAGAGAAAGTATCAACTTCAACAAGTGGCCATCCATATGCCAAAAAAAGTGTCTAGACTTAGACCTTACATTTTTCTCAAAAATTAAATTAAAATGTATCATAGGATTAAATGTAAAATAAAAAAAAAATTTTAATCTTGTAAATCTTCTAGAAGAAAGGATAAAATCTATGCAATTTTTTTACAGCTATGAGTTTGTAGATAATGACACCAAAAGCATTGTCTTTGAAAGAAAATTTGATAAATTACTTTATTAAAATTAAAAACTACTCTATGAATGACACTATAAGGCAAATGAAAAGCCACCAACTGGGAGAAAATATTTGTAAAACATGTTCTGATAAAGCCCTTGAATCCAAAACTGTAAAAGTCCAACAATTTCTTGAGCTAACAAACAGCCCAACTTAAAGTGGGCAAAAAATATCTGAACAGATACCTCACCAAAAAAGATGTACAGATAGTAAATAAGCATGTAAAAATATGCTCAACATCATTTGTCATTAGGAATTTGCATATTAATACAATAATGAAATACCACTGCAACCTTTTAGATTGGCTAAAATCCAAAAAACTGACAATACAAATTGCTTGTTAGTATTCAGAACAAGAGAAACTCATTCATTGCTGGTATGAATGAAAGCAGATAAAGCGATTTTGGAAAACAGTTTGAAAGTTGTGTACAGAACTAAACATAGTCTTAACCTACAGTCCAGGAATTGTGCTCTTAGGTATTACCCACTTGATTTGAAGACTGATGCCTACACAAAAACCTGTATAGGAATGTTTATAGCTTCTTTATTCATAATTACCAAAAGCTGAAAGCAACCAGGAAATCCTTCAACAGGTAAATGGATGAATAAGCTGGTTTATCCATATAATAGACTATTGATACAGCAATAAAAAGAAATGAGCTATTATCAAGCCATGAAAAGACAGAGAAACCTACAATGCATATTTCTGAGTGAAAAAGCCAGTCTAAAAATTCTGCATGCTGAATGATTCCAATTATATGACATTCAGGAAAGGCTAACCTATCCAGCCAACTTAAAAAGCTCCCAGTGACCAAAACTGGAATGATTCAAGCAGCAAAATTAAATGATATTGGATTATAATCCAAAGTATAAAATAAATATTGAGTCTATCTAAATATAAATAAGTGATTGAATAAGTAAGATGGGGGGAAGAGACAAATCTGCTATGCTTAAGAATTACAAATAATTTATGTAGATACTCTGTCCTCATGGAGTTGGAACACAACTTCTTACCCCTTAAGTATGCATAGCCCATAGTTACTCTTTTTAAAGATTGCAATATGGAAAGGGGAGAAAAAGAGTAACTTTACAGTAGAGAAACCTAACTGAAAGCTACCTCAGCCAGGTGACTGTTTCGTTATCGACATTAGTAAGTAATGGAAAATATGTATCATTGGTATAGTGTGATGAAATGGCATTTTGCTTCTGCAGTCTTCCTCTCAAAAACCTATAACCACAGTCCAGTCCTGGGAAAACGTCAGACAATCCCTAATGGAGGGATATTTTACAAAACACCTGACAAGTACTTCTCAAGTGTTTGGGTTATCAAAGACATAATCATGCCTTTCTGGTGTGTTTCATTCTTTCCTGTACTACCGTACTTCATCCAAGAGACCTTGGGTCTTCTAACTGAAGAACTGCTCAGGATTTCTTCTAGTGTCTGCTGACACTGAATGTCTTGATTTTTGCTTTACGAAAACCTTTGTTTTTCCTTTTTTTTTTTGAAAGATGTTTTGCTGGGCAGTTATTTTACTTTTGCCTTCTGGGTTCTACCCTCTTGCATACTGAGCGAGTCAGTCTCTTGTTTCCATTGGCTCCTCAAATGATGTTCTCTTTCTTTTGTTTTCAGCGGTTTTATTATGCATGCCCAAATGGGTGTTATTTTTTTTAATTTACTGTTAGGTTTGTACCAATGTTTGCTTCTGTACTTTTATTTTTTTAATTAGTTTTGGACAATTCCCAACCCTTAGGTTTTCTAATAACTGCTTCTGTTCTATTTTATCCCCCCTCTCCTTTTAGAATTTCAAATATGTTGAACTTTTTCACCATGTTCCATGTATCTGTGTGCTCTTTTGGATATTTCAATATTTCCTGTCTTTTTTTAAGTTTAACTGACTTAACGTACAATTTTCAAATCCTCTCCTTTGCAGTATTAAAATGTTTTGAAACTTGGATATTGACTTATTTTTTCAATTCTTGAATTTCTTGATTATTTTTCACAAATTACTGTTTTCTAAGTGAGATGCCATATGCTTTCTTTTCCTTCCTTTTTAAAAAATGTCTTAATTGATATCTGTTTATTTGTCTGTATTTCCCTTGGTTTTTATTAAATAATCAGGATTTAGCATGTCTGAATTTTTTATTGAATCCCAAATACCTTGTCTGAAAAAAAATGGTCGAGGAGCTCTTTGGCGCTGTTTCCCTCTAAAGAAGACAGAACTTTCTTCTGGTAGGCAGAGTACAGGGAGATCAGCATGATTCATTCAAGGCTAACCTACTTCCAGTTTGCCCTAATTCAAAGAATTTACCCTCTCTGGAATCTTAAATAAATCTAACGAGTCCCTGCTCTTTAATACGTAGTGATAGTTTTTGTTTTCTTAGGTCCTTGAGATTAATAAAAACTTCTCAGCTTTTGAGCATTTTTTAATAACTGCATGATAATTTGTGTTTGTATGAATCTCACCTTTCATACATTCAGCCTAGAAGTCAGCAGATGTCTTAAGGGGATTGTATACACACCATGCTCGGTTCAGTTATCTGTAGTTTCCTTTACTCAAAGAACCTCCTCCTCTTAAGGTATGACTGTCTTGGTAACCCAGAAGTCCAATTTTGTCTCTCGAGTCCAGTGAGACTTGTCCTAATGCTAGGCTGCTGCTTGCGTTCAGCCTCCATGGCCCCCAGTGTGAAAGAGCAAATGTCCTGAGGAGTAAACTGCTGGAAAGATAGGGCTCGACTCAGTGAACTTCTCTTCTCTTTGGAATATTGACCTCTCATGTCCTGGTTGCCTTTATACCTCACATGTTCTTTCAAATAGCCATTCTTTTGAATTTTCAGTTTTTCTTAGTGGGATATTTAATTTGATACCAGTTTTCCTATTATAGTCAGAAGGTTGACAATGATACTTAATAGGCGGGTGTATTAATTATCTACACAAAAATTTAGCAACTTAAGTTAAAAAGCATATTAACCTCAAACTGTTTCTATGTGTCAAAGGTATGGAAGGGGGTTAGCTGGATGTTTCTGGTTAAGAGTATCTTACGAGTTTATAGTTAAGAAGTCAGCTGGTCTTCAGTTCTCTGCAGGCTTCACTATAGCTGAAGAATATATTTCTAAGTGACTCACATGTCTGACAACTTGGTGTTGACTATGGTCAGGAGACCTCAGTGCCTTGATAATTAATCGGAGTCTAGAAAGGGCTTTCTGAGTGTGCTCAAAACATAGCATCTAGCTTACCCAAAACAAATGATCCTAGAGAGTACGGTGGAAACTACCGATGCCATAAAAATGACTTAGCCTCAGAAGTCACACCTGGCCATCCTGAAATATCCTATGCAGTTGATTACATAGGCCAGACTTACTAAGTGTGGAAGGTACAGCACAAAAGTGTAAATATCAGAAGTCAAGGGTCATTGGTAACCATCTTGGAGACAGTCTGCCACAGCAGAAGAGGCCTCAGCAAAAGAGAGGGAGAGGGAGTCAGGAACTTAGGAGAGAACTAAGAGAGATGAATGTCTCAGAAATGAAAGGAGGTATTTTAAGAAGGAAAAAATAAAACAGTATTACAAGCAGTAGACATTCAAATAAGAACTGAGAAGTATGCAGTGGATTAGACATTTAGGTACTTAATGATGCATTTTGCCAGCATAATTTCAGGGAAGTGATAAAGAATATATGTTCCGGTAATTATAGTGTACTTTGGTACCTTAGGAGAGTAAGATTCTTGAACCAAAGCTTTTTCATTTGCAGATGTTGATGAAGTCCAGACTTTGATTAGTGTGAGAAATTAAACAGGAATACTAGAATAGATGATGATCCAGTTGAGTAGTTATTACCAGGGGATAGGAATGAGAAGTTGCCTTAAGAACAGGCTATACTAATGTAAAACAGAGCTCAAAACCTAAATGATACCATGACCACCAAAGATTTTGGCTCAAAAATGTCTAAAATGTGTTAGCAATTTTCCAGGCACTAAACTAGAACACTGGGATAGACCTATTATGCTGGGGATTATAAGAGAAAAAGATAGTAAGGGCAAGGATGAAAAAGAGCTAGCCAGAATGTTAACAACGATAAATAAATAAAAAATCCAGGCATAGGATATAAGACAAAGCTTATTTATTAAAATTTATTTAGTCATGTCAAGATCAAAGTCCTAAAATAATGCCATGAGTGAAATGTGTTGGTCAAGAGACATTTCATCCTTGACTTACTGGCTTATAGGAATTTTCTATTTGTTCTAGTTGGCAGTTCTTTCAGGAATGACAATGGCTTTTGAGCACGAATGACCTTTGATTCTATCTCAGTATGTCTTTAAAACTTCATTTGTCAGGAGGTACTTTTGTTTTATATACATTTGTGCATACATACATACGTATACATACATGTGGAGGAGCCACTCAAAAATATTTGAACTAGTAACGAGTCCATTAAAGTCATCATTACAAATAAAAATAGATGCAAAACATTATACCATCAAATCCAGTTCAGATCCCAGAGAGGCAGAGGAGACCAGGAATAAATGTGTTAGCTGTCAATATATTCACTTTGATCCCCCCCCCAAGTTTTTTTTATCTTTTCCAAACTTCAGTTTTATATTGCCTTTCATCCAAGTGTAGATCTCTCAAGGTCCACAATCAACTTTAATCTTTTCCCTTATTGAATTTGCTCCCAGCTGTGATCTCTGTTTTGGCTTTATTCTCTTTTTGCCTCCAAATCCATTCCCCACCCTTCTCTGCCCTGCCCTGTGCCCCAGGAGTCTGACCAGGGTGGTTCTAACAGTTTTCTTACTTGCTGGCTTCCATTTAGTTTTGGCCAATGGAAAGTAACAGCAAGAGATCAGTGGGTGGGAGGGGAGTGATTTAGCGTGTTTGTGCCACTAGCGTCCTCTCTATTCCAGGTCACTGCGACTTGGCAGTGGCCCTTATTAGAACTCGCAGCTCCTGTCAAGCAGCCCTCATCAGGTTATAAAACTCCCAATTCCCTCTGCCCTTTCAAACTTAGAGGGTAGAAATAGCGCATAGTTGGTTCTAGTGTGGGAAATTTTATGATCCAGTACACCAAACCTTCATGGAATTCTATATATAATTACTATTAAATTGCCCAGTTTGATCATGTCAGTTGATTCCTTCCAGGATCCTGAAGCAGCACCTATATTTGTTGGTTATTTCAGTATATAAACTGATTGTCTTTGATTTTTAAAAACACCTATATTTTTAAAAATCATGTCTGTGACTTAGCTCATGCTGTTGTTCCCCTATACCCTCCACCCTATTTCTATTTCTATCTGTCCATCTCCTAGCCAGTTTTCTATATTTAGATGCAATGCCATCTCCTCTCTAAGACCCTCACTCCAAGGTGACTCACATGTCCTGGTTTGCCTGCAGCCATCCTGGCCAACCCCTGCTTTCCCGGCATAATGGTCACCTGCTTCCTTTTTCATTCTTAAAAATGCACAACTTTAGATGACAAAGTATGCTGTCACCTTATTTATGAGTCCTTCAGCCAGAAGTAATTTCTCCTGATTCTGATCACCATATAATGTTATTTGCATTCCTTACACAGAGCATTCTTCTACTGATATCGTGGACATTTTAAGTTTATCCCCAATTCTTTCATGACCTGTAAGGTTCTTGAGAGCAATAGCCATATGTCTTACTGCCCTGCCCCTGTTAGTCCCTAGCATGCTAGAAACTATACATATGGAAAGGAACTACTTATCTATAATATATATTTTGTATATATATTTACATATTAATTATATATAGAAACTATGTTTGTGTACACATATATACATGTGTACATATATATGTGCTTATATATGTGTGCATGTGTCTGTGTGTGTGTGGAGACAGAGAATGAATAATATGGTTCTGACATTTGTTTCCTTCATTACATAAAACATTCCAATTTATTCATCATCCTTGAGTTGGAGTTAGAGGAGATTGAAATTTTAAGGAAAAAGGTGATCAGGCAAATCTTGACTTTGAGCAGTGTCCCGTCCCTCAGATAAGCCATGGCTAGCTGAGTGCCAGACTCATGAAGGCAACCAGCCTGGTGACAGAGCAAAGTGAAGAGAACAGAATAAACGGAGGGATTTGTTCCAGAACAAATGTGTGGCTTGAAAACTTCTCCAAAACCAGGATACACTGAGGGGACTAATTTCACACAAATAGGTCACAATAACTTACATATAAAAATTAGACTAAACTCTTTTTAGGCACAGTTTTGCAAGGCTGGGAACACTTAGGTTACTTTTCTTAATCTTTCCGAGTAATAAGGCATACGTCTTCATGACAAGGGACATACTTCATTCATCTTTGTTTCTCTAATATCATTTACTTTATGAACAGTATGTTTCAGAACTGATAATGGTGCCTTTGAACATAAATCTTTTATCTCAGAATAAAAGTAAAAAATATAATCATACATAGTTGCATATGTGTACACACATAAATTTAAATGCAAAATTACATTTACATTTTAAATTGGGGGGCCCATTTAATTAATTTTTAACAACACAGTTCAGTGCCAAGTTAATGTTATAGAAAAGAAATGCTGTGGAAATACCCATAGAGATCATACTATGCTACACACAATACAGAGCAATTCAAATCAGCCCTATTCTCTGGAGTTTATGCTTACACTGAGAGCACGCAGCAGGAAACGGAAATTTGGAAAAGGCTAAGGAGTCTTGTCAGTGGCTTGATTTGCCCACCATGCATCTTCAAAAATTCACTGTACAGAAGTATCCTCCACTTTAAACCAATTTCACATATTATCAAGAAATTAAACTCTTGGGGCTCTGTCAAACTTAGTTTTCATAATATCCACCAGTCTTGGAATTGTAAAGGATCAATGTGTTCATCAAGTCCTCCTCTTCACATTGATGGCTCTTCAGTTGTAGTGACACGCCAGAAACAACTGTGCAGCTTTTGATTGCACAACGTGCCCAGGCCCTATTTCTGAACTGTTATCAATAAGGGCATTTGTAGCTTGAACATGCTAGAGAATCCATAACTGAAGATAAGCTAAACCAAAAGGATAGCAGCTCAGTGCTGAGAAGGCGGGAATGCCTTTGCTGCATCAGACTGACCTCCCAGCACTCTCTTTGCATAATTTCTTCTCTCTTTGCTATTTCCTACCCTTGGCAGAAAATGTTAGGTTCACCAAAATGACCCCACAATCCTCTCCTCCTCTCCACTCTGCACTCTAGGGTGACATATCTTGGCAGCTGGTTATTATTTTAATATATCTGTATTCCTTGACAGGGAGAGATGGGGGGAGGAGTCAGAAAAAAAAGTTACAATGGCATTGCACTAATCTATAGTTACGTAAGATAGTTCAGAAATCTGAACAATGCTATAACTATAATCCAACAATGTATGCTAGGAACAGGAGGATGCAAAATATAATTTAATTTATCTACAATGGATGTAGAACTAAGTAAGAACATTTTCCCTGATTAACTGTGGAGCTTCCAATTTTAGCTCGAGGCGTATTTTCCCTGAAAAATAAGCCTGAAACCATGCTACTACTCAGTACTCTCAATGGTTCTTTTATTTGACATATCCATGATTTTTTAGACTAGGCAAACTCACAATTGCTGTGGACTTACGATGTAATAGGATATCAAAATCTTTTCTGTCCTTCAGGTTTTCAGCAGTTCTAAAGTGAATATAAGATTATATTAAAGCATAGATTCCTAGAGAGAGGAGCACCAAGTTCCATTTTACCATTTAAAAAATAAATTGTAACTTTTCTTTTGTAACTGTGATAGCACAATTTGCTGGCCCGCAGACAAAAATGTCGTATTTTATGATGTTAGACATCATTTCAAGGAGGGTTCTTCACTGACAACTCATGACCTGAACAGTGTGTTCTGGAGGAATGGCTCTGCAGTAATTCTACCTTTTGTAATATATTTTTTTATGGATACTTCATTCATTTTTTTTATTAAGGTATTATTGATACATACTCTCATGAAGGTTTCACATGAAAAAACAATGTGGTTACTACATTTACCTACATTATTAAGTCCCCACTCATACCCCAATGCAGTCACTGTCCATCAGTGCAGTAAGTGCCACAGATTCACTATTTGCCTTCTCTGTGCTACACTGTTTTCCCCGTGCTCCCCACACCATGTGTACTAAACAAAATACCTCACAATCCCCGTCTCCCACGCTCCCCACCCGCTATCCCACACCCCTCCCCTTTGGTAACCACTACTTCCTTCTTGGAGTCTCTGAGTCTGCTACTATTTTGTTCCTTCAGTTTTGCTGTGTTGTTTTGCTCCACAAATGAGGGAAATCATTTGGCACTTGTCTTTCTCCACCTGGCTTATTTCACTCAGCATAATATCCTCCAGTTCCATCCATGTTGTTGCAAATGGTGGGATTTGTTTCATTCTTATGGCTGAATAATATTCCATTGTGTATATGTACCACATCTTCTTTATCCATTCATCTACTGATGGACACTTAGGTTGCTTCCATATCTTGGCTGTTGTTAAAAGTGCTGCAATAAACAAAGGGGTGCATATGTCTCTTTGAATATGAGAAGTTGTATTCTTTGGGTAAATTCCAAGGAGTGGGATTCCCAGGTCAAAGGGTATTTCTGTTTTTCGTTTTTTGAGGAACCTCCATATTGCTTTCCACAATGGTTGAACTAGCTTACATTCCCACCAGCAGTGTAGGAGGGTTCCCCTTTCTCCCCATCCTCGCCAGCATTTGTTGTTCTTAGTCTTTTGGATGGTGGCCATCCTTACTGGTGTGAGGTGTTATCTTATTGTGGTTTTAATTTGCATTTCCCTGATGATTAGTGATGTGGAGCATCTTTTCATGTGTCTGTTGGCCATCTGAATTTCTTCTTTGGAGAATTGTCTCTTCATATCCTCAGCCCATTTTTTAATCGGGTTATTTGCTTTTTGGGTATTGAGGCGTGTAAGTTCTTTATATATTTTGGATGTTAACCCCTTGTCAGATATGTCATTTACAAATATATTCTCCCATACTGTAGGATGCCTTTTTGTTCTGCTGATAGTGTCCTTTGCCATACAGAAACTTTTTAGTTTGATGTAGTCCCATGAGTTCATTTTTGCTTTTGTTTCCCTTGCTCGAGGAGATGCGTTCAGGAAGAAGTCACTCATGCTTATATTCAGGAGATTTTTGCCTAGTTGTCTTCTAAGAGTTTTATGTGTAATATTTTTCATAGTAGTAATATATATATATGATATGTAATTCTAATACATTATATAATTATATATAATATGCATTATTGATATATAATCACACATATTATATATTATTGGTATACATTTTTTCTTTAAGTTTCTTAAATCCATTTTAGAAGACATCAGGATATAACCTATTCAGATAAAAATCCATATCCTCTTAGCAACAGTTATTTCAGTATCTTCAGTGGGACATTACAATTGGTCATTTATTAAAATGCTTCTTTTAGCTTCATTCAAGAATATTTGCTTCAAATCTACACTCTAGTGTGACCAATTTGAGATATGTTTGTTTTCTTTTACATGACCATTTTCCATGGCAGGATTGGTAATTCAACTACCTTCAGGAGCTACTAAAGGCAATGGTATCTAATGTGACTGCGTACGTTTGCTTTAGGGAAATCCCCCCATGAACAGAGGGTAGTGAAGCACCCTGCTGTGTCTAGTGTGCAGTTAGACCTTCAAGGCTGGAAGCTATTAGGAAGAGTTATCTCGTGGAGGAAATCTAGAATGAGATTAGCTGTTATGGGTTCAAGAAGAGAGTAGATTTTGGCAAACTGGAGTTTTGAATTGGTCCTCAGAACATCTGCAGTCAAATACTTACTGTGGTTGCTTTTAATGGGCTCAATTTTAAAAACCAACACATTGTGAAGGTGCTTGAAGATACCAAAGACCTCAACTAACTTAATATTCCTTAGGAATTAATATAAATCATATATATTATGTACTTAATATGTGCTGTGAACTTCACATGGATTATTTCATCTAATATTAAGGTATTCCTATAAGAAAAAGTATTATGCTATCCTCATTTTATGGAAGAATAACTAGAGTTTCTCTAAGCACTCTAGGTTTAATAATTTGCTTAAGGTCACAGCCAGAATGTGGTAGAGTCAGGATTTTAACCTAAGCAGTTTGGCTCCAGCACCTTACACTCTGAGGCATATAACTATTACCCTAGTACTATGCAGCACTGTGGCTAAGAACTATAGAGTTAAATATGGGTTTAACCCTGATCCAATCAGTTTTCAAGGAAGTGGTTGCAGATAAACTAAACTTTCAGAGTTTCCTCATCTGCAAAATGGGGGTAATGGTTATCTATTTCATAGGATTATTGTAAGGGTTAAATCAAAATAATGTAAAAAGAGCCAGTAAGAGACTTTCTTTTTCCATTTGTGAAAAGGTGTGGGGGGAGTTACGTAAAATTCACACATCTCCACACATCTAAAATAAAACCATAGACATCAAAACAAGGAGCAAATAAAACTATCCACAGCTTATTCCTACAGCACAACTGAGATACAGGTGATAATACACTGTTAAGTTTATGTTTAGGTAGAGAAATAAACATCTGAAGCCGGCACAGTTGTCTCCAGGGCTCACATAAAAGCAGAGGGTCAGCCAAGAAATGAGCAGAGGAGAGTGGAACAGGAGTGATGGGATAAGACAATACACTAATGTTCAAGCCCAAAGGAAGTGGTCTCCATCCTGACTCAGGGAATGCTGAGAACAGGTCCAGGGTCTCATCAGAACATGTGGTTCCTAGACAGTGACCGCTAAAAGGTCGGAAAATATGCAGCCCAGAGGCAGCAGTCTTGAGAAGGCAGCATCCTGTGGCAGAAGGAGCACGTTGGAGTGACATGTATCACCCCTTGGAGTCATGGTGGTGAGAGGCGAAGGCAGAGGTGGCAGGAAAAAACCTCTAAGAAATGAAGTATTTTTGAAGACTTAGATAAAAACAGGAAAAAAATCCCACGTCCTATATTAAGGAAAATGCACTTTATTTTGGAAATGGAAGAGGAAGCTTGTGAAATTAGAATATGGCAGATTATACAGGAGGAAATTTAGTAATCCTTACAAATACTCCCTCCCCCTCTTTTAGGATCACCTGCTATTATTTGTTCAAATTCATCAGACATCCTCATGAGCAGAATAAGGACCCTAGAATCCATTCAAAGACATCACAAGAAGATAACAGAAAATAAGTATCACTTTTCAGCAGATGAAACACACACACACACACGCACACACACATGCATGCACAAACACTTGAGGCAGAGAATAGAATGTAGCACAGTACTGGGATATGAGTACTATTTAGAGGTATGAAAGGACACCATGAATTGAAGATGAGAAACTGATAGAAATCTTAAAAATAGTAAGAACTTCTAGTTTCAGCCCCAACATGTAAGAGCTTGGAAATCATCACTCCTAGACTTACAACAAGTGAAAACTGAACAAACTGAAACTGAGATTACAAGGGAAACAGCCTCCCTGAAACCTGGAGAGACAAGTGAATCCAAAGTCACAGTTGAAATGAGAGAAGCTAGCCCCTCCAAATATTATATTACAATATTAAATCTTACTAATATTAAATCTATAATTAAGTAGTCTGAGTATCCTGTTTCTGACATGCTAGAGCAAATTCATAACAGAATATCTAGTAAATAAGTACTAAACTATTACAAACACAAAATAAACAACTGTTGGAGGGCTGTAGAGTAAAAAAGGAGGAAAATTTTGGAGTGTAGTTAAAATTTGGAGAGAAATCACCATTTTCTCATTTTATGCGAATGTGAAATATAAAATGTGCGATTTTCATTTTATGACTTTGGCCTGAGAGCGAACCACAATTGCAAAGCAGAGTTAAGTAACTATTACCTATAAAGTCTTCCATCTTTTCATATAATGGGAACCAGAAGACAGAGCTCAGGGTAACAATAGATCTCACATAGCAAGAAAGAAAATCCTGGAGAATAGAGAACCTGAGCCAGAAAATTCACATTCTGGGTATAAACCCTGCCTGAAATTTTGCCTTAGCCTTGAATCATATATATGGAAGGCAGAAGTAAAGCAGTGTGGTTAAGGCTTACAGAAATGACTTGAGATTTGAAAATGCTCCTACCTAACTTAAGTCAGAGATGGAGTTTGAACCTAACTTATTTGCCTGCTAAAACAAAACATCAACATTCTTTGGAGCAATGTAACAGAATTTAGAGGCTCCACAATATAACATTCACAATGCTTAAGATACAATCCAAGTTTATTTGACCTATAAAGAGCCATGCTAAAAGGAAAGGATGATCAATAGAGTCCAAATCTGAGGTTACCTAGACGTTGGAATTTTCAGTCAAGGACTTTAAAACTGCCATTATAAGCATGCTCAGTGAGGTTAAAAAAATGTTTTTAATGAATGAAAGTACAGCACATTTCAGCAGAAAAATAGAAAATATAAAAGAGAGACAAAGGGATATTTTATAAATATAAAAATATACTTGAGATAATTAAAAAAATAAGCTTATTTAGAAGATGGAGATGGAAAAAGAAATAGCAAATTTGAATATAGATCAACAAAAATTATCCAATCTAAACTAGAGAGCAAAAGTATGCAAAAAAAAAAAAAAACCCTAACAAGCCACAAAAAAATAACAGTACTAAGGGACCTGTGCAAAATGTCTGTCATACAGGTAGCTGTACTCCCAGGAAGAAAGGACAGAATGGAGCAGAGAAAATATTTGAAGATACTAATGGCTGAAAATTTTCCAAGTTTGGTGAAAGACATAAATTTATAGAGTTATAAAACCTAGCAAACCCTGAACAGAAAAAAATACAAAGAAAACCATGACTAAGTACATCACAAATTGCTGCAAAACAGAGAAAAGAAAAAAATTAAACTAGAGAACATGATATAGGGAAATAATGATTTGAATGACTACAGATTTCTCAATAGACAATACGGAAGACAGAAGACAGTAGAAAAAGATTTCTAAAGTACTGAAAGGGAAAAAAATGATCATCTAAAAATAAAATTCTATATCCTCCAAGAATGAAGGTGAAATCGACTTTTCCAGGGGAACTAAGAGAATTCATTGCAAGCAGATCTTTACTATAGGAAATAATGAAGTAAAACTTTCAGTTTAGAGAGAAATTATACTACACAAAAGTTAACTCTTATGGAAGAAATGAAGACCATTTGAAATGGTAAATCAAGTTAAATATAGACTATGTGTTTCTTTTAATTTATTTAAAATATATGTTACTATATAAAACAAAAATAAAACATTTTCAAGTGAGGCTTATAATGTATTAGCTATAATATGGAAACTATCATAAAGGATGATGCTAGAGAGGGAGAGGGTAAATGAACTAATACAGTTGCAGAGGTTTTAATGGTAAAATATTAACTGTGTAGACTGTGAAAAGTATGTGTGTGGTAATTTGAGCAACTACTGAAAGTAGTACAAAAGGTATAGATAAAAGAATAGATCATTACAGTGTAGCACAGAGAGGACAAGTAGTGATTCTGTGACATCTTACTACACTGATGGACAGTGACTTCAGTGAGGCATGGGGGCACTTGATAATATGGATGAATGTAGTAACCACAATGTTTTTCATGTGAAACCTTCATAAGAGTGTATATCAATGATACCTTAATAAAACAAAAGGAATGGATCATAAAATGGAACTCTAAAAAGTAATAATAGAAAAATGGACAAGAAAAAAAACAGAAAAAAGCAACAAAGCAGAGGTGAAACCCAGAAAAAAATACAAAATAATAGTTATATATTCAACCATATCAATAATTACATTAAAAATCAGTGGACTAAACATTGCAATTAAAAGTATTATTAGAATAAAGAAAGGGGGAGTTCTGTGAAGATGGCGGTGTGAGCAGGGCGGTGGAAATCTCCTCCCAAAACCATATATATCTATGAAAATACAGCAAATACAACTATTCCTAAAAGAGAGACCAGAATATACAGGACAGCACACAGCCTGCATCTGCACCTGAGAGGACTGGGCACCCCGCGAGGGGGGTAAGATCCAGAGCCACCACCCGGCGGGACCCGAGCACTCCCCACCCCAGCGCATGGTGGGAGAAGAGGATTCTAAGAGCTGGTAGGGAATGGAAGTACAGGCCCGTGAAATAACCAGCCCTGATGATCTGCGCCGGGAGCGCTGACACACTTCGCGTGGTGTATCGGATATTGGAGAGGCAGAAGGTGCAGGTTTTGAGCTGGGAACGTGCCCAAGTCCTTGCAGCAGGCTCCCCGGGGCAAAAGAAAAGCATGCACTTTTTTTTGGCGGTCTTAAAGAGACAAGGGCCCATGATCGTCCCAGTACACTTGGCCCAGCAGGCTGGGAGTCCTGAGGAATTTCGGACCCCTTGGCTGGCGACTGGGAAAAAGTAGCCGCACTGAAACTTCACACAGAGAACAATAGCCTCCCATTCGTTCCTGCCCCGACCAGAGCTGCAAAACGCCCAGAGGAGCGGCGCCTCCATGGCTGCAGAAGAGTGGAACAACAGCGCCACCTACAGCATCCTTACATAATCTACTCCTGGTGGGCTTTTTTCTTTCCTTTCTTTTCTTTTTTTAATTTCTTTTTTTCTCTTTTCATTCTCTTCCTTCTTATTTATTTATTTATTTATTTTTAAAGTCTTAAAGAGCCCAGCTGACATACGTGGCACCTGCCAGCGACCACTTCTATCGCCATGAAAAGACAGAGGAATATGGTACAGACAAAGCTCACCCAGACAACACCAGAGAGGGAGCCTGAAGGGATGGAAATGCACAATCTTCCTGAAAAAGAATTCAGAATAAAAGTCATAACCATGCTGATGGATCTACAGAGAAATATGCAAGAGCTGAGGGAGGAAGTGAGGGAAGTCAGGAAAGACAATGCAGAAATGAGAAAAGCCATCAATGGGCTTAGCAGCAGACTGGATGAGATGCAAGAGACTGTTAATGCAATAGAAATCAGAGAACAAGAATACAGAGCAGCTGAGGCAGAGAGAGATAAAAGGATCTCTAGGAATGAAAGAATATTAAGAGAACTGTGTGACCAATCCAAACGGAACAATATTCGCATTATAGGAGTACCAGAGGAAGAAGAGAGAGAAAAAGGGATAGAAAGTGTCTTTGAAGAAATAATTGTTGAAAACTTTCCCTCGCTGGGGAAGGAAATAGTCTCGCAGTCCACCGAAGCTCATAGATCTCCCAACACAAGGGACCCAAGGAAGACAACACCAAGACACATAATAATTAAGATGGCAAAGATCAAAGATAAGACAGAGTATTAAAGGCAGCTAGAGAGAGAAAAAGATCACCTACAAAGGAAAACCCATCAGACTATCATCAGACTTCTCAACAGAAACCTTACAGGCCAGAAGAGAATGGCATGATATATTTAACGTTATGAAACAGAAGGGCCTCGAACCAAGAATATTGTATCCAGCACGATTATCATTTAAATATGATGGAGGGATTAAACAATTTCCAGACAAGTGAAAGCTGAGAGAATTTGCCTCCCATAAACCACCACTACAGTACATCTTAAAGGAACGTCTCTAGACGGAAGCACACCTAAGGCTAAAAAGATGTCACCAGAGAAAACAAAATCATAGCAAAGAAAGCAGACTATCCAAATACTAACTAAAGGCAAACAATAAAACACCTAGTATATAAAGAATGGAGGAGGAAGAATAAAAAGGGAGAGAAATATAGAATCATCAGACTGTGTTTACAGTAACTTAACAAGAGAGTTAAGTTAGATTGTTAGATAGTAAAGAAGCAACCCCTGAACCTTTGGTAACCACGAATCTAAAGCCAACAATGGCAATAAGTACATATCTATTGATAATCACCCTAAATGTAAATGGACTGAATGCACCAATCAAAAGACACAGAGTAATAGAATGGATAAAAAAGCAAAACCCATCTATATGGTGCTTACAAGAGACTCACCTCAAACCCAAAGATATACACAGACTAAAAGTGAAGGGATGGAAAAAGATATTTCATGCAAACAACAAAGAGAAAAAAGCAGGTGTTGCAGTACTTGTATCAGACAAAATAGACTTCAAAACGAAGAAAGTAGCAAGAGATAAAGAAGGATATTACTTAATGATAAAGGGGTCAGTCCAACAAGCTGATATAATGATTATAAATATATATGCACCCAACACAGGAGCACCAGCATATATGAAACAAATACTAACAGAATTAAAGGAGGAAATAGAAAGCAATGCATTCATTTTAGGAGACTTCAAGACACCACTCACTCCAGAGGACAGATCAACCAGACAGAAAATAAGTAAAGACACAGAGGCACTGAACAACACACTAGAACAGATGGACCTAACAGACATCTACAGAACTCTACACCCAAAAGCAACAGCATACACATTCTTCTCAAGTGCACATGGAACATTTTCCAGAATAGACCACATACTAAGCCACAAAAAGAACCTCAGTAAATTAAAAACTATTGAAATTCTACGACCCAACTTCTCAGATCACAAAGGTATAAAACTAGAAATAAATTGTACAAAGAAAACAAAAAGGCTCACAAATACATGGAGACTTAACAACATTCTCCTAATTAATCAATGGGTTAACGACCAAATCAAAACAGAAATCAAAGAATATATGGAGACAAATGACAACAACAACACAAAGCGACAACTTCTGTGGGACGCAGCAAAGGCAGTTTCTAAGAGGAAAGTATATTGCAATCCAGGGCTATTTAAAGAAGGAAGAACATTCCCAAATGAACAGTCTAAAGACACAATTACTGAAATTGGAAAAAGAAGAACAAATGAGACCTAAAGTCACCAGAAGGAGGGACATAATAAAGATCAGAGAAGAAGTAAATAATATTGAGAAGACTAAAACAATAGAAAAAAATCAATGAAACCAAGAGCTGGTTCTTGAAAAAATAAACACAATAGATAACCCCCTAGCCAGACATATTAAGAGAAAAAAAGAATCTACACACATAAACAGAATCAGAAATGAGAAAGGAAAAATAATGACAGACCCCACAGAAATACAAAGAATTATAAGAGAATATTATGAGAATCTATATGCTAACAAGGTGGAAAACCTAGAAGAAATGGACAACTTCTTAGAAAAACACAACCTTCCAAAACTGACCAAAGAAGAAACAGAAAACCTAAACAGAACAATCACAAGCAACAAAATTAAAGCATAATCAAAAAACTCCCCAAGAACAAAACCCCCGGAGCAGAAGGATTCACCTCGGAATTCTACCAGACATATAGAGAAGAAATAACACCCATTCTCCTTAAAGTTTTCCAAAAAGTAGAAGAGGAGGGAATACTTCCAAACTCATTCTATGAAGCCAGCATCACTCTAATACCAAAACCGGGCAAAGACCTCACCAAAAAAGGAAATTACAGACCAATATCCCTGATGAACGTACATGCAAAAATACCCAACAAAATATTAGCAAACCGAATTCAAAAATACATCAAGAGGATCATACACCATGACCAAGTGGGATTCATCCCAGCGGTGCAAGGATGGTACAACATTCGAAAATCCATCAACATCATCCACCACATCAACAAAAAGTAGAACAAAAACCACATGATCTTCTCCATAGATGCTGAAAAAGCATTTGACAAAATTCAGCATCCATTCATGATTAAAACTCTCAACAGAATGGGTAGAGAGGGCAAGTACCTCAACATATAAAGGCTATATATGACAAACCCACAACTAACATCATACTTAATGGCGAGAAGCTGTAAGCTTTTCATCTAAGATTGGGAACAAGACAGGGATGCCCACTCTCTCCACTGTTATTCAACATGGTACTGGAGGTCCTAGCCACGGCAATCAGACAAAACAAAGACATACAAGGCATCCAGATTGGTAAAGAAGAAGTCAAATTGTCACTATTTGCAGATGACATGATATTGTACATAAACAACCCTAAAGACTCCATTCCAAAACTACTAGAACTAATATCTGAATTCAGCAAAGTTGTAGGATACAAAATTAACACACAGAAATCTGTTGCTTTCCTATACACTAATGATGAACTAACAGAAAGAGAAATCAGAAAAACAATTCCATTCACAATTGCATCAAAAAGAATAAAATACCTAGGAATAAACCTAACGAAGGAAGTGAAAGACCTGTACTCTGAAAACTACAAGACACTCCTAAGAGAAATTAAAGAGGACACTAACAAATGGAAATGCATCCCATGCTCTTGGCTAGGAAGAATAAATATTGTCAAAATGGCTATACTACCTAAAGCAATCTACAGATTCAACGCAATCCGTATCAAAATACCAACAGCTTTCTTCAATGAACTGGAACAAATAATTCTAAAATTCATATGGAACCACAAAAGACCCCGAATAGCCAAAGCAATCCTGAGAAGGAGGAATAAAACAAGGGGAATTACGCTCCCTGACTTCAAGCTCTACTACAAAGCCACAGTAATCAAGACAATATGGTATTGGCACAAAAACAGACCCACAGACCAGTGGAACAGAATAGAAAATCCATACATTAACCCAAACATATACAGTCAATTAATATTTGATAAAGGAGCCTTGGATATACAATGGGAGATGACAGCCTTTTCAGCAGCTGGTGTTGGAAAAACTGGACAGCTGAATGTAAGAGAATGAAACTGGACTACTGTGTAACCCCATACACAAAAGTCAACTCAAAATGGATCAAAGACCTGAATGTAAGTCATGAAACCATGAAACTCTTAGAAAAATACATAGGCAAAAATCTCTTGGACATAAACATGAGCAACCTCTTCATGAACATATCTCCCCGGGCAAGGGAAACAAAAGCAAAAATGAACAATTGGGACTATATCAAGCTGAAAAGCTTCTGTACAGCAAAGGACACCATCAGTAGAACAAAAAGACATCCTACAGTATGGGAGAATGTATTCATAAATGACGTGTCCGATAAGGTGTTGACATCCAAAATATATAAAAAACTCACGCACCTCAACAAACATAAAGTAAATAAACCAATTAAGAAATGGGCAGAGGACATGAATACACACTTCTCCAAAGAAGAAACTCATATGGCCAACAGGCACATGAAAAGATGCTCCACATCACTAATCATCAGAGAAATGGAGATTAAAACCACAATGAGATATCACCTCACACCAGTGAGGATGGCCAACATCCAAAACACAAACAACAACAAATGTTGGCGAGGATGTGGAGAAAAGGGAACCCTCCTACACTGCTGGTGGGAATGCAAATTAGTTCAACCATTGTGGAAAGCAGTATGGAGGTTCCTCAAAAAACTCAAAATAGAAATACCATTTGACCCAGGAATTCCACTCCTAGGAATTTACCCTAAGAATGCAGCAGCCCAGTTTGAAAAAGACAGATGCACCCCTATGTTTATCGCAGCACTATTTACAATAGCCAAGAAATGGAAGCAACCTAAGTGTCCATCAGTAGATGAATGGATAAAGAAGATGTAGTACATATACATAATGGAATATTGTTCAGCCATAAGAAGAAAACAAATCCTACCGTGTGCAACAACGTGGATGGAGTTAGAGAGTATTATGCTCAGTGAAATAAGCCAAGCGGAAAAAGACAAGTATCAAATGATTTCACTCATATGTGGAGTATAAGAACAAAGAAAAAAACTGAAGGAACAAAACAGCAGCGGACTCACAGAACCCAAGAACGGACTAATAGTTACCAAAGTTAAAGGGACTGGGGAGGATGTGTGGGAAGGGAGGGATAAGGGGAAAAAAGGGGCATTATGATTAAGAGATGTAATGTTGGGGAGGCACAGGGAGGGCTGTACAACTCAGAGAAGACAAGTAGTGATTCTATAGCATCTCACTATGCTGATGGACAGTGACCGTAATGGGGTTGGTGGGGGGGACCTGATGAAGGAGGTCGTTTAATCACCATCATATTGCACATGTAATTGTAGATTAATGATACCAAAATAAACTATTAAAAAATGATTTTAAATATCATGAATAACTTTCAGATAAATAAATACTGATTATCATTAACAAAAGAAAAAAAAAGAATAAAGAAAGGGGACCTGAAAAACACTGGCAACCACCATGACTCGTTGATATTTATGAAGCCCTACATCCAAAACCTACAGAATACATGTTCTTTATAAGTGTATTTGGACATGCACCAAGGCTGACAACATGCTAGGCTTAAAAAGAAGCCTTAGTAAATTTAGAAGGATTAAAATCATAGAGTATGTTTTCTGACAACACTGGAATTAAATAGAAATTAACAACAATATGATACTTAGGAAAACCAGAAATATTTGAAATTAACAATGCATTTAAATATCTATGGATAATAACAAGTGACATTAAAAAATACTTTTAACTGAATGATAATAAAAGTGTAACACATCACAATTTATGGGATGCTGCTAAAATATCAAATATATCAGCCAGGCATATTTTTAAGTCCTAGTACCTGGAAATGTTCGGTTTCATAAAATACCAGCAATAGAAGAATGGCAGATTACTGTTGGATTTCATAATAATGGGCTCTGACTTCTAAAGCTATAGTCAAAATATATGCAGTTACTCTGGCAACATTTAAGTGAAGGCTCTCATACAGTTTTCCAGAGTTCACGGTCCATAAATTTGGTTTTTCGATGTCTCCAGTGACTTTGATCCCCAAAGGCTGCTTGGAAAAGAGTTGTCAGAATGAGATCCATAACTAAAAAGTTCCTGTGATCAATGGATGTGCCTATTCTGTTTTCTGAAGTCTTTGAACAGGCAAATTAAGGAATAGGGCTTGATTGAAACAGAAATACCATTTTGTTCAATCACTAATAACCTCCCTGCAAGTCCTGGATCTTTTGATCCAAACTGTCATATTCTTGTCATTGTCCTTCTGTTTCCATGGTTATGGCAATATTCACTTTCCTAATTGAAACACTTCTATATTTTTAAATGATTGCTCCAAAATTAACTGCCTCCAATTAAAAATAAACTAGTCATGCCCAATTTGATTAAGAAGTCGTTATCCAACTCCATTTCAATGTGTGGTATATTAACATGCAGTCTCAATACATTCCTTACGAAAAGGTCTTTAGGATTGCAGCAGAGAGGGATGCTCACCTCCCAATTCTCCAGATCCAAGGGCAACAAGAAGTAGGTCAGAATATTTTGATATCAATGTAAAGCTATAAATATTCTCTCCCTGACACCTGAAATGAGAAAAAAAATAAGGCAGGAGAATCAGAGAGTGTTTATATCCTTGCAGAACTCACTAATCTTCCTTAGGGACCAGTCCAACTGGAGTTCTTTCAAGACTTGAATGGAATAAAAAACTTCATTCATGCCCCTGAAAATTATTTTACCTCTCTTTGCCATTAGCCTTGCTCTTCTTTGTATGCTAGAGCAAGAACCCAGGTCCCTGCTTACCCATTCATGTCCTTTCTTTATCCTCCTGAACCACTTCCCACTGTGTTCCAGCCATATTTAATAGCTTCCCACAAATTAGTTTGAATAACTACTCACCTTTCAGATCTTAGCTTTAATTTCACATTTTCTAGGAAGCTTCCCTTATGTCTCTCCTGTGCCTCCGTATCACCATCCACCTTGACGATCACAGCAGGCTCCATGCTAGGTCATTTTTGCTTACTTATTTGTATCCTTCAACTAGTGTATACCTTTTATGTGTGCAACCTTACTGGACTTCTTCATTGTTGTGTTTCTACTGCCTTTGATTATAGGTTCTCAACAAATATTTGGTGATTAATGTTAAAAAAAAAAGCTATACACATTGTTTCACTTAGTTCATAGAAAGAAGGATAGACAGATGCAAGGGTGAAGGAATGAATGAGCGACTGACTGCAGCAAACTCCCCTGATCGGCCTTTGCCTCTTGCTGCTCTTTTGCCTCCAGGATATTTCACAAAAGGACAATGGTTTAATCAGAATGTGCAGAACAGTGCTTCTCAAACCTTTATGTGAACACAAATCTTGGGGTTCAGTAGCTTTAGGATGAGGCCTGAGAGTCTGCATTTCTAACAAGCTCCTGGGTAATGTAAATGCTTTGAGTCTGTGGACTCACTTTGAATAACAAGGTTCTAGGCTGCAGGATTTACAACACAACACAATGATGAAATGTTAGTAGTTTAACACAGCAAAATTTTCTTTCTTATTTTCTAAAATTTTGGGCCATTTCCCTTATATTCAGTAACTCAGACATTCAGTTCGCTTCCACTTTGTAGCTCTTTCCTGGAGTTTCCAAAGTTGCCATCAAACAATGAGATAGCTAGAGAGTCAGGCAGGAAGGTTTTTGCTAACTGAACTCAGAAATGTCCCACTCACAATCTTGTACATTGATGAACCTTGAGGATATCATGCTAAGTGAAATAAGCCAGATGTAGAAAGAAAAATAGAGAGTGATCTCATTTATATGTAGAATTAAAAAATTAGAACTCATAGAAACAGAGAGTAGAATGGTGGTGGTCAGGGGCTGGAGGGTGGAGGAAATGGGAACCCGTTGGTCAAAGGGTAAAGTTCTAGCTGTGCAGAATGAACAAGTTCCAGAGATCAAATGGACAGCATGGTAAAAGTTAAAAATAAACAAAAAACCCAGATGTCGTCTCTGATCTCACATGTAATAACAATCACAAATTGTTATTCATACATGAATTTAAAGAATGTAACCCAAGTGCACTTAGTTCTTATATATACTTTACTGATTACAGCACAGTGTGGCAAATATGTAACTTGCCCCTGGCAACTATTCTTTGGAGTGTATTTTATAAACTTAGAGGCAATGCTTTCCTAAATGTTTTAGGTTGTCAGTACTAACAACTTCATGCTGCCGTATGCTATAAAGTATAGCAGCAATCTTATCTTGAATTTAGGATTTTGCATGTCTTCAGACATTTCTGAGACTATCTGAAGAAAGAGTACAACAGCCCAACAGTCAGTGATGTTTATTTGCTTCAGAAAGGCTGACTTGCAGCAAAGAAGTAATCACTGGGGGAGAAAAGATGATTGTGAATATTGCATGTTGTTCACCAGTCACAGTTGTCTTTTAGCTCCCCAATGCCTCCATGTGTGAATCTTATGGAGAATAAGGAAGCTCTAAATAAAACATGTACAAAATCTTCTCCCCCAAATTTTGTGAAATATTTGTGATACAAGCAGAATTCCCTACCTTGATGAGTCTCATAAAACTAAAGCAGGGACCATGGTGCCAAAGTTGCCTACATCAGACGTCATGATACCTGGAGAGAATGATATGTCAAGCAGAGTATTGACATAGTCCAGAGATTACACTAGTGCAGCAACAATCAGGAATAGAGGCAAGTGCCTAGAAGAGTGATACTAACTCTTGGTAAGACTGTGGAGCCCGGCAAAGCACCAAGCATGCTTATTTATGAGCACACACAAGACATCCTCTGACCATCATGGAAATACAGGGGAGCTGGGGAGGAGGCTTTGCAAGAGGCTAAAGTCATTTCATGAATGTGAGGATAGCCAAAGCCAGACTTCCTAAACTCTTTTATGATACCTAGTTCCCACTCTAAAACTTGAAGGCTATATCATGCCTATGAGAAAAGCAAGATGGTAATATTTGAGTTATCACTTTTAATTTCGATCCATTCTACTAGCCAGCTATTAGAATCCGGGAAATTTTATACTGAAGTAATCTAAAACACATTTAATCACACATATTATTTTGCTACATCATAATTAAAAATAAACGGTACGTAGTTCACAGAAATGACAGTAATTAGCATTAATTTTATGAAGACAAACCATTTTTTTATTTTCCTGTGTTCCTTTTGCCAGGTTTTCTGTATCCATAATCAGTGTCTCTGTCTAAAATTTTAAATACTATCACATATTTTCATAGGTAGGCACATACCCACATATAAACTGATGCCCAGACAAATTTCTGGACCTTACTAGCCAATCAGCAATCTCCTCTTTCTGGAGGCATGAGCCTGTTATTGGACCCATAAGCCTGTATGCTTGTTTGCTGAAGAGTACTGGCTGGGTAGTCTTAGAGTAATCCCAAATAGGACTTTTGCAGAAAGAGTCAAGCACAAATAATAAAAAGAAAAATTGAAGGTGGGTGCTGGCAAGTGGAAAAGAGTTCACATCATGCATTACAATGATGCAATGCTAACACGCAACACTTCTGAGGCACAAATTGGGAAGAATATTAAAATGAGAGAACAAAAGAAGATACTTAGTCAAGACTAGGCTTTTTGTTATTCTTTTGACACCATATCTCTGCTCCAGATATAAGATAACTTAGTCAATTGTGAGAAGTTTGGAAGGTTCTTCCATGTGTGAAGATGTCTTATGCTTTATTGGTATAATTAAAATTAAATAATCTCTGAGTAACAATCTATCAGGATAATTGAATATAAGTTGCCCATGGGGATGGAAGTGCAACATGGAGAACATAGCCAGTGGTTCTGTAACATCTTTCTATGTTGAAAAATAGTAGCTGCACTAGTTGGGGTGAGGATTTAATACTGTGTGTAACTTGAGTTACTATGTTGTATACTTGAAACAAATATAATATTGTGTATCAACTATACTTCAATAAGAAAGAGTCTAATATCAAGTAATAATTGTGATTTGATTCATAATAATTTCCATGAGTTTGTGGTGAGAATCCTGAACTTACATTGCGTCAGAAGGTCAAATAAGTGTGGTCCCACTTCTAAGAATGACAGAATTTGTCCTTTGTATGAATCCTCCCACTGAGAACAATTTGACAACTGGCCATATTATTAAAAAGCATCCTGTTTGAAGGTAAGAGAAGGCTGCTAAGTCAGAGGAGATTTATGAAGCAAACATTATGACAGAGAAGGAAATCCAGAGAGGGGAATTTGGCATTTGGGGACACTTTTCCCCCAAGAGTGTTAATTGATCGCCATAGAAGGTGCAAGGGAGGCAGAAAAGCCGAATAAGACTTTTCTGCAGGATTTAATTGGGCAAGAAAAACATCTGGAATTCAGGAATCACTAAGGTGGGGTTTTAAACCTCTAGGTTTTGGTAGGGACATTGAAACCTCTAACCAGAGTAAGAGTGAAAGCAAAATAGAACCTTCCTCTTCAAGTCTGAAACTCAGTTACAAGTCCTCTAATCTGTAATTGAATCAAGGAATCCCAGGACAACTAGAGTCCATAAATATCTGCTCAAAGCAAACTTATATCTGGAGGAATAAAACATCACACAGGTTTCAAATTATCCTAAAATTTTTTCATTTATATCTGGCTCTCAATAAAACTAACCAACTATATAAGAATGTAATTAAAAAAAAAGATTACAAGACAATAGAAACAAATCAGAAGAGATTCAAGTAATAGTTATCAGACACCATCTAAAGTCACTATGTCTAGTATGTTTAATGAACTAAAACACAAAATTGGGAATTTATGTATAAAATTGGAAATGCTAAAGAACCAAATGGCAATTCTGAAACTGAAAAATCAAAATTAGGAGTTTGATGGACATTTAGCAGTA
This sequence comes from Smutsia gigantea, assembly GCA_032199065.1. Classification (NCBI taxonomy): domain Eukaryota; kingdom Metazoa; phylum Chordata; class Mammalia; order Pholidota; family Manidae; genus Smutsia; species Smutsia gigantea. The sequence goes on along the minus strand of JAVSCE010005163.1, from coordinate 618,582 downwards.
TATTATATAGAGTTAAAGAGATGGTAAAGAAATTAGAAAACATGTGCAAAGAGAACATCATGTATAGTTGATTATAATCTCCATTTTTACTAATGCTCCTTTAACTATTTAAGCAATAGTCCAATAAAGGTCGCCATCCTCAGATGGACAGTATTGTTCTCAGTGCTACTCTCAGTTCCTCAGTAACTTTGCATTAACTTCTACCAGTGTTTTGCAGCCATCTCCTCAGCCTCTCCTCCATCAACAACTATCCCAAATCCCTAGAACGCCCTGCTCCTTAGTGTCCTACCCCAGCCACTGTCAGTACCTCTCTACCCTGCTGTAGTCATTCAGTTACCTGTGGCTCAACCATAACTCAAAAGAACAAAAGGTCATGTGGGGGTAGTTCTCTAGGTGACATACAACTTCTCTTTTTGACCCTATCAATCAACAACCTCAACAAAAAGCAGTATATATTGAATATCACTATGTTCCAGACATTTCTATAAGGACTGGGGGGGGGGGGGGTGGATGAATTCGTGAAAACAAAAAGCAAAGCCAACAAACAAACAGAAACCCCAAAAGTTAAAAATCTACTTTCTACTAGAGGGAAATATAAAATAAATAATATATAGAATAATTATATAGCATTCTAGAATGTGAACTATATGCTGGTGAGTGCATAGTGTTGTTTTCTTGTTTATACTCAAGCTTGGGTAAAAATAGAAATATATTTTTTATTATTTCAATCCATGAAATCTGTTCAGACTAACTTTATGGCACAACATATGGTAAATATTTTAAATGTTCTTTCTATACCTGGAAAGAGTTACTTTCCTATGTGGTATTCTCTACATTTCCATTAGGTGAGTTTTGCCAATGACAATCTTTAACACTGTATGTCTTTACCAATTTTTTGTCTGCTCAGTCAATTACTGACAAAGATACATAAAGTTGACCCATTATGATTGTGCATTTCTCTGTCTTCTGACTTTTGTTAAATTGTGCTTCACAGTTAATGAGGCTATATAAGTTAGGTGCATGAAAAGTTGTCATTCTATCCTCCTGGTGAATTGAACATTTAAAATTTTATTATGATGGACCTCTCTATCTATGGTTGTACTTTTTGCCTTAAAGTCTTTCCTGTTTGATACTTGATATAGCAACACAAACTTTCTTTGGTTAATGTTTGTATGAAATAGTTTTTCTCTAGCATTTCTTAGCTCCAACTCTCTTACAAGGCTGCAGTCAGTGTGTTGGTTGCTGCTGCCCTCATCACAAGGTCTCACTAGGGGAGTAAACTTCCAAGAGCCCTCGGGAGGGTTCGCAGACTGCTGGCCAGAGACAGTAATTCCTCGCTGTATGGGTTTCTCTGTTAGGGCAGCTTGAAATACGGTATCTGAGCTGTCTTCTCTTACTCTTTTCCTTGCTCTGAAGGAAGTCACCTACATACTGTGAGCTTTCCTAGAGAACTGAAACCTTCTAACTGCCATATGATTGAGCCTGGAAGTAGCATTCTGATGACTGTTCCTGGCCAGCACCTTAATTATAGCTTTCTGAGAGGCCCTGAGTCAGAGGCACCCAGTTAAGCCATGCTAGGATTCCTGACAACAAATATTGTTGTTTAAAGCTGCTAAATTCTAGGGGTAACTTACTACTCAGAAATAGATAACTAATGCAGTTACCAAATGTCAGGAACATATTCCAATTCTACATAGGTTCTTTTCTTATAGAAACAGTCTTGTTCAAATCAATAGCATTTGCTTTCCACCCAATTTTATTGATATATAATTGGCATAGAATACTCTGTAAGTTTGAGGTGTATAGCATAAAGACTTGATATATGTATATATTGCAAAATAATTACTACAATAAGTTTAGTTAACTACCATCACCTCATATAGTTAGAAAAATTTATTTTTTACCTTGTGGTGAGAACTCTTAGGATTTACTCTCTTAGCACCTTTCAAATATTCCACCAAGCATTGTCAGCTATAGATGTCATGCTGTATATTATATCCACAGTACTTATTTATCATATAACTGGAAGTTTGTTCCTTTTGGCCACCTTCACCAATTTCCCCACCCCTGCTTTCTTTAACTGATTCAAACCAATATGGAAATTTATGATACGGATCATGAATATCATTCAGATCTCAAGGGCAATCGCTGGGCCTAATAAGTGACTGGACAAAACAAGACTCATTACTCAGACCACCCTTTCCATTTCTGTGTCATCATTTCTCTGCTTCAGTCTTCTGTCTTCTCCCTCTGTAGATACAAATACTTTTCTTCCTGTCTCTCACTAAAATTAGTCTATTATAGTGAATCTTTCTGAACAGAGGTATGGAATAAAATTCCTAATTTTTTGGTGTATTTGTCAATCAATCCATTTGGATCCATTTCAGTTAGGATTGTCCCATCTGCTTGGTTGAAATTTCAAATCCAGATGCTCAAAAGAGACTAATTAGAGTCACTGTGTCCTAGTACAACTTCCATGGAGATGACATCTGTCTGGCTCAGTGTGATTATCACTCACCCCTTCTCCTGTTTGGAGTTCAACTCAACTGAGAAATAGGGACAAAAGTCAGAGTGAACAAGATAGCCATTTTATTTCTGGTAAAGCTAAATTGCATGAGTAGAACAGCATTTCTTTTAAGACTGCTGATTCCTAAAGCTTCTTGGTGATACCTAAGATTATTAACTGATTCTGACTGTGTTTCATTCAGTATGAAGGAGTAGAAACTTTCTAGAAAGCTGTCTTTTGTATCGACTACTGGGAAGCATGGTGGAATGTTAAGGCCTACCCTAAAGGTCTGACATGCACTCAGTGATCTGCCTTTTTACAAGTACTAGGTGGTTTTCAAGGAATCTCAGTTTGAGAAACGTTAGCCTGAAAAGGAGAGCAACCAAAGAGAAGAAGCAATGAAATTGCATGGAGGAAGAAAAAGAAAATAAAATGCATAATGTGGGTAATGGGGAAGAACAAATTTCTGCAGGTGTCCAGAAGTTTGTGTTCATTTGATCTCATTTTGAGAATATAACTATTATTGTCTTTCAGAAGTTAGAATACTTCAAAATGCTGTTTCATTAAATTTTATAATATTCTCCTGATCAGCAAACTTTTTCTGCAGAGGGCCAGACAGTAAATATTTTAGACTTTGCAGGCCATACAGTGTCTTCTGCAACCACTCAATTCTGTCATTGTAGCACAGAAGTAGATACTGAAAATTTGTAAAAGAATTGCATGGCTGTGTTCCAATAAAACTTTATTTCCAAAAACAGGTAATGGGGTGTAGCTGGCCATGAGCCATACTTAGATTCTAAAGATTGGAAATTCAACAGGAAAATTAAAATCTAGGCTAAATTGTAATGTAAGTTTTTTTTAATTGTAAAATATAAAGGAAAATTACAAATAAAAATCTTGAATCAGAGTTTATTTGGTAAGTTCTGGAGCTCTAACACAAAAATGTGGCCGTAGTTAGCATACTGTATTCTTGAAATTTACTAAGAGGGTAGATCTTAAGTATTTTCATCATAAAGAAAGAAAAAGAAAATGGCAACTATATGAGGTGATGGATATGTTAAATAGTTTTGATTATTTCATAATGTGTATATATATATATATATATATATATATATATCAAATCAAGTTATATTCCTTAAATATATATAATTTAGATTACCAATTATACTTCATAAAGCTGGGGGGAAAAAAGCCCACCTCTCAAATAGACTCTGCTAAGTCAAGAATGGTTAAAAAATAATATACTACTCATATTCCTTGAAAGAAATTTCTTCTGAAGAGCTTTATATTAGTTAACTAAGATTATAACATGTAGTAAGAAAATCATACTAGAAGGAAAAACATATTTTTAACTCACATCTAAAGAATATTCATAGGAAATCTTATATATGGGAAATGTCTCATTAAAATACAGAGAGGACATCTCCATCCCTTTCACTGACTATAAAATACTGCTTACTTCTTAGGAAAGGATTTCTGATGTGGGTTTAAATATATCATTGGTGTGCAAATATCAATGGTTAAGAGATGTTCAATGAAATGTGGTTTGTAAAACGTCATGTGGCAAAATTCTCATGATGAAATGCTACAAAATGAGGGATGATGGCAACCTGTGATGTGGAAGGAAATGTCAGTAATGGAGTGGAACAGTAAATAACACTCTCCTGCTTGTTAATCTAAATGGGCATTTGGTTATTCATTTCATCTTTACTTGATCACTTTGCTTCCTCTCTCTTTATGATCTGTGCACATGAGAGCCCTCTTTTGCTTGCTGCCTCACCGCCACATATATTTTCTTTTTTTTCTTTCCCCCGCATACATTTTCAGCAGATACTGTTTAAATACTTTTAAAAGATAAACAAAAATAATATAAACTAGAAAACCCCATAGAGCTCATCAATGGTACCTATTATTTTTCACAATATACTCTGTTAAACAAAATGTGGTCAACTTAAGATATTACCATGATAGAAATGAGTCCTTGAGCTTGTTAGCTTTTGGGAAATGAAGATCTAACATACAAAATGTTAGATCTTACCATTAAAAGAAAGGCAGTGTGAGCTCTGATTTCCTATTCTCTGTGATTTTGAGTCATTTTTTCTTGTTCTCTAACATACTTTATCTTATTTGTGGTATTTTATGCCACTGCGAAATTGTGCAACTCACTGTAAGACACATCCAATTTTCCAGGGTTGGGCCAGTTCATGTGAAGATGGTAGTAGCTTTGGAAATAGATATTGCTCCAGAAAGGAGAGTAGATTATTATTTTGGTTGCCATCCAGGTAACCAGTCTCCTAGTACCCTCATCTTCGTGTAGTCTCCCCTCTAAATCTGGGCTGGCTCAGAAAGCTGCTTTAACTGATAAAATGCAGCAGGAGTGATATTGTGCCAGTTCTTTGCTGAAACCTTAGGAAAATCCAGAAACTTCTTTTATACTTTATATTTCTGCATTTTGGGAGGAGCCAGTTGCCATGTCAGAAGTCCAAGTACTTTGAGAACACTCTGCACATGGTCAGCTTGACCATGTGAAGAGTCCACAGGCTAGGAAATAAGGTATAGCCAATAGCAAGAACAGAGGCCCAAGGCACATGGCCCCAGGGAAAATGATGTAGCCAGCGCCCTGTCCCTTGAACCACACCAGCTGGTCCCATGTGGTGTAAAGACGAGCTGAGCCATCCACACCATCCTCTGTCCAAATTCCTGTCTTACAGAACTGTGAGCAAATAAAATGGTGGTTGTTTTAAGCCACTATGTTTGGGGATGGTTATGCAGAAACAATATATAACTGAAGTTGAGTAAGAGGGGCAGTCAAAGGCAAAGCCAGGAAAAGATAAAGACCCTGGTAACCGAACAGTGTTCTGGCAGGAAGTCCAGGGAATGTCGCTGTGTAAACCCAAACACATGCTGCCATAGGTGCCCTCAGGCTAACTATGTACATTACACCAGGTGGTCCTTTAACAAATGAGAGGAGATAATATGGTCTCATCAGACAACAAAAGGACATATAAATTTTCACTTTTGGGGACACAGCTCTTATCTGGGAGGGAAGGGATAGAAACATTCCTTCTGCAAATCACTTTTAATAGAAGGGTCAAAGAAAAAAGCAGAATTTGTTAGGGTTTACATTTCTATATTTTGCATTGGTAAAGAAAAATTTTTGTATCGGCAAAGTATTATGACCATCCTGCAGAACCCAAATGGACACCCGCTCAGAATTTAGTTTGGTTGCTGACACTGATGATGCCACAGGTTTTCTGTGCAGCGCAGGGCAGACTTCTCCCTGGTTCAAAAATGGCTTAGCAGAGCATGGAAAGGGGACTTGCTTGGGATTTTTCTGGTGGGGAACAAGAGTGGGATGGGAGAAAGTGTTCCCTTGTGAGAAAAGACATTCCTGGTTTGAATTTCCTGTCAGTGCCAAAGAAGGAGGCATCTGTGCTCTCTTATGAGCTTGTCCAGGTGTGAGACAAAAGGGAAGACCAGTAGTGAGGCTAAAAAGCTTTCAGCGCTCGGACATCCAAACATGGGCTCTAACTCACATTTGATGCCTGATACATGCCATATTCATTTAATTGAATTTGAACTTAGGTCATTAATGCACTCTATTGTGTGACACTGGCCAGGGAAAAAGAGAGTCCTTGAATGTCTTCTACAAGAGTTTAGTATTATATATTCTGAGAAGTAAAATGAATGCCTTGGTCACTTATGTCCAGGATTCTGACAAGGATAATGAGTGGGGTGAAGCCTTAGATTGTAGCTTTAGTATGTATAGAGACATGTGTGACCTTGATTTATGGCTTGGGTATCTGTAGGGCAAGAAATGACCAGAGTTGCATACCCCTAAGGGGGCAATCATGGAAAAGAATTGTTGTTGCTGCCATTGGGTAGATGAGACAGCCAGACCGTTTACAATGGCTCAAGAGACTAAACTTGTGCAGACAGGGCTGATTGTTGGCTGAGGCATGCAGTGCTAAGATGCCTGACATCTGACGCTTTAGTCTCTGAAGTCTGAGCCATTGTGCTGTTCCTTGTGCCCTGTCCTGTATCAGGGACATCCTGGTTAAGGGATGGAAAACAGTGCCCTCCAGTGAGCTCCATCATTTGTGATGGTGAGAGTATTTTCCATAAAGTTTACAAACTCCCTTTGCTGTTAATTCAGTTGATTCCAAATGGCTCAGGTAGCCAGAGGAACTTGGAGAAAGGTTACCTACTCTAGCACTTTGTTATAGATCAAGAGACTAAGGACAGAGGAGGGCAATCCTTCCTGCAGTGGAAAGGTCACAGGGCACAGGTTTGACTCTATCCTATGTAGCAAGGAGCCTCAGTAGTCATGCTGAGCTTGAGGGATGTTGCTTCCATGACCTAAGATAAGACAGGCAGCTGGGTTGGAGGGTCACATTCCCGGTATGTGGCCAGAAATTGCCACTGTAATGGCTTATTGCATGGGGACAAGGAGGGCAGTTTCTTGCATCAGAAGCCTATGGACAACTTAGGACCATTCTAAGCTCATCAAGAGCCTCCAAAAGACATGAGACAAAGGTACTAAAGCCTTCCCAACAAAGGAATCTATGGGGACATGAACCAGAGTGTCTATTGTACACAATTGGGACAAATTCTAGAGCCTTTTGTTGCAATATACAGTAACAAAATATTTACCAGTTGCTATTTGTATGGAGTCAGTAATTTCAATAATACTGGATGTGGGGACCTTAGTGCATGAGACCAAGGCATCACGGCTGCAGTGATCTGCTGTGTGGTGTCGTTCATTCTTTCCAAGTATGAGAAGAGGCCAAATTAGACTATTAAATGGAGAAGTAGGGGGAATGATCACCTCTTCTTTAAATGGGTCTTTTATGATGTGGTTCAATCCTTGAAGGCCCCAATTCTAAATTACTTTGCACTCCATTAACTATTGTACTAGAGAGAGGTCCATGTGGTCCCACTTTGCCAAGCTAATTTGTAAGTGCAGAATCTTAATTTTAATTTACTGTTCATTAGGTCAGGGCATTTATACTCTTCATAGCATACTTTTTGGGCAATAGGTGCTATGAATATTGGGAATTTAGATAAGGCAGTAATAGTTCCAATAGCTAAAATGAGGCATATGTCCCTACTTGATGTTCAATAACACCCCTAAGATTATGAGGGCGGTTCTTTGTTTCAATTTAGTGGGGTCTGTAATTTGAGCTCCCATATTGATAAAGGCCATGAACATTTGCCAATTGGTACATTTTGGCAGATGTTGAAGTTAATTAGGAACTTATACTGTAGAGGCACAAAACCAACCTTTTTTTGCTTTTTTGTGTGAATTATTTTAGTAACTGTGATTTCCAATTGGGTCAAATTTTTCATTCATTTTTTTAGTGTGTTTCCTTCCTCTGTATCCAGGTTTCTTCCCTTCATTCTTCCTTCCTTCTTCCCTTCCTTCTTGCTTGTGTGTGTGTGTGTGTGTGTGTGTGTGTGCGTGTGTGTGTGTGTGTGTGTGTGGTTACTGATTATACTTCAGTAGGTTTCTCTCTGCCCTGCTCATATTATGTCCTCTTTCCTCCAGGGAGCCTCAAATCAGTATCTTCAAGGTAGGGACCTCCCCTCTGGTAATGGTTGAATTGATCCTTGATTGTGCTACAGGAATGCCATGTGTATGTTCCCTATACATCTGATAATAAGTACCTTTTTTTAGTAATAGAGACATAAATATGTAAGTGCAGTAGCACCAGCAAAGGCATTTTTAGGGTCCTAGTGAGCCATCTGCCTTTAGGAGTATTGAATTCAGCAATTCAAAATTTCAGATAATGACTGCTGTTCAAATGGTGACTGTTCTTCCTCCATGTGAGTTACCAGTGGGCCCACATTTATCATACAGAGTATAATCCTTTCCCTGAACTCTTTATGGAATGAGGGCATACACCGGGATGAAACCCACCAGGTTACAGTTGGTCACAGGCAAGAGTTATTTTCTGAACATAGTGTCAGTCCCAGTTTATGCTAGAGCCAAGATGCGTGATTTAATCGAAGACACACAGATAGGGCCAGGCTAAGACACATGACCCAGGGCCGCTTTAACAAGGACCCGAATCCCATACTTCTTTCCCTTAAAAGCCAATTAACTATTGAAACTTCTGACTTGGAGGCTCAGCAGAACTCAGCAAAAACAGCAAAAAGCCGCCAGCTCGAAGAGTAGGCTACTCAGCAGACAACAGCTCAAGATGCATGCTTGCCATTGGGCAGAGCCAGTTAGCAAGCCAAAGACAGAGAAGACCCTCAGTGATGGAGCTCATTGTCTGGGCATTCCACTTTCAGACCCAGTGTGACCATTCTGCAGAGACAGGCACCACGCGTAGGAACAGAATGGGCCCCCAAATTTGGATGTCAACCAAAAATTGGATGTTAAGACTTAAGACTCCAGGCATACACCAAGAGGGTATTAAAGCTTATTATTTACATAATGAGGTTTTCTAGGAAGAGGAGAGCAGTCTTCCTAAGCAGGTCCAATGGCTTGAAAAAACAGAGAAAAGAGACTGGTTTGGGCTTTTATGATGATGACAAGATGATGGGAAGGGGTTTTTGTGATTTAAAACCTCCTTCCAAAGGAGGCAGCACTCAGCTTTTTGTATCGGCTTGTCAAGATATGAGGCAGAAAGGAAAGAAGAGGTGGGATTTAAAGGTTTTCAGCAGTCAAACATCAAAAAATTGAGTCAGACCCTATTATGGAAGGATTTCTGGACACAACTGTTCATAATGGAGTGAATTGCCAAGGAAAATTGTACACTGTATGAACCAAAGGGGGTTTAGATGACACACTGTCAAAGGTGCTATGGTGGATGACCAGACCACCTCAGAGGACAACTGGGCATTGATACTACCTCCCAAAGGGAAGCAGAAAAATGAAGACAAAGCTTTAAATGATAACTTACTCTGAAAAGCAAGCCTTCTATTTTTCTGATATTGTGGGATTTTAACAAGCGAGCTTTAAAAGATAATCCACATTCACCGCTGTATTACAGACATGCAGAGAGGTGTAGGCAGTGCGTAGGCCCGGTCATGACAAAGGTTGGCTAAATTCAAACACTAGCTATATGAATATATGAATTTTATGCACTGTCAGACATTAAAGACTACTTCCTCATAGTGTATCTCATTTAATATTTAAATGCTTTCTCAGGGAACGAAACTATTCTCTATGCTTTATTGGCAAGTGAACAGACATTCAGAAAAGATAATAACCTTTGCTCAAATTCAGACAGTAGCAGAGCTAGAGTTTTAAGCCCAGTTATTTCAGAAGAACTTGTGTGTTTCTCACTGCATCACACTGTCCTTTCTAGGGTTAGAGACAATACATCTCTACTTGGAAATAAATGAGATTATCTCTCAGAGTACTATGTGGTTCTTTCATTTTTCTGATCGGCCTCATAGTATAAACTCTGTTTCAATAAATGGTGAAAAAGATGCTAGATACATCTAATACTAAAACCATTTAATTCCAGAGATTCACAAACTGGTGTTCAAACATACTATGTCTGGAGTAATTCTCATTTCTTCCCCTAACACATATTAGAAGTCCAAATTCAGGTCTTCTAAATGACTCATTTGTTATATTAAATATCCTAAAATCTTTTGAATTTTTATTTGAAGATTCAAAGGAAAAAGAATCAGGTCTCTCTCAAAACCGTACTTCATTTCCTCCTAAATCAATATAAAATTGTGTCTAGGAGATGAGTTCTAATTGGCTATAACCCCGAGTGGAATTTATTTAAAGGTCCTTATCGCTCTGATTGCTTATCTGTAATCAACTTTCCAGTTCAGAAGCTATGTGAAATATGTTCCTTATTTGGGTGGGCCACTTGAAAACTCTCACAGCATGGCAAATACTTTTTATTTTTAATAAGAAGATATAGTTTTTACTTTATTTCATTTAGAACATGAAACTAGTACAGGAAACTCAGATAAGTTATTTTTCCCTGTAGTTCTCTATTTTATGTAAAGTGGCCAAACTATGATTCACGAAAATAAAAACAGTGATTTTTAAGGTATCATGAATATCTTTGAAAACTTTTTTTCTTTTTTTTAATATAATTTATTTATTATCATTAATCTACAATTACATGTGCAATATTATGTTTATTAAACTACCCCTTCATCAGGTCCTCCCCACCAACCATTACAGTCACTGTCCATCAGCGTAGTGAGATGCTATAGAATCACTACTTGTCTTCTCTGAGTTGTACAGCCCTCCATGTGCCCACCCCCAACATTACATCTGCTAATCGTAATGCCCCCTTTTCCCTCTTACCCCTCCCTTCCCACCCATTTTCCCCAGTCCCTTTCCCTTTGGTAACTATTAGTCCATTCTTGGGTTCTGTGAGTCTGCAGCTGTTTTGTTCCTTCAGTATTTTTTCTTTGTTCTTATAATCCACATATGAGTGAAATCATTTGATACTTGTCTTTTTCGGCTTGGCTTATTTCACTGAGCATAATACCCTCTAGCTCCATCCATGTTGTTGCAGATGGTAGGATTTGTTTTCTTCTTATGGCTGAATAATATTCCATTGTGTATATGTACCACCTCTTCTTTATCCATTCATCTACTGATGGACACTTAGGTTGCTTCCATTTCTTGGCTATTGTAAATAATGCTGCAAAAAACATAGGGGTGCATCTGTATTTTTCAAATTGGGCTGCTGCATTCTTAGGGTAAATTCCCAGGAGTGGAATGCCTGGGTCAAATGGTATTTCTATTTTGAGTTTTTTGAGGAACCTCCATACTGCTTTCCACAATGGTTGAACTAATTTGCAGTCCCACCAGCAGTGTAGGAGGGTTCCCTTTTCTCCACATCCTCGCCAACATTTGTTGTTGTTTGTGTTTTGGATGTTGGCCATCCTCACTGGTGTGAGGTGATATCTCATTGTGGTTTTAATCTGCATTTCTCTGATGATTAGCGATGTGGAGCATCTTTTCATGTGCCTGTTGGCCATCTGAATTTCTTCTTTGGAGAAGTGTCTATTCATGTCCTCTGCCCATTTCTTAATTGGATTATTTGCTTTCTGTTTGTTAAGGTGTATGAATTCTTTATATATTTTGGATGTCAACCCTTTATCAGATACGTTTTTTATGAATATATTCTCCCATACTGTAGGATGTCTTTTTGTTCTACTGATGGTGTCCTTTGCTGTACAGAAGCTTTTCAGCTTGATATAGTCCCACTTGTTCATTTTTGCTTTTGTTTCCCTTGCCCGGGGAGATATGTTCATGAAGAAGTCTTCATGTTTATGTCCAAGAGATTTTTGCCTATGTTTTTTTCTAAGAGTTTCATGGTTTCATGACTTACATTCAGGTCTTTGATCCACCTTGAGTTTACCTTTGTGTATGGGGCTAGACAGTAGTCCAGTTTCATTCTCTTACATGTAGCTGTCCAGTTTTTCCAACACCAGCTGCTGAAGAGGCTGTCATCTCCCCATTGTATATCCAAGGCACTTTTATCAAATATTATTTGACTGTATATGTTTGGGTTAATGTTTGGATTTTCTATTCTGTTCCACTGGTCTGTGGGTCTGTTTTTGTGCCAATACCAAATTGTCTTGATTACTGTGGCTTTGTAGTAGAGCTTGAAGTGAGGGAGCGTAATTCCCCCTGTTTTATTCCTCCTTCTCAGGATTGCTTTGGCTATTCGGGGTCTTTTGTGGTTCCATATGAATTTTAGAATTATTTGTTCCAGTTCATTGAAGAAAGCTGTTGGTAGTTTGATAGGGATTGCATTGAATCTGTAGATTGCTTTAGGTAGTATAGCCATTTTGACAATATTTATTCTTCCTAGCCAAGAGCATGGGATGCATTTCCATTTGTTAGTGTCCTCTTTAATTTCTCTTAGGAGTGTCTTGTAGTTTTCAGAGTACAGGTCTTTCACTTCCTTCGTTAGGTTTATTCCTAGGTATTTTATTCTTTCTGATGCAATTGTGAAAGGAATTGCTTTTCTGATTTCTCTTTCTGTTAGTTCATCATTAGTGTATAGGAAAGCAACAGATTTCTGTGTTTTAATTTTGTATCCTGCAAATTTGCTGAATTCAGATATGAATTCTAGTAGTTTTGGAATGGAGTCTTTAGGGTTTTTTATGTACAGTATCATGTCATCTGCAAATAGTGACAGTTTGACTTCTTCTTTACCAATCTGGATGCCTTGTATGTCTTTGTTTTGTCTGATTGCTGTGGCTAGGACCTCCAGTACGATGTTGAATAACAGTGGAGAGAGTGGGCATCCCTGTCTTGTTCCCTATCTTAGATGAAAAGCTTACAGCTTCTCGCCATTAAGTATGATGTTAGTTGTGGGTTTGTCATATATAGCCTTTATATGTTGAGGTACTTGCCCTCTATACCCATTTTGTTGAGAGTTTTAATCATGAATGGATGCTGAATTTTGTTAAATGCTTTTTCAGCATCTATGGAGAAGATCATGTGGTTTTTGTTCTTCTTTTTGTTGATGTGGTGGATGATGTTGATGGATTTTCGAATATTGTACCATCCTTGCAGCGCTGGGATGAATCCCACTTGGTCATGGTGTATGATCCTCTTGATGTATTTTTGAATTCGGTTTGCTAATATTTTGTTGAGTATTTTTGCATGTACGTTCATCAGGGATATTGGTCTGTAATTTCCTTTTTTGTGAGGTCTTTGCCCGGTGTTGGTATTAGAGTGATGCTGGCTTCATAGAATGAGTTTGGAAGTATTCCCTCCTCTTCTATTTTTTGGAAATCTTTAAGGAGAATTGGTGTTATTTCTTCTCTGTATGTCTGGTAGAATTCAGAGGTGGATCCTTCAGGCCCAGGGGTTTTGTTCTTGGGTAGTTTTTTGATCACCAATTCAATTTCATTGCTGGTGATTGGTCTGTTTAGGTTTTCTGTTTCTTGCTTGGTCAGTCTTGAAAGGTTGTATTTTTCTAAGAAGTTGTCCATTTCTTCTAGGTTTTCCAGCTTGTTAGCATATAGATTCTCATAATATTCTCTTATGATTCTTTGTATTTCTGTGGGGAGCGTCATGATTTTTCCTTTCTCATTTCTGATTGTGTTTATGTGTTTAGATTCTCTTTTTCTCTTAATGAGTTTGGCTAGGGGTTTATCTATTTTGTTTGTTTTTACAAAGAACCAGCTCTTGGTTTCATTGATTTTTTGTATTGTTTTATTCTTCTCAATTTTATTTATTTCTTCTCTAATCTTTATTATGTCCCTTCTTCTGGTGACTTTGGGCCTCATTTGTTCTTGTTTTTCCAATTTCAGTAATTGTGTTTTTAGACTATTCATTTGGGAATGTTCTTCCTTCTTTAAATAGCCCTGGATTGCAATATACTTTCCTCTTAGAACTGCCTTTGCTGCGTCCCACAGAAGTTGTCGCTTTGTGTTGTTGTTGTCATTAGTCTCCATATATTCTTTGATTTCTGTTTTGATTTGGTCGTTAACCCATTGATTAATTAGGAGAATGTTGTAAAGTCTCCATGTATTTGTGAGCCTTTTTGATTTCTTTCTAAAATTTATTTTTAGTTTTATACCTTGGTGATCTGAGAAGTTGGTTGGTAAGATTTCAATATTTTTGAATTTACTGAGGTTGTTTTTGTGGCCTAGTATGTGGTCTATTCTGGAAAATGTTCCATGTGCACTTGAGAAGAATGTGTATCCTGTTGCTTTGGGGTGTAGAGTTCTGTAGATGTCTGTTAGGTCCATCTGTTATAGGGTGTTGTTAAGTGCCTCTGTGTCTTTACTTATTTCTGCCTGGTTGATCTGTCCTTTGGAGTGAATTGTGTGTTAAGTCACCTAAAATGAATGCATTGCTGTCTATTTCCTCCTTTAATTCTGTTAGTATTTGTCTCACATATGCTGGCGCTCCTGTGTTGGGTGCATATATATTTATAATGGTTACATCTTCTTGTTGGACTGCCCCCTTCCACATTGTGTAATGTCCTTCTTTATCTCTTGCTACTTTCTTCGTTTTGAAGTCTATTTTGTCTGATACAAGTACTGCAACACCTGCTTTTTTCTCTTTGTTGTTTGCATGAAATATCTTTTTCCATCCCTTCACTTTTAGTCTGTGTATATCTTTGGATTTGAGGTGAGTTTCTTGTAGGCAGCATATAGATGGGTCTTGCTTTTTTATCCATTCTGTTACTCTGTGTCTTTTGATTGGTGCATTCAGTCCATTTACATTTAGGGTGATTATTGATAGATATGTACTTATTGCCATTGCTGGCTTTAGATTCGTGGTTACCAAGGGTTCAAGGGTTGCTTTTTACTGTCTAACAATCTAACTTAACTTTCTTGTTAAGTTATTGGAAATACTGTCCGATGTTTCTTTCTTTCTCTCCCTTCTTATTCCTCCTCCTCCATTCGTTCTATACTAGGTGTTTTATTCTTTGCCTTTAGTTAGTATTTGGATGGTCTGCTTTCTTTGCTATGATTTTTTTTTCTCTAGTGACATCTTTTTAGCCTTAGGTGTGCTTCCATGTAGAGCAGTACATTTAAGATATACTGTAGTGGTGGTTTATGAGAGGCAAAGTCTCTCAACTTTCATTTGTGTGGAAATTGTTTAATCCCTCCATCATATTTAAATGATAATCATGCTGGATACAATATTCTTGGTTCGAGGCCCTTCTGTTTCATAACGTTAAATATATCATGCCATTCTCTTCTAGCCTGTAAGGTTTCTGTTGAGAAGTCTGATGATAGTCTGGTGGGTTTACCATTGTAGGTGATCTTTTTTCTCTCTCTCTAGCTGCCTTTAATACCCTGTCTTTATCTTTGATCTTTGCCATCTTAATTATTATGTGTCTTGGTGTTTACTTCCTTGGGTCCCTTGTGTTGGGATATCTGTGGGCTTCGGTGGACTGTGAGACTATTTCCTTCCCCAGCGAGGGAAAGTTTTCAGCAATTATTTCTTCAAAGACACTTTATATCCCTTTTTCTCTCTCATCTTCCTCTGGTACTCCTATAATGCGAATATTGTTCCGTTTGGATTGGTCACACAGTTCTCTTAATATTCTTTCATTCCTAGAAATCCTTTTACCTCTCTCTGCCTCAGCTGCTCTGTACTCCTGTTCTCTGTTTTCTATTCCATTAACAGTCTCTCGCATCTCATCCATTCTGCTGTTAAGCCCGTCGATCGCTTGTCTGATTTCTGTATTGTCTTTCCTCAGTTCCCTCACTTCCTCCCTCAGCTCTTGCACATTTCTCTGTAGGTCCATCAGCATGGTTATGACTTTTCTTCTGAATTCTTTTTCAGGAAGACTGTGCATTTCCATCCCTTCAGACTCCCTCTCTGGGGTTGTCTGGTTCATTTTGGTCTGAACCATATTCCTCTGTCTTTCCATGGCTATAGAATTGGTCACTGGTAGTTGCCAAGTATGTCAACTGGGCTCTTTAAGACTTTAAAAAGAGAAAAAAAAGAAAGAAAGAAAAAAGAAAAAAGAAAGAAAAGAAAAAACAAAAAACAAAACAAAACAAAAAAAAAACAGCCACCGAGTGTAGATTCTGCGGGAATGCTGTAGGTGGTGCTATTGCCCCACTATTTCACAGCTGTGACTGTGCCACTCCACAGGCCCCTTTATCTCTCTGGCAGGGGTGGGAACGAATAGGAGGCTGTTGATCTCAGTGAGACGTGTAAGTATGGCTACGCTCTCCCAGTCGCCAGCTAAGGCGTCTGAAACTCCCCAGGACTCCCAGCCTGCTGGGCTGAGTGTGCTGGGGTGATCCAGCTCCTCCGCTGGGCTCCTGTCTCTTTAAAACTGCTGAAGAAAGCGCGCGCTTTTTTTTCTCCTTCCCAGGAGCCGACTGCAAGCACCCTGGAGCATTCCCCGCTCAGATCCTGCCCCTCTGTCTCTCCAATCTCCGCTGCACTGAGTGATGTGGGTCAGCGCTCCCCGCGCAGATCACCGGGGCTGGCTACTTTGCGGGGTGTACTTCCACTCCCTCCCGGGTCTGATTCCTCTCCTCCCGCTGATGCGCTGGGGTGAGGGAGGGCTCAGGTCCTGCCGGGTCGCAGCTCCGTATCTTACCCGCCTCTTGGGGTGCCGAGTCCTCTCGGGTGTAGCTGCGTGCTGTGCACTTTCCTGTGTATTTTGGTCTCTCTTTTAGGAATAGATGTATTTGCTGTGTTTTCGTAGATAAATATAGTGTTGGGAGGAGATTTCTGCCGCCCTGCTCACACCGCCATCTTCCCGGAAGTGAAAAAGGCAAATAGTTTTTTTAAGGAAAAAAAAAACTGACCAAAAGCAGTGAGAGCTAAATTTTATTTTGTTGTCAATTTAGTTCTTTCTTTCAAGTTGACCGTTTACAAAGCTATGCAGTGTAAAATTACATCTACACTTGATTCCTGAAGCATCTAACAAGTGAATCCCTGCCATTGTTGTTCCATCTGTTAATGTCTTGGATATCTCCAATAACATTCCCAGATATAGTGAAACCATTCCTCTCTTGGACGGAAAGCACTGTCATTAACAAAACTTGCCCCTCTTGGTACCTCTCTTTAGATTCCTGATAAACTGGTCTATCAGACCACAGTTCATACAAGGGCAGACCTATTTAAATCCTGCAGTGAGAACTGCTTAGGTTCTCACCCTGAAACCCTGTAAGAGGTCTTCGGTCATAAGCTTACTACTATACATTTAATTTCAAAGATACATGATTTGCCCGTTACAAAGGCATTGCTTTTTGTAGTTAATTGCATACCTCCCTATTGATTCCTAGAAAGTGTATTTCTGAGAGCTAAAGAAATGTAATGACATTATCACAAACCCCTCTGTTAGTGTGATAACAAACACAGGGTGTTCCCTCTGCTTGTTCCTTTGGGGGTAGGGTGGGCGGGAGGGTGTAGTAGCTTTCATAGTACTTACTGTACTTTATTATAATAATTTAATTCCCTATCTTCTTCTTCAGTAAGATAGTAGGATTCATGTATACACTTTATTTCTTACACAAGTAGCACTGGAGTTTTCATATAGTAGCTATTTGGTAAATGTTGAACTAAATTCTAAAAGTGATTTTTTTCCCCTGTATTTTGCCTTCTGTCTGAAAGTCTTGAGCAAGTCCAAATATGTAGGTATTTTTCCTGTTTCATTATCTTCCATTTTAAGGAGGATGAATTTGTGTAATAATATATTGTACTGTGAATTTTTGATCCATATGATATTGAGTTTAATAATAACTTTCCAAAGGGAAACATATTTTTAGACTCATGCTAGCATAGTGTCATTGCATCCTGTATCAATGGAAATTATGCTGAGTTCTTCTATTTAATGTGGCCAATTAGCTCTCAGATAATGGTTAAATCATTTTTATTCTTCCTGTTCTGTGCTATGGTACTATGGGAACTGAAAGGAAAACTCTTTGGTTTTCATTGTAGGATAAACACATCCCACATGTGACACTGCCAGTGTTCCTATACCTGCGTCACAAGCCTCTCTCTTCTCAGAATTCTAGGACTTTCTTCTCGATGTAAATCAGCAGTCTTTGTTCTCAAATGACACTTAGGTCACTTACAAAAATCCATTGAGTCTGGGCATGTTTTGGTCCAGTCACCACCCAAGAAGGAGCAGTTTAGTTGAAATCAGTGTAGGATCATGATGAGTTTCTAATTGTTTCTAGATATCCTCCATTCCAGCCTCTGCTGCTTGAACAGTTTCAGCCCCTTTGCCAACAAGAACAACTTGGTTTCTCACGTGGCCCAATGCGCTCCTATGATTAGCAAGAGACATGAATTTCTGCATAGGTAGTAATGGAACATGATTTTCCCAGTCCTTAAATTCCCTGAGGAATAAGACTTGCTTACACTTTTATCTTTTCTTCCCTGGAATTAATTTTTTATCATCTTAAGAGGGTTCCTTGCTACCATTCCCAACTCTACACTCTTAAAATACTTTTATCAATGGATATTAATAAATATATAAGAATGCCATTCCCAAACTTTCAGCCTTTCCAAGGTCACCTATTTCCTACAGAATAAATTCAAATCTTGTTAGTAAATAGAATCATTTTAAGTTTATACCCCATCTGACCACTTACCACTTTAAACCCTAATAATGTCAAAATGCTTCTAGGGTACCTTACAGAGATTTCACAGTTCAGAGCACTGTCTTTTATGCACTTCTATCTCACTTCACCTGGCTTTCTATCCTGCATCTATGCCAATATTTCCTTCAGGAAACCCAAGGTGCAGGTTGGAAACTTTGCATTGTGTTTCCTGAAAACTTGAACATACTTCCTAATATATTAATCAAAATATATTTATTTTGGGTCTATTATATTCTAATTATGCATTATAATATACTACAATTAAAAAAAATCTCTGCAACTGTCACCTGGAAATTCTTCAAAGACAAGAGTCATATCTAATATGCCTTTAGTCTCCCAGCACCTAGTACAAGTTGAATGTAATAGAGGCTAAGTAAAATATTGGTTAAACTGAAATGAACCAGAAATTAAAAGGAAGATCTTGGATTATCCTCCTGAGTACCTTATCTCAGGAGGACAAAGCTAATAGTTGTGATTCATGTATGGCTCTCTTAAGGGGGAGAAAAGGACCAAATCAACTAGTCATTGCTAGATTATTTTAAACAGTTAAAACCAATCATTACACAATCATTGGAGATCATATCTAGTATAAATTTGCAAACAACTTTATTGAAAGTGGTTTTTATTTGGACTTGAGTAACTTTACAGTAACCCTTAATTAGAATAAAATTGGAAGTAGCAGTTTATTATTGTGATTTTTATTAGCTGAATAGTGTTAAATAAATCTCTCTCTGATGTCCTCTTGTTGCAATATTTATCAAAAGTAAATGATATATATTCAGTAAGGCTCAAAGTTATATCTTCCCCCAAGTCTCACATAAAATAATTTCTATAATGGATTCTTTTGAACAATGCAAACTAGCATAAACCATATGTTAAAAAAAATAAGTTAAATTAGCAGACTGCAGCTGTGCCAGGAGGACAAAATTAGCAGTCATTTTCTAAGAGAGAAACATTAAATACAAGTTTTATTCAGAATCATTGTGGGCTAAACACACTTCTAGAAGCTCCTTCATTCACTAGTTCTTATAGAAATAATCCAAAACTTTATAGAGACAGTTTTTTTCTGACAAAGTTGCATGTTGACAGTGAGTTTCTTTAAAATTCATAACTCTGAGGGTTGCCTATTTGATTCCTTAGTTGCAACACTGATCATTGAAATGAACTCATGCATTTGGACTACTGAGAAATTGCCCTCAGTTGTCAGTGTCTGTTTTATGTGGGAGCAACACATCTTTTGAATTGACCTGGGAGCTAATTATAAACTTTGTCAGGATGGCCCAGTAGGGAGGGCTCAGACTCCCATCCTTTTAAAGTCCACAAATTCTCTCTTCTTATGTCCAAATGCCTCTCAACTCAATTCAGGTGGTCCAGACGTTCTTTTCACAAAACTGTCCTTCCTCTCTATCATAAGATACATTCCTCTCTATCAAAGGTTATACTTCTCCCAGGAACATTTCCAGTTTATTTGCATCATTTTTTCTACTAACAGTTTTTCTTTTCATTTATCAAATTAACATATAAAAACATCCTTAACCAAACTTCACCAGGCCAAACTGTTGGGGGAGAGGTGTTGTGTACTTTCCTTGGTTCTTGTCCCCACTGCAACAAAGAATTGAAGGGCAGAGACACGGTAGTGAAACAGTAAAAGTTTTATTTAAAGTTACTTAGAAAGTGTGGGCAACCTCAGAGAAGAGCACCCTGAAAAGTTGGGGGTTCCCCCTTTTAAGGATTTTTCAGGAATGTGGCAAAGGGCTAGGTGACCCGACCTGCAGGTCAGCAAAGCAGACCGGAGTGAGAACATTTGGTGGGAAAATGTGGTGTGAAAGTGATCAACAAGAAGTAAACAACAAGATGGAGTCTTTAAAATAAAATGGAGTCTTGTTGTTTTTGTGCCCTATGGCTCCCAACAGCTAGGGGTGTGGACTTGTTAAGTGGTCTCAAGTATCTTTGATGAGACATTAAGTTTCTTATCAGTCCTCTAGGTCATTCTGCAAAACTAGCTTAACACAAGAAATTTACTGCTTTGGTCCTCGCCCAGGATAGCAGCTTCCTGGTTTGGGAGCCTATCAATGACTGTCTGCCCTTCCTCCAAGGTGGGCAGAGTTATTTGTTTGTTGTTTGCTAAAGAGTATGTTAAGAATATTTCTTCTTAAACTTCTTGGGTTTTTTTCAAAATGCAATTTTGGCTTTAAGGTGGGATCTCCCTGTCTTTATTATGCTGTTTATGGGTGGGCCTTTTAGCAGGCTAGAGTAAATCTTACAATGATCTAATTGACACAATGAAGACATGGGCTGTGCTCAGATACTTCTCTTCATCTGGGGAATATTCAAACATTCAAGGCCAAGTTGCTCTTGACCTTTTGAGCTTTAACTGATTAACTCTAACTCTGAGTCTTTTCTGGCTTTCTAGTTTTAACTGGTTAAGTGAGTCTTTTCTAGGGGGCTTTACTGACCTTGTTCTCTTTCCACCCCACTCATATCTATTTTCCTGTCTAACAAAACCACTGGATCAACTAATGCCTCAGGAAAATGATCAGACTGATATTATTGCACACTGAACTTATGACTAGTAGGGTATTCTCTTCTAGGTATAAATGCATCTGCTCATACCAGGTAAGCAGGCTGTTTACCAAGAATCAGGTGTTTTTGCCTCTAAATCTGTTTATGCCAGTTTTCTTTGCTGTGATTGTTTCCAAAGGTAGCTGTCATCATTTTTCCTCTGCCTTCATGGACATACCACTCCTCACTTCCAGAAGTAGAGTCTATTTCTGCTCCTCTTGGATCTGGGCTGGCCTTGGACTTGCTTTGACCACGAAAATGAGGCAGACATGCAGCATTGCTGGTTCCAGGCTTGAGTCTGCTTCTCCTCTCTTGCAAACCAGACACCACTAGGAAATATGACTCCCCTGAGGCCACTGTGCAGTACAGAAACCCAAGAGGCCCTGTGGAGAGGCCACATGCAGAGAGCTTCCTGTCAACCCTCTGTCTCCTCCGGTCATCCCGGCTGAAGCATCAAACTTACCGACCCAGAAGATAATCTAGGATGAAGAACCACTCAGCTGAGCCCTGTTCAGACTGCAGAATTGTAAAAAAAGAAAAATCAAATTGTTTTAAGCGTCTAAGTTGTTTGTTATACAGCAATAGATAGCTTAAGCCCTTGATATAGTAATCATGTAATTTAATCAAATATGGAATCCCATGAGGCTTGAAATGTGAAACGAATGAGTACTAGGCGATCTCTAGTATTTTGTCCAGATCCATGCACATAAATGATGCAGCTAAGAGAGGACATCCTAGAAAACAAGGCTTCCCCCTCTCTTTGTTTTAGCTGAGTTTAAGACTTGTAACCATAGAGAAAATAGAGAAAACAGAGCATAATGGTGACTGCCTAATGAAATAACACCTATATGATACAATAATGAAGAACTTCCCCCTTTTCTGGTTAGTGAACTCTCAGCTAAGCAGGTGTTCCCTCCCAGGCCCCTGTGCTGTCACAGAATCAAGACATGGAAAGACCAGTCAGTACTTTGCTTCTCTGCCAAAACCCCTACAGCTCTAGTGCTGTAGATTCCTTCCAGTCTCTAGCATATAGCTAAATAGTACTCTTAGTTTCTAGT
Source organism: Smutsia gigantea (assembly GCA_032199065.1). Classification (NCBI taxonomy): domain Eukaryota; kingdom Metazoa; phylum Chordata; class Mammalia; order Pholidota; family Manidae; genus Smutsia; species Smutsia gigantea. The sequence goes on along the minus strand of JAVSCE010005163.1, from coordinate 596,415 downwards.
GTTATAGTACTTTTTATTGCTATAGATATTTAGTAGGAAGTTGGAAGGCAGATTTATTTTAACTTAAAAGTCATATGAATGTCTGTGAAAGAATTGTTTACCAAGTACAGCAGTTTGGTTATTCTCCCTCTCAATTCTAGAGGCATAATACCAGCTATTGAGTTTGGATATCTTCTTACTTGGAAAGTACTAGAGAAATGTGATTGTATTACTTGTCAAAGTTATATTTACCAAATTATATTTGTCAAAACAAAATTTGAACATTCTGTTTTTTACCAGGAGAAAATTGTCTTCAGCCATGTGACAGAAACAGTAATATACACCACATACTTTATTTATTTCTCTGTATTTCCCAGCCTTTTGCAGTTATGGAGCCATGTGATTAGCTCTGGCCAATGAAAATAAAGTATGAACAGAAGTGTGATAGGTTTCTAAGCTTAAGACTTTAAAAAGCCACCTGTGATTCTCCAGTTTCTTATTCCTCTGCCAGGGTAACTGAGATGGGCTTGAGTTCCAAATGATTCAGCACTGAGATATAAAGCCTAGATAAGCCTAGGTCCCTAACTGGGTGGATGAAACAGAGCCCTTTGCCCACCCACATAGAATATGTAGCATGAGCAATTCATAAGCTTTTGCTGATTTTACCTAATTTTTTTAACTGTTTTGTCACTGCAGCATAACCTAGTCTACCCTACTAATACAACACAATATAATAACTAAAATAATTAATCAATTAATTAACATCCAACATGTAGTGGCATCCACTAGTGCCAAGTACTGATGCAAGACACCAAGGTTAGGATGGTGCAAAAAGACGTGGTCTATGTCTTCAGTGAGCTTATAGACTGATAAGGAAAACAGACAAATAACCTTCAACAAGCAGCATCTGGCAGGCACCCAGCATGTGCTACAGCTGTACCAGGCACTTTGACAGAAAATGGGAATAAGGAATTTTCAGTGTAATGCAGTGTAGTATAGATGTGGTAATAGATAATTATAATATGATAAGTATTCCAAGCAAGTCTGTACAAAATATGTGGATGGTAAACAAAGAAGCAATTGATTATCTTGAGAGGTCAAGCAAGGCTTCTCAGAGGGGACGACATTTGTTTGGATGTTGAAAAATGAGTAAAAGCTCACCTGCTGCAAGAGTTGGTAGAGTGGTCATTGGCACTGCTCAACAAAAAATAGGTGGATTTTCTACCTTCCATGGAAAAATTGCAGTCCTAATCCCATTTCAGTTTAGGAAAAGCCATGTGCTTTTTTCTTTGGCCAATGAAATGTGAGTAGAGTGAATGACTGACACTTTGAGGCAAAACAGTTTAAGAGTCAGTACACTGTTTGCCATGTTCCCTTCTCACTTCTGCTGTGATCATGGAAGCACAATTTGAGATCAAGCTCCCACCAACCTTGGTGTCCATGTGCATAGTGGAAAATAAATTTCTGTTATTTTAAGACACTGATATGTGAGGGGTCATTTGTTACTGCACCATGACCTAATTCTGACTGGTACAGTATAGTTCTAGAGAGAATAGCTGAGAGAACAGCTAGTGCTGAAAGACCTAGACGTGTGAAAGACCATCGTGCTTTCCTGAATCTGTGAATCCAGTGGGGCTCAGGCTCAAGGTACGTGAGTGAAAAAGATGAGGTTAGATAGGAGAGGTGTGAGCAGTCTTCTATTGCTGTGTTAAAGCAAGAAAATGAGACAGTGATGGTCAAGGTATGAGCACATGTCTACGTTCATTCATGTCCACCTGACTGTGCTAAGGAGAATCCTTTTCAAAAGGCCCTTAAGCAAAAGAAAGCTAATTTTATCAGTTGTCCTGTTGAGGCAATTGTTGGTATGTTGATGAAGTCACACTGACAACTTTTTGTTTTGTACCATCTGAAGCAGAATGTTGTCAAGCCTTGAATCCTAGTCTGCCATTGCCACCATATCTTGTTTGGTGAATGTTATTTGATATCTACTAAAAACTAAATCTGAAAATCTTTTTTTTTTTTCAGATTTGCTTGAGAGATGGAGTAACATGTCGATTGTCGATTGTCTGTGGCAGTGGGGAAATGAAACTGTCACATCAATTACAAAAGCTGCTAAGTTGCCAGCACGAAAAGCATTGATTCTCGGTGAGTTCAGATCTGTAATTTCAGATACCTTTGTCATCTTACTGAATGGAAAACTTTGAAAAGAAAATCACTTCTTCCACTCACAATACCCGTCATTGGAGTCTTTGAAAAGAACTGATAAGATGGAAACTTATTTTTGAAATGCCCTCACTTGTTAATTTTTATTTCTAATTTAATTTTCATTTTTCCTTTCTTTGAAGAATCCATATTATCAGCTCACTAAATTCTTAGCAGGATTCAATGTGACCACACGGTGTTTTCCAAGTTCACTTCAGTACGTGGCTAAATGAAAGTGATTCAGAATTGTGTGTGTCAGAATCTTAACAAAATACATTTATTTCTATTAACAGTTTAAATGCTGGGCATATTTTATTTCTTCCCTCTGGCTGCCTCGTTATCTGGTCCCTTCATGAAACAGAAACCAGATAGATATTTAAAAACCTTAGAAAATCTCTGCTCTCTATGGACCAGATCAAACAGTTCCAAAGTCAGTCCGCAGGGACTCTTTGGGTGGTACTAGGAGGGATGGCTTGTGGGCAAGAGAAGAGGAAGAAAAAGACACTGCCAGATAGGGGTTGCCAGCTTTTGTTTATCAAACATCTTTATGTGGCCTGCCTGATACATTTATCTATCCCTAACAAGTCCCCCTCTGACCACTAATAACGAGGCTTCAGGGGTTCAGATGACAATCTGAAATGTTTAGGAGTTGCAGATTTCTTGTTAAGGGATTGTGACAGAATACAGCTATGTGCTCACCATTCTTCTTTCCTTTTCCTGAACACAGAGGAAGACTGTATTTCCGAGCCTCCCTTGAGGTTAGATTATAGCCACATGACTGGATTATGGTTAATGGGCTGTAGGCAGAACTAATGTATTCATATTGAAGCTATCAAAAAAATCTGTCCACTTTTCCATACTTTCTTTTATGGTTACCATGGGGCCATGTTTTTAAGATGGCAATGTTACTAAAATGGGAGGAACCTAGATTCTTGAGACATTCTTGTAGGAGAACTAGCTAACTTGCAGCCAACAGGGATGTGGAGAAGAAACAAATTTTTATCGAGCCACTAAGATTTGGTAGTTGTTTTCACAGTGGCTGGCATTTTTTGTTCTAATACAGTGTACTTTTGGAAATTAGAAAAGGTAGCCTAATATGGTCAAAGTATGGAATAATATGGGAGAAGCAATGAAAAGCCCTACAACTAGGGTACAATTGGGGTCCTGGACTCCAAAATGACACTTGAAAGTATTCATACTTATACCTTAGGAATTACATAAATTATAACCCCCACATGAGTTGAACCCGTATTTAAGAATACTTTCCAGAGGATTGTAGTCATATCACTTTCCATCTGAGCTTAGGAACAATGACAAAGCTGTGACATGCTTATTATATCTAACAAGTAAAAGAATAAGTTACAACTCCTGAGTTAGTTAAAGGTTTGTAGCTTTTTCCTGACTTGTACCGAAGAAACATTTTGCAGAGTTGATTTATTCAAGCGATGAAATGAAGAAATCAGTTCTTCTTTCAATTTCATTACAACCAGGTAATGATTTTGCATCATTAGATGCAGAGTCATTGAAATGGAAATGGCTTGTATAGTATTTCCATATCTCAGTTTCAAGAGAGATTTTCATGCATTTTCAATATCGCATATATTTACTCACATAGAAAATATGTCTTTTAACCTTTTGTGTATAACTTACGCACTTAAGAGCTTGACAGTTGATTTGAGTAGCATGGTAGTATGACACATTGAAATTTTGAACTGGTGGTATTGGTTTATGTGTGTAGCCTTTTGATGAAGAGAAAAACAACCTCCTCATAATGCTGTGTTGGTTCAATACAAAATCCCATTAAGCCACTAAGCATCACTTTTCTGACCTTTTGCTTCTGTAAGCTGTAATTAGAGTTTAAAAATTTCTTCCCTAAAAGCCAAGTTTTAGCACAGAGACAAACGGTTAGTGATTCACTATTGGAAAATGTAGTGTTTTTGGCATTTCACTTCACCAACTATTTAATGTCTAGCCCATGTGAAGGAAATATTTTGAAAGCCATTAGTTATTTTAATTTTAAAATCAGAGTGGATCTACATATTGGCAAGTTGAGTCACTCTCATAGGATGGGAATAAACAGTTTTTAAAATTAAGTTACCCTACTAAGAAAGCTTATCCACTGTGCCTCATGCATCTTGGACTCATGAAGTTATAAGTAAGGGTTGGGCAGTAGAAAGAGCACAGTCTAGGAAACTGAAACCTGGATTCACTTCCAGCTCCCCACTGACTGTGTGTGACCTTGAAAAGATCTTTCACCGTGAAGATAATGTTGTATAATGTTTGAAAAGCCTCAAAGCATTTTTTCAGTATATATCACCCTGCATATGACCTAGTTAGAATCACAGTTTTAGTTTGCTGGAGAGTCCTCTGAACCATCTGATTTTAGAGGACAGCAGGTGCTGTCCCTGGTCAGTAAAATGTGACACCATAAAATTATGTGGTGATCGTGCTCCTAAAGCCATGGTATCTGTCTGTAAACAGGACAATAATACTCATGAAATAAGTAATATTTCACCTAGTTATAAAGTCAAAGAGCTCTTTCATTAGACTTTCCTTTATTTGTTATCTTAAATAGGAAAACAATGACTAATTTCATAATTTTTTTCTATCAGTTATTTTCTTATTATTTATGAATGACTTATTAAGCCAAGCTATGAAAGCCAAGTTTGCCTCACAGAAATCTATGGTGATAAATTCTATCCTTGGAAAGCTTTGATTACCAAAGAGATGGAATCTGGTCATACCTTTCCTGATATTAAATCCACCACAGAAGATTCAGACTTGATTGCCTTATGGTCTCTATAATGTAAGTTCCATTAGAATGGAGGTACGCCTTTTATTTTCTTTCTTTCTTTCTTTCTTTCTTTCTTTCTTTTTTACTGCTGTGTCCCTCTTGCCTAAAACATAATAGATGCTCAATATATATTGATGATTTGTCAAATTATCTGTTGGTTTCCAGGGGAAATAAATATTTCACTTCTATCACTGACTTCAAAGAAAGAGAAACTTGGTTGAGTATAGGATATGAAGGGAAGTAAGTTGGACAAGGAAAATTAGCACAATTGTAGTACAACATGAGAGGGAAAACAAATGACCATGTATTCATGTCTTTCCTCCAATATTTTGCTCTAAGTACCTGTCATTGATGATGTCAGTAGATAAAGCTTAGTCTCTCTCACCATGACTTTGATATTAATAAGGAACAATTTCAAATCTGAAATTCTTTATATCCCCATGAAATGAAGTAACACTGATAGGATAGGTGGATATTTTGATCAGGTTATACTGGTCTGCAAAAGTAAAAATTATTTATTTGAAAATATATGAAATATGAAAACCTAGAACATTTGTTTGTCACCAAAATGTTATTTCTTTGTATGATTGGAAGGGGAATTCATTTGAGTTTCCTCTCACTTTTCCATTGCCCTTCTCCCAATCTGTTGCATTTAACAACTCATGAAGGAAGAACAGAAGAGGTGGTTAGGAAGAATCTGAGTTTAGGGATAAAAACAATAGGCTCAGAACCTGGATTTGAATTGCCTTTAACGGCTATAAAATCCAGGGAAAATGATTTTATTTCTGTAAGCCTGAATAACATCATCTGTAAAACGTAGATAATAATGGTTCACAATTAGGATTAAATGACTTAGGGAAAGAAATGCTCTTGGCCCAGCAAGAATAAAAAAATAGCTATCACTAGTTTAGCAATTAACAGGATACTCAAACCTTGAATCATAACAGAAGGCTTTAGATTAATTGCAAGTACTAACTAAAATGAACTCAATACTATTATCTGTGGGTTGAGATGACTCCTACTTGGGTCTGCTTTATATAAATACTCAAACATCCACAGAGTGATGCGCCTAAAGTAGAAAGATTTAGAGCTCTGCACAAATTGTAAATGACAGCATCAGTGGTGATTCAACAGTCTGTAGAAGAGCAAGAGTATCTTGACCACCCATTGGGCAGTTAATGTTTCCATATGAAAGTCAACCTGAGGGCAAATATACGTGCTGTTGTCAAGGCTGGAGAGCAAGGCTAACAGCAGGACAGTGAACTAGCAATAGGAGGTAGTTCTCATTTAAGTTCAGATGATACATTACAGTTTATTGATTGGCCAAAGCAGATTCCTTCTATCCAAACTAAAATGAGAAACTGAGCCAAATGGCTGTAGGTATACTTATTGAAACACACAATCCATTTAATCAGCTCCAGCTTAAATAAGGAAAAGACCAAATTCTTTTCTGTGTCTTACATCTTATTATGTCTGAAGAGTAAAATCTCTCCTCCGGAAAATAGTTTCATCTTTTTTTGTTATCATCAATACCTCATAAACATTTTATTTAACAAATTTTTACCCTTCACAAAGTAGGCAAATTCGTGTTTTTATGCTTGAAATAATACCTAGACATCTATAGAACAATTTCAAGTGGAAAAACATACTGTCTGATTTCTAATTTTTAGAAATCATATGACTTCAGTAACTCTTCCTGCATTTTCATTTTGGCCTTGGCTACGTTGACTTGGACATTTGTCTTTTCTTTTTGTTTCTTTTTTACATTTTTTTGCTAGCTAACATCTGAACTCTCTTCCTGGGTTTATAGATTACCCAAATGAAAATTCCGGTATCTATTTTTTCAGAATCTCAGCAGCTGGTGATCTCAGCTTGTAGCCACATGATGTTGATAGTGAGGCAGAAAATATATCTTGACCTTCTAAGATTATGAAAAACAATTGATGCGAACCAGACATTTCCTTAACAAGATAGTACATAAAATATAAATATTATTTGGTATGTGTCTGTATGTCTCTATGTACTTTGAGTCAAAATTTTTAAATCATGGTGAAATAATAGAATTTCCATTAGACAAGAATGAGAAACGTTTGTACCCTGTGACTGCTATTACTAACCAGTGCTTTTGGGGAAATTTATAATTGTGATATAGATATAAAAAATTTACTATATTAAAAAAAGTTCTCCAATTAATGGTCCAAACTTCTCTTATAAAAAACTAGAAAAATGGAAAAGACTAAAGAAAAGCAAACTAAATCCAAAGCAAACAAAGGGAAGGAAATAAGATCAGAGTGAAATTAAATGACATAGAGAATAGAAAAACAATAAAGAAAAATCAATAAGACCAAAAGTTAGTTCTTTGAAAAGACTAACAAAGTTGACAAAAGTCTAACTAAAATGACTAGTAAAAAAAGAGAGAAGACTCAAATTACTCAACTAAGGAATGAAATAGGTGACATCACTACCTTTACATAAATTAAAAGGATAATAAGGGAATACAATGAACAATTATATGCTGACAAATTATAAAACATAGACAAAATGGACAAATTCCTAGAAATTCCTACAAAGAAAAATCAAATGGAAAAGTTAAAAAAGACAACCTATGGAAAATGACTGAAAAAGAAATAGAAAATCTAAAAAGACCTATAACAAGTAAAGTGATTGATTTAGTAATTTTAAAACTTCATACAAAGAAAAACCTGGGTATATAAGACTTTTCTGGCAAATTCTATTGAAAAACTAAAAAAAGATTTAATACCATTCCTTCATAACTATTCAAAAAGATAGAAGAGGAAGAAAAACTCCCAGCCCATTCTAGAGGCCAATATTACCCTGATACCATAACTAGACAAGTTAGGAAAACTAAAAATCAATATCTCCTATGAATCTTGATGTGAAAATCATCAACAACAAATCCAACAACACATAAAAAGGATCATACACCATGTCCAAGTGGGATTTAACATATGAACATAAATTAATATAGTATAACACATTAATAAATAAGGGACAAAAGCCATATGATAGTCATCTGAATAGATGCAGAAAAAGCACCAGATAAAGCCTTCTTGTGATAAAAAATCACTCAACAAACTTCGAATAGTAGGGGTGTGGGAATGACTATTAATGAGAATTGAATTTGTTTTTGGGGTGATGAAAATGTTTTAAACCTAGGCTGTGAAGATGGTTGCACAACTTTGAGATTGTATTAAAAACTATGGAATTGTGTATTTAAAATTAATTAATTTTATGGTATATAAATTATATCTCAATAAAGCTGTTAAAAATCAATAACTTGTTATGCCAATAGCAATCATTAAATAAATGTAATAAAAGATTCCTGTAAAAAAGCTGCAAAAATAGACTTAGAAAAAATGGACAAAATTTATATGAAAAAATATTTAAATGGCTACTGAGGGACACAAAAGGAATTAATCCTTTTATATAAGAAAATCCAGCATTATGAATTTGTTATTTTTTCCAATCAACCACATTTGAGGCTACTTATAGAAAATGCTAACATGGTATGTAAGGAAGTAGTTAAGTAGATTTTGAAACTTTTTTTATTTGAAATATTTCAAAATTGAAAATGTGGCCAAAATATCAGAAAGAAGAATAATGAGACAGAATCATCCTATCAGCTCTCAAAAGATATTTTAGAACTATAACAGTAAAGTTGTTTATGTGGAACACGTTAGAGTCCAAACAGCCTCCAAAACATATGGAACTTTAGTTTCTATTATTGGTTTACTGAACAAGCTGAAACGAAAATAAGAAAGCAAGAAGCTAATTAGTGGTAACCCACAGATTTTCAGGATGGTGTCAACCTAGCCAAAAGTACATAATTTCAGTCCACAGTGGGGATTTTATTTTTCTTTCAATGGTTTTATGTTTCTTTTTCCTTTTTTTTGACTAGGAAAGGAATCAGAATATTCACAATGTTCTATTTATTTATTTATTTAAAGAATTGCTCCCAATGTAACACTTTTTTTGATAGGAATTTATTAAAATGATGTGCTCCATCTTGGAAATTTGTGTAGTAATCATCTTTCTTTCAAGCCTAGACCAGAACAACAAATCAGAGACTGGGAGTTGGAGGGGAGAAGTTGTCTCACCTGGAAATGGTAATAGTAATAGTACCTACTTCATAAAGCTGCTCTAGGAATAAGTCAATACATATATGTTAGACTGGTTCCCAGCATATTATAACTACTAAAACATATCTATCAATGTCTTTTTAAACTTGATTATTCATCCAAAAACATGACAGATGTTAATATCTGACTTACCTAACAATGATTTTAAAGCAGCCTTGATGAGATGCTTCAAGAAGCAATTACAAACACACTTGAAACAAGTGAAAAAAATAGGAAGTCTCAGCAAAGAATTGTAAGATATAAATAGACCCAAATAAACATGCTAGAAAATATATATATATATATACTGAAGTAAAAAGCTCAGTGGATGGGCTTAGCAGCAGAATAGGTGGGATGGAGGAAAGAATCAGTGAACTGGAAGACAAAATAATATAAATCAACCAATCTGAACAATAGAGAGACAATAAACTAAAAAAAAAAACAAAGTGAACAGAGCCTCAGGTATCTGTGGAATTATAAGAAAAATATAACAGTTATGTCATCAGAGTGTAAGCAGGAGACGAAAAGGGCAGGATTAAAAAAGTGCTAGAAGAAACAATAGCTAAAAACTTCCCCAGTTCAGCAAGAGAAATAAATTGACAGAATCAAGAATCTGAGAATATTCTAAACAGGATAAACTCAAAGAATTGCATGACAAGACACATTATAAGTATACTTTTGAAAACTAAAGATAAAATGTTGAAGGCAGGAAGACAACAAGTAACACCTTTCCTATAGGAGGAAAAACATGAGTGGCAAAAAATTTCTCATGAGAGAATGGAAGCTAGAAGAAAGTAGCACAGTACTTTCAAGTGCTAAAAGAAAAGAACAACCAACCTGTAATGATATACCCAATGAAAATATCCATCAGGAATGAAGGAGAAATCCAGACTTGTCAGATGAGATTAAAGTAAAAGAATCTGTTGACCTACCTTAAATAAATGGCTAAAGGAAATTATCTAAACAGATATAAAATAATAAATGAAGGAAGCTTATAATATCAGAAAGAAATAAACAAATGATAAGTAAAAATATAAGTAAACCCAGTAGGTTTTTCTTCTCTTGAATTTCCAAACTTATGTTTGACAGTTGAAGCAAAGTTGTAACACTGTATGACACGGTTCTAAATGTATGCTAAGGAAATACTTAAGCTTATTATATTACAAAAGATTGAAGGTAAAAATTACAAAAGATAATGTTTCTATACCTCACTTTAATCATGTAACTTCCTGCAAAAGCTGTTGGTAATTGGTCACTGTACATCTCTAATTCAGTTCATGCATAGACAGTAAAGCATGTAGTTGAGATGACTTCTTTTCAGGGAATAAATGTATGTGACATTCTACAAAAATAGATCATTGAGAGAAAATCACTCAACAAAGGTAGAAGTATGATAAAGAAATAAAAATGATAATGCTGTAAGTAAATTTGAATCAAACATAAAGGGAATTATAGAAAAATAACAGTTGATTGTGGGGATGGTGACATTTCTGCCATTTGAGAGATCTCTATATATAGCCAAAAGTATTTGATGGCATGAGGAATGTGTTGCAATGAAAAAGGTGACATCCAAGAGGAAATTATACTAACAAAAGAAAAAATTTACATTAGTACTCTCAGGGATATTTCATAACATTGAAGTATAAATGGTAAAATTTTAGAAGCTGATCCAGACTTAGGAGTATACAATTTTCTGAGGCCTAGAAAAGATGCATTCTCTGTTTCATAAGTCATATAACAGTAAGAGCACTCAAAACTACTCTTAACACTCAAAACTACTCTTGATACATTTAAAGAAATAAAACACTTTCATTCTCAATGTTTCTAATGTTTTAAATTAGAGTGTACTAAATAAATATTGCTTTTACTATTTTTTAACTCACTATACATTCATAGCACACATTAAGAGAATTTCTAGAGCTTTGCCAAAAATGTTAAAAGATCATAGAACAATTATAATTTTCCTATTAACTATTAAGATTTCCTTACATGATGTCAGCTCGCATGGTCATTTTTTATGTTCCCATAATACTGTGCAAAGTGGGAACTGCCTGTTATAAAAGGTCTACCTTTTCCCCAGGGACTTGTAAAGCCCCCCTTAGATAATGCACTTTGTTTTTCTATGTACTTGAGTCTATTATTGGAATTTCTATTCTATTCATTGATCTGTCTCTTCATGTATCAACACACATTTTGAATTATAAAGGCAAGCTCCCTGACATTGTTCTTTTTTTCCAAAGGTTTTCTGGCTATTTTTTTTATAAACACTTTTGCTTTAGATTATACAGACATTTTTACTTCTTCCTCTTCAGTCCATATTCCTTTTATTTTCTCTCTTGCCTTATTACAATGGTTGGGACTTCTAGTACAGTGATGACTAGAATTGATGAGAATAAGCATCCTTGCCTTGTTCTTTTTTTTTTAAGTTTATTTTGATATCATTAATCTACAATTAAATGAGTAATATTATGGTGATTACACTACCCCCTTCATCAGGTCCCCCCCCACCAACCCCATTACAGTCACTGTTCATCAGCATAGTGAGATCCTTGCCTTGTTCTTAATGTTAGGTGGAAGACCTGCAAAATTTACACATTAAACTCAATGTTAGCTATAGGGTTCCCCTCCCCGTGGATGCTCTCAGATTAAGGAAGTTTGTCTTAGTTTGTGAAAATCTTTATCATGAATTGCGGTTTCCATGGCTATTCTTGCTTGTTCATTTTCTATATAAATTTAATAATCATTTCTAGTTTTAAACATTTTTGGAATTTTATTAGAGTCATATTAACTTATAAAATAACAGTGAGTTATACACTTACGATGTTGAGTCTTTCTGTCTAAAAACATGATAATTCAATCTTTTTATTCAAATGTAGTTTGTAATTTTAGTAATGTTTTAAAACTAAGGCTTCGTTAAGGTATTTTTATGGTATGGCTTTGCCTAGGGATTTTACTTTTCTTGCTTTTGTAAATGGGCCTTTCTTATATTTTTAACAGTTTATTATTTATATACAAGAAGACAGTAATTTATGAATGCTAATTTTATATCCTTTTCCTTTATGAAATTCTCATGGATTTTAACAGGTTTTTTTTCATAAGATTCCCTTGATTTTCCTAAAAATTCAGTCATATAGTATCACCCACTAATAATGCTAGTTTGGAATAACAGTACAAGTTTGCTTTGCTCGAACACCCACCCAAATCACTCTTGAGATTCCAGCTGCACCAGATCTCACCCAAGCAGGTCTCTGTTCATCCACTAAGATGAGGGGATGTACCCAAACAGGAGAAAAACCTCTCTCTTTCCCATCACACTATGGCAAATGTATTATTAGTGTGTTCCGTATGCACTAAATTCAGAGTTGTGTTATATGGCCTCTTAGCCAGTTGAATTGCAATCAGTTCTTTATAATTTTCAGATAACTTTTGGAAATGCTTATTTTGAAAATTGAGTTTTCCCCTTTTATTTTTATGTATGGACATGGTATTGATTCAGCCATAAAATTAATTCACTTTCTTTGAGGGAAATAGTACTATGTGCATATGGGAAACAGTATTATGTGCATACAAAGTCGCTACAACAATGTCAACATTAGAGATTTGGCTCTGAATGTTGTACAGCCCAGTTTGTCAAATGTGGAAAGAGTATTTAAGAACTGAGATGTATGATTATCTTTATTGCCTGGATCCTGCCTCCCCTGCCAGTTAGGATGAAGACTGATTGAGGTATGACTACTAAATGTTTGGAGAGATTCAAGCGGGTATGCAAGGAAACTTCATTTTGACCTTGTAAGCCACACAAACCGGGGGAATGGCTTCTCCCAGGATGGTTATTTCAGGGACTATTTTGCAAACACGAAAAAGTTTTCCAGACAGCTTTTCTTGAGAGCTAAGTTCTTATTTTACTGTCTCCTATTTTCATTTTGTGGAAAAATCTCCTAGAGATCCAAATACTTGTGCTGCAATTTTTTCTTGTACTGACCCTGCCAGAAACAAAAGCCAAGAAAATATTGTATTTGTTGTTTACTCCACAGGAGCCACATTGAAATGACCAGATGACAACACTGAACTGTATGAAAAACAAAAGCAAAAACAACTAGTTTATGGGAAAAAGGAAAGAGAGAGAGAGGCAGAGAGAGAGAGGAAGGAAGGAAGGAAGGAGGGAAGGAGTGAGAAAAGGAGGAAGGGAGGAAAGAAGGAAGGAGAAAAACCATTGTCTACTGTGATGTATCATTATTTAACTTGAGGGCAATGTTAAATATGAATATTTAAAAATCTCATTAATTTCAAGTGGCCATATTTGCAAGAAATATATATATATATATTTCTCACTATGTCTTTTGCAAAATAAATTCCTATTTTGGATTGAGATGGTAGAAAATATAACCATGTGTTTTTAAAACACACATACACACCAACAACCAAAAAAGTTAGTCTCCTGTACATATAATACTCAGAACTGTTAGATAAATATTCCAATCTGGGGCTCTAACTATATGGATGTTGTTGTTGTTATCATCTGGTTTGGGGAGTTAATATTTTTCTAAACTGTATTATTTCAGGAAGAAAACAATTTTGTGTCTACATCCTTCTACACCGCTTGATAATAATAAATACAGTTTCTTGTTAGGATCTTTTAAAAATCTGCATGCCAAGTTTGGGGCCTTTCTTTTGAAAGTGTCCTATTAAATAAAACAGAAACCCCTGAGATCTGGGAAGTGACATATTTAGGTCAGGGAAAGGAGGCTCATAGGAGTTGCTGATGAAATTACTCGATAAGACTAATCTCCCTATTTGAAAAATGCCGAAAGAAATCTGTTGTGATTTGTGTTTAGGATTTTTAAAGAAAGAGTTCACTGTGAGGAAATGTGAAAGGTATCTCCCAGATAGAATGGAAAATTGAGAAACTCTTATAGGAAATGTCACCAGATATCACTGAAAGATGGAACATAAAAGAAATTCCTCTCCTTTCTCTCAACACCTATGGCACTGTGTCAGAGAGAAGTGGCATGAGGACAAAGAAATTCCATGGGGGATTTCATTTGAGAAAAAGGAATTTCAGCTGTTACACCTGGGAAATACTGGACTTGATAGAATTCATGTTCTCTTGCAACTATAAAATTCTGTGATATATGAGCATTAGAACAGAATGTTTGTTACAGCATTATTCATTATAGTGGAAAATGTTGTGCCTTAGGCAGAACATCATGATTATGAGAATAATGGAAACATATCCATGCTCGTCTCTTAGGCTTTTCAAAAAGTTAGACATGAATGTCCTCTTCAACGGCCCTTGACAAGCCTCAGGCCCTCTGCCTAGTAGGTGTCTGGCTTTGCTGATGGCCTAGCGTTTTGTCAATGGGAAATTTACCCCCTGAGATGAGTAGCTGCTGATTAGTAGCATCAAAACTATATTACTGCACAAATTTCTCAGGAATAGTTTCAGTGGCAAAGTATCTGCAGGAAGGTGAGAAATAAGGCAAATGAATAGAGTAATAATATTAAAAATTTTAAAGCCCACAGAAAAGGAAACAGACCAACCAAAAAAATACCATGATAGTTCTCTTTGAGATTAAAGGAAAGTCTGGTGTCCTCACATCCTAACCCAGGTAAAGCAGCAAGTGGTTAATAGTTGTCAGTACTAATGGAAAACCCCAGAAACAGAATATGATTTATTTTAATGGACACTTTCCATTTCCTTTTCTCACCCAGGCATGGTTCCTCTCCTTTGCAAAAGGAAAGTTGGTCAACCACAGACGGATGCATTGTAAAATTCTGCCTGACAGACTTTATTTAGAAACAGGATCTGCCTATCTTGCTTGTGATTCTATGCTTACAGGGAATCTTCTGAAGAAACCCACTCTCAGATCTTTTAATGGCAAATTCTAACAGGTGTTATTTTCCCGTCAAAGTTTTCATTCCCCTCATGACTGTTCAATAGACACCATCTCCAAGTCATATTTGAAGATTTAAAGTTTATTCTCTATTTTTCTCACCCTCTTGAATCCCTCTCTCCCTTAGACATTACATTCATATTCCTTTATAACGTAGGTATTCTGATACTAGACCTCCATTGTATGTCTTTCTATTGACTCACCTTCCCCTTGACATTTGAAAATTTCTATTCTTTCTATCTTTAAGTTCAAAATCTCTTGTTGTTCTATTCTTTTACAGCTCTGAATATGACTATATGACATCGTCCTAATAGTATATTTTAATGTCTTTCTCTTCCAGGACTGCAAGCTCCTTCCAACCTAGAATACAGACTCTAATTATGTGAATGACAGGACCTGAGGTTTCAGGTAGGAAAAATGTTTTTAAAATACGCAACTCTCAGAAAGTCACTCAAATTATTCACCAAAAGCTGTGTTGGAACTTCCTAAGATTATATTTGAGATTTATCTCACCTATAGGAATCTATCATGGGATTAACCTTTCTTCTAAATTATCCCTTATAATTTGTAGAGTATCTTTGCCCAAAGTAAAGGAATATGTGTGCAAATATCTGGTTTATATAATGACTACAAAATACTGATTTGTGTGACTTCCTTACCCAAATGGACTTCCATCCAAAATTTTCCAATTTGATTGTCTTCATACCTTAATTTTTCATACAAAATTTTTTTGCTTTAGCATTATAAAAATCTAGTTTATGTAATTTTACTTTAAAAATAAAATAGCATTATAAAAATCTAGTTTATGTATTTTTTCTGGAATTTAGGCTACTGTATTTTTGCTAAGATGCCATTATAAAATGGGGTCAGAAAAAGTAATAAGCCAAGTGAAAGGCTTCCAGGTTGCCATGGACTAGATGCATTACCTGTGTGTGTACACAGGCAGATTTACTTGGCCTAATCTCACCAAATCTACTCCAGAATGAAGGGTTATTGCATTACTGCCTATTAGTCTCTCTCAATTATCAAAGTTTCACTGGCAACAGTCTTTGGCATAAGAAATCACCCAAAGCAAAAAGTCCATTCTATAAATATGACTTCATCAGGGATTTACATGTATAACAACAAAATCAGAGTTTATTTCTTCTTATTTACTAACACCCATTTAGCTGATTTCATACAAGTAATTCAAAGTGATTGAATAGGTTAAAAATAGCTAGAAGTCAAATCTCTCTTAAGAGATTTATTTTGAAATATTATAAGCATAAGTTTGTTGTGTCTGCTAGGAAACTGATTTATAGTATTTACAAGCTAATTGATCTTAAATGTTTTGTATACGTTATCCCTTCAAAGGCAAATTAAGAATGAATAAAACCAGATACCTAACTGCTTCAACTATTTATCTTTGGGTAATTTCTTCTCTAGTCTCTAACTGAGACATAATTAGTTTGCATATTTCCTCTCAGTCTGTTGATTAAGAGAGCTAATATTCCCACAAAGTAATTTACTTAACATGTGCAATTACATACATACATCTCAAAGCATCTCCATTTACAGTACATGTTCTGGGACTTCATCATGAAGATGAACTGTATTTCATGTCAATTAGACTAAAATTAAAAATCCTATTAGAAGCATAAGGTCATGTTCCCCAAATTCACCTCATTTTCTTCCTCTGAGTATATATGGGATGAATTAAGATGCTTGTACATGCAGTAATGAAACTCTAAAACAAGTTCATCTTCAGTATCTAAGATGCATCTTGTCTAGAGAAATATTAAACTGTTTTGTCAGACTCAATAAAGTTTTAATCATTCTTGGGAGTTTTATTGTGGATATAACTCCATTTTGTGTATGTGTGTGTGCACACACATGCAGGTGTGATTTATTGCTTCATCAAAAAAATAAAAAGGATCATTATGTTGCTTTATGGATGAGAAGTAGCTCTGCCGTACTCCTGCAGTGGACCTGTGATCTTCTCAGGGTGGACTGCCTTCTGATATTATGTAACAACTTCTATGTCTTCTCATTTGTACCATCATATCATTTCCATCGTAATTATGATTTACAAGTTATTTATTCTGGTTTGTGTACAATGAGGTTTTTGTATGGTTTGGTTTTGGAGGGGGTGGTGATTTTCTTTTAGGATTTGTGGATGCTCATCTAAGTTGACTCTTATCCTTACCAAAATTCCTTAGGAAAACACAATGACCTCATTGCATTTTACATTCCTTTTCTTTAATTTAGAGTCATTGGCCCTTCAGAATAAATGAACACAGTACATTCAGTTTTTTTTCCATCTGTTTGCATTATCCTTGGACTTGAATTCATCCCAGATTTTGCATTTGATTTAGTCTGTAAAATATTTTGCATTCTTGGGTTATGAAGACTGTGAATGCTGAATGATGACCCATTTCTTATATCCAGGTTCACAGAATTCCAACTGACCTGGACTTTGGTAAACAAAAAGTGCATAGCAGGCAAATTTCTATATCTCCACATATTTCTTCAACCTCTGAACTGACTCAGCATTACTATCTATAATGAACTGAGTTTAGGATTTTAATCAGCATGCCAAAGCCAACTCCAGTTGCTGGGTTAAGCCTAGAGCCCTTTGGAGATATGCTATAAAGTAAAACACATGAGTATGTCTTCGGATCATATGTGAATTTAACAGATTTTTCATTGTGGCTATCATAGAAATTCCAAAAGATCTCTGTGGTGAGCTGCCTGCAGTCTGAGTATATTCAAAGAAAAGTTATTTACTCCTTTGGGATGTTTCTGGAGACGTTTTTTGCACTTTGCCATAAGGCAATCACAACAGTTACCACGATTTTGTTCTCTCTTTCCTGCCACTGCCATCCTTTGCTTTCCTAATAGTGCCAGAAATAGCAGTTAGACTTTTATTTCTTTCCTTTGTAAGTTTGGGTTCAAAGCAGACCCAGGGGAGGAAACAGAGGAAAAATTTCCTCCTGTTCAATAAGTCTTTCTCACCCAATAAAATAAATAGTGATACTACAACCTCTTTGATATGCTGCTGTGTAAATCAACTTCAGAGAATTGTATTTTCATCTTAGACATGAAGTTATGAAGCACAAAACTGGACCTCCGTTAAGGAAAAGGAACCAATTATATATAAGGATGCATTTGAAAATAAGCAGGAATCACAGCAGATATTTGTTTGCATGTTCCAATCTAATCCTTCTTGCTTTCAATAAACTGAAAGAGTTTATTGGCATTCACATAATTTACTCTGTAGATAATGATAGAATAAGCAAACCATTTTATTTTCTCTTGCTTAGCCAAATGAACATAATCAACAAAAAGATTTTATGCAACTGTGGAGTCTGAGGAAGAGATTTCTCCTTTTTTTTTCCTGAAGATGTTCAAAATCCAAGGTGTCCAGAGAGAAGAAACTCCATAACTTCAAATTAGTTATTTCCTCAAAGCTAAATAATTGATGATTCTTGGTCTAAGAATATGCAAGATGGTGTAGTCCAGGGATTAATCATTTTTGTCATCTTTGTTATTTTTAGGGTGGCTTAAATGACAGTGTGAGATGTGTTTCTTAGCAATGACACACAACATTAAAAGACCAGTGAATTTTATTAAATCTTATTATAAGAATTCTGAATTTCACCAGAGAATTCCAATGGACTCATTAAGAAGTTGTCTCAAATGTATTTTTAAACAGTTGAGATACATCATTTGAAATGTATTATTAAACACAAAAGTTATTCATCATAAAGTCTTTAACTATTAGCTGTAAATGCACTTTTTTTCTGGAATGCTGAAAGCTTGATTGTATTAACAAGTGAAAATAGTATACCATATTTTATTTCTGAAAAGGAGGTAGTCTCTCCTTTGATATTTCTTACTTCCTAGTCAGTTTAAATTTGCAGTCAAATTAATTCAAATAGTTGAAAATATTTAAATGCCACAGAAACAAAGCATAAATAGAGATAGTGTGTATATATAATGGGGACATGATGCATTTGTCAGTGGAATCTTTTTAAAGGCTGTTAGAAAATGCAAATTTTAAAATTGATGAAACGAAGGACTTTCTTTTATAAGTTTATATGAGTTTATATACTGTGGAAGCAGATATGATGGAATGGTTTTAGGTCCACCTTACCATTTACTTGCACACATCTGGGACTGGAACTTCCTGATGCTTTGCTGCTTTGGTAGCTGTGTAAACTGGCTGTGGTGACTTAAACAGTTTGAATCAATAAAGCTAAATAGCAAATGCTTTTTCATTTACTTATCTATCCCTATGCTCATGTATTCATTCAACATACACATACTGAGTATGTACCATATACCATGCTTGTATTAGGCACTGGAGATGCAAAGATAAATAAAACACAAAACTTGTCCTCCAGTAGCACACAGAGTCACAGGGAAAAAAATGACATGTAAATTGTATTAAAAAAGCATAATGGAAATATGTATATAAGTCAGCAATTTTATAGGCTAGGAGTTGATTTGCTCTATATAAAAAGACCGGGGAATAGTTCCCAGAGGAGATGATACCTGAATTAGACTCGAAGCATCATTAAGAATTGGTGAGAACCACCTGGGTCTTGAAAGACCTATAAGAGACAGACAAAAAAGCAAGAAGTCCTAATAGGAAAAAACACACAGAAACATGGAAATGATTTAGTTCATTCAGGAAGAGAGAAAAAAATAACAAAACAGTGGTGAGGATAGCACCCTGGGAAATGCTACTGTTTCAGGGAAGGGGACTCAGCTAAGCAGAGGGAGAAAGAGAAGCCAGAGAAATAGTAGGGCACCTGGATAGAACCATGTTTTCAAATCCAAGGGAAGAGAAAATTTCAGAAAGAGGAGGCAACCTGTCAATCAATGCTGGGGATATGGGGAGTAAGATAAAAGCTTAAAATGACACATGGCAATAGATCAGGGACGCTTTACCAAGAGCTGTTTCAGGGGAGTGAAGAGGGTAGAATGACTAACTACATTTCCTGTTCTTAAGGAAAAACTGAATCTACAGATAAAACTTCCACCACTAGAAAGCTCACATTCGACTTAGGGATATAAAATATAAATGTGTTTATCACATGAGGTAGCCCTATGCTACTGTGGACTTAGCACTATGTGCTGGTAATTGTGCAAAGGATTAGTTTTGATAGAGGCTGGGAGAGAGGTGAGGAAGGAAATCAAGCATGGGGCTTTCTACAGATAAGGGACTGCACGATTAGGAGAAGTGGTATCTGAAAACCCACAGGGACACTGTGTGAATTCTATTGAAGGAATAAAGGTAAACTTTATAATTTCACCCAGCAATAATAGAGTGTAAGTGCAGTCTTTATCAGTGCAAGTACTTGGGGATTACCTATTCAGAGAGTGACATTCCATCACCTCTAAACAGGAGACATGTTTTGTACCAACACAGTTCCATGAAAGCTCAAACAACTGACATGACAAGGAGGAGACGTATTGCGGAAACAATGTTGTGGAGAATATTAGATGCATTTAAATATTTAATATCATGTGAGATTCACTTTTACCTGACTGCCTTAAAAATCCAAAAATAAAATACAGTCAAGAAAGTGTCACTATATAATATTATGTGTTACTGTGCAATACAGCTAGTTTTCTTTTCTAGATAACCAGAAATTAGTGACCCTGTTAATGATATGTCTCTATTTAAAATCACTCTAAAAATATTTCTAAAAAGATAGATGCTAATATCAAGGAAACCATTGTTATTTTAGGTGTTTTACTTACTACGTTCCTATTAAGGCCCTGCAATGTTTAATTTACCCAGAAGAAATAAGTGTGTGCTTACAGGTTGTTTACCATGGTTTAAAAATCCCAACAAAAATGATATGTTTATGTGTTATAAGGCAGCACAAGCTATTGTCTAACAAATGTGGTTTTAAAGCACAAGTTCATTGGAAGAGAAAATTATGGGGAAAGGTTGCTTCTTTAGTGGAAAGTTTGGGAAAATAGCATTGTGCCATTTAAAATTCATGCTGACAAAAACAGGTCAATAGCTTGACAGACTCAAAAGTGAACCAATAGAAGTGACTTTAGTTACATCTATCTAGATTTGAGACATCTGTCAATATAGCATCTGTGTTCCCAATAAAGGTCAATAGAATTCCTTTTCCAAATTGAAAAGCAGGATAAAGAAAGGGAATCTTAACTAAATTATGGTCTCAGGCTCATGTTTCCAGAAAATAAGGAATTATAACAATTAAAATTCCTTAAAATCAAATGAATAATGTATTTGATGGAGGAAAATGCAGTGGCCCAAGATTCAGTCTCTTTTCCTGAATCTATGCATAGAAACAAAATGACATGGGATTGCATTAAGGAAAGATTGGCTGCAATACTTTGGAAAGGTCAAAGCTTACATTACCCAAAGTATACATTTCTCAAATTGTTCATTGTAATTCCCTGTTCTTCTTCCACTGCAAACAGGACAGGGAGATACAAATATAGACATACAATATGTTCTATTATCAGCACAAGTAACCAAATATCTTTCCTTGGACCAAAATGACTCCAGTTATACATCAAAGATAACTGAAGATTTGTTGATCCAAGAGTGGATTGCTCAATCATTTGTATTCCACCCCATAACCAAGAGTGGAAATTTGCTAGATGGAAATAACTATAGGAGTTGGTTTGGCTCACTCTTCTTTTCTTCTTTTAACATATTCTGTAAGTTAGGTCAGTCACCACTGGAGTGGCACAAGAAGCTGCAAATCAAGTTCAAATGCAAATAAAAAATCACACCAGAATGTAGGTAGACCACTCCACTTTCACTTTGTAATATTTATTGTTTCCCCCTTGCTTCCATATCATTTGGCCTTTCACCCTTCCAACTTTACTTTTCATACAAAGGTGACATAATTTAAAACTATATATCTTGTTTCTGATGATCCTTTCCTG
This sequence comes from Smutsia gigantea, assembly GCA_032199065.1. NCBI lineage: Eukaryota > Metazoa > Chordata > Mammalia > Pholidota > Manidae > Smutsia > Smutsia gigantea. The sequence goes on along the minus strand of JAVSCE010005163.1, from coordinate 574,483 downwards.
AGAAACACCGCATTGACTCCTTGCTTTTGAAAAATGTGTGTCTCAATCCATAGCACCTCAGATGTGAAATTTCCAGCGCAGGGAAGATTGTTAACTAGGTGAATACCAGTCCAAAATGAGCATCAACCCAGCATTGGGGTGGATTTCATTTAAAAGAGGCAAATCAAACAGGCTGAAACTCTTCCTCACTCAATTTCACGGGCACACTGGAACCCATCGAAGTCATCTTTGGTTGTTTGATAATCACTTTAGCATGAGCTGTAAAATCTTGTAAGTCTGAGCACTGGCATGTGGAGTTCTGCTCATGGTAATAGAGAACTAACTTGTATCAGAATAACCATTCTGCAGATATCAATTATAAACTCTAGACAAAATATAAGAAACAACTAATTTTAACTTTTCCTCGAGATCATTAAACCCATGGGAGTCAGATAATAGTCTACAGCAGCCATAACCCCTGGAAAGTAAGGGGGAAAACCTCAAAGTGGGGTAGTCATAAAGGAGAAAGCACAGAAATATAGGTATAAACTCAAACATCCACACAGTGCATTCATGGGGAGATTCCAGTGAGCCTTCTGTACACATCAGCTGGAATTCTAAAAATAGAGTGGAGATTTCGGCTGCTGCCTTCCACAGGGGAGACAGAACTGGACACTGAGACTGGCCAATGTATCTTCCTGCTGGAAAAAACTACAACACTCTTTTTTTTTTTTGATGGGAAATTTTGTCTGTTTTATTCGCTGCCACCTTCCACCACTGCGCAGGGAGCAGGTGCTCAGCAATACGTAAGCTCCATGGTTTCCCACTTCTAGGTGCCTATGAAGCTCAGGGGGCTCCTTTTTTACTGACAAGACCCAGGGAGAGGGACATACTCCATGTCGCAGGGCTTGACAGTTTGCTGGAGTGAGAGTCTGTGATTTTGACCATATTGTCCTACCAGGATTTGCAAGTTCTTTTTTTTTATTATTAAGGTATTATTGATAAACACTCTTATGAAGGTTTCAAATGAAAAAACAATGTGGTTATTGCGTTTACCCATATTATAAGTCCCCAACCACACCCCAATGCAGTCACTGTCCATCAGTGTAGTAAGATGCCACAGATTCACTATTGGCCTTCTCTGTGCTACACTATTTTCCCCTTGATTAGCCACACCATGTGTACTAAACATAATACCCCTCAATCCCCTTCTCCCACCCTCCCCACGCACCCTGCCCACCCACCCTCCCAGACACCTCCCCTTTGATAACCACCAGTTCCTTCTTAAGAGTCTCTGACTCTGCTGCTGTTTTGTTCCTTCAGTTTTGCTGCATTGTTATACTCCACAAATGAGGGAAATCATTTGGCACTTGTCTTTCTCCGCCTGACTTATTTCACTGAGCATAATTTCCTCCAGCTCCATCCATGTTGTTGCAAATGGTAGGATTAGTTTCTTTCTTATGGCTGAATAGTATTCCATTATGTATATGTACCACCTCTTCTTTGTCCATTCATCTACTGATGCACACTTAGGGTGCTTCCATAACTTGGCTATTGTAAAGAGTGCTGCAATAAACATAGGGGTGCATATGTCTTTTTGAATCTGAGAAGTTGTATTCTTTGGGTAAATTCCAAGGAGTGGGATTCCCGGGTCAAATGGTATCTCTATTTTTAGTTTTTTGAGGAACCTCCATATTGCTGTCCACAATAGTTGAACTGGCTTACATTCCCATCAGCAGTGTGGGAGGGTTCCCCTTTCTCCGCATCCTCGCCAACATTTGTTGTTCTTAGTCTTTTTGATGCTGGCCATCCTAACTGGTGTGAGGTGATATCTCATTGTGGTTTTAATTTGCATTTTCCTGATGGCTAGTGATCTGCGGCATCTTTTCATGTGTCTGTTGGCCATCTGAATTTTTTCATTGCAAAACTATCACTTCATATCATCTGCCCATTTTTTTAATCGGGTTATTTGCTTTTTGGGTGTTGAGGCATGTAAGTTCTTCATATATTTTGGATGTTAACCCCTTGTCGGATATGTCATTTACAAATATATTCTCCCATACTGTAGGATGTCTTTTTGATCTGCTGATGGTGTCCTTGCCATACAGAAACTTTTTAGTTTGATGTAGTCCCATGAGTTCATTTTTGCTTTTGTTTCCCTTGCTCAGGAAGATGCATTCAGGAAGAAGTTGCTCATGCTTATATTCAAGAGATTTTTGCCTATGTTGTCTTCTAAGAGTTTTATGCTTTCATGACTTACATTCAGGTCCTTGATCCATTTTGAGTTTACTTTTGTATATGGGGTCAAACAATAATCCAGTTTCATTATCTTGCATGTAGCTGTCCAGTTATACCAACACCAGCTGTTGAAGAGGCTGTCATTTCCCCATTGTATGTCCGTGGCTCCTTAATCATATATTAATTGACCATATATGGTTGGGTTTATATCAGGGCTCTCTAGTCTGTTCCATTGGTCTATGGGTCTGTTCTTGTGCCAGTACCAAATTGTCTTGATTACTGTGGCTTTGTAGTAGAGCTTGAAGTTGGGGAGCATAATCCCCCTAGCTTTATTCTTCTTTCTCAGGATTGCTTTCGCTATTTGGGATCTTTTGTGGTTCCATATGAATTTTGGAACCATTTTCTCTAGTTCATTGAAGAATGCTGTTGGTATTTTGATAGGAATTGCATTGAATCTGTAGATTGCTTTAGGCAGGATGGCCATTTTGACAATATTAATTCTTCCTATCAATGAGCACGGGATGTGTTTCCATTTATTGGTTTCTTCTTTAATGTCTCTCATGAGTGTCTTGCAGTTTTCAGAGTATAGGTCTTTCACTTCCTTGGTTAGGTTTATTCCTAGGTATTTTATTCTTTTGATGCAACTGTGAATGGAATTGTTTTCCTGATTTCCCTCTCTGCTAGTTCATTGTTAGTGTATAGGAATGCCACAGATTTCTGTGTATTAATTTTGTATCCCGTAACTTTGCTGAGTTCAGATATTAGATCTACTAGTTGTGGAGTGGATTATTTAGCGTTTTTTATGTACAATATCATGTCATCTGCAAACAGGGATGGTTTAACTTCTTCCTTGCCACTCCGGATGCCTTTTATTTCTTTGTGTTGTCTGATTGCCATGGCTAGGACCTCCAGAACTATGTTGAATAGAAGTGGGGAGAGTGGGCATCCTTGTCTTGTTCCCAGTTTTAAAGGAAAATCTTTCAGCTTCTCACTGTTAAGTATAATGTTGGCTGTGGCTTTTTCATATATGGCCTTTATTATGTTGAGGTACTTGCCCTTGATACCCATTTTGTTGAGAGTTTTTATCATGAATCGATGCTGAATTTTGTCAAATGATTTTTCAGCATCTATGGAGATAATCATATGGTTTTTGTCCTTTCTTTTTTTTGATGTGGTGGATGAAAATGATGGATTTTTTAATGTTGTACCATTCTTGCACCCCGGGGAAGAGCCCCACTTGATCATGATGGATGATCTTTTTGATGTATTTTTGAATTCGGTTTGCTAATATTTGTTGAGTATTTTTGCATCTATGTTCATCAGGGATATTGGTCTGTAATTTTCTTTTTTTGTGGTATCTTTGCCTGGTTTTGGTACTAGAGTGATGTTGGCCTCGTAGAATGAGTTTGGGAGTATTCCCTCCTCTTCTACTTTTTTAGAGAACTTTAAGGACGATGCGTATTAGGTCTTCACTAAATGGTTAATAAAATTCAGTGGTGAAGCCATCTGGTTTAGGCGTTTGGTTCTTAGGTAAGTTTTTGATTACCAGTTCAATTTCGTTGCTGGTAATTGGCCTGTTCAGATTTTCTGTTTCTTTATGGTTCAGCCTTCGAAGGTTGTATTTTTCTAGAAAGTTGTCCATTTCTTCTAGGTTATCCAGTTTGTTAGCATAAAATTTTTCATAGTATTCTCTCATAATTCTTTGTATTTCTGTGGTGTCCGTAGGGATTTTTCCTTTCTCATGTCTGATTCTGTTTATGTGAGTAGACTCTCTTTTTTCCTTGATAAGTCTGGCTAGGGGGTTATCTATTTTGTTTATTTTCTCAAAGAACCAGCTCTTGCTTTCATTGATTCTTTCTATTGTTTTATTCTTCTCGATTTTATTTATTTCTGCTCTAATCTTATTATGTCCCTCCTTCTACTTACTTTGGGCCTCATTTGTTCTTCTTTTTCTAGTTTCATTAATTGTGAGTTTAGACTGCTCATGTGGGATTGTTCTTCTTTCCTGAGGTAGGGCTGTATTGCAATATACTTTCCTCTTAGCATGGCCTTTGCTGCCTCCCACAGATTTTGCAATGTTGAATTATTGTTGTCATTGTCTCCATATACTGCTTGATCTCTGTTTTTATTTGGTCATTGATCCATTGGTTATTTAGGAGCATGTTGTGAAGCCTCCATGTGTTTGTGGGATTTTTCATTATCTTTGCGTAATTTATTTCTAGTTTCATACCTTTGTGGTCTGAGAAACTGGTTGGTACAATTTCAATCTTTCTGAATTTACTGAGGCTTTTTTTGTGGCCTGGCGTATGATCTATTCTTGAAAATATTCCATGTGCACTTGAGAAGAATGTGTATTCTGCTGCTTTTGGGTGTAGAGTTCTGTAGATTTCTGTTAGGTCTATCCGTTCTAATGTGTTGTTCAGTGCCTCTCTCTCCTTACTTATTTTCTATCTGGTTCTGTCCTTCAGAGTGAGTGGAGTGTTAACGTCTCCTAGAATGAATGCATTGCATTCTATTTCTCCTTTTAATTTCGTTAGTATTTGTTTCACATGTGTAGGTGCTCCTGTGTTGGGCACATAGGTATTTATAATGGTTATATCTTCTTGTTGGCCTGACCCTTTAATCATGTAATGTCCTTCTTTGTCTCTTGTGACTTTCTTTGTTTTGAAGTCTATTTTGTTTGATACAAGTTCTGCAACTCCTGCTTTTTTCTCCCTATTAGTTGCATGAAATATCTTTTTCCATCCCTTCACTTTTAGTCTGTTTGTGTCTTTGGGTTTAAAGTGAGTCTCTTGTAGGCAGCATATAGATGGGTCTTGTTTTTTTATCCATTCAGTGACTCTGTGTCTTTTGATTGGTGCATTCAGTCCGTTTACATTTAGGGTGATTATCTATAGGTATATACTTATTGGCATTGCAGGCTTTAGATTCATGGTTACCCAAGGTTCAGGGTTAACCTCCTTACTATCTAAGAGTCTAACTTAACTTTTAATATGCTATTACAAACACAATCCGAAGGTTTTTTTTTTTCTTCCTCCTCCATTATTTATATTTTAGGTATCATATTCTGTACTCTGTCCTTCCCTTGATTGACTTTGAGGATAGTTAATTTAATTTTGCATTTTCTTAGTAATTAGCTATTCTACTTTCTTTACTGTGGTTTTATTACCTCAGATGACAGCTATTAAACCTTAGGAACACTTCCATCTATAGCAGTCCCTCCAAAATACACTGTAGAGATGGTTTGTGGGAGGTAAATTCTCTCAGCTTTTGCTTATCTGGAAATTGTTTAATCCCTCCTTCAAATTTAAATGATAACCTTGCCGGTTTAAGTATTCTTGGTTCAAGGCCCTTCTGCTTCATTGCATTAAATACATCATGCCACTCCCTTCTGGCCTGTAAGGTTTCTGTTGAGAAGTCTGATGATAGCCTGATGGGCTTTCCTTTGTATGTGATCTTATTTCTCTCTCTGGCTGCTTTTAATAGTCTGTTCTTATCCTTGATCTTTGCCAGTTTAATTACTATATGTCTTGGTGTTGTCTTCCTTGGGTCCCTTGTGTTGGGAGATCTGTGCATCTCCATGGCCTGAGAGACTATTTCCTTCCCCAGACTGCAGAAGTTTTCAGCAATTACCTCCTGAAAGACACTTTCTATCCCCTTTCCTCTCTCTTCCTCTTCTGGTACCCCTATAATGAGAATATTGTTCGGTTTGCATTGGTCACACAGTTCTCTCAATATTCTTTCATTCTTAGAGATCCTTTTTTCTCTCTGTGCCTCAGCTTCTTTGTATTCCTCTTGTCTAGTTTCTATTTCATTTATCATCTCCTCCACCATATCCAATCTGCTTTTAATACCCTCCATTGTGCTCTTCAACTATTGGATCTCTGACTGGAATTCATTACTGAGTTCTTGAATATCTTTCTGTACCTCCATGAGCATGTTTATGATTTTTATTTTGAACTCCCTTTCAGGAAGAGTCATGAGGTCGATGTCATTTAAATCTTTCTCAGGAGTTGTATTAATAATTTTACTCTGAACCAGGTTCCTTTGGTGTTTCATATTTGTATATGGTGCCCTCTCGTGCCCAGAAGCTCTACAGTCTGGAGCTGCTCAGCCCTGGAAGCAGTGTCGGGTGTTGCAGGGGAGTGGTATTGGTGTCTGGCGGGAGGAAAGGGCTGTTTTCTGCTTCCCAGCTGCTATTCCTGTCTCCACTGCCTGAACCAGTGGGCCGAGCACACATGTATAAGCCTCTATGCTTTGCATTTGTAGTTGCTGTAGACAGGGCTTCCCTCTGGCTGGCCTGACGCCAGGGTAGGGTTTGCTCGTTTGCGAGCCAGGTGGGGCTGGCCAGGAGAAAGGCGCAGTAGGCTGCGTATCACAGAGGGGGTCTTTGGATCTGTGTAGGCAGCCCGGGAGCTGGAGCACCTGAAGATCATCTAAGGAGGAAGATTTGTTTTTCCTCTTTAAATATGGGAGTCTATATGGCAAAGCTCCCAACCTGCTGGGCAGAGTGCACCTGGACAATTTTGTCTACCTGTCCTCTCTTCTGAGCAGTAAGCTCTGTGCAATCCTTGCCCCTTTAGCAGCCTTCTTGCTAAGGCTTCCTTGTTAGGAAGTCTCTCAGACTGCCCACCTTTCTTTTGTCCCACAGCAGCCAGATATGGATCCCAGCTTTCTGCAATTGGCTGGAATCTCAGTCTCTCCAGGAATTCTGCCTGTCTTAGCTTTCCAACCCTGTAATCATGGGAGTATCATGCAAGCACCATGAAATGTAGGTTTATCCTCCCAGAGCAGTTTTCTAGAGTTAGGTGTTCAGCAGTCTGAGGCCTCCACTCCTTCCCTGCTCTGTTTCTCTTCCTCCTGCAGGTGAGCTTGGGTGGGGAAAGTGCTTGGGTCTCGCTGGGCTACAGCTTTGTTATGTTACCCTGTTCTGTGAGGTCTGCTTTTTTCTCCAGGTGTATGCAGTGTGGTGCAGTCCTCTTTCCTGTTGGTCTTTCAGGATTAGTTGTATTAATTATATTTTCATATTATATGCGGTTTTAGGAGGAAACCTGTGTCTCACCTCTCATGCCGCCGTCTTTAATTCCCTAATCTCCTTCAACACTCTTTAAAGGAAGATAACAGCAACTAGAGACTTTCTGCCATATCATGCACATGTCTAACATTGAAAAGATTGTCACTGAGCATGCCAACTGTTGGTAAGGATGTGGAACAACTAGAAATGTCATTAGCTGACAACTGGTTGTGACATGGAGCAACTATTTTAGAAAACAGCTTTTCAGTTTTCAAGAATTAAACGTACGCCTACCATATGATCCAGCCTCTCCTCTGCTATGTATTTACACCTGAAAAAAAGATATATGTGCATACAAAATTTTTACATGGGTGTCCATAGCAATTTAATTTGTAATAACTAAAAACCTCCATGTAGTTTAATCTATCAACAGATGAATGGATAAACAAATTGTGACATTCATACAATGTAATAAAAAGGGATGGACAATACACATACACAACTGCATCAAAATAATTATGCTTAGTAAAAGAAGACATAAACGGTATTTACTTCATGATTCCACATATTTATATATCCATTCCACATATTCTTTATATTTCTAGATAATACTGACTGACTACAGTGACAGAAGATCAGCAGTAGCTTTGGGAAACAGAATAGTGGATGGAGGAATGAATGGATGGATGGATGGATGGATGGATGGATGGATGGATGGATGGATGGATTACAAAAGGCCACAAGGAAAGAAACCTTTTGAGGACAGTGAGTATGTTTTTTTATCTTGATGTGGTGATAATTTCAGATATTGTGTGTGTGTGTGTGTGTGTGAGTGTGTGTGAAGTCATCAAATTATACCATAAATATGTGCAGCTTATGGTACATCAATTTCACCCCAATAAAATTTTTAAAAATTACTAGGTGTATAGAAATGTAGGAACCTATAATAATGTATAAAGAAACTATAATATATAATATATAATAGAAACAAATTCCAAGATAAACCACATATTGGAATTAGCAGACAATAATTCTATAGATATAATGAATGAACATATCACAGATGAGTAATATAGCAGAGAATTGGAAACTATAGAACTAATTCTAGAACTGAAAAGTACAACATCTGAAGTGAGAAGTCCACTGGATAGAAAACAGCAGATTGGACACATGTGAACACTCAGTCAATAAAATTGAAAATAGATAAATAGAAATCATCTATTGTGAAAAAGCTAAATGAAATGTCAGAGAAAGAAAATACCCTGTGATTTCACTTACATGTGGAATCTAAAAACAAAACAAACTAAACAGAAATAGACTCATAAACACAGAGAATGGACTGGTGGTTGCCATATGGGAGAGAAGTGGGGGAATGGGTGAAATAAGTGAGGGGGGAAAAATTAGTGAGAATGTTTGATATCTTGATCTGGATGTTGGTTTACTGATTACATATACATGTTAAAATTCACTGAGTTGTACAGTAAGATTTGTGCATTTTATTGGATGTATCAATAATAAATGAATAAATAAAAAAATTGCAATGGACATATTATACTACAAAAAGAAAAGAAAAATCTAATATGAAAAAGAGAAAGACGAGTGAAAATTAAAACACGCTTACTTTAGAGAACTGTTTAGCAGCTTTTTAAATGTTTGAACGTTCACCAATGACTCAGCAATTCCCGTCCTAGTGTATTCCCTAGAGAAATAAAAACACACCCCTATAAAACTTGCATAGATTAATTCATGATAGCTTTACTCATAATAGTCAAACACTGGAAATAATCTAAATGTCCATGAACCAAGACTAGACTGTAGAATAGTTATGTAATGAGATGCTACTCAGCAACAAAAAAAGAAAGGACTACTGACACTGTCTCACAGATGTCATATTAAGTGAAAGAAACTGGACACCAAAGAGTACCTCCTGGATGGTCCCATTTCAGGAATTTCTAGAAAAGGCAAAGTAAACTCAAGGGAAAAATATCACAAAGTTAGTATCTCTGGGGAAGGTGTAATTATGTGGAAAAGTCTATAAAGAAACATTTTAAGATGGTGAAAATACTTTATTTTGCTATGGGTATGAATTACACATTAAAATACATTTATCAGAATTCATCATATCATACTGTAAAGATTTATGCATTTTATTTATGTAAATTTTACATTAAGAAAACATGAAAACAAAATGAAAAATGAAAAATACAATAGTAAGTCTTATACTGTAAAGATAATAAATATATACCTATAGTATGAATGGGGGAATGTACTGTCATGGTGCTGTGCATATGGCTACTTGTAGTTTATGATAAAATATTCAGTAATCACACCACCTTTGGATTCAAAGAGCTCTACTTTTCAGTTTAGACATAAGTGAAAATTATGTAACAACTAATGTAATTGATTCAAAACATGCTTTAAATAAAGACAGTGATTTTGTAGACATGAAGAGTTTAAATAAAACTCACAAAACATGACCAGAGAAAAATATTGGCAAGCATCTATATAAACTGATTCACCCTTGTATCTTTTTAAATAAGGAAAAATTTTAGACATTTCTAGAAACGGTAGAGCCAGGCACTGGAATTATCCAATTATGGCAGAACACCCTGGAGTATCCATTTTCCTAGCACATCTTTAGGGACATATCCCCCAGTGAAAAATTGGAAAAGTGGCAGGTTTTTCTCTCTGGTCCTCAGTCCCTGTCTTCTCCAGTCATGTTGGCACTAGAGTCCTTCTGCCTGTGATGCATCGGCAATGGAAAAGGGAGCCATAGACACCCCTTGTGTTCAGTTATTCTTCATTGGCTCTTGCCTTCCCCATTTCTGATCTATTCTTTCCTCCAACTAGCAGCAGTGATATTCAGCAGTTCTACGTTTACATCCCTGTGGATTGTGGACCGCTCAGAGAAAGCTCTGGATCATAAGGTAAACATTATCCAGTGGTCAATCCAAACTGAGGAAAGCATGTCCTGCTGCGCTAGCTTGAGGCTTCCCAGGGGTCTGTCCTGATGAGCAAACCTCTCACACTCACCACCACCCCCCCACCCCAGGGCATTTTTCTATTTGGCATTAGTCTACTTCATGCTGCAGTGTACAAGTCTGCCTAACTACCTCGAACTGGCCCCACTGGGTGATGGCTTGCACCGCTCTCCCCCTGCACTGCTGCAGCATCGCAGCGTCCCACCACAAGCGGGGCCTCCGCCTGTCCTTTGCCTCAAGCAGAAGCAGGAGGGAGCCCCAGGTGCAGCGCTCTTCAGACTCCCTTGCTTGGGAAGCACCTGATGATCTCTGTGCTGCCTGCGGTGGACTTCCACACAAGTAGTGGCGCAAGGATTAAAGGCTTTTTTCCTCCCCGCATTCAAGGACCCAAGTCAATCTCTTCACCAGGAATTGGCAGAAAGAAATTAATTCGTGTTTATTCACACCCATGTGTACTCAGCTTTAGCTCTCCCTGCCCATATGCCAGTATATCTCAAAGAAGCTCCTGTGTTTATTTCTAAAATGCTGTTTTTAGTAGAGGGCATCTACCCATTTCTGTAAAAGTGTAAAAATCTACCAACCTTGAACATTGGAGAGTCGCGTCTCCAGGGCTTCTTAAAACAGAACTCCCCACTCTGCCTTAAAATGCCCCTTGTTCTGCCTTCTCAGTGCCCTTCTCCCTGGGAGGTTAGGTACATCAGCTGCTCCCCTTCAACCCTGCCCATCTCAGGCCACAGGTCTGTTTTGCAACTGAATAAAGCTGACTGCTCCATGAACCCTTGGCCTTGCAAACTGATCTGAGATGATTATGCTACCACATCATTAAATAGTGCACAATTCACTTCGCTGTGAGATCTGATTTATGCACTAGGGATCATGAAACGTGGCACTGAGCAATCCAAATTCTCTAATTACGCTTGGCATTACAAAGAAGGAAAAGTTACTTTTCGCTCCCCTTTTTAACATAAGAAGTATAAAATTATTCTGAAGGAACAAAGTTGATTTTTCCCCCTAACAAATGTAGTTTTACAATTTCTATAGGAAATCAAAGTATCTATTTGTAATCATCTACTATTCATAGTCTAGGAAAAGCTTTAATAAGAAAAGGCAAAAAGTACCACTATTGCATGCTAACGTGTATTTCTTAACTTGCTTCCTTTTACACACCTTCATTCAAATAATAGACCTGAAACACCATAGAATTTAAACTGATCAACTCTCTGTATGTGGTTGAAGGGCAGGTTGCTTTTCCATGAGCTTAGCATTTCCTGCTCCTGTCCTCTTTAAGCAAGAAAGAATATTTGCAGTAGTTGATTTGTAAGTTTCACAGGGAACAAAGGGCTGTCTGTACATGTGGTCCAAGTAGTGATTAATCTCCAAGTAAGAATGGAAACATGGCAGATAGAGGAAGCCATACTAGTTAGTTCTTAATACAAAAGGTTAACTATGGATATTAAGCAAGAAGCAACATAGTCTGATACAAATTAACTTCCACTTTTTATTCCCAAGGAAGGAAAAATTGGCCTTTTATATCTTCAGGTAATTACCCCTACAAAAATGTGATTTTCAAGGTCTTTTAACAAACCAGTGAATCTGACCTGAAATAGAGAGCATATGATGAAGCTCTGAAATGTGATTGCTTCCTAGAAATTCATGTATTCATTCACTGAAAGAAGTTATTGATTACCAATAATTTATAAGGCACTATACTAAGTATTTAAATCTACAGGAGAATAAAAAAGCTTCCACTGAATACATCTGAGATGACTAAAAACCTCAGAAAATATGGCTAGGCAGTGAGAATAAAATCTGAGCATTACTGGCCTGACCTTAATAGATTATTTAATTTATGCTTCATTTCCTTCATCATAAAATGACTCACTGATTTATTCAAGAAAGGCCTTCTAGGCTTTGATTAATTTCATCAGTTAAGTAGAGAGACATATCACTAAAAGAAACTCATAAATGGTCTAGAGATTCTTAATTAAAACATAAAAGTTCAAAAAAAAAAAGAAAGGCCTTCTAGGAATTCACATTAAAAATAACTTATAAATTGGTAATCGGTATAATTGTTCAATGCAGTGACTTGCACAATGTCAAATAAAGATACAGAGCAACTGGAACTCTTACGCTGTTAGTGAAAGTATGAATTGTTGCCATCTCTTGGAAAGTAAATTGTAATTATCTTGCAAAATTGAACATGAACAGACTTTGTGACATAAGTGTGAGCAGAAACCACTAACAGAACCACTACAAATTTATGCTCCCTTTCCATGGTGTAGAGGTGTTGGGAAGCTGCTGCTGAGACAGGGACTGGAATTTTCTAGCTTCTTCCTGTCTAGTTTGGATTGTATGATTGGTATGATATATATATATATATATATATATATATATATATATATATATACATCCAACTGTAAATCTAGTTAATGGGATGGGATTATTTTTCACTTGAAATAGATTTTAAAATAAACTCAAAGAATAAATGTATCCAAATAGTGAAGAAATTACTTTTGAAGAGAAATAAAACACTGTGATACAATATAAAAACCAATACAAATCCTTAGAAAAGAAAATCAAGAAATAACCATTTGTCTATTTTTTTAAGAAGGGCAAATACCTGGCCTTATGTAATTAAATGTCTGTTTTAGTGTATCTTAAGACTACTGACTTAATACTTGAGAAATGTCCCGATTTTAGAGATGATTGTCTCATTGAAGCATAAAACTTAATGTTGAGGTTAGGCTAACCTTGATTATTAGTTATGAGAAATGACATTCATTTTCAAATGTTGGATTTAGAAAATAACATTTTGCCACATTTTATTATAAAGAGCAATATTGGTTAAGTTGTAAATAGCTCTTGTTGTTCATTTAAAATTGTAGGCTATATTGGAAACAAAAGTTTATTTTTGACAGGTAATAATCAAACTGATGATATATCATTATTCATCTACCTCCAAAACACTCAAATAAAAAAGGACTGAGAATATATTCTTAAAATTATAGCTGAAAAACTCCTTTCTGTAAAAAAATATATATATATATTTACAAGTAGAAGTTATCTGAGAAGATTAATTCAAAACACAATGCAGAATATCAATTTGTTGTGAGAATCATAGTGCTGTGATTCAGTTGAAAAATTTCCAAGAGCAAATGGCCAAGAACAGAGGGCAGGCCTCTTCAGTGTCAAATATCAAAAGAACTGCCTAAGCAAAGATGTAAGATTAATAGAGGATTCACCTCCGTTTTAGTCTCAAAGGGGAGTGGGGAACAGCTGGCCTCTACAGCAAAACTCTAGTCTAAGACCCTATCAATTTCTGCCTTTGCTGAAGTCTCTCAGCCTCAAATACTAGTTTAGATAAGGTTGCAGATGCACTCATAGGTTCAGGAGCTTAGGCTCTGAAAGTAGTGCCAACATATAATTTATATTCTGTGTGCATTAAGAGAGATGAATATAAATACCAAAGTAAGCTAGAAAAAGAGCAAGAGAAAATTGACCTGTAGTTAAGACTTAAAATGTTATTTTAGTTTTAACATAATGTTTGGGATTTCAGACTTCCCTAAGATAATGGTGGATCCTTAAGTAGCAATCTGTCCACACACCCTCCAAAGACTGTACAGATCCCTAAGGAAGTTTATGAAAGCACCCATAACTTCCATCTAGAGCCAAACTGAGAGAAAGAGAACACATAAACTTCAATTTATATGTAACTGAGGAAATAATAAGAAGATTCTATTTTTTTAAAAAGCAAGAGTATAGTGGGGTCCTGCAGTTGGTGAAAATGTTATCCTGAGAAAGAGGGTTTTGCCTCAACCATAGTCTGAGCCTTGCTGAAGCAGAGCCAGAGCTCCTGCAGAACTGGGGGGAGAAAGAGACATGGAAGCTGCAGGACCAGCGGTGGTGATCTGGGGAGGGTATTGCTTAGGGCTGATGGGAAATAATCTGAAAGAAGTAGATATCCCCTGGGGGCTTGGTAGTGCATGGAAACAAGGAAAAAATGGTGGAAACTAAGGATATCATAAAAAGTAAGAGAATCACAGAAGTAGAAGACATACCAAAAGAAACAAGGGTCTCATTTGCTAAAGATTTTCTATTTCCATGTATCAACAGAGGAGAATGTTCTTCAACTAAGAAACCTAGTAAGCTGCCCAAACCCTTCATAGTGTTCCATAGGGACACTTGCTGTTTTTGATCTAGGAAAACCCGAGACGTTTTAAATGGTCAGAAAGCCAGACAACCTGCATAGTACCTTACAAAGTAAATTCTAATAAATTCAGCTTTCCTTTATAAGAAGTTGTCTGATGGTTTTTTGAGGAGTTCCACCCCAGTACAGCACTGTACAATTCCTGTTCAGTCTCCTGCCTAACTCCTTTAATCCTCCTTCTCTGCTCTGTAGGATTTATGGTATTTATGGAAGCAAAATTACTTTCACATTCTTGTACAAATAGAAATGTAACTTCTCTATTGGGAGTATTCCCTCCTTTTTAGCCATCTCAAGGAGAAGCTGTTTTCCTTCACCAGCCCCAACCACTCTCCTGGGCCTGTGGGTGAGATGGGTGTTCCTCATTTCCCTCTCAAAACATTTTCAATCTTACACACACACAAAGGCCTTACCATGAAACTCAAGCCATCATATTATGTCATGTTAGCCCTTAATTTTGCTGCCATCTATCAACACCTACATTGTTTCCCCTCATGTGTCAACAATTTTAGCTGCTTGCCCACTGTTATTCCCTCCAGTAGCTACACCTGCCTTAATTCATGACAATTTCAAAATACAAAAGCAATCTTTCCAGAATACTCAACCTTGCAGTTCCTGAGACTTCTCTCCTCCAGTGGTCTTTCATCAACTCTTCCTCCAAAACTCCTTCCCGTGGTCATACGGTACACCTTATCTTTATAAATAATTGCTGTTCAACCATAAATTCAGTTTGTTTGTTTGTTTTTGTAATCCATTGGCTCTTTACTCAATTATCCTTTTATGCCTGAGCTCTTTGTTACAAACTCACACTAAGAAAAGCTTTCTCCTCTCTCTTGGTAGTTTGGTCTGGAAATAAAAAAAAAGAGAGAGAGAGAGAACCACACCCTGCCACTCTGTGTCAGAGGAAAGCAAGGCAGTCTGAGAGGCTTCCTAGCAGCAAGAGGGCTACTGAAGGGGTGGGGTTTGCACGGAGTTGCTGTGCAGGAGAAGGGAGAGCTGGACAAGGTTATCTGGGTGCGCTCTGCCCAGCTGGTTGGGAACTTTGGGGAGCTTCAGGTGCTCCATCCCCTGGCTGCCTACTCAGCTCCTAGGCCCCCCACTGTGACACACAGCCAGCCAAGCCTTCCTACTGGCCTGCAGGCACCTGCTCGCAAACCTGCAGTCACTGCGCAGGCCTCAGGCCAGCCAGAGGGAGGCCCCGCCTACAACAGCTAGAGACAAAAAGCAAAGAGGTTTACATGTGTGTGCTTGGCCCATTGGCTCTGACACTGGAGACAGGCATCACAGACGGAAATCAGAAAACAGATCTTTCCTCCCCCCTAGGCACCAGCTCGGCTCCCCTACATCCCCCAACCTCACTCTAGGGGCTGAGCAGCTCCAGAGACTGGAGTTTCTACACACTAGTGGGCACCACACAGAAATATGAAATGACAAAAGAACACGGTTCAGGCCAAAATCTCACAAACCCCAGAAACAGGGCCAAATGAAACCGAACTCACCAATCTTCCTGAAAGAGAGTTCAAAATAAAAATTATAAACATGCTTATGGAGGTACAGAAAAATATTCAAGAACTCAGGAACAAATTTAAGTTGGAGATTCAATCATTAAGAAATTCCGTAACTGAAATGAAACATACAATGGAGGGTTTAAAAGCAGATTACATGTAGTAGAAGAGGCAGTAAATGGAATAGAAATTAGAGAAGAGGAATACAAAGAAGCCGAGGCACAAAAAGAAAAAAGGATCTCTAAGAATGAAAGAATATTGAGAGAACTGTGTGATCAACCAGAATGGAACAATATTCACATTATAGGGGTACCAGAAGAAGAAGAGAGAGAAAAGGGGATAGAAAGTGTCATTGAGGAGGTAATTGCTGAAAACTTCCCCAATCTGGGTAAGGAGATAGTCTCTCAAGCCATGGAGGTGCACACATCTCCCAACACAAAGAACCCAAGGAAGACAACATCAAGACATATAATAATTAAAATGGCAAAGATCAAAGATAAAGACAGACTTTTAAAAGCAGCTAGAGAGAGAAATAAAATCATACAAAGGAAAGCCCATCAGGCTATCATCAGACTTCTCAACAGAAACCTTACAGGCCAGAAGGGAGTGGCATGATGTATTTAATGCAATGAAGCAGAAGGGCCTTGAACCAAGAATACTTTACCTGGCAAGGTTATCATTTAAATTTGAAAGAGGGATTAAACAATATTCAGATAAGCAAAAGCTGAGAGAATTTACCTCCCACAAACCATCTCTACAGTGCATTTTGGAGGGACTCCTGTATATGGAAGCATTCCTAAGGCTAAAAAGATGTCACCCAAGGGAAGAAAAATAGTACAGAATATGATTCATAACATACAAAGAATGGAGGAGGAAGAAAAAGGAGGAAGAAAAAGGAAGAAAAAAAAACCTTTAGGTTGTGTTTGTAATAGCATATGAAGTAAGTTAAATTAGACTGTTAGATAGTAAGGGAATTGCCCTTGAGCCTTTGGTAACCACGAATCTAAAGCCTGTAATGCCAATAAGTACGTACCTATTGATAGGCACCCTAAATGTAAATGGTGTGAGTGCACCAATCAAAAGACATAGAGTTACTGAATGGATAAAAAAACTAGATCCATCTATAGGCTGTCTACAAGAGACTCACTTCAAACCCAAAGACATACACAGACTGAAAGTAAAGGGATGGAACAAGATATTTCATGCAATTAATAAGGAGAAAAAAGCAGGAATTGCAGTACTTGTATCAGACAAAATAGACTTCAAAACGAAGAAAGTCACAAGAGACAAAGAAGAACATTACATAATGATAAAAGGGTCAGTCCAACAAAAGGATATAACTATTATAAATATCTATGCACCCAACACAGGAGCACCTACATATGTGAAAAACAAATACTAACAGAATTAAAGGGGGAAATAGAATGCAATGCATTCATTTTATGAGACTTCAACACACCCTCACTCCAAAGAACAGATCAACCAGACATAAAATAAGTAAAGAGACAAAGGCACTGAACAACATATTAGAACAGATGGACCTAACAGATATCTACAGAACACTCCATCCAAAAGCCACAGGATACACATTCCTCTCAAGTGAACACGGAACATTTTCAAGAATTGATCATATATTAGGCCACAAAAAGAACCCCAGTAAATTCAAAAAGATTGAAATTGTACTAACCAGCTTCTCAGATCACAAAGGTATGAAACTAGAAATAAATTACACAAAGAAAATGAAAAAGCCCACAAACACATGGAGGCTTAATAACATACTCCTAAATAATCAATGGATCAATGACCAAATAAAAACAGAGATGAAGCAGTATATGGAGACAAATGACAACAATAATTCAACACCATAAAATCTGTGGGATGCAGCGAAGGCTGTGCAAAGAGGGAAATATATTGCAATACAGGCCTGCCTCAGGAAAGAAGAACAATCCCAAATGAACACTCTAAATTCACAATTAATGAAACTAGGAAAGAAAGAACAAATGAGGACCAAAGTAAGTAGAAGGAGGGATATAATAAAGATTAAAACAGAAATAAATAAAATCGAGAAGAATAAAACAACAAATCAATGAAACCAGGAGCTGGTTCTTTGAGAAAATAAACAAAATAGATAAACCCCTAGCCAGGCTTTTCAGGAGAAAAAGAGAGTCTACTCACATAAACAGAATCAGAAATGAGAAAGGAAAAATCAGTACGGACACCGCAGAAATACGAAGAATTATGAGAGAATACTATGAAAAAATATATGCCAACAAACTGGATAACCTAGAAGAAATGGACAACTTTCTAGAAAAATACAACCTTCTGAGGCTGACCCAGGAAGAAACAGAAACTCTGAATAGAACAATTATGAGCAAAGAAATTGAATTGGTAATCAAAAAACTACCTAAGAACAAAATGCCTTGTCCAGATGTTTTCACTGCTGAATTTTATCGAACATTTAGTGAAGACCTAATACTCATCCTCATTAAAGTTTTCCAAAAAGTAGAAGAGGAGGGAATACTCCCAAACTCATTCTACGAGGCCAACATCACTCTACTACCAAAACCAGGCAAAGACACCACAAAAAAAGAAAATTACCGACTAATATCCCTAATGAACATAGATGGAAAAATACTCAACAAAATATTAGCAAACCGAATTCAAAATTACATCAAAAAGGTCATCCATCATGATCAAGTGGGACTCATCCCAGGGATGCAAGGATGGTACAACATTTGAAAATCCATCAACATCATCCACCACATCAACAAAAAGAAGGACAAAAACCACATCATCGTCTCCACAGATACTGAAAAAGCATTTGACAAAACTCAACATTCATTCATAATAAAAACTCTCAACAAAATGAGTATAGAGGGCAAGTACCTCAACATCATAAAGGTCATATATGACAAACCCACAGCCAATATTATACTTAACAGCGAGAAGCGAGAAGCTTTTCCTTTAAGATCGGGAACAAGACAGGGATGCCCACTCTTCCCCACTCTTATTCAACATAGTTCAGGAGGTCCTAGCCATGGCAATCAGACGACACAAATAAATAAGAGGCATCCAGATTGGCAAAGAAGAACTCAAACTGTCCCTGTTTGCAGATGACATGATGATGTATATAAAAACCCTAAAGAATCCACTCCAAAACTACTAGATCTAATATCTGAATTCAGCAAAGTTGTGGGATACAAAATTAATACACAGAAATCTGTTGCATTCCTATACACTAACGATGAACTAGCAGAAAGAGAAATCAGGAAAAGAATTCCATTCACAATCGCATCCAAATGAATAAAATACCTAGGAATAAACGTAACCAAGGAAGTGAAAGATGTATACCCTGAAAACTACAAGACACTCTTAAGAGAAATTAAAGAGGACACTAATAAATGGAAATTCATCCCATGCTTTGGCTAGGAAGAATTAATACTGTCAAAATGGCCAACCTGCCTAAAGCAATCTACAGATTCAATGCAATCCCTATCAAAATACCTACAGCATTCTTCAATGAACTAGAGCAAATAGTTCTAAATTCATATGGAACCACAAAAGACCCAGAATAGCCAAAGCAATCCTGAGAAGGAAGAATAAAGCAGGGGAGATTACTCTTCTGACTTCAAGCTCTACTACAAAGCCACAGTAATCAAGACAATTTAGTACTGGCACAAGAACAGACCCATAGACTAATGGAACAGACTAGAGAGCCCAGATATAAACCCAGCCATATATGGTCAATTAATATACGATAAAGGAGCTATGGATATACAATGGGGAAATGACAGCTTCTTTAACAGCTGGTGTTGGCAAAACTGGACAGCTACATGTACGAGAATGAAACTAGATTACTGTCTAACCCCACACACAAAAGTAAACTCAAAACGGATCAAAGACCTGAATGTAAGTCATGAAACCATAAAACTCTTCGAAAAAAATATAGGCAAAAATCTCTTGGACATAAACATGAGCAACTTCTTCATGAACATATCTCCCCAGGCAAGGGAAACAAAAGCAAAAATGAACAAATGGGACTATATCAAACTAAAAAGCTTCTGTACAGCAAAGGACACCATCAGTCTAACAAAAAGACATCCTACACTATGGGAGAATATATTCATAAATGACATATCTGATAAGGGGTTGACATCCAAATTATATAAAGAGCTCACACACCTCAACAAACAAAAAGCAAATAAGCCAATGAAAAAATGGGCAGAGGAGCTGAACAGACACTTCTCCAAAGATGAAATTCAGATTTATGTGCCAAATTCAGATTTCATGGGCCAACAGGCACATGAAAAGATGCTCCACATCACTAGTCATCAGAGAAATGTAAATTAAAACCAGAATGAGATATCACCTCACACCAGTTAGAATGGCCGCCATCCAAAAGACAATCAACAACAAATGTTGGCGAGGATGCGGAGAAAGGGGAACCCTGCTACACTTCTGGTGGGAATGTAAATTAGTTCAGCCATTGTGGAAAGCAGTATGGAGGTTCCTCAAAAACTCAAAATAGAAATATTATTTGACCTAGTAATTCCACTCCTAGGAATTTACCCTAAAAATGCAGCAGCCCAGTTTGGAAAAGACATATGCACCCCTATGTTTATCGCAGCACTATTTACAATAGCCAAGACATGGAAGCAACCTAAGTGTCCATCAGTAGATGTATGGATAAAGAAGATGTGGTATATATACACAATGGAATATTATTCAGCCATAAGAAGAAAACAAATCCTTCCATTTGCAACAACATGGATGGAGCTAGAGGGTATTATGCTCAGTGACATAAGCCAGGTGGAGAAAGACAAGTATCAAATGATTTCACTCATCTGTGGAGTATAAGAACAAAGAAAAAGCAAAACAGCAGCAGACTCATGGAACCCAAGAATGGACTAACAGTTACCAAAGGGAAACGGACTGGGGAAGATGGGTGGGAAGGGAGGGATAAGGGGAAAAAGGGCTTTACAATTAGCACACATAATGTAGTGGGATTGGGGGTGGGGTGGGGTGATATTGGGAAGGCAGTATAACCCAGAGAAGACAAGGAGTTATTCTATAACATCCTCCTACGTGATGGACAGTGATTGCAATGGGGTATGTGGTGGGGATGTCATCATAGGGGGAGTCTAGTAACCATAATGTTGCTTATGTAATTGTATATTAATAATAGCAAAATAAAAAATAAAAATAAAAAAGAGGTATGTCAGAATTTTAACTCTGAATGGAACTGTCTGCATTTATGCTATTTTTTTTTGTTCTTAGCTTTTTCTTTTTTTAATTTATTTTAATTTATTTAATTTAATTATATGAGCAACATTGTGGTTACTAGATTCCCACTATTTTCAAGTCCCCACCACATACCCCATTATAGTCATCAGCATAGTAAGATGCTGTAGAGTCACATAAATTCAGTTTTACGCATTCTACTCAGTTACCACCATCTCCTGTCTTCCCAATGTACTCCTTCTGATTGTCTGACCCCAACAATCCTTTGAGCTTATTGGATCTTCCAGTTTGTTAATCCTACTGCCTTTTAACTCTTTCTCTCCTCAGTGCTTTCCTCCTCTCTTCATCCAGTTTGAATTTTGTAGACAACAATTAAATCACATCCTATGTATGTCCTACACCTGTTCTTCTCTCAGTTCTTTATGTATATGTTGCATCTCTCAATATTGTACATCACAAAAAAAACAACTCTGGCTACATTGATCTCTCCACTTGCTCTGTGTTAGTTCTTATGAACTGATAATAACAGCATAAAAATATAAAACCATATTCATGACCATACACTTCCTGTGAGCTACCAATGCTGTCAGACCATCATGTATCACAGGTCTATTCATTCTCACCTTCTCTTGAAAGCCTTTATATTTCTCTGTTTTTCTCAAACCACCCAAACCTCCTTTCCTTTCCAGGTGATGACCTGCTTTCTTCCTGAGAAAATTAAGCAATCACAATAGAACTTTCACAGACTCCTACCCCCACATCTACTTGCATACAGTATCTGCCCTCATAGTTTGCTTTCCCATGTGTTTCCACTGATCAACTCCCCGTATTCCATTTGAAGGTAAATCTCACTTGTGTTCTTGATCCACGCTCTTGTTGACTACCCAAAAATATAGCCCTCACTCCATTCATGTCCTTGCTTCCTCTTTGTCACCCAAACTGCTTTTCCAAGGTCATCAATGGTATTCTCATTGCTCAACTAATGTTCAGTTCTCATTCCTCACCTTCCTTTACTTACCAGTGGCATCTGATGAGGTCACTCATGCTCGTCTCCTTGATATACTTTTATTTGTTTTCCAGGACGTAACACTCCTGATCAGTTGCTCTTTCTCGGCGCATATTGCAGGCTCCTCTTCCCGCTCTTAGATGTGAGAGCGTGCCTGGGATCCATCCTCGGTTGTATTCTGTATCTGTTCTCATTGCCTTGCTCATGATATCCAGTCTCAAGGCTAAAAACACCATCTATATGCTAGTGGGCAGCTTGCTCCTGAACTCCAGATTACTGTTACCAATTACACATTATATTGGAAGTCTAATAGGTATCTCAAACCCAATATGTCCAACACTGAGCTTTCAATCTAACCTATAGCATATGTTCCACCTATTCCCTTCCCCATCTCAGTTAATGATAATGTTATCCTTCCAGACTCTAGGCCAAAAAAATCCCTTGGAGTAAGCTTTTACTTCTCTTCTTTCAAACCCACATTTAAATCTGATTTTTGCAAATATTATTTGTAATTATGTTTTATGACTTTTGAAACTGAGTTATATACAATGAAGAACAGAAAGCAGATTTAAAAAAAATAATTTAAGTACCTACATAACCACGATCCAGATTGAGGTGTAGAGCATTATCACCACCCTCAGAAGCCTACCTCATTTCCTTTTAAGGCCGATACACCCTCTTTTGTCCTTTATCAAAATATAGAGTAACCAATCTTCTGACTTTTATCACAATGGATTAGTTTAGTCTGTTCTTGACATTCATGTAATGAACTATACAATTTGTATGCTTTTTCCCTCAACATATGTCTGCTAGATGTTATTACATGTATTCTGTAATTCTTTTTTTTCCCATTTCTGTGAGCATTTCATTTATTCACTGTTTAGTTGATGAATTTGTGGAATATTTTCAGATTTTTGCTATTATGAATAAAGCTAAAATGAACATTCTTACATATCTTTTGATAAACATATGCAATCATTCTATTGGATATATACTTAGAAGTATAACTGCTATGTAATAGAGTATATGTGTGATCAGCATTAATAGATTCTGTCAAAGAATTGTTCAAAATGATTGATTCAATTTGCCCTCCTCAGCAATGTATGGCAGTCAGAGTTCCTGTATATGCTTGTCACACTAGATACAGTCAGTTCTTTTAATTTTAGCCATTCTTTTGGGTCTATATTGGCATTTTATTATGGCTTTCAAATGCATTCCTGATGGCTAATTCCACTGATCACCTTTTCATATGCATATCTTCCGTGTGTGTTCTCTTTTATAAAGACCTGTTCACACCTTTGGGCCACAGTTACTTTTCTATTGATTTATTGGAATTTTGTATGGTCTGGATATGGGTCCTTTGATATATGTATTGAAAATAACCTTTTCAAGCCTATGGCTTACTTTTTATTTTTATTAGTCTCTTGATGGATAGAACTTCTTAATGTTATGAAGTATAATTCATCAATCTTTTCTTTTATGGTTAGTGTTTTTTTGTTGTAGTTTGGGTCCCTTGCCTACTCCAAGGTTGTGAAGATAATCTCCTAAATTTTCTTCTGGGAACATTATTGTTTACCTTACACATTTCAGTTAACTTCAGACCTATCTCAAGTTAATTTTTGTATATTGAGTGACTTAGGTGTTAAGATTCCTTTTTTTCACACAGATATCTAATTGGTCTGTTATCATTTACTTAGATCTTTAGTTTCTCTCAGCAATGTCTAGTCTTTTGTGTAAAGTTCTTACACATATTTTACTAGATCTATTCCTAGGCATTTGGTTTTTTGGAGACTTTTATATGAACCTTTGTACCTCATTTCCTATTTGTTTGTTCATATTATATAGAAATACAATTGATTTTTTAATACTGATCTTTTATTAAATGGTCTTACTAAATTCACTAATGAATTCTAATGATTTGTAGATTCCTTTGCATCTTCAAGATATTCAAATATGTTATCTGCAGATAATGACCATTTTACTTTTTCCTGTCTGATCATATAGATTTCATTTCTTTCTCTTGAATTTTCACAGTGTTGATTAGTTCCAGTAAAATTTGAACAGAAGTGGGGGTATTGGATGAATTTATCTTATTACAAACTCATGGGCAAATGTTCAATATTTATCAAAAAGAATGTTAACTATAGGTTTTTGTGAACATAACTTTTTTAGGTGAAAGAGGAACTCTTTTATTCCTAGTTTGTTGAGATTATTTTTTTGTCATAAATTGATGTTGAATTTTATCAAATGCCTTTTCTGAGTCTATTAAGACGATGCTATGATTTTGTCATTTATTGTCTTAATGTGGTCAGTTACAGTGACTTGATATTCTTACATAGAAACTGCCTCACTCCACTGCAATACACTTTACTTAGTCACGATGAATTATATATTGCTGGATTTGACTTGGCAATATTTTGTTCAAGTTTTGTGCATCTATTCCCAGGAAGAAATTGTCCTGTAATTTTTCTTCCTTGTATTGTCTTTGCCAATTATTATCTTTAGTTATCAAAAATGGGAAGTATTCCTTTTTTATTCTCTTCTCGAAGACATTTTGCACATTGGAATGATTTCTTCTTAAATGTCTGCAATGATGAGTCCATCTGGGACTGGAGTTTTCTTTGTGCAAGAGTTTGAAAGTTGTGGCTTCAAATTCTTAACAGGTATAGGAATATTCAGAATTTCTATTTTTATGTCAGTTTTAGAAACAGGGACAGCTTCTTGGACATACAGCCTGTATAGTCACCATGTCCTTACAAGAGTCTTGCATTTGGTTTAATGCTTTATTGTCACCATCTTTAAATTCTTAATTTTTTTAACAAGGAATCCCTCATTCACATTTTGCAGTAAACCTCTCAAATGATGTAGTTATCCATGTTTTGTCAGTTGTGTCTTTAAAGGTGTTTGCCCATTTCATCTAAGCTCAAATTTATTGGCATGAATTTGTTAATATACATTGATTCTATTTTCAGTATCTTTAGGATTTATAGTATTGTCTACATTTGTGATATTGATCATTTATGTTCTTTCTCTCTTTATTCTTTAAAATCATGCTGATAACAAAATATTAATCTTTTTAGACAGTTTTTTACTTTGTTCATTTTCTGAAAACTGTGTCTGCTTTTAAGCATTTTCACTACTGCTATTACCTTTACTAAAGTCCTTTCTTCTACTTTTTTGGAGAGTGCTTAAATATATCTTTAATTTATAGTTTATTTTCTAATTTATTGAGATGAAACATTGATTTTCAACTTTTCTTCTTTTTCAATATACTGATTTAGAGATAAAAAATTTTCCTTTGATCACCATCTTAATTGTATCACAGAGTTTTTGATATGTCAGATTTTATTTTCATTGAATTGAAAATATATTTCATTGTGATTTCTTCTTTTTTTCTGGTATCATTAATATACACTTACATGAGCAACATAGTGGTTACTAGATTCCCCCATTATCAAGTCACCACCACATACCCCATCAGTGTAGTAAGATGCTATAGAATCACTACTTGTCTTCTCTGTATTATACTGCCTTCCCCGTGCCCCCCCACTACATTATGTGTGCTAATCATAATGCCCTTTTTTACCCTTATCCTTCCCTTCCCACCCATCTTCCCCAGTCACTTTCCCTTTGGTAACTGTTAGTCCATTCTTGGATTCTGGAGTCTGCTGCTGTTTTGTTCCTTCAGTTTTTTTCTTTGTTCTTATACTCCACAGATGAGTGAAAGCAGTTGATACTTGTCTTTCTCTGCCTGGCTTATTTCACTGAGCATAATACCCTCTAGCTCCATCCATGTTGTTGCAAATGGTAGGATTTATTTTCTTCTTATGGCTGAATAATATTCCATTGTGTATATGTACCACCTCTTCTTTATCCATTCATCTACTGATGGACACTTAGGTTGTTTCCGTATTTTGGCTATTATAAATAGTGCTGCAATAAACATAAGGGTGCATATGTCTTTTTCAAACTGTGCTGCTGCATTCTTACGGCAAATTCCTAGGAGTGGAATTCCTGGGTCAAATGCTATTTCTATTTTGAGTTTTTTGAGGAAATTCCACACTGCTTTCCACAATGGTTGAACTAATTTACATTCCCACCAGCAGTGTTGGAGGGTTCCCCTTTCTCCACATCCTTGCCAACATATGTTGTTGTCTTTTGGATGGCGGCCATTCTAACTGGTGTGAGGTGATACCTCATTGTGGTTTTAATTTGCATTTCTCTGATGATTAGCAATGTGAAGCATCTTTTCATGTACCTGTTGGCCATCTGAATTTCTTCCCTGGAGAAGTGTCTATTCAGATCCTCTGCCCATTTTTTTAATTGGATTATTTACTTTTTGTTTGTTGAGGTGCATGAGCTCTTTGTATATTTTGGATGTCAATGCCTTATCAGATACGTTATTTATGAATATATTCTCCCATACTGTAGGATGTTTTTGTTCTACTGATGGTGTCCTTTGCTATACAGAAGCTTTTTAGTTTGATATAGTCCCACTTGTTCATTTTTGCTTTTGTTTCCCTTGCCCATTGACATATGTTCATGAAGAAGTTGTTCATGTTTATATTCAAGAGAGTTTTGCCTATGTTTTCTTCTTAGAGTTTTATGATTTCATGACTTACATTCAGGTCTTTGATCCATTTGAGTTTACTTTTGTATATGGAGTTAGACAGTAATACAGTTTAATTCTTTTACATGTAACTGTCCAATTTTGCCAACACCAGCTGCTGAAGAGGCTGTCATTTCCCCACTGTATATCCATGGCTCCTTTATCATATTAATTGACCATATATGCTTGGGTTATTATCTGGATTCTATTCTGTTCCACTGGTCTATGGGTCTCTTCTTGTGCCAGTACCAAATTGTCTTAATTACTGTGGCTTTGTAGTAGAGCTTAAAATTGGGAAGTGATCCCCCCTGCTTTATTCTTCCTTCTCTGTATTGCTTTGGGTATTCAGGGTCTTTTGTGCTACCATATAAATTTTAGAACTATTTGTTCCAGTTCGTTGAAGAGTACTGTCAATATTTTGATAGGGATTGCATTGACTCTGTAGATTGCTTTAGGCAGGATGGCCATTTTGACAATATTAATTCTTCCTAGCCAAGAGTATGGGATGAATTTCCATTTATTAGTGTTTTCGTTAATTTCTCTTAAGAGTGTCTTGTAGTTTTCAGGGTATACATCTTTCACTTCCTTGGTTACGTTTATTCCTAGGTATTTTATTCATTTGGATGTGATTGTGAATGGAATTCTTTTCCTGATTTCTCTTTCTGCTAGTTCATCATTAGTGTATAGGAATGCAACAGATTTCTGTGTATTAATTTTGTATCCCACAACTTTGCTGAATTCAGATATTAGATCTAGTAGTTTT
The DNA here is from genome assembly GCA_032199065.1 of Smutsia gigantea. NCBI lineage: Eukaryota > Metazoa > Chordata > Mammalia > Pholidota > Manidae > Smutsia > Smutsia gigantea. The sequence continues at coordinate 546,943 of JAVSCE010005163.1, read as the reverse complement.
GGAGTGGATTCTTTAGGGTTTTTATATACATCATCATGTCATCTGCAAACAGGGACAGTTTGAGTTCTTCTTTGCCAATCTGGATGCCTCTTATTTATTTGTGTCGTCTGATTGCCGTGGCTAGGACCTCCTGAACTATGTTGAATAAGAGTGGGGAGAGTGGGCATCCTTGTCTTGTTCCCGATCTTAAAGGAAAAGCTTCTCGCTTCTCGCTGTTAAGTATAATATTGGCTGTGGGTTTGTCATATATGGCCTTTATGATGTTGAGGTACTTGCCCTCTATACCCATTTTGTTGAGAGTTTTTATTATGAATGAATGTTGAGTTTTGTCAAATGCTTTTTCAGTATCTGTGGAGACGATGATGTGGTTTTTGTCCTTCTTTTTGTTGATGTGGTGGATGATGTTGATGGATTTTCAAATGTTGTACCATCCTTGCATCCCTGGGATGAGTCCCACTTGATTATGATGGATGACCTTTTTGATGTAATTTTGAATTCGGTTTGCTAATATTTTGTTGAGTATTTTCGCATCTATGTTCATCAGGGATATTGGTCTGTAGTTTTCTTTTTTTGTGATGTCTTTGCCTGGTTTTGGTTTTAGAGTGATGCTGGCTTCATAGAATGAGTTTGGGAGTACTCCCTCCTCTTCTATTTTTTGGAAAACTTTAAGAAGAATGGGTATTATGTCTTCTCTATATATCTGATAAAATTCCACGGTGAATACATCTGGCTGGGGATTTTGTTCTTGGGTGGTTTTTTGATTACCGATTCAATTTCATTGTGGGTAATTGGTCTGTGCAGATTTTCTGTGTCTTCCCTGGTCAGTCTTGGAAGGTTGTACTTTTCTAAAAAATTGTCCATTTTTTTAGGTTACCCAGTTTGTTAATATATAGATTTTCATAGTATTCTGTAATAATTCTTTGTCTTTCAGTGGTTTCTGTCGTGATTTTTCCTTCCTCATTTCTGATTCTTTTTATGTGTATATTTTCTCTTATTAGGTCTGGCTAGGTGTTTATATATTTTGTTCATTTTCTCAAAGAACCAGTTCTTGGTTTCATTAATTATTTCTATAGTTTTATTCTTCTCAATTTTATTTATTTATTCTCTGATCTTTATTATGTCCCTCCTTCTGTTGACTTTGGGCATCATTTGTGCTTCTTTTTCCAGTTTCAATAATTGAGAATTTAGACTATTCATTTGGGATTGTTCTTCCTTCTTTAAACAGGCCTGGATTGCTATATACTTTCCTCTTAGAACTGCCTTCACTGTGTCCCACAGAAGTAGGGGTGTTGTGCTATTGTTTTCACTTGTCTCCATATATTGCTTGATCTCTGTTTTAATTTGGTCATTGATCCATTGATTATTTAGGAGCATGTTGTTGAGGTTCCATGTATTTGTGAGCCTTTTTGTTTTCTTTATACAATTTATTTCTAGTTTTATACCTTTGTGATCTGAGAAGTTGGTTGGTAGGATTTCAATCTTTTTTAATTTACTGAGGCTCTTTTTGTGGCCTAGTACTAGTATGTGGTCTATTCTGGAAAATGTTCCATGTGCACTTGAAAAGAATGTGTATCCTGCTGCTTTTGGGTGTAGAGTTCTGTAGATGTCTGTTAGGTGTATCTGTTTTCTAGTGTGTTGTTCAGTGCCTCTGTGTCCTTACTTATTTTCTGTCTGGTTGATCTGTCCTTTGGAATGAGTGATGTGTTGAAGTCTCCTAAAATGAATGCATTGCATTCTGTTTCCTCCTTTAATTCTGTAAGTATTTGTTTCACATATGTAGGTGCTGCTGTGTTGGGTGCATATATATTTATAATGGTTATATCCTCTTGTTGGACTGTCCCTTTCATCATTATGTAATGTCCTTTTTTGTCTCTTGTGACTTTCTTTGTTTTGAAGTCTATTCTGTCTGACACAAGTACTGCAACACCTGCTTTTTTCTCCCTATTGTTTGCATGAAATATCTTTTTCCATCCCTTCACTTTTAGTCTGTGTATGTCTTTGGGTTTGAGGTGAGTCTCTTGTAAGCACCATATAGGTGGGTCTTGTTTCTTTTATCCATTCTATTACTCTGTGTCTTTTGATTGGTGCATTCAGTCCATTTACATTTAGGGTGATTATCGATAGATATGTACTTATTGCCATTGCAGGCTTTGGATTCGTGGTTACCAAAGGTTCAAGGGTAGCTTCTTTACTCTCTAACCATCTAACTTAACTCTTATTAAGCTATTGTAAACACAGTCTGATGATTCTTTATTTCTCTCCCTTCCTTTTCTTCCTCCTCCACTCTTTATATGTTAGGTGTTTTATTCTGCACTCTTTGTGTTTCCCTTGACTGATTTTGTGGATAGCTGATTTCTTTTTGCATTTAGTTAGTATTTGGTTCATCTACTTTCTTTGCTGTGGTTTTATTTTCTCTGGTGACAGCTGTTTAGGATTTGGAGCACTTCCATCTATAGCAATCCCTTTAAAATACACTGTAGAGATGGTTTGTGGGAGGTAAATTCCCTCAACTTTTGCTTATCTGTGAATTGTTTAATCCCTCCCTCAAATTTAAATGATAATATTGCTGAATACAGTATTCTTGTTCCAAGGCCCTTCTGTTTCATTGCATTAAATACATCATGCCATTCCCTTCTGGCCTGTAAGGTTTCTGTTGAGAAGTCTGCTGATAGCCTGATGGGTTTTCCTTTGTAGGTGATCTTTTTTCTCTCTCTGGCTACTTTTAATACTCTGTCCCCATCTTTGATCTTTGCCATTTTAATTATTATATGTCTTGGTATTTTCCTCCTTGGGTCCCTTGTGTTGGGAGATCTGTAGCCTTCCATGGTCTGAGAGACTATTTCCTTCTCCAGCTTGAGGGAGTTTTCATCAATTCAAAGACACTTTTTATCTCTTTTTCTCTCTCTTCTTCTTCTGGTATCCCTATAATGCGAATATTTTTCTGTTTGGATTGCTCACACAGTTCTCTTAATATTTTTTCATTCCTAGAGATCCTTTTATCTCTCTCTGCCTCAGCTTCTCTGTATTCCTGTTCTCTGGTTTCTATTCCACCAACAGTCTCTTCCACCTCATCCAGTCTGCTCTTCAATCCTTCCATTGTTTGTTTCATTTCTCTTATCTCCCTCCTGAATTTATCCCTTAGGTCTTGAATATTTCTCTGTAGCTCCATCAGCATGCTTATGACTTTTATTTTGAATTCTTTTTCAGGAAGATCGGTGATTTCAGTCTCAATAAGCCCTCTCTCTGGTGTTTGAGGCAGTTTGGACTGAATAAGATTCTTCTGCCTTTTCATGGAGATAGTAGTGGTCACTGGCAAGTGGCGCATGTGTCAGCTGGGAAAACAAAGTCCCTTACTGCTTGCTGGTAACCTTGCCTGTCTCTTCTGTCTCTGTAGGTAACCTCACATAAGGAGCAGCCTCTGGTTTAATCCCCTAGCTGCCATGGGTAGGGCGGCCTTCGAGATGGCCTAGGGCAATGGCGCGGGGATCGCAGGCTAGCAGCACGTGTTCTGCCACAAGAACCTAGCCCCTTTGTGCTTCCCGTTCTCTGCGTCCATCTCTGCTTTCTTTGGTGGTCAACCACACACAGGGAGCTGCCTCTGGGTTAATCCTCTGAGCTCCCATGGGCAGGGCGGCCCTTGAGATGGCCTAGGGCATTGGCTGGCTTTGCAGGCAAGTGTAGTGTGTTCTGCCACGAGAACAAAGCTCATTTGTACCTCCCGGACTCTGCAGTGGTCGCTGCTGTCTGTGCTGTTCCACCACACGTGGGAATAGTCTCTGGGTCTGGGCCAGTTAGCCACATGCAGGGAGAAGTCTCCGTGCTAAGCTGTGTGGTTGCTGTAGGTGGGGCTGCTCCCTGGCTGTTCTGCAGCAATGGTGGGTCAGCCGGTTTGCTTGTAGTGCTGTCAGGGCGAAATGAACAGCAGGCTGCTTATCACTGTGCTGAGATTCAAAGCTGCATTGCCACCCAGGGGGTTAGGGTGCCTGAAGTTCCTTAAAGTTCCCAGCCTGCTGGGCTGAGTGTGCCAGGATGATTTTGTCCACCTGTTAAATCCTTGTCCCTTTAAGACTTTTAAAGCACCCACTTTTCTTTTGTACCAGGGCAGCTAGCTGTGGGAACCTGTTCGCAGTTTCAATCTTGGACCTTACCTTACTGTTCCTCCAATATCCAGTGCACCATGCAAGGTGTGTCTGTGCTCCCAGGGCAGACCTCCAGGGCTGGTTATTTAGCAGTCCTGTGCTTCCACTCTCTCCCCACTCTGATTGCCTTCCTCCCACCAGTGAGCTGGGGTTGGGGGAGTGATCGGGTCCCGCCGGGTGATGGCTTTGTATCCTACCATTTTCTGTGAGATGTTGGGCTCTTGCAGATGTAGCCTGGCTCATGTACTGTATCTTCAGGTCACTCTTTTAGGAATAGTTATATTCGCTGTATTTTCAAAATATATATGGTTTGGGGAGATTTCCGCCACTCTACTCATGCTGCCATCTTGAGAATCAATTCATTGTGATTTCTTCTTTGATGCACGTTGTGTAATAGTGTTTCATTTCCAAACACTTAGAGATTTTTCCAATCATTTTCTTATATTAATTTTTAGTTTAATTTCATGATCATACATGAAATTATGATTTCATTTCTTCAGAATGTATTGAGACTTGCCTGTGGATCAGCAAATGGTCCATTTGGTAACTACTCCATATTCACTTGAAAATAATGTTTATTTTGAATGTATTGGAGGTAGTGCTGTGTTATTTAAATTTCTTGTATCTTTAATTTGTTCTTGCTCCTTCATTTACTTAAATGTGTTAAAATACCCAATTACAAGACAGATTTGTCTATTTCTCTTTTTAGTTCTCTCAATTGTTTTCTTCGTGTATTAAGCTTTTTATTACGTATGTAAACATTTACCATCATTATGTCCTCTTTTTGATTATATTGAGCCTTTTATCATTGTAAAATGTCACTCATTTACTTTGGTTATTCTGCTGGTCTCAAAGTCTTTTTTGTCTTATATTAATAAACTACAACAACTTTATTTTGGTCAGTGATTCCATAGTATATCTTTTCTCCCTATACTTCATATAAAGTATGTCTCTTATAAATTGTATTAGTTGGAACTTGTATTTTTTTATTTGGGGTTTAAAAAAATTTGTTTTGAATCTAATTTGACCATTTTTCCTTTAATTGAGGTGTTTAATCTATTTACATTTAATATTACTGAGACAGTTGGTTTTAAGTCAACCATCTTGCCATTGTTTTTAATTATCCCATCTTCATTTCTTTTTTCTTATCTTCGTTTGGGTTAATTATTCTTCCATTTTTTCTGTTATTGTATTCTTTCCCCTATTAGCTTTTCATCTGTACATATTTACTTATTATTTCACTGATTTATCTTAAAGTTACTATATGAATTCTATGTAGTAAGTTGTAATATTTCCCAAACTGTATATACAAGAAGCTGAAAAGAGTTGAATTCCATTGACTAACATTCCTACCTTTGGCAGTATCAATTCCACATATTTTAAATCATGTTTTAAATGTATAAGATATGATACCTAGTGCTTTTAAACAGAAACATTCATTTATGTTTGCCACGTGTTTACATCTTTTAGTGCTCTCATACCTGTTTGCAGTTAAGTGCTTCCGTCTGTGATCATTTTCATTCAGAGTTCCCATTAACGTTTCCTGTAGCACACACAGGTCTACTGCCAACCCAACCTCTCAGCTACTGTTAATCTGTAAACATCTTTACTTATTCTTTCATTTTCAAGTATACTTTTAGTAGGTAGAGAATTAATGGTTTATGAGGTTTGTTTGTTTTCTTTAGTACTTTAAAATGTTACTCTGTCATTTTCTGACTTCCATAATTTCTGTTGAAATGTTAGGCATCAGTCTTTTTGGTGCTTATTTGGAGATAATAGCTCTCTTTTCTCTGAGGATATGAAAGGTTGTCAGTTTGTTTTTAGTTTTCAGAATGATATTCCCAGTTGTGTTTTCTTTGTATTTATTCCATTTGGGTACATAGAGCTTCTTGACTATATATAGTCACATGACTTTCATCAGTTTGGGGAGATTCTTACCCAGTATTTCTTCCAATATTGCTTCTTTTTATATTCTGTATAGTGTATAGAACTTTTCTTATCACTTTGTTCAAATATCACTGTGTTTTATTGATGAAATACGATCTGCTGGGTTTTGGCACAAATATCATACTTCCTCCTTTCTTGTAATGAGGTCAATTTAAGAACTGAGAAATTCCTAAGGGAACTCAGTTTTTTGACATATCATGAAATAATGTGGCATCATAATCCAAACTGCAGAGGAGAAACAAAATAACATCACTATTTCCACAAATTAAAGAATATATCTGTGTGTCACAACTAACAAAGGATTCTTACCCAAATCCATTTAAAAAAATCTACATACTAGTAATAAAAGACACAGAGTTAAATGGAAAAATGGGAGAGAAATACAAAAAGGCAATTTATAGAAAATATGAAAATAGCCAATAAAATGTGAAAAAAATGATTTTCAACCTTATTATCATGAAAACTAAAATTAAGACAATACTGAGTATAATCTCTCACTTCCATGAATGGAAAAAGTTAAAGAATTTGACAATGCCCAATGTTGGCAAAAACTTGAAGAAGTAGAAATTCTTATACATTGCAGTTAGCAGTACAAACATTTTGGAGAACAATTAGGCAAAATATAGTAAGTTGCAGGTGAGCATGTCTTTAGTAATTCTACTTCCAGGTACATATATGTATGCAATGAAATAAGTCTGTAAACATTTGTTATATTGTTTGCAGTAGCAACAATTGGCAAATATACTGTATGACATTCATGTTATAGAATGCTATAGAGTAGTCAAAATAAATGAAGCCAGATATATCTGAAACAAAATGGATTTATAGGTTATATCCAAAACATAATGGTAAAAATGCATAATGACAATGGATACACACAGTGTGACACCATATAAGTACTTTTAAAACACATCATGTTTTGCTATGGTGAACATATTATAATGCTAGCTTTAAAATGTACACAGAAGACATACACACCAACATCAAGAGAGCAGTTACTTTTCAGTAGAATAAGGGGGAAATAGGATGATGGAGGGGCATATTGAATCTAGAATTCTGTCTGTAACATTTCATTTCCTAAAATAGAAAAAGCACCTGAAACAGATCTGCAAACTCCTATTGTGTTGTTTAAATTGGGCCAGTTATACATTCTCTGTAACTTTCAGAGTGTTTGAAACATTTCATGATTAAAAATTAAATTATAAAATACTAGCTCTATTTTTCTGTTAAAAATTAAAAGCTGAATTTAAAAGGAAGTGTCAACCTTTAATGAGAGAAAAATACATAAAATTTTAAAAGCTCAACTTTAGTAATTATCCTGGAAATACCAATTAAAATAATAAGATACCATTTTATTATAACAAAGAAATGATTTATTTTTCTGTTTATTTAAAATCCAGTGTGTTGGGCATTTGTATACATTCTTAGATTCAAACTGATACAACGTTATAACATAATTTCTCACTATATACTGAGAGCTTAAAATGCTCAGACCCCTTGAGCAAATTAATTCCAGCTCAAGAAAACAAAAATGTTGTTAATCATTTGGTGGTGAAATTCTGGACTGTTTTTATTTTCATCTTTATATTTTTATTTTATTTTCTATATAATACACAGTGCATATAATATTTTAAAATGAGAAAATAACCTATTAATTGTGATGAAAAACTTGAACAATAAAGTTCCTAGGAAAATAATTAAATACTGCACTAGTGCAACTAGAAATTTGTACTGGATTATAATCAAGCCCACAGGACAAATAATTAAACCTGCATAAGGTAGGTAGGTTTAGGAATGTTATGCCAAGAAGATTTCAACTTGTTGTTAGTAAGGAGGAAGGATATTCCTTTCAAAGAAAATAAAACAGAAAATCTTATGCTAAGGTATCAAGGCAGTGTTCCTCACAGTATGATGCAACTGTACATCCTAATCCTGTAGAGTCATTGTTTTTTATATATAATGTACATCTTTGAGTGCCAGCTCAAACCCACTAAGTCAAAACCCCTGGGTATGGGGCATAGGAGCTTGCAATGTGCCTGGCTCCTCAGTTGGTTCTTACACACAAAATTTTGCAACCACATTATAGAAAAATAAAGCAGTATGACATGCTTTGGAAACTGAACATAATTTAGTACAATTAAATTGTAAGCTTTGAATGATAGTAGAATGGGGGAGGTGAATCTGGAGAGGAATGTCATGGTCCACATGTAAGAAATCTTAAATGACACACTGGGAACTTGGACAGCACATGAATATTCAATAGGAAACCAATGAAAAGTTTTAAGTAGAGGAGCAACCTGATACAATGCTTTTTTTTTTTCCAGAAGGATTTCCCTGGCATCAGTGTGGATGACATAGGCAGGAGGGAAACTTGGGAGAATGTTTTGATCATCCTGGAACAAGGTAAAGAGGATTAGAAGAGACTTCAATAGATATACTTGGTGACAAATTGAATAGGTGGGTAGAGGGAGAAGAAAAATAATTTTTGATGATTCTGATTCCCACTTTGCACGCCTTTACCTCTAAGTTTATAACAGAATAAAGAGAGAATAATTTAAAGCTACAATTATGTACTTTTCAATTTTTTTGGCATGTATATTTTGAAGTACTTTGATCCAGGCACTCTAGAAGGCTCCACTGTGGTTTCTATGGTTGAACATGTGATAATGGGTATGCAAGAGCGACAGTCCAGAGTTTTTGTTTTTGTTTTTTTCAGTAAAAGACTGTTATTAAAAGCCAGCCAATCCCTCTGTGTCTCTTTGGGGTCACAGAATGAGACATTCTTTTTAAGCAGGCTGAAATTTAAACACATAAAAAAGTAACTCATCCCAGTAAAAACTGATGAATAAATTCACTGATGATTCATTTACTCATGTTACCATATTACTTTTCAGATATAACCATAAAGGCAATAGCATTCACAAGATGACATAGAGCAAAAAAAAAAAAGGTTAAAATTTCTTCTTCCGCATATTCAGCTTTTTACTGTCAAGAAGTTTTGGCACCTTCTTCTTTTCCTTCTTCAAGGCTAAAGTCAAGAAAATAAAAATAAACATTGTACGGCTCTAGTCTGTGGGCTCACTATACATCATTTGCAATATATTTACAAAATTGCCTTCTTATTTTTAATGCTTATAAAGTCAGTTTTACTCACTATCCACTCAGTTAATAACATTCTACCTGTAAAACAAAAGGATACAACTACTGTCTATTGTAGCTCACCAGTATAAGCATTTTGACAAAACTGATCAGAACTAAAGTGCTATTTGTGTAGTAGTCTAGAAATGGCAATATGCTATTAGCAAAATGGATACATAAAAATAAAATTTTGCTTATGAATTATTTATAAAATTAGCTTAAAAATTGAATAAGAAAAAATTCAGTACCTTTTATACAAACTTGTTTGCAAGCCTTCATGTTAACAAAGTTATTGTTATTCCCTCCACAGCCAGTATAGGTGAAGGCCTCACAGGCTTTGTGTCTTGGATTAAAATAATATCGAGTCATATTAGCAGAGCATAGTCCCTCATCTTTTGGACTGTAGCAAAATGATGGACCTTTACATAAAAAGAAAATAAAATTAGAACTGTGGTAATACCGGAATTAGTAAACAGTGATGATTACTGAAGCAACTGAAGAAAATCTAATCCTGCAGAAGCTTCATTTTGAATCCAAAATATTATACTAAACCATTTAAAAAGTGTGCCTCCAATATGAAGAAAACTTCCATGCTTTATTTTGTTAATTCTAAATTTTTATAAACTAGACAGAATTTCTTTTGAAGCTATGCCCTTGTGTCATTTGATGTGTAAGAAATTAAGTCCCCAAAACAGATATGTTTAGGTAAAAATGAGCTATGTTTCAAGAGATAATATGTGACATGCTCTGGTAAATTTTGTTGGTAGTTCTATTTAAAATTTTTTATAGGCTCTCCTTCCATTATTAATCAAGAACACATGTATCTAATTCCCAGGTAGTCACCAGAACATTTTACATTTACCCAAACACTTTAAGAAACACCAGCAACAACCATCTCTTCATTACTTCAAGATTTTGTATATTCAACACAATACAGCTATAAGAGCTTTACTCAAGTCCCTGCCAAAGCAAGTTTTCCTTGTTTGTGGAATTTCTTTGTGTGTGTGTGTCTCTGCTGTGCCTAGACAGTACAGGAAAATGCCTGCCTGTATTGTGTCCCTTTACAAATAATAAACACTGCCCAAGTAACCCATCATTTCAGGGACCGCAGGGGAATAGATGTAGGTAAGAAATGGGGAGGAGGGAACAGAGATATTAGCGATCTTTTTGTGCGGTCATTTGTAACTACTAAAGGAAATTGAACCAAAAATTTTAGAAAGAAATTTTCAAGTTTAACCATCTGAAGTCTGTATATGTAACACTGTCTCATACATACAGCTGAATCCATACAAACCTGAGGTCATGGCATTCTTAATGCATGCTGTAATTGTTTTTACATGAATTGAGCATATGAGAAATAGCTCTAAAGAAACACTGCAAGAACTTGAATCATGACTGCCACTTACCAGGCCTGAGAACTTGGCAAGTCATTAACTGCTCCTACTTGTAGGAGTGGGATGCGGAGACTCCCTCACAGGCAAGAGCAGGAAGATTGACCCCATATTATATATGAAATCACCAGAATGCAAACTATGTTAATTCCACTTAACTCCCCTAAAGTCTTAATAAAGAAATAGAAATGCCATAAAAATAGTATTTACTTCTCCTTGGCACACAGAAGCCCATGCAAGTAGCTTCATCTGGGAACCGGTTTTCATTGCTGTGACACCTGCCAGATATGAATTTTTCACATGTCATGGAACTTAGATTGAAGAAATACTCCTCTCTGGACTCCTCACACTGCCCCTCAGTGACTTCCAGCCGGCAAATTTTGGGGACTTCTAGGAAAAGGAAGGCGTAAAACAATGTTAGTCAAAAATTAGCCTTCTCAGTGTTACTTTCAAAACTTTACTATTTTCTCAGAAACAATTAGAGGAAAAATGGCATCATATTTAATACTGGGATAGTAAATCCCCTGAAGACTGTCCAGTTATTTAGCTTTTTTAAAACAGTGTCTCCAGACCTGACTCAGCTGTGATAAATCTTTCAGATTCAGTGGAAAGACTCTCTGTTCTCTAAAATGAACAGTTCGCTTTCTGTTTTGTTTCGACATATGAAGTTAATCAAACTTATTCACAGGAATATGCATTCTCCCTGGCTTAGTTCCATGAATGGTAAAGCCCCATGTTCTCTTACAGGCCTTAACAGATAAAAAAACATAATTGAAATAAAATAGAAAACAGTACAACAGTACAGTGAATCTCCACTACATACTTATACTAACCCAAGACATGTTTGGATATCAGGGGACAAAAGTAAGGTTATAATTTGCTAAATCACACTTAATAATACTGCTAAAAATATTTCAGACGGATGGATAATGGATTCCAGGAAATTACCTCAAGGAGGCCTGAGAACTATAGATTTAGAACTAATGATAAATACAGGAAGCACTAGGTTGCACCTAATACATTGTACTCCGGCATTATTACGCTCTAGACTGAAGTCTTTCCCTGAGTTTGCACAGGCACAGAATAATAAATGCAATTGGGAGAAGAGAAATGTGTTAACGGTTGTAAACTTGTGATTACTTTGGGGAAAGTGAACACCAGAGAGCCTTGCTTAGTATTTGAGAAATTCAGGCTAAAACTTACTCTAGGAAACGGGATATGGAAAAGTAAGTTAAGTTACTTGCAGCTTTCCTGCGCAGGGAGAGGCGCGAGCAACTTACTCTCTATCCTCCAGCATGCTTCATCACAGGCTGCCCAGGTTTCGAAGTTGTTGGCGTTGCCCTCGCAGCCCCCGTACATGAACTGGCGGCAGCTCTGCGTGTACCTGTCGTAGTAGTAACTGGGGATGCGGGCTCGGCAGGGCCCTTCGTCCGGGGGTAGGAGGCAGGTCTCCGCGTTGTTTCCTGCACCCCGCGCAGGAGAGCCAAAGAGAGGGACGGGGTCAGCCGCATCTCCGGGAAGGGAGAGTCTTCCCGGGGAGCTCTGTCCCCATCGCGTCCCAGCAGAGGGAGAAGGTGTCCACTTGGGGCGAGCGCCCCATTTGCGCGGCTTTCGGACGCCCGCAGGGGGACCTGGGGGCGGCGGGGCGGGGAGAGCGGGTGCAGGGGGCCGCGTGACCCGCCGAGCCCTCGCTGCCTGGGTGGGCGGAAGACCGACACAAAAAGGGGGTCCTGGGTGATACCTGGCAGCACCTGAGCCGCAGGGCCCAGCGCCGTCCCCATCAGGAGCAAAGGCAGAAGACACAGCCCGGGGGGGCACGCAGGGTTCATCGTGTCCGGTGGGAGCAGCCCTCGGGGCAGGCGTCCCCAGAACGCGCCGGCAGCAGAGAGCGCAGCGTCCAGCCTCCGGGCGGCCTGGGTGTGGGAGCTGGGCCCCTGCTTTATGCAGGGACCCGGACGGGGCGGGGCGCGCCGCGGAGCCTGGAGGGGAGGCTGATTCACGCCTGTGGGCTGTGACCCGCCTCCATCGGGCTGGGAGGGGGACGGGGAGGAATTCCCCTTAAGGGTGAACCAGCCTCCCAAACTTTCTCTGATGACCCAGCAGGGTTGACCAGACGGGGCAGCTCCAGTGATGGGAAGTCGGCAAGCTGAAGGGAAACGAACTGGGGGAGAGAACAAAAAGTTCCAACTCGCAGCATCGCTCTGAAGCCTCAACTCACATTTTGAAAGCAAGAAATCCACGTATTTGAAGGGTAGAGAGAAAGTATGAAATTAATTGGGCCGAGCGGGGCAGGGCTCATTGCAAGAGACCTTTTAATTAGATTAGAAATGTAAGTGTGTGTATTGATTTACATCTATACATTTTTCAACTGAGGTCTAATTTACATTTGCTAAATATAGCTTAAGTGTAAGTAAGATAGGATGAACTTTATGAATTTTGACTATATGCACCCATATAATCGCCAGGCCAATAAAGAATGAAAGCATTTCTGTCACCCCAGATCAGTCTCTCCTACCCTTTCCCAGTGAATCTGTCCATCCGTAGGCCTGGGAAAACTATTCTTCTGATTACCACAGATCTGTTTTTCTCTGTTCTTGAATTTCATGCAAATGGAATCATAAAGTATGTACTGTTTTGTACTTTTTTTCACTCCATTACTGTTTTTGAGACATACCCATGCTACTACAAATGCTTTTTTTGCATTGCTGTTTTTGAAACATACCCATGCTACTATAAATTCCTTTTAAATGCTGAGTAGTGTTCCAATATATGAATATACAGCAAATGGCCTATTAACTGGACATTTATGTTACTTCTAGTTTGGGGTCATTATGAATAAAGCCACTTTGTGTGTACATACAACTTTTATTACTCTTGGGTAAAATATTTAGAAATATTAGAAACTGCTGAACAGTGTTCCAAAATGAGTATACCCTTTTACATCCCATCGACCATGCACGAGAGCTGTAGCTATGCTTTCTCAGCTGGAACATGAATGTTCAAAGAGAGATGGTTTGGGGGGAGCCTAAAACTTTGACCAGATTAGCCCCTTGCCACATGTTTCCTAATGTTGGTGCATCTGCTAAAGTTAATTGCTCCTTTGACATGTTAGTCTAACTTTTTACTGATACAAAACAAATTATCCACACTAGGATTTTGCATGAAATATTAAAGATTTTCTTTGGAGAACATTTTAATGGATTCTCTTGAATGTGTCTTCCCTTCCCCCTTTTCCTCTTGTTCTATTCAATAGTCTCAAGGGAACAATTATTCCTGGCTTCTCCTGAGGCTGTTGGAAGGAGTTTACAGGAGTTCACTTCCAAGTTCCTGAGAATCCCTGTGCTCACAGTGAGTTAGTAGTCTGAGATATCTTGCACAATTATACCCTCTGGTGCCAGTTCTCAGTTATCCTTGCTGATTTGTATGGTTTACTGATTTCCATGGTGTAAATGCTTCCACTATGGCTGATTTTCAAGCCATAAGAGTTGGAAATTGCTGGGTGCATTGAGGTCTCCAGAGCCAGTGTGAGCTGACTTCAGCATGCTAACCACTGGAACTGCCAGCTGGTTTTGGAATGACACATTCATAGGAGAAACAGATCAGACCCTCTTAGTACCTCCAAAATACTATTAGGGGAGGAAAATTTTACCACGCATTTAGCCAGGATCATGTTAGGAGAAAAGTTAACTGAAAATCACACTTAACCTATTTATTTCCATTCTTCTGAATATGACTAAATGTATCTCCCAAATGGACTAAAATAAGTTCAAGGGCTGATACTGGGTCACATATGTCATTTGTCTTTAGCTATTGTCACTTCTGTTCTTTATTCTCAGCTGCTGGCACTTTTTCATCATCTTTCTCTTCATATAAAAAGAGGAATCTTTTGAATTAGGGCAGATTATTTTGTGAAATTGCATGACACAATGGGAAAATAGATGTGGGAGTCAAAGGGGACCTGGATTTTTTTCCTTGCTCCTTTGGACAAGTTATATAGAATCCCTGAGTCTTCATTTCCTTATCCATAAAATGGATATAATAATTGTACTTTACAATTGTGTAATGAGGATTAAAGGGAAGTGCCCAGTCACTCAAAGAGATGTACTTCAGCTCCTCACCCACAGGCACAGATCCACCTAGATCATCCATGTCCCAGTTTCCACTGAGAGCACAAAATCCTTAAGTAGCATCAACCACAATCAGTAATCAGAACAACATGAACTAGCCTAGTGGGACTGAAACCTGGTACTATGCTCCTATCAGCTCTCTTTGGTTGGGCTCAGAGGCCACCTCTCTGCCTAAGAAGGTATCACATAATCAGACATGACTTTGTGATGGTCTCTTCAAGGGAAATGAGCTTCAGGGTTCTCTCAGCCAGAGCAGAGTAGTCGGTCCACTCTGGCCTGCTGTGTAACACAAGGAGGGAAAAGGGAAAGAGGAAGGGGCCCAAACCAGGCTTTTCACCCTCTGTGGTGTCGAGTCTGTAGACAAAGGTTTACATCCATGTTCAAAGGGACTCCAGAAATGTTCATTTCCTTCCCCTTTTGTATGCCAAATATGGCACATATTTAACACCCCTGTGACCACAGAAGGGGGACAGGAAGGAAGGAAAAATTGAATGAGGGGAGTAGTTAGAAATTTGAGATTGTCAAGCCAGGTTATCAGGAAGTAATTTGCTCCTCTCTGTGAGAGGAATCTAAATCTCCTGGAGTTATTTTATATCACTTAATTTATCCTTGGGACCATGTGGAAGGAGACATGTGACCACCACAAGCAACTTTCATAAGGATGTCATAGTACTTTCATCGCCTTAGTCAGTATCTAGGCCAAAAGTTTGCTACATGGCTGAGGAAAAGAATTCCTTTATCCAAAGTCAACAGGAAATGCAAGGCTGGAGGGAACAGGGAAGAACAGTCACTCAGATTTATTTGTCAGTGCTATATGGTGACCACTTTGGTGGCTCTGGCTAAAGACACAGGCTCAAAATAGTTTGAAGTTCTGTGTAATACAGCATGGAGTGCTTATAATTTGAATGCTGAAAGGGACCGTAAATACGATCTGTTCCAAGATTTTCATTTCACAGAGTTGTAAATTGAGAACTAGAATGATAAAAGCAACTGGCTATCTTTACTTAACTTAGTTGTTGGCAGAGCTGAGACTAGAACCCGAGTTCTTAATATGCAGCCCTGTATTCCTGCTCACATACCCAGGCCTGGGCTCTGTCTGCTGGATCCAGCCCTTAGAGTAGAACACTAAGTACCAGCATTAAAGCACAGAAGCTACAGTGATGTCAGGAGTGCCCGGCTGGGGTCAGATTCCTGTCTCTGTGCTTTCCCACTGCCCCCCAGGCCCCGTAACAAATGGAAATGAAGTTGATTTGGAGCACCTTAACTCCCAGAATTCTCCAACCTTGAGCATAATGTTCTGTCCTCTGGGAGCCCCACAGACTTGGAATGTGACCATGAATTTAAGAAAAGGATTGAAACATGGTCTTCGTCTCTGTTAGGACACCTTAAAGAGGTGGCATGTCTAGCTCGTGACTGAATGAGGAGAATTAATTGAGCCCAGTGATTTGGAGATACATATTTTATAACACAGTCACTCAATAAGTTACATTAATACCTCCTTAATAAAGTTCTTGCTGCCTGTTATTTTAAGCCTTATCAAAATAAAATCTGAAATGAGTTCAGCTGGCACTAAGGAGAAGTTTACACATCTGATAAGAAAGGCAGTTAATTTTCTCTGAGAGATGAGGGGTCAGGAAGGTTTTGCTAAAATTTAGGCCACTCCTCCACCAACTGGGCATTTTTCTAACAAGTTGGATCACATAGGAAGTGTTTACTCTAATGCGCCCTCTGTCGGTCACAGAGGGCATTTGTGAATGTTCTATAATAAGGTAGAACCACACAAAAGGGTGAGACGTTTTATCCCTAAGCCTGATTCCCTAGGGAGAACGAGATAATGGAGTATATAATGTCTCTTACCACCCCACTCTTTTAACTCACCTCTTTTATAAATAATCCGATTAAATATTTAAAATGTGCCAAACTTTGTTAGGCATTTGAAGGATAGAGATGAATAAACATTAGAGATCTCATAGCATAATAGAATAAATAGATGAACACTACATAACCTAATTGCAGTACAGTGTTCTTAGTACAATATTAAGGACTACATACATCTAGGGGACACAGACATCATCCCTTCATCAACTGGCTGCTTTGTTTGGCTAATTTAGGAACTGTGGTTCTAGCAAAGTATTGGCTTCTGCAGGAGGGTAGAATCTCAGAACCCTCTTTCTCTTCTTCCTAGATATATGTTCCCTCAAATATCATGCTTACTTAGGATGCAGACCATCTTTTCTCTCGCTCAGGGTGATGCTATTTAACTATGTAGGGGACGCAGAAGGTTGGGACAAGTTTTGGACTTTTTTATCCAAGACCTTTTCAGCACAGTGCAGCCTCAGCACCAGAATTCTAACCTGTGCTATTAATCCACTGAAGAATGGCACATCAAGAAGAAAAGAAGGAAGAGAAAATTTCCTCTCACTACTGTATATCATGTGGGAACCTCCAGAGCAATAACTGTAATAATGGGTTATATAATGTTTATATGACCAAGACTTCAGTAAAACTATATAATGTTTATTGAGAGTTTGCATTGTACTTCTCATTAGTTCATTAAATCCCCCACAATAACTTCTTAGCGAGATGCTTTATTTTCCTCACTCTGCAAATAAGGAAGCTGAAGCTTTAGATAGATGTGGGACTGGGCCACAGTGATGCAGCTTGCACTGACAGTCTGAGTTCTGATCCTCTGCTCTCACTCACTACACACATCCTGTTCTTCCAAATTAACGGAGACCAAAGTCAGGCTCATTATATATAACATGTGCTCAAGACCCTCGTTCAGTACCTGGACAGCTCTATCTCAGCTTTTCTTTTTATTCAGACATAAGGTTTATAAATGAGAACAAACAACTACCATTGGAAGACATTGCTATAATGCTCTAAGAGAAACATCTGCCAAAGTTGATAATGAGATTAGAGGATTGAGAGAGTTAATCACTAAAGTCCTTATTTTCAGGGTTATATTTAGCAGAAAGTAATAGGCCTTGTCCTCTCAAATATAAAGACACCCTTTCTTACAAAAATGTTGTCATTTTTATTCTCTGGCCCAAATCTCATGTCAGTTATACATTACCTACTAAAGTCTCAGAAGCCCTCCGAGTGTTTACCTGTTCTAGCTTTATAGAATATGAAAAAGCTTTTTTATTTTAAATCACACGGGAGGGACAGCCTGCCACTGGCCACACTGGAGGCAGAACCTGCGTTCTGAAAGGGACTTACAACCTCTTAGGACACTTACTGGTCTTTTTTCTCCTATTGACTATTAGCTGAGAGAAAATCTGAATTAAACTGAAAGGTCTACATTAGTGACAGTTGAGTACACTGGACCAGCTGGAGAAGGCTGAGTGGTTCCTGTTGGTCAGCTTTGTCTTCCAAAGGAAGTCATGTCCTGGACCAATCAGAGAGCAACCCCTTGACTACTGCTCTGACTCCTTTCTCTCTTGCCTTCTCAAGGATTTCACTCCTCTGCAACATCAGCTCAGCCCCTCTCTTACCTTTCAGCACAACAGGTTTTAATAGTTTCCATTTGAGGTGCTCTAGCTCTGATTTTTTTCATCCCAAACTTAAAATTTATATTTGACTCTATACTCTTTCCTGTTAGGGCCCCACTTCACTGCTCTCTTTTCTATCAAAATGTATCAGAAATGTCATCTTCATTATCTGCCTCCACATTCTCATCTCCCCTTTTTTCCATTTTCCACTTTAATTTTAACTTCCATATGGGGAAGGAGAAGAACAGGATGAGTTCTTAGCAGTGGCAGCTCATTTGTGTTTCCTCATGTTACTGGACCTCTTAATACATGGCAACTGTCCCTAGGGTCACCGAGACCACATTTTTCCATCTACATTCTGTCTAACCTCTCAGCAGTATTTAACACTGTCAAATCCTTCCTCATTCTTGAAATGTTTTTCTTTTAGCCTTTATGATACCACTTTCTTCTGGTTTTCCCCTCAGTCAACTACTCCTTCTTAATCATCCTTCTCCTCTGCTTGCCCATTAAAGGTTGGGGTGATTTAAAGCTCAACCTTGAAAACTTTAAATGTACTCTGGTCTCATGTGATTCCAACTGTGTGTGTGTGTGTGTGTTTATATACACACACATATGCACATATATATATACACACACAGCTCATACACATTTACATACATACACGTATGTTTGTGTAGCATCCTGATCTTACCTCTAAATTCGAAACACTTAAATCTACTTAACATCCCCACCTAGATATCTAATTGACATCTCGAATATTCTGTGTCCTAAATTGATGTCTTGGACATATACCCCTAATCTTCCTACTTTCTGTTTATGACACTTCTACTTAGAGTCTCAAGCCCAAAACTTAGGAATCTTGACTCCTCTCATCCCTTCATCACCCAATCCATCAATAGTCCTGTCAATTCTACACCAAATCACACTTTAATCTGCCCATATCTCTTTATATCCACAGCCACCGATAATGGTCAAATCTATCTGTTCTTAAGGGACCATTACATTAGCTTTTTATCTAAACTCTCAGTTTCCAATTCTGATCTCTACTCAGCCCCACACAGAAAAGTATTTTTAACACATCAGACCATGTCACAACACCTCACTCCTTCAAAATAAAATTAAAATCCTCATTTTATTCCTTACCATGCAAGTCACTCATTGTGAGTGACTCTGGGCTCTGACTGCTGTCTCCCTTGCTGATCTCGTCCCATCACTCTTCTTGGATCTTACCGTACTCAAGTTACACTGAGTTTTCTATTCTACTGCAAGTTTGTTCCGACCTCAGGTCCTTTGTATGAGCTGTTCCTTGTGCTTAGCCCTTCTCCCTACAGGAAATGCTTGTCTCCTGATCCCTTCACTTCTCTGTCTCCCTCTTGGGAACTGGATCTTGGTCACTACCTCTGATCAGTCTTATGATATTTCTCCACAGCCCAATCTCTCCTTATGACTTTATGGCATCACAAACTATCTTTATGCCATTTACCATTTGAAATCATTTTATTAGTTTTATTTTACTTGTCTGATCCTCTCACTCTTCTCTAAGCACTGTGAGAGCAGGGAACTTGCCTGTTGTATTCACCATCATACCCCAGTGCTAAGAACAAGATCTGGAAGGTAGGATCTCCTAATTGTCTGTGGAATAAACAAATTACTTATTATTTCCACTATTCTTCTTTTCAAATGTCTTGAAAACCCAGCTAGCTCAGTACAAATAGGAAAACAATTGCTCTGGGGAAGAAAATGAGTTATCGTAGAATATATTTGAATGTCTACAAATCTTCTGGACCTTGAGCATAACTTAACAGGTTGAGAGAGAATGGTATTCATGTTCTAACAGATACAAAGCAGCTGGCTTTCAAAAACCAAATATGATAAAATGTGCAATCAACCTGATTAGATAGAGAAAAAAATGATAATATAAACTACCTTTTATGTGGGGAAAAAATCCTCGGTGAAAAGAATGATTTATACAGAGATGAGGTATAAATGCAGTTTGAGATAAGAAAGCTGATTTTGTTTGTTGCTTCAAACCCTTAGAAAGCAAAAGAGTGCCTAGTCCATGGCAGCTACTGAATAAATATTTGCTGAAGGATGAATCCTTGTGAGCTGCTATCATTTTATTGGCCCTAATATTAAGACAGAAGGAAAAAAAGTAGGTACATAGATTTGAAGTAAGAGGCCTTGCATATATGTGTCCAGCACAGTGTCTGGCACACAGTAGATCCTCAAGAGTTGTTAGCTAATACCATCTCATTTAATCCCGCCACAACAACTCACTTTCCTTTGCTAATTTCCTCTCCTCTCCTAGAGTGCTCCAGCGTTTAGTCCTTTGTTCTCTTCTCTTTCCTATTTACCCTGGCTGTTCTCAGTCATTTTCGTGGCTCTCACCTAAGCCCCAGCCTCTCCCCTAAACTCCAGACGCCCGTTCAAAGGGTTGTTAAACAGTCATCACAAGCTTGGGATTCCCCTTCTCACAGTCTCCTCATCACAGGAAATAGCAAATTCCTTCTTCCAGTTATTCAAGCCCAAGTCATTGGGCTTGACTTCTCCCTTTCTTTTTCATTCTACATCTGATTGCTTAGCACATCCTATAATCTCTACCTTCAAAATATATGTAAACTCTTACCACCTGTTCCAACCTTCGTCCTTATCACCCTGGTTTTTAGTCACCATCATGTCTCATCTTAATTAACGCAATTACTTCTTCCCTGCTTCAGCCCTTGCCCTCTATGGTCTAGCCTCAAAATAAATGCCTAAGGAATGCTGATAAAATATATGACAGATAATGCAACTTCATTACTCCAAATCCTCAGTGTTCCCTTAGTTACTCAGAGTCAAGTCAGAGTCTTTACAATGGCTACAGGACCTCTGTAGTCATGATATTATGTACCATTCTTCTCTTCTATACACCTGGTTCCTTGTGTTCTTACTAGCTCACTGCTCCCCCTGCACTTCCCGTGTCCTGGAACAGTCTTCCCTTAGATGTGTATATGGCCCGCTCCTTCATTTCCTTCACTCAATTAGCATTGTCTCAGAGAAGCCTTCTCTGGCCACTATCTCAGTAATTCAAATACTTCTGTTGACAGTTCCTATCCCTGTTCCTTCCCTGTTTTATTTTTCTCCTTAATGCTTACCAGTCTAACATACTGTGCATTTTATTTTTTCTTTTGTTTATTTATTAGAATGTGTCTTGTGGACAGTGTTCTCTAAATTCTTTCTCTGCTCTACCCTCAAGCATCTAGAATTGTGTCTAACACATAATAACGCTCAGTTCATACTAGTTGAATGAATGATAAAATGTTACTTGTTATTTTTCATGATCCCAAGCATAATGTCAGAATGAAAAATAATAATACAAGAAAATGTATACCCATATGATTACAAGTTTATTGTATACAATAGAGTGGATTTATGTCTGAAAAAATGCGTCAAACTGAATGTTTATTAATTAAACATTTAGAGTGTGCTAGCAACATTTCTCTTTCAAAGAATCTGTGACTGATCCTCTGTATAAAACAAAGGGCTTATAATTTCCGCCAATACAGCTTTTATAAATTAAATATTCTATGTGTCCAGTTTTCTTACTTCAAAAAGACACTTATCTATAATGTGTAAAAACGAACAGAAAATAGACAGCTTTTGAAGTTTACAATAACCCTTTTAAATTCTTAAATAAGTTAACAAGAAACCTAATGGAAACTCTGAAAGACATTAATGAAACAGTTAAACTGCTCTACATAGTTCTGTCTTTCTGACATCCCTCACCCATACCCACAAAACCAGGGAAAACCTGAAAACCATTGTGACATTGTAAAAAGTCCCCCTAAGAGGGCAGTATTGTCCCCAGGTAGAATCACTGCTGTATCCATGGGGTGCAACTCAGAGATACTTCCTCCCGCTCATCTTCCCTTCTTCGCTGTTGTGTACCTTAGTTCCTCTGATGAGCATGCAGGATGGAGGAAGAGGTCAAAGAGCAAATATCTTCTGCATAATGGGAGTATGTCTCTGCCCTGGGTTAGCTGGAACTGCTGCCTTAGCTTGTTGGTCTGTGAGTTTTCAGTCCTGCCCTTATATTCTGGTAAAGGTGAGGGTGGGAATGCTTGGTAATAAGGCCTGTGCTCTTTTCTAGCCCCTCTTAGGACTTTCCATGGAGAGCTGGCCCAACCTGAAAGCAGAGAATATGAGTGGCCTAGGTAGTGGGGGGAGTGTGAGAGGTGGACTTAGTGCCCCTGGCTGTCAACTCCGTGCTTTCATTTTGTGTTATTCTGGAGTATGCAAGAACAAATCTCCTTTACACTAGTGTGAAGAAGGGTAACTGAGAGAAGTGTGCTGGAGTGGAAAATACTCAGACCAGAAAACAAACACTGTAATATATAACTCCACTTCTTCCACCCATTGTGTGAAATGGGGTATTGCAATTATCTGGACAGCCTTTGCCTCTGTAAAATGGGATAAAGAGTAAATTAGATGATGTAATATCTGAGTCTTTTCAAATGTTTGATTTCAATACAGCTGTGAACACGTGGACTCTCCACGCAGATAATACACACTGCCCTTCGGGCGTCCTTGAAGGAACTAAGAGTTTTGATCCTCACTCTGAATTTTCTCATAAATACAATTTGGCAAACAATCTCGACTCTTCTAAGATTCACTCCACCAAATGAAGTGTGTTTTACTCAGAATATTAAACATGGTGAATCACAGCATTTTAGAGTTATGAAATGATTTGTTAATAAAGAGAAGTTGGACATGTTGCAGTATGTCAGGGTGAGTATTTTTGTCTACGTCTATGTCAGGGGAGCATTTATGATATAAGTTGCCAGTGACTTTATCAATACTTTATGATTCTCTTCTGCATACTGGACAATATGCGGAACTATAGGCACTAGTCAGGCATAAAACTTATGAAAGACATGGATGCTCTTGTAAAGTTCCTTACAATCCACAGTGTCTTATATTTCTTAGAAGCAGAACCTAAGACAGGGATCCTCATTTAAGTGATTTATTGAGGGTAAGCTTTCAGGGAAGGAGAGCGGGATGAAGCAAGAGAGGTCAGGAAAAATGCGGTTTCAGAAGTCTAGCTTCATCTAGAACCCATGTGGAGCTCTGGAAGGTTCTCAGTCATGTCAAGGTTTTTCAGCCCAATGGCAAGGGGATGGGCTATTAGAATCCTACTTCAGCCAATGATTTGCTACAGATTAACCCTAGGGGCCAGTTGAGGGCATAATCTCCCAGACATCACCACTTGAAGTCGTCCCCATCAGCCAACGGCAAACGTATGCAGGTTTGTCCCTGGCAGTCAACACCCACAGCTCCTGGGACATGAGTAGCCAACCCTGGAAAGGGGCATCTGGGCAGGGTGCCAACAGCATCTGCTACATGTGGTCTTAAAGGAGCCAAGCCCTGTCCATGTGATGTCCTTTCAAACCCTTATAAAGCCACCTGTCAGCAAGTGACCTGTAAAACAGCACAGCCTGAAAGTCCAGAGGCAGAGAATAAGTCAGTAACCCAGCCAACATGTACTGAGCACTTGCTCTGGGCTACATGCAGTTATGTAATCTTTATTCTTCTCAGGAAATCTGCAATGTAGGTAGTATTATTGCTTCTATTTCCTAGTAAAGTAAGACACAGAGAAGTTAAGTAACTTGGTCAGGGCCACACAGCTAGCAAGTGCCAGTGAATGATCATGTCGTTGGCAATAACATGGTAGTGCCTCTCTGGAACAGAGAAAATGAAATTCTAAGCCTTACCCCAAATCAAAGCCTCTTTGATTGGGTTCATATTTTAACAAGTTCCTAAATTGATTCTTACACACACTGCAGTGCCATGGCTATTGCCAAGTGCAATAAGTTTTCCAAGATGCAGAGAAGTCATGCAAAGGACAATGTCAGTGGGTAAAAATTATCAGAAATAGATGCACTTGGGGATTTGTATGGAGTCTGAAGAAAGTTGGTGGGAAGGTGAGAATAAAATTGAGAAAGGGCTCTTGAATACCAACCAATAATTACATAGGAATCAATAAACTTTTTGTTGTCCCTATTGTTTCTTAAAATAAGAACAGAACAGCAAAAACAAAAAGTATAGGAAACAATGACTTGGGGTACACCTAGAGTGTCCTTTCCTACCTCTGCTTAGGCATGTATCCCTAAAAATATGCTAAACTACTTCTTCCCAAGAGAAGAATTGGCTATTATAAAATTGGGAAGAGAAATAATATTTCCCCAAAGCTTTTGTAAATGAAAACACTATATAAATACAAGGAAATAAGTTAATTGCTGATGTACGATTAGCAGAGTGTTCTTATATAGATGTACAATGTCAAGTTGTTCTCTGAAATAGCATTGACCTGATACAAATGTCATTGTATAAATTGGACCAGAGACAAAAGAGAAAAAAAGAGAGATTATAAGCATTATGCCAAATGGCTACAATGAAATACAGTGAAACTCCAGACAGTTTCTTACAGGTTCCATCAGCTACAGAGCCTTCTCTCCCATTGTGCATTGATCTAATTAAGGAGAAGTGTTTGCTAAGAGTGCAGAAAAATCTATTCTCTTAGGATATACATCCCTAGATTAGAGTCCCTGAGTTCCCTTTAACCTGCTGCATTGCTCATCATTGCCATCCAATCATTGCGACAGTTATATACAAGTTCCAGGTACTGTTTAGAGAAACACTTCTAAGTTATATGCTCATTTATTTTTTATTAACAAGGTTGTTTATTTGCTTTATTTCCATTCTGTTGGTTCATATTTCAATCCATTATTTATGAAGAACTTATAATGACACTTTTGTATGCTTCTTTCTTAATACCAGATAAGTACTCTAACAATTTAAGGGATTAATGGGCAGTCTTCAGAATGACCTCAAACTAACTAATAAATCATTTGGTGGACAGCATTGGAGTTGGAGATGAGGGTTGGAAACCCAAATTTTTACACTGTGAAAAAACAGGGAAAAGGAGGAGCTTTGGGTATTTAAGATTATATGCTGACTATACTGACCTCTCCCCACAAACCTACTGGCAGGTATTTAGAGTCAAACGCTTGGGTTAATCATATTAGTGAAGATTATAAAGAAGCTTTAAAATCCCAGGCCGCGTATGCAGTGCTAGAATTGTTCAGAGAGCATTCCGGAAGAAGTTAAATAAACCAAAAGTTCACTTAGTAAGTAAGAACTGAGGGAGGATTGGCTATTACTGACTTAAAGCAAGTCCTGCAAATAAAGTGTGTGAACTAACTTTCTACCATCTCAGCAGGCAAAAGATGCCAGTGATCAACATTGAGGACCTGACAGAGAAGGACAAACTGAAGATGGAAGTTGACCAGCTCAGGAAGGAAGTGACACTGGAAAGAATACTGGTAAACTGCTCTTCTTTTCTGAGTTTCATTTTAAACTAGAGATACGGTAGGCCTACCAAGTTAGGAACCACTGAAGGAGAGCAGAATCAGCCGCTCCAAAATAGGCCTCTGGCAGAGTATTTTTAAGAAACAACTGACACAGGAGAAGCTCTGAAAATCAAATAAAAGTTAACCTTTTATAAGCATCATTTACATTTATAAGAGAAATCTCTATTTGTGAGATGTCTCCCTCTCTGTACAGGGAGAGAAGGCTGACTGTAAATCTCTAGAAACTCTTTCCCATAGAGAAAGCAACAGCTTAAAGCTGCTTAAGCACCTGACCCTTGTTTGCTGCGTCCTTCCTGGTCACCTCCCATCCCTGGCCTTTTCCAGACCCAGACATCCTCTTTTGCCTTTGCTGGAGACAGTGTTTAAGGTGGAGGCCTGGGCCGTCTCAGGGAGCTCCTGGGCTTTCCCAACTCTCCCAAAGAGATGGGAGCTCTACGTGTTATTAAACTTCTGTTGGTTTTTCTCCTGTTAATCTGTTTTTTTTTTTACAGGGAGCTCTCAGCCAAGAACCTAGAAGGGTAGATGGAAAATTATTTTTCCTCCTCCCCACATGCTTCACTGCAGAGGTTTAATGTAGTTGAAAATAAATTGTTCAGGTAAAAAATGTATCAAGGATTAAATAAATAAATAATCACAATTATGTCTTGATTTAGGCTCTATATCAAAGGTTTGACAAACTGCTTTCCATGGGCCTAATCTCACACTTATTCTGGTTTTGTATGGCCATTATGCTAAAAATGTTTTTACATTTTTATCCAGTTGTTAAAAAAAACAAAATGAAGATTATGAGACAGAGACCATATTTTAGCTAAGCAATAAAATGAAGCAGTGTATATAAGCATTTTGTTTTTACTTTTCTAAATTGATAAGATTCTCTTTGTTTGATGCAGTATTTTGGTACTGTTCAAATACTTTTAGCCAAGACCTCATCCCCTCCAGCACTGCCATGGCCAGTAATGAGAACATTCTATTCCTTCTTTGCAAATAAAAAAGAATTCAAGCACAAGAACTCACTGGTTCCCCCTAAAAACATCTGACAGACTTTGGAATGGTTACCAAGAGGTCTCTGCTATTAGAAGGAGGAGAAATGGCAAAGGAATAAAAGTTTCCACCAAACAAACCATGACTGAAGGTTGGAAAATGTAGATAATGATTTTAGATCTCTTCATTTTACGTAGCATTAGAACAAAAACTCCTCCACCAGTGATAAGAATAATATTTTATATATTTTTTAAAACTCATTTTATCAGGCCAAAGCAAAAAAAAAAGGAGTTTGTATTATCTTCATACTTAAATCAAAACTCTTACTCCCAATAAAAATTGGAATTTTGGCTTCATATATGTTTATAATTGCCTCAAGCTTCCCTGTTGCCCTTCCCATACAGGTAAAACATGTTTTGCTGTAAAGATAAAGTTAAATCTGTAAACAGCAAAAAAGTTTGGGATGCAAAACAAAGCTAAAATCCTTAATTTGGGGAAAATGAAATACATTTTTGGAGTAAGGGAGAGTTACTTTTCCTTCTTTACTTGAAATATCCAAAAGCTTTTTTTATTATTTATGTTCAGGATTGTTGTTTCACAGGCAGTTGGGTTGTCACCATAGTTATGATTCACGAGTGGCAAGTTTATCTGGGAATTTTTATTTTGGGTAATTATCATATACATCAACATCTGTCAGGTTTGGGGTTCCTTTTCCTTATTAGTCAATCTCTCCTAACTCTTGGAAGTCAAACTAATTTAATATCAGGCTGCCAAAACTACACACCCATATGCACATACACACACTCAGAGCTTCTAGGTCCTCAACCCATTGCCCTGACACAGGATGGCATAGCATAGTGTCATTACAGTATGGCTGAGTGGACAGACGAGAACCAAACCCCTGATTCAGATTCTGACTCCACACCTTTTGCCCTGTGTAACCCTCACCTAAATTACCTCACTTACCTGTGCCTGTTTCTTCTATAAAATGGGTATAGTGACATCTATTTCAGAGGGCAGTTGGGAGGAATAAATGGGATAATACATATAAAGTCCTGAGAACAGCAGTTAGTACATAGCAAGTACTTTCTACCAGTATTATTTTTCTTAATTATTATTAACATCTCTGAATCAGAATGGTTTGTCGATGAGAAAAATCAGTAAAATCACCTTGAAATAAAGACAGTGTTTTCTTTGAGCCCAAACTGCAGACTAGCCCAGGAGACACAGCTTCTACTATTTTAAGTGTGTCTGGAAAGGACTGCAGTCACATGAAGCCTTTATATCCTTGAAGAGACAGGCAAGAAGGACAGAATTTCAAAGGGGTGCATTTCATTTGTGTAAGGTCCGCAGTGCAAGCAAGGGTTGGTGGGGGTGGGGGTGGGGGTGGACACGAAAGGAAACAAGAGGAAGGGCACACATTCTTGCTTTTAGCAGGAATCCAGATGCCAATTGTTTATCTTTTAACTTAATTAACAGATGGTAGGATCAAGTTAGAGTTAGTTTTCATGGGCAGCCATTTTGAGGCTCCCAGAATTAATAAAGCTTTAAAACTTAGGCCTTAGACATTTTTGGTGGCCTGTGGTATGGTGGTCAGCTTTTCTTTAGCTCACACGTTCATAACATGCCTCTCTCTGTTTTGCAGTGAAGGCACTAGTGTTGTCAGAGTAAGACAACTCTTTGCATCCAGTTTCTAAAGGTGACAGGTTAGGTACGACTGTAGATCAATGTAATGGGCAAAAGTCAGTCTTTATAGGAATAGCTAAAAATAACTGCCATTTGATTGAGCCTCTGTTGTATGCCAGGCACTTAATACAACCAGTGTTGATGTTCTTAATTCATAGATGAAATAAGTAATTCTTACATGAACTTACATTAACTAAGCACAAATTCAGCTAAGCCACACGCACAGAGCCAAAATTCAAATTGGGGGCAGCCTGAATCCAATGTCTGTACTTTCCACCATACTGGGTAATCCCCTGTAAACTGCATATACTTATAATAAGCCTCACTGAAATAATTTTGAACACCAACACTCACATAGGATTTTTGGTAATTTATTGCTCCTCATATCTCAGATCCTAGCCACACATTGTCCAAACCAACCCCTCATTGACTCCTGAATTAGAACAGCAATGTAAACATCTGTTCCTTGATATCTGATTGGGGCCAAAAGAGCTTGTGTTTGGGGGAGTGGAAAAAAAAGTGAATCTAAATCTCAATTTTGAATTTTGAGGAAACAAAGTGAATCTACTGTACATTTCAAACGTGCATATAAGCTCCATGTATCATCATATTTAGTAGCCACATGGCCAAAGCTGTGTCCCAGTGAGAGATGATTGTTGTAATGTGCAGATAATGGGTTAGCAGAGTTGTAAAGTAATCTTGAGTCTTATGTCTAATGTTGTTTAGAATTTGCATACAAAGCTGGCATGAAGATTTTATTAAAATTAAATTAGATAACTTATGGAATTGCCACTTAATGGACTGCTAAAATTGAATTTGTTTTGTTAATATCATGAATGATATATATGTGGAAAGGAAGCAAGTTGAAAGTTAAAGGAAATGGATAATTTGATCCCATGCATGTATATGCAGTGTATACACACACACACACACACACACACACACACGCTTATATTTTCATAGTATGAAACATTGCCTCTCTCTAGAAGGTGTGTTAAATGGTTCATTAACAGGCTCTGGCTGAGCCTGTTAAAATACTAAAGCCTGATTTTTCACAAGGTCATTATTATAATGGTGCAGATAAGTCAGGAGCAAACTCATAAATGAAATGAATGATTCAGTTCAGCAAATATTTATTCACTGAGCACCAAATAAATGCAGACTCTGTTCTAGATGCCTAGGATACATATGAACAAATCAGTTCAAGGTACCTGACCCTTGGAGTTCACCTTCTAGTGCACTGTCATGATCAATCATTGTAGATGAGTTTAAAAGAAAATTACCTGTGTATGCTTCTGAGAATTCAGGAGTGATGATAAGCCCAGAATTTAACAATTACTCATTCCCTTCCACCTTTCCAGGTCACATTCTTGGAATGAGGAAAAAGATTTAATCAGTGTTCACACTGGCAGCATTCTTGACTTGTGTTGCCAGCTGTGTTCTGATCCCTGAATCTTGTCTCCTTTAAGGAATCTGGAAGTAGTGTCCGCTGAGGACTGCTGGAGTGTGGCCAGCTATTTAACCTTTGCCTGGAAAAGTCCCAGAGGACAAGTGAGGGGGCAGCTAACTCTTCTTCTCTCCTAGAAAGTACATATGCATTGGTAGGATGCAGAATCATACTAAAAAGATAAAACACAAAAAACACTTCTTAGAGAAAATATATTCTTGGATTCTGCAGTGTTTGGTATCAAACCAAATGAGTCATTTCTTTCTCCTTTTTTTTAAGGTATCCAAATGTTGTGAAGAAGTAAGGGATTATATTGAAGAAAGATCTGGGGAGGACCCACTAGTAAAGGGTATCCCGGAGGACCAAAATCCCTTTAAGGAGCTCAAAGGAGGCTGTGTGATTTCATAAGAAAAAAAAAATCCATGGAATATCTTGAGCTTTAATGGCAATATCAGTTTTTGGTAATAATATATAATAACGCTATTAAGCATGTATATGAATTTTTAAATTTATAAACTTTCAATAAAAATTGGGATGTGGTAATGCATAAGTCTATGTTTTTCTTAAAGAGTCTAGCACAGCGTTTAGCACATAATTGATAGTAAATATTGACCCTTCTCTTTAACAATAGTTACTATGTTTATGAACGAGTTGCCCTTGCTCTGGTTGCCAGCACATAGTTAATGTTTTATGTTTCTTTACTTCCCTTTCAACATTCATAATACTCTACCCAGAAATTTCATGGCTAGATTTTTCCCAATGTTTCTCTTGCTTACAGAACTAAGAAGTCTGTTCTTTGGATTCACTGAAGGTCTGTTTTGACAGAATGTGTTGTTGATATTTTGTTTTCTGTTTCCCTTTCTCTCTCAACCCCTGTCCAGCAGCGATGGTTTTTAACATAACTTCCTACACTCTTACCAATAGTACTTGTCACCTATGATGTGACTTTTTCCCCAGAATGCCAACTGGACTAAGTGTCAGTGGTCACTTATTTAATCTTCCTAATCTCAGTTTCCTCTGCTGTAGGATAGAGATATATTGGTTCTCTCCCCCTTTTCATGGGGTTAACTATTATGCTAGGATGACTGTAGCACTTGGCATATTGTCTGGCACAGAATAAGACCCAATGTGTGTTAACGAATGTTATTATTGGGAAAGGACTATAAATTTATATAGACAAAATTTTCAGAGTCCTTTTTTTTAGCATTTTTTAAATTAAGGTATCATTGACATACAATCTTATGAAGGTTTCACATGAGCAACATTGTGGTTACTATATTCACCCCTATTATCAAGTCTCCCTCCACCACATCCGATTGCAGTCACTGTCCATCAGTTTAGTAAGTTGCTATAGAGTCACTACTTGTCTTCTCTGTGCTATACTGCCTTCCCCGGGACCCCCTGCATTATGTGTGCTGATCATAATGCCCCTTAATCCTCTTCTCCCTCCTTCCTTACCCCTGCTCTCCACCCCCTTCCTTTTGGTAACCACTAGTCCCTTCTTGGAGTCTGTGAGTCTGCTGCTGTTTTGTTCCTTCAGTTTTTGCTTTGTTGTTCTACTCCACAAATGACTAAATCATTTGGTATTTGTCTTTTCTGCCTAGCTTATTTCACTGAGCATAATACCCTCTAGCTCCACCTGTGTTGTTGCAAATGGTAGGATTCGTTATTTTTTATGGCTGAGTAATATTCCACTGTGTATATGTACCACATCTTCTTTATCCATTCATCTACTGATGGACACTTGGGTTGCTTCCATATCTTGGCTGTTGTAAATAGTGCTGCGGTAAACATAGGGTTGTATGTGTCTTTTTGAATCTGGGATCTTGGTTTTCTTTGGATAAATTCCTAGAAGTGTAATTCCTGGGTCAAATGGTATTTCTATTTTTAGTTTTTTGAGGAACCTCCATATTGCTTTCCATAATGGCTGAGCTATTCAGAATCTAATGTGCTATTCTAGTCCATCCCCATGAATACTCCCACCAGTATAGTCCTGTTGTCTGTATCAGTGTAAGGGACAAG
Organism: Smutsia gigantea; assembly: GCA_032199065.1. NCBI lineage: Eukaryota > Metazoa > Chordata > Mammalia > Pholidota > Manidae > Smutsia > Smutsia gigantea. Next base: position 515,162 of record JAVSCE010005163.1, on the reverse strand, counting down.
ATGATAGAAAATAGCTATCACATTTATCATCTCATTAGTTTCCTCCTAGCATCTTACTGGGTTTGCAACAGCCAAATTTCACTACTTTTGTACTAATGACAAGAGAGAATTTGCTTCTGGTTCTGTAACAAATGACAGTGTTAAGTACTCCAACTAGAAACTATTTTTGTTGTTAGTGTTCCCTTGTTGCCATCTCACATTTACAGTGCTATCTTTTGGATACATCAGTGATCAGAATAATCAGAAAGCCTAATTGATTTTGTCATCCTTTAAAAAACAAAGTAAGAATTATCTACTACTTGGTCTGGAGGGGACTCTAAAAGTCATCCCAGGTTTGGGTCCCAGCACAGTGCCCTCCCACTCTGGTCATGGTAAATGACCAACAAAGATCAGTTGATCTTGTCCAATCCTTTCATTTTGGGATGGAGAAATCGAGGCTCAGAGAAGTGAACTGGCACATTCCTCAGGTCCAGACTCTGGATCTCTGACTGAATGGTTAGCAGCACAGTCTACCTCTCATCAAACATGGTTTGGTTATTAAGGGATTCCAGGATAAACTATTGGAGTCTCTTAGCAGTTTTTCCTCAGGAGAAGCTCTTTTCCCCTTGTTCACAATTACAAAACCCACTTCCAACAGCTCCCAGCACTTGTCTCTTTCCCACTTTATTTTCCTCCATAGCACCAATCACCATTTAGCATAGATATTTTATTTATTTGCTTGTTTGTTTAATTGTGATCTGTCTCTAGGGGTTTTCCATGTGCAATTTAGTGTTTATTAAGAGTTCCATATTTCTTTATTTTCCCTGATTAAATAATACAAAGTCTTGGCCATGGGACTTAATAACATGTATATTTCCTAACGAACATCACTAACTTTCATTTAACAACTGGAAGTAGATTTTGGAGCCAGACAATTCTAAGTTAAAGCCCTAGTTCATCCACATTCTAGTTGAGAATTCTGAATAAGTAATTTCACCTCTTCAAACCTCAGTTTTTTCATGTATAAGAGGAGGATTATGATGGATCCTTATATAAATATTTAAAAACACTCAGAGAAGAGCATATAGAAAAAAATCTAATAAATGTCCTCTATAATTATGAACCCTGCAGAATTCCTGTAGTCAACAAACTTAACTATTAAATAGTCCCTGATTTGACACCTCATTTTCCTACCTTCTGGAGTTTAGCCATATAGTTTTCTCCACCCAGCATTCCCTCTCATTTCAGCCTTTTGAAATCCTACTCCTATTCTGAGACTTGCTAAAAACTGTCTCTTCTGTTTCTCCATCCCATTTTGTATATCTCTTAAGTCATATAACATTACTCTGCTTTCTCTTGTTATAAATTTTTATGGTTATCTTAATCTCAATGCGATATTGTATATTTCCCAAGCCAGAAGCTATGTTTATTTTTGAAACTGCCATACCAACTAATAAATGATCTCTACAATTTAACTGACTTAGTAAGTATTTAATTCAACTAAAAGCAGGCAGACAGTACTTTTTATAAGGGGTAATTCAGAATTTTTACTGGCTTAGCTAATGATTAAATCAACAATACGATAAAATTCCTCTTGCTTAAAAATACAGATTGCCAACAGAATTTTGAAGAAGATAAAAATCATAGGAAGGAAGAATAAAGATGGTCCCGAAGGAAGGAAATGAAATCATGACTGTCCCACAGCCTACACAACTACAACATTCAGTGAGTGTTTTTTTCAGACATTGTTACTTCAGGGCCACAGATACTGTGTGAAGAGGAATGAGGTAAGACTATAGGGAAACAAAAAATACTCCAAGCATAGCCTTAGCATTTGGCCTTTCAACAAAACTTCCTGACACCATTACTGAGAATGGGTTAATTATTTATACTTACTATGTCATTTGAGATACTTACATTTTGAGGGGGTTTTATACAGATAGGTGCAAAGTTTTAACTTTTATCAAGGATAAAACCCCTCACTGTTATTTGGATTGGTTTTATTTTAGCCAGATTTCAAAATAAGGCTAATATAAAACTTCCAAAGTTCCTAAAAGAATGAATTAACATGAAGAAAACAGTAAATTGAGTAATGAGAACAAACAGTTATACGTGGTAGAAATTAAAGTTGTGTATGAACAGAATTGATAAAAGAAATCACTCTCATATCATAAATTTTAAGCAGTTGTTGAGGTAATTGGAATATCAGACACAGGTCATCCTGTGACTTCACATTATCTTCACTTAGAAATTTCCTGCACATAGTATCATGGAATGGATGAGTTCATGAAAATTTCCATGTGACTGCTATAATAAATTGAGCCAAATAGCAAATGAACCAAAAGTGCATCAAACCAAAGTGCATTAAATATTTTCCTTAAAGAAACCATCATTTCAATAGCCTAAACAATCATTATTTATTTTATAAATTTTGGAAAGCAGAATTTGGGAGGTAACCTAGTTTATTTATATCAACAAAACAGAAGCAAAGAGAATCTATGTTTTACAAAAATCAAAGATAAAATAAGACAAAATCCTGGTCTTGTTTTAGTTCAAGTTAGTTATTTAAAGCAACTCCAATATAACTGTTCTCAATATTTTCTTACAGAGTTTTCTTTATACGGAGTTTTAATAATATACTTAATACATCATAAAAATAACCAGAAAGTTGTTTGACCTTTTTTTGCATGCCATGGTAAATATTTCATTGTCTTTGGTCTTTCATACTTTAAAAGTGAAAATAAGCACATGATTAATGCTATTTTTCATAAGCAGATTTCTTTAAAACACTTGTCAAAAGCCAGTGAGCTTATAAAAGTTCATTTCTGATTACCTCTCATTTCACCTGTCATTTTCACTGCAGATGGTTTCTACACACACTATTTTGCAAAAAACTTATTAGAGGTAATATGTAAAATATAAATAAAAAATTAACACTACCTTTGGATACAACTTACATGGATTTTAAAATTTGTTTATCCAAAAAAGTTTTGCTGATAGGCTATTTCTGCAAGAATACATGAGAAATTGTTTTCCATGGTTGTTCTCTGGGAGGTAAATTCCATGCTTAGTGATGGAGGACAGCACACTCTTTTGTTTAAAACAGAAGCATTTCTCTGATTTTACCATTTAAAACCAAACAGTAATGACAAAACATTTTTCAGAATGCTGTGTGATCACGGGAATTTCAGCATTTCCCCATTCTTTAATCAATTTACTTAACATGATATTAGCATGTGAACTATTTGGTAAGAATAAAAACTTAAAAAATATAGACTAATATGTATTTTATCTCTAATTTAAGTCTCATAATACTGTGGAGGAAGTTAAAGAACCATTATGGATTTATAAATATTTGTCACTGCTTGTAACTAGATGATTTCACAGGTGAGAAATTTCCAGGCCAACATAATTCTGTTTTTTCTGATTTGGAACAGACATACATTAATTTACTTAAACAACTTATTTAATTTGAGTGCTGAACTTACTTAACTTAGGCTACATTAACTACTTTCATTAACTTATTTCACTAACTGATTTTTACTCAACCTTCAAAATTTTTAACAATGGGGAATCAAAAAATGAATTGGCTGTAGAAACAGATTTGAGCTATTGTCTTGGCTCATTGCTTGCTAACCGAGAAAACTCTGGCAGCCGATCTAATTTCTTGGGCCTGGGAAATTCTGGAATGTGTGGTACTTCAAATACAGAATAAGAATCTCCTAAACACATTTTTCTGTGAAAATGTAGATATATAAATACAGTTAGAAATGAAATATCTTAAGTAATTCACCCCACCCCTAACCCCATCACATATTTAACAAATTAGGGGAAAATAAAGGGCCAGAAAAAAATATGTGACTTTTCTGGCGATGGCCAGCAACAGTGCTGGGATTAGAACCCAGGAGGACTCAAGTAGCTCATCGTTCCTTTCAGTCTGATATAGTCATTGAGGATAAGTGGGTGGAGCCTGGACAGAAATTATCATAGACAAACAAAAACCTCTTACAAAGCAAGGAGTGGCGGTGTATGTCTAAGGCCAAGCACCCTGAAATGCTCAGTTAAGGCTCCACTCTTAACTTGAATTTGACCCTGTAGGCAGTAAGTAATCTGGAGAGAAAGAAATATCTGACTGCTTGGGAAGGCTGCCTACATTCATACTTTATATTTCTAATCTTTTGAGAATGATTCACAAAGTTTTAGTTTACAGTCAAGGGGAAACTTTATATTGCAGGTAAACATTTGTCCCATTAGACACTTTTCCTGGCTTTACAAAGTGACATTTAGACGTATAACACTGTTTTCCAGAAAGTGGAGAAACCAATAATAAGTGAATCTGCTACGCGTACCCGGGAAGGTGCTTGAGGCAGGAATTCAAAACCCTTGGTGTCAAGGGTCACCCAAACCTTGGCAGATGGGGAGTGGAGCAACGCTTTCCGGTGAGGACTCTGAGGATTCGTGCTTCTGTCTCCTTTAGTATCATCTGCCTACCCTGCAAACGGTACAACACGTCCCCCTGAAGAAAAATTAAAAATCTGCTGTTGAGGGTGCGGACGATTTGTCAATACCAGAAAATGGCCGTGCAACGATATTCACATCGCGAAGCCCCTTTTGTCCCCAAATGTGTAAATCCTTTTCCGGCATTTAACAGACTGCATGGATATACATCAGCAGAGGCGGTGTGTGAGATTACTGCTCGGTTTCATTTTCCTCTTGGGCCTTTTCTTAGTCGTCCACGTTTCCCACAATAAGCGTGCATATAACGGGGAAAGCTACATGCTGTGTATTTTTGAAACTTGGAGAGGTGAAGGGCCGTTATTTCCTGCAGGGTGTCCTCCTTTTCTTGTTTCACAAAGCCCGGATGTGACTTGGGAACGGGAAAAAAAAGGAACAAAAAGTAGAACTTCTGTTATTTCTCCAGGAAAGTGGGCTAGCGCAGCCGCAGCCCTTGGCCCCCGCCCAGGCCGGTCCCCGGCGTGGCGGCATCCCCGCGGGACCTCGGGCGCCTCCCAAGTCGTCACCCTCCCGGGCTTCCTGGGCAGCCTCGCGGGCGGGCGCGCGGGGCACAGTCTTAAAATTCTGGGACGCAGAGCCGGGCGCGAGGGCAGGACCGGGGGCCAGCTGGGCCCTCGGGCTCTGGGGACCGCCGCGCGGGAGGCGGCACGTCCTGCGCGGGCGGGCTGGGTGCGCAGGCTCCGCAGTCATTTCGGAACGCGCCGCGGTTTGCAGCGCTTCCAGCCGCTCCGCTTCCAGAGCTGTCCCTGGGCCCAGGTCTGGGGCGAAAATGCCAGCCCTTCACATCGAAGATTTGCCCGAAAAGGAAAAGCTGAAGATGGAAGTCGAGCAACTTCGCAAAGAAGTAAAGTTGCAGAGACAGCAGGTAAGTTGGTTGCCCTAGAAGGCTGCCTTCTCTGAAATGAACCAAGGTCAGCTTTTCCTGATTATTACAGTATAACAGGTATTTTTGTCTCTGGTTTGGGGTTTGCTTTTTTTTAAGTTTCTCCTGCGGTAGGGCTTTGGTGGTACCTAGGAACTGCCAGTTGATGCGGGGAAATCATAGGAGGTAAAGGAGAGGACGATGATCCACTGAATAATTTAAAGTCAAAGGTCCAAACTTTGGAGGAACCTAGAATGGGGGACATAGACAAGAAGTTCTGCCTGCAGTTAGACAATTAGTTTGAAAAACTCAAGCTGTAGGGAAAAGCAGATCGCCTTTTTCGTTATGGGATAGAATGGTATTTGAATTTTTTTATCGCAATTTAAAGTCTTGAATTACTTAGTTTTAAATTTCACCAGCGCTCTCCAGAGGTGTGCAAAGAATACCCTTTGGGGCTCGGGAACAAAACATTAAAATGTCTCTTATTTATTTGTAAATCACAACCTTTTAATTCCCACAATATGTTTTATAAATATGCACGATGAACTAATACAACATCTGTATTTATTTGTAAATATGTATATAGGTGCCTATGAAAATTCCCCTGTAGTGATCATGATTTAAAAGTTTAGGGACTACTGAAAAAGACTGCAGATTGAGAACATACGCCCCCATGTTCAGAAGTCTCCATTAAAATTACTTCAATTTCTGAACTGGTAATAGGGACCTTCCTTGCTTCCTTTTTTCCCTCACACAGGCAATCTGTAGTCCAGGAATAGATTTTTGGGTAGATGTATTTTTAGGTAAATGACCTAGGTCTTTCTCCATAGTCCAATTTCCCCCAAAACTTAAACTGGTTTTATTTCTCTAGGTTTAATACTAGAAAAATATAAGAAAAAGAGTGGAAATGAAGCAAGTATGGGAAATGTGCTCACTTGCCTTCCTGTTCTAGTCATGGCAAGAGTCTTATTTCTCACGATGCACATTATGAGTGATGTTTGGAAGATGCAGGCTTTTCCAAGTTTTACTCCTCACCCATTTCATTTCTCACATTGAAGCTTTCACTTTCAAATCCCTACTCTTCCTAGATTTTGGAGTGCAAAGTCCTTTCTGTCCATGCTGAGAGTTTTTTAGCTTTAAAAATACTGCTATAGTTAAGGGGAAAACGCTATGACAGGACCTAATGAATAGGCTTGTTTCTTGAGTTAAGGGACCCATTTTAGGGGTGACAAAAGCCCACAGTACAACATGTGTTGGCTACTTAGATTTTTTTCACACAATGAATCTTAGCGGTTACATGTTAAACTGAGTTGCATACACTGAAGCATTGTCTATACAAACTTGTAATATCTATCTGGTGTCACTATGCAGAAGTAAAGGGAGACTGAGAGACAAACATCTTTTAGTTATTTAAAGTTTCAAGTTAGCAATTGGGCAGGGGTCTGGATGCAGCTGACTGTGTAGAAATTAAAGGTATCATTCGTTAGCGGTTCCTCCCTGCCTGCTCCCCACTGCCACTCCTTAGGACACACCTCTCTGCATCAGCTGTCCAACTTCAGAAACTCCACGTTTCTGTCACACAGCAGGGGGAGAGAAAATCTCAGGGAGAGGCATTTACGTCCTAATAATAATATTCAGACACATTTTATTACGCACTTTAAATTTTAGAGCATTAAGGCTAGACAAATACGGTTCTTAGAGATCATTGAACCCTCTCACTGTTAAAGATAAAAAGCTTAAATCCCAAGGAGGCTAACTAGCTGCACATTTAAGATCTCAGAGATAATGATAGGGCAGTTACTCAAGCACATGTGTTCTGATGCCCAGTCTATTATTCTGTCAATAAATTGTTCATGTCTGAGCTGTGTGCTCTGCTGACACCAAGGACATGAAATTGACAGGCTCAATTCTGGCTCCAGCTAATAGTTCAAAGATACTCTCTTGATCATGGATGGAAATGCATCAGAGGAGTAATTTTCTCTTTTGGAGGTTGCAGATATCTTTGTAAACCTAATGAAGAACAGGTAAAATTTGAGGTAACTTGAATCTGATCCACAAATTTCCCTGGGGCAATAGAGTCCAGCTTATGGATACTAGCTTTATCACTTTTAAAAATTCACTTAAAATGCATGCATTGTAATTGCCAGCAATACTGTAAAGCAAATGTTACCTGAGAGAATGGTGCTTGAAAAGATTTTCATTTTGCCCCATCATCTAATTTTAAATTTTAGATCAGTGGCTTCCACACTGGTATTCAAAGAGTCTTTGGGGTTGAGAGTAAAATATTAAAATTTCTACTTTGGGTTAGTTTTAAATCTCATATTTTTATAATTTCCAGTTTATGTTTTACAATTATGCACCATATATTAACACAGTAGTATCTGCATTTGTTTATCAGTAAATAATTATATACATTTTGGGATGTGTATGCAAGCATGTTTTAGTAATCACCATGAAAATAGTTTGAGGATTGCTAATCTAGATTACAGATTCAATGAGAATATTTGTGTAGGTTAGGTCTTGGAATTTCCTGGAGCTTCTATTATTTGTACTTTTAATTTCTTACTAGTAATGCAGGTCTTGTTAAGACCCTAATACTTGTTAGTTTTCCATTCCTTTCTATTCTTATTTTTTTTAACTCACTCTTACCACCTACCTCTAAAATCAAAGTTTTTGAAGAAACTGGTCAAACCTTTCTCCATTCAGAAACAGTTTCAACTAATCACACAAACACAGATAAACCTAGTAATCCTCAGATAAGCCTTTTATTATGATCATTGCCCTCCAGCAATGGGAAGGAGTTCCGATGAGAACCACAGAAGGAATCATTGGGCAACTTCAGCCTTTCCAGAATCACTCTTTCCCCAATGCTTCAATCATTTTGTGAAATTGCAGGACATGGTACACACCCATAATAAGTGAGGATTTTGGCAGGACACACCCCAAAACATTTGGGGATTATCTGCTGCTGCACCTGTTCATTAGCATGGAAAATTAAAAGTGGGGTATGTTTTAGTTCCTAAAATATTGTGGACACATCATGATTTTATTTTAGCAGAAGGACATCATACGAGGCACAATGCATAGAAATTTCTGGAGGTGATCTACTTAGCACAGTAACTTTGAAACTTCTTTGATCCTGACTATAGTAAGAAATATATTTCATAATCTCTATATATTCATATATGCTATATATGCTCTGTTCTTTGCTCTAATATTTTTATTCTATTTAATTTTTTTAAATGCTGATTGTATTCAATTACATTAATTTCACTAGAGGGTAGGTGACAAAAGTTGAACAATCCTCACCTAATCCATTCATTCTTTTTTCTGTTAAGGTGTCTAAATGTTCTGAAGAAATAAAGAACTACATTGAAGAACGTTCTGGAGAGGATCCTCTGGTGAAAGGAATTCCTGAAGACAAAAATCCCTTTAAAGAGAAAGGCAGCTGTATTATTTCATAAATAACTCTCAGAGAAACTTTGTCCTCAGTGAAAGAACTAATTTGTTTTAGTTTTCCAAAATAAAACCAACATGCCTTTTAAAGGAAAAAAAAATTTAAAGGAGACTTTTTAAAAACACACATAGATATGGTTATGTATAATGTGCTTCTCATCTTTGCTCACCACACACCCTTTTTAAGAGGGCAGAGACTATCAAGAAATTACTTGTGCATGACTCACCTCTTTCAGTATATTGCTTGATGCCTCAAATAAAGTTTTATCTTTGGAAAATGCGTGTTGGCAATTTAAGAAAGCTTTTTTTTTTTGCATTAACTTTTATATTTCTCCCCATAATCTTTCGGATGTTTGGAACATGTATCAAAAGATTTGATGGTTTGATAGATCAGGTGCCCAATCCAGCCCTTTCTGCTTCAAATCTCAGGAGGTTTACAGTGCTGGTTCTGTCTGGAATGCTTTTGATCTAACGTTAACCATTAGGGAACCGAGTGAGCACAATTCCTCATGGTGTAGAGAGTCAGATTATGAGGCAGCACCCAGGCCAAACCACATCTACATTAGCACTTCCCCGGTTTATCAGCATGCAGATCTTGTCCAGAATGTTGCTGAGGAAGTGACCTTGGGCAGGGGAGGGGCAGGTGATCAGGCGGAGCACCCCGCCAGGCCAGCCCAGCCCCTGTAAACTGGCTCTCTGCTGGTGACCCCCCAGCTCTGTGGCACTGGCGCAGACACTTAGCTCTGCAGGTGGTCCCGCCAGCCTTTCCAGTAGGCCTGGGCCAGCCATGCCACTTTTCCTTCTCCTTCAAAGGGACCAGTTAATCTTTTTGCCCATTTCTAAATTTAGCTTGCCTTTTTTCTCATTGATTTGCAGGAATGCGTCATACAATCTGGCCATTCAGCCTCTGTAGATAGGTGCTGGGACTACCTCCTCCCAGCCTGTGGCCCGCTTCCCACTGTGGGATGGTAGCTGCAGCACGGCAGCTGGTGGGCACGATGCACCAGAGCACATGGTCTGCTCAAGTCCTTTATAGAGGCACCTCAGCCTGGACCTCAAAAAAAGGGACCTTTTTTCCTTTCTTTGATCATGTTTTTCCTTCTCCCTCTGTTTTTTGGATGCAAATTGCCAGGTTTGAGCCAAAAGACAGAAGCAAAAACCCTTAGAGGTTAGCTCGAGCTCAAGTGGGCTCAGTTACTCCTCGTCCTGAAATTTTAAATGTGCACCCAGAGGCCAGGCTTCTCCGTAGCTGGGCTTCTCTGGCCTAGGCGGGTAGGTATATGTTATAGGTGTAGGTGTACCTTATCACATGAGAAAGGCGCCTACGGCCTCTAACAGCTCCCTAAAATATATAAGCATCCTCACTCTAACATTACTTTCCTGTCCCTCTCTGAGAAGGAACAGGACACTCCAGGCTCATGAAAAAGCAGGTTACAGCTAGCCAAGAGCAGGAACTATTTCCTTCAGCTTCCTGCCTTTTCCTGTGCAGTGACATCTGCTGGGATTATTGAGAGCCTAAAGCTGATCTCCAAGGTGAGGGTTAAGAACAGTGATAGTATGCTTTTTCCCAACAGCCATTGAACAATTGATATTTGGGGTGTGTTCCTACTATCAATTATTTAACGTTTAAGGTAGCATAGGATTTTAGCCCCTTCATGCTTGTAAAGTCTTGTTTTAATGAGCTGTTTCATTTCTCTCAAGTCATATAGTTTTCTTCTGTTTCAGAAGAAAGAAAATATCTATTCTAGTTACTGGTAAGGCAGATAAAAATTACCTGCTGCCCTCCTGGAGGAACAAGTCATATGCTACACCCTAATTTGTTGAGAGATGGATTACAAGGCTGGATCTTCAATTTCTATTAGCCACATTCACTGTCAGTCGGGTGCACCTCCAAGTCTTAGCTTTTGCTCTTCATGTGCTTCCAGCCATACAACAAATTAGTCAACCCACTTCTGGTTTTTCCTTAATAAACATCCTATCTTGTAGATGTTTCTACTAAATCTAATTCTTGTCTTTTTTTCTTACTGTTTCATCATAGAAACTCAGCAAACTGATAGAAATGTAGTAAAATCCTCAATTTTCAAATATTCAACTGCTAAAACTTTATTAGCTTATATTAGGAAGAAAATGAAAACTGGAACTTTATATTTGGATATATTAAAAAAGTAACTTTTATACTTTTAATAAGTGGGAACTTGTTAAGTAGAATTTAAGTTGTGTTTCCATTTCTGCACAAGTATGTAGTTGTGTCATCATTTGCTATCTGATTAAATACTCACTTATACTTTGTGTATTGAGACTTAAATTCTATAAATTTGTTTTAAGTTAGCAAAGTTGTCATTTCTATTTCTAGGCAGAGTCTAGATTACTAGATTACAAGTTTACCCATACTGGATATTTTAAGACAGTTTGTATGTTGGATGCAAACTGGTATCTCATTATTGCCTAAATTTGTGTTTCCTTGATGTCTTGTGATTTTTACAGCCAGATTTTCATGTATGTTTTGACAACCTTCACCCCTTTCACCCCTCTCCCCAGCTGCCCACCTCCATCACTCTGTTCTCTGTATCTACGAGTTTGGTCTTTTCTTTCTTTCTTCCTTTCTTCCTCCCTTCCTCCCTCCCTTTCTTCCTTTTTTTCTCTTTTAGATTCCATGTATAAGTGAGAACATATGAATTTTTCTTTCTGTCTGACTTATTCATTTAGCATAATGCCCTCAAGGTTCAGCCATTATTGCAAAGGCAAGACTTCCTTCTTTTGTGAAGGCTGGACAATATTCCATTGTGTATATACACCACATTTTCTTTATTCGTTCATCCACCAATGGACACTTCAGTTGTTTCCATATCTTGGCTGTTGTAAATATTGCTGCATTGAACACAGGGGTGCAGGTATCTTTTTGAATTAGTGTTTTAGTTTTCTTGTGATGAATACCCAGACATGGAATTGCTGAATCATATGGTAGTTCTATTTTTCATTTTTTTGAGGAGTCTCCATGCTGTTTTCCACTGTGGCTGCACCAATTTACATTCCCATCAACAGTGTGTGAGTTCCCTTTCCTCCAAATTCTTACCAGTCTCTTGTCTTTTTGTTGACAATCATTCTAACAGATATGAAACGATATTGCCTTGTGGTTTTGATTTGCATTTCTCTAATGATTAGTGATGTTGAGCACCTCTTCATGTACTTAATTGCATCTGCTTTTGGTAAAAGAAACATTAGAAAGTTATACAGGAAACTAATAAAAATTGCTACCTACTAGGACCAATGTTGGGTACAACCAGGTGGGAAAGGATGAGATTGAGACTTTCCACTGTACATTTTTCTATAAAGTTTTGATTTTGGACCCTGTGAATACAGTATCTAATTTAAAAAGTAAAATTAATTTAAAAATAAAAAATGGAACCAAATTCATATCTCCATGTTTAGGCTTTGGAGAGTAGTTTTATTTTGGTATTAATGTCCTATAAATCAGAACATATATAAGTTTTTATAAACATGATCTGCTTAATAGTATATTTTGATCTATCAAGCTTATTCCACGAAACAGGCAAAGAAATTGAGTCAGTAATGGTTGTATTCCTTCCTTATTACCTTCAACTGGGTCTTAGAAGGATGATAACCAATGAGAAATAAGCTGCTATTTCTAATGTAATGATCTGAAAGAGCAGAGAGGAATGCGAAAATGCCCTTGATTAAGAGAGAGGAGTGGGGTGTGCAGTGCTGTGCGAACTCTCCTGCTCTGGTGAAGCCGGATTGCTCAACTGGGGGTGGGACCGTCCTAACCAAGGAAGACTGGGGTGTCCTTAGTACCTTTTCCACTGGAGCTACTTTCAGACTGAGGGGATGAAGCCCCAGGCCACTAAAAACCATTTATTGGCGTTGGGAGAATGTAGAGATTCATTGGTGACATTTCTTCCTTTACCTTTTGGTTCACACGTACATGAAGTGATGACCTCCTTTTCTTTAAAACAAAAACAAAAACAGGAACAGAACAAAACAAAAAACGTCTGATTTCAAGAGTGCATAATTTCATTGAACACGAAAATGGGCAGGGAGGGATTAAAATAGGTGAACTATAAATTTTAGAAATTGACTCCCAGGTTATTGTCCAAAAGCTACACTTCAAATGAAGTAAAAAGATCCTTGTAAAATTAAAGTTATGAAAAATAAGCCATTTTGAAATATATATATATAAATGTATGTATGTATGTATTTATTCAACAAAAAAAATATTTGGAAGTCCCTTTAGGTACTAGGCACTGGTTTAGGCCTAAGGGATAGAGTGTTGAATTAGACAAAGTCCTTAACATCATGGAATTTATAGAAATTATAATTAATCAAATATAGGTGGAAATTGCAGAATATAGTCATAAGTTATGGTAAATAGGAAATAGTTTTTGTATTTTTTAATGATAGATTATACACATGAAATGCTTAATATTTTTCTGGCATTGCAGTAAGCTTTTTACATAAATTATGTCTTTTAATACTTATAAGTACCTTTCGTATCAGGTAAATACTTTACACTGTCATGTAGCAAGTATAACTGTCAACACAGAGACCGTGCGTTAACTGTCGTGCAGTATTACCTCTCTTGTAGAAATCAACACAAATACAGAGTGAAAAGACTAGTACGAGCTCAACAGTTTTCAGAAGTGGTCTTTGGCACAGGTAAGCCAGCTACTAAAGCCTCAGAAATGTTTAGCCCTGGTATATGGCATCAAGTTTTATAGTAGCTTCTTTGGGTTGTTTTTTTGTTGGTTGGTTGGTTGATTTTCTGTAATCACAGCCTAACATAGTAATTTTAATATATACCAAGTGGGTCAATTTTGCTTTCTTAATAAATATGATTACATTCTTAATAAATATAATTACTCTAAATTTTATAATAGCGATAAACTCTAATTATAAATCAAATAGCTTTTGCTCACTTGCTGAATAATACAACCTCTCATTTTAGTACGAGCATTTATCTGATAGAAGCTACAAGAGTTATGACAGAGTGCCTAGAAGAAATAAATCAGACTCTGTAAGGACTTGCTTGAAAATATCAAAATTATTATGTGATAGTCAGTACTGGAGCATTACCTACAGGTACCAAAGATTTTTTTTCTAAGAAATGATCAAACTAAGTCTCTGTAAAAACTTGTGTTGTCTTTAATAGGTTTTAGCTTGTGTCACCACATCCTTTCTTATTGCCAGCCTGAGACAGATGACGTTAGTGACCTACTTCAAAGAATTGCTTGAGTATTAGTAGACCTGAGTCTCTAGGCTGTACTATATGAGTAGAGCTCCTTAAATCCATAAAAAGTCTTCACATATTAGCATTGATCGATATTTTATCAGTAAATGTCTTCAGATTCCTTTTGGGAGTAATCAGATTAAATATCAAAATATAAAAAAATCTATATCAGTTCTGCAGGATTGGTGTATTCATTCACACTTTCCCAGCTCTGTTCCTTACAGCACAGGGAAGGAAGGAAAGGGAGTTGGCTGTGCCTTACTGAGTATTTTGAAAGGGTATTAAAACTCTTGTGTGTCTTAATCTACAGAGGAAAATGAAGAAAGATGAGAAACATTTAAACTTATATTAACTACTTTGAACACATAATCTAAAAATGCTGATAAATATTGATACAGTTCACTGATTACCTAAGAACAGCTCAAAGACTGTTGTTGCTAAATGTCTCTTCTTTATAACAAAAGTAATGAGGATCATCACAACATGATGTGCGTGGTCTTTAATTTCCAATATTGAGACTTGCTTTTTCTTTTAATTTTAATTAATTTTTGAAAGACTGCATGTAATTGGGTTTTTAGCTGATTCTTATTTATATGCATTATTTTAATATAAAAGCAGATATATAAGTAGAACAAATATTTATTAATATTTGGATTTTCCCATTTGGGGTAGGGAGTAATTTAGACATTTAAAAACCATTCATTTTAATTTGATTCAACAAATGGATTAAGGGCCTGTAAACATGACACTCTGTGGATGAGTTCAGCCAATATTCTTCCTGCATTCTAAGAATTGGCAGTTGAAATGAATGATAATGACATTTATCAAGTCCAGTTAATTAAACCAATTTTATGTACAAAGTGTAAGTGGATTAAATGTTTGAGAAAAGGAGAGGAAATAGAATGATTAGAGTAAGATTAGGATATTTTCTACCTTTTTTTTTCTTGTAACATTTCATGGAAGGAGACTCAGAACTTAAATGAAGGAGGATAGTTTGTGAAGTATTAAACTATGAGGGAGAAATTTCACTTATTGAGAACAGCTTTGCAGAGCAGAAGACAACTATAGTTAACTGAAAATTCTGTCTTTGGTAAAAAGACTTTGAAATGCTTTTTCAGCTATTGTGAATAACAAACCACCCCAAATTCTATGACTTAGAACAGTCCATATGTTATTGCATATCTGGGCCTGGCTCTTTCGAACTTGGCTGGTGTCACTGATTCATCTGCAGTCAGCTGATGGATCAATTGGGTGGGGGCTGGTTAGCTGAGTGTTGAGTAGGAGTTGGCTGGGGCAAAGTTGTTGACTTGGTTGTATGTCCTTCATCCTTTAACAGACTTGCCTGGGCCTGTTGTCCCAGCATGGCAGGGTTCTGAGGAGAGATGGAAACATAAAAGGTGTCTTCAGGGCTAGGGGAAGAATAGGACACCATCACTTCCCCTGCATTCAACTGCGCAAAGCAAGACAAAGGCCCCCCGAATCAAAGGGAAGGAAATCAGATGCTCCCTCGAGTGCGGGAGCAGCAGAGCCACATGGCAAAGGGAAGAGATAAAAAGGGCAGACAGATGAGGACCTCTTACAATCTATCTACCTCACTGAGTGAGTCCTTCTAGCAGATTATCCACTTTGGGCAATGAAGACGATAGGCATGGCCTTCAGGTATGTGGGAAAGAAGCTCCATTAGGATAAACCAGAAGGTTCTGATAATAAAGGCAGACCGTGGGGATGGTCAGGGCACACACACAGAAAGTAATTCAGAAAGGTGGGAGGGGGAGGATCAGAAATCCGCTGTGAGAGGAGAAACATCAAAATGAATTTGAGAAAGTTTCAGTAACTTGACAAACACGGCTAGTGTGGCAACGCCGAACTGCACCCAAGAGAAAACGAGTCACCTTTGAAAATTAATTTTACTAAATGCATTTCCAGACGCATCAACTCCTGGGAAGCAGAAGATGGCAGGTTCTGATTATGCCCTTTTCATGTCTTATGTTATAGAGGAGAAAGGATTCCTGCAACCTGACCATCTCTTCATGCAGGGGGACTCACGTTCTACAGAGGCAAACACTGAGAAGTCACAAGTCTGTTCCCAGCGCTGGTCGATTAGCCTGGTGAAGGTAAAGGCTGTCATAAGCTAATCCTGCCCATATTCCAGAAACAGTAATACCATGCCACTCATAGCTCCCCCTCTGGAGCAGCCTGCATTTCTTTAGTCTTTACCTAATATTCAGTCTTAGATGGCTGAGATGAGAGAGATGTCTGGAGAATTTGGGTTTGCTATTTAATTTACTCCTCACCTCCCAAATTTGCTCATTTTAATTCTCCTGGGCATTATTTCTTAATCTGGACTTTACAGGGATGCCTATTGATATTTTTTGGGGTGTATGTCTGTACTGAAATTTTTTCTTGATGCAATACATTTCTCTTAAAATGATTGATCTCTTTCTCCTTAATTCTGATCAGTATTTCTCAGGCTTCTGATTTTTTTTTTATTATGCCAAAAGTTTCTCACACAATTCCTCATGCTTTGCTGCAGTTGAAAGGGTTACCTGGAAAGGAAGGGGTTTGCAAATACTTTTTGATTAATGAATGACACAATCACAGGTTTAAGGGCACACAAATCACGAGCTTCAGGTATTATACAGCCTTAGTACATCCATTGACTTGGTAGCTGACCCTGGAAATACATGATTCTTTCATCCTTTGCAGAAGGACATTTCCCAAAAACTATTAGAGGCTTGGGAGCCTGAAGTCTAAAATTTGTGTCATTATCATGCATTCGTATAAACTAAAAAATGGGTGTACGGTTATATATTTGTCATATAATGGAAGGGATGTAAGGCAATATTATAAATATATTTTCCTAAGGGCATTTATTATAATGGTACACTCGATCAAGGCTTGTCAACGCTTTTTCTGTACAGGGCCAGAGAGTAAAAGTTTCAGCCTTTGCAGCCCATACTATCTCTGTGGCAGGTACTCCAATATGAAAACAGCCATGGACAATGAAATACATAAGTATGGCTACATTCCAATAAATCTATTTCATAAAAGCAAGCAGCAGGCTGGATTTGGCCTCCAGGGCCCTGCTCTAGACCAGTTTTTCAAACTGCATATTAGGACCCCATTTGTGATCACTTTAGTGGAATGCTACTAATACTTTTATAAAATAAAATAAAGAATTGGCATATATTCCATGTCGCATGTGTTAGTGTTTGTCTTATGAAACATATATGTGTTCAAGTTAACATGTAAAATTCGTTTCTTCTTGTAGGTTCCAGTCAATAGAAGTTTGAGGGCTGCTGTTTAGAATGTCACAGCTGAAAGTTCATCTTCAGTCCTATATAGTGAAGAATTTAACCTTGCCCAAAGAGAGGTCTGGCCTTTCCCTCCCTCCCCCTGGAAGGTGGTCTTTAAGCTCTCTGAATGTCCTGCCTGATAAGAGTATCTCTGTTTACCTGGGGACTTTCTGCATGCTAGAAATATAACAATGTGCCTGTGGTGAGTCTTGGAATCATGGGGTATCAGCTTGATGTCTGAAGTGGCTGGACAATGAGGCCAGCTGTGTGCACAGTTGGCCATGGAGTCCCAACAAAGACCCTCAAATACCAAGGCTTCATTGAGTTTCCCTGCTTGCAAATATCCATGCACGTAATCACATACTGTTTCCCAGAGAGTGTTGGTGTCCATGACTCCACTGGGAGAGAGCAACTGGAAACTCCAGCCTTGGAAATTTCCTACACTCTGTCCCATGCATCACTTCCCTTGGCTGATTTTAATCTGTCCCTTTTAGTTGTAAAAAACCATAACTACAAGCAAAGCAGCTGTTTGTAGGTTCTGTGAGTCCTCCCAGCATTTTATTGACTCTAAGGTTGGTCTTGGGAACCATTGAACTTGTAATTAGTATCAGAAGTGTGGGAGGTTTTCCACACTGTATCCTTCTAACTTCTAAGATGAGGAAAGAATGGGCCAGTGGCATTTATAAAGGTTATGCAGCACATCAGTGGCAAAGTCACAAGGAGAGTGTCAGGTCTGTGTCTCCTTACGGAAAGGCTTCTTCCTATTCCTGTACCTATTCCTGCTGCTCGCTCACATTTGTTGAGTCTATCTGACTTGTCAAAGGCTTTGAACACATTAACTTATTTTATCCTCATAAAGACTCTGTAAGAATAGTATTAGAATTCTCCCCCATTGTACAGTGACAAGCAGGCTTGGAGAACTTAGGTCAATTTTCCAGAGTCATACATATTTTATTTTATTTTTTATAATTTATTTTGGTATCACTAATCTACAATTACATGTGCAATATTATGGTTATTAAACTACCCCTTCATCAGGTCCCCCCGACCGACGCCATTACAGTCACTGCCCATCAGCATAGTGAGATGCTATAGAATCACTACTTGTCTTCTCTGAGTTGTACAGCCCTCCGCGTGCCCACCCCCAACATTACATCTGCTAATCGTAATGCCCCTTTTCCCCCCTTATCCCTCCCTTCCCACCCATCTTCCCCAGTCCATTTCCCTTTGGTAACTATTAGTCCGTTCTTAGGTTCTGTGAGTCTGCTGCTGTTTTGTTCCTTCAGTTTTTTTCTTTGTTCTTATACTCCACATATGAGTGAAATCATTTGATACTTGTCTTTTTTGGTTTTGCTTATTTGACTGAGCATAATACCCTCTAGCTCCATCCATGTTGTTGCAAATGGTAGGATTTGCTTTCTTCTTATGGCTGAATAATATTCCATTGTGTATATGTACCACATCTTCTTTATCCATTCATCTACTGATGGACACTTAGGTTGCTTCCATTTCCTGGCTATTGTAAATAGTGCTGTGATAAATATAGGGGTGCATATGTCTTTTTCAAACTGGGCTGCTGCATTCTTAGGGTAAATTCCTAGGAGTGGAATTCCTGGGTCAAATGGTATTTCTATTTTGAGTTTTTTGAGGAACCTCCATACTGCTTTCCACAATGGTTGAACTAATTTGCAGTCCCACCAGCAGTGTAGGAGGGTTCCCTTTTCTCCACATCCTCGCCAACATTTGTTGTTGTTTGTGTTTTGGATGTTGGCCATCCTCACTGGTGTGAGGTGATATCTCATTGTGGTTTTAATCTGCATTTCTCTGATGATTAGCGATGTGGAGCATCTTTTCATGTGCCTGTTGGCCATCTGAATTTCTTCTTTAGAGAACTGTCTATTCATGTCCTCTGCCCATTTCTTAATTGGATTATTTGCTTTCTGTTTGTTAAGGTGCATGAGTTCTTTATATATTTTGGATGTCAACCCTTTATCAGATACGTTTTTTATGAATATATTCTCCCATACTGTAGGATGTCTTTTTGTTCTACTGATGGTGTCCTTTGCTGTACAGAAGCTTTTCAGCTTGATTTAGTCCCACTTGTTCATTTTTGCTTTTGTTTCCCTTGCCTGGGGAGATATGTTCATGAAGAAGTTGCTCATGTTTATGTCCAAGAGATTTTTGCCTATGTTTTTTTCTAAGAGTTTCATGGTTTCATGACTTACATTCAGGTCTTTGATCCACCTTGAGTTTACCTTTGTGTATGGGGCTAGACAGTAGTCCAGTTTCATTCTCTTACATGTAGCTGTCCAGTTTTTCCAACACCAGCTACTGAAGAGGCTGTCATCTCCCCATTGTATATCCAAGGCACTTTTATCAAATATTAATTGACTGTATATGTTTGGGTTAATGTTTGGATTTTCTATTCTGTTCCACTGGTCTGTGGGTCTGTTTTTGTGCCAATACCAAATTGTCATGATTACTGTGGCTTTGTAGTAGAGCTTGAAGTCAGGGAGCGTAATTCCCCCTGTTTTATTCCTCCTTCTCAGGATTGCTTTGGCTATTCGGGGTCTTTTGTGGTTCCATATGAATTTTAGAATTATTTGTTCCAGTTCATTGAAGAAAGCGGTTGGTAGTTTGATAGGTATTGCATTGAATCTGTAGATTGCTTTAGGTAGTATAGCCATTTTGACAATATTTATTCTTCCTAGCCAAGAGCATGGGGTGCATTTCCATTTGTTAGTGTCCTCTTTAATTTCTCTTAGGAGTGTCTTGTAGTTTTCAGAGTACAGGTCTTTCACTTCCTTCGTTAGGTTTATTCCTAGGTATTTTACTCTTTTTGATGCAATTGTGAATGGAATTGTTTTTCTGATTTCTCTTTCTGTTAGTTCATAGTTAGTGTATAGGAAAGCAACAGATTTCTGTGTGTTAATTTCGTATCCTGCAACTTTGCTGAATTCAGATATTGGTTCTAGTAGTTTTGGAGTGGAGTCTTTAGGGTTTTTTATGTACAGTATCATGTCATCTGCAAATAGTGACAATATGACTTCTTCTTTACCAATCTGGATGCCTTGTATGTCTTTGTTTTGTCTGATTGCCGTGGCTAGGACTTCCAGTTGTATGTTGAATAACAGTGGAGGTAGTGGGCATCCCTGTCTTGTTCCCAATCTTAGATGAATAGCTTTCAGCTTCACGCTGTTAAGTATGATGTTAGCTGTGGGTTTGTCATATATGGCCTTTATGATGTTGAGGTACTTGCCGTCTAGACCCATTTTGTTGAGAGTTTTAATCAGGAATGGATGCTGAATTTTGTCAAATGCTTTTTCAGCATCTATGGAGATGATCATGTGGTTTTTGTTCTTATTTTTGTTGATGTGGTGGATGATGTTGATGGATTTTCGAATGTTGTACCATCCTTGCATCCCTGGGATGAATCCCACTTGATCGTGGTGTATGATCCTCTTGATGTATTTCTGAATTCGGTTTGCTAATATTTTGTTGAGTATTTTTGCATCTACGTTCATCAGGGATATTGGTCTGTAATTTTTTTTTTTGGTGAGTTCTTTGCCCGGTTTTGGTATTAGAGTGATGCTGGCTTCAAAGAATGAGTTTGGAAGTATTCCCTCCTCTTCTATTTTTTGGAAAACTTTAAGGAGAATGGGTGTTATTTCTTCTCTATATGTCTGGTAGAATTCAGAGGTGAATCCATCTCGTCCAGGCGTTTTGTTCTTGGTAGTTTTTTGATTACCGCTTCAATTTCATTGCTGGTGATTGGTCTGTTTAGGTTTTCTGTTTCTTGCTTGGTCAGTCTTGGAAGGTTGTATTTTTCTAAGAAGTTGTCCATTTCTTCTAGGTTTTCCAGCTTGTTAGCATATAGATTCTCATAATATTCTCTTATAATTCTTTGTATTTCTGTGGGGTCCGTCATTATTTTTCCTTTCTCATTTCTGATTCTGTTTATGTGTGTAGATTCTCTTTTCCTCTTAATGAGTTTTGGCTAGGGGTTTATCTGTTTTGTTTATTTTTTCAAAGAATCATCTCTTGGTTTTATTGATTTTTTCTACTGTTTTATTCTTCTCAATTTTATTTATTTCTTCTCTGATCTTTATTATGTCCCTCCTTCTGGTGACTTTGGGTCTCATTTGTTCTTCTTTTTCCAATTTCAGTAATGGTGTCTTTGGACTATTCATTTGGGAATGGTATTCCTTCTTTAAATAGCCTGGAATGCAATATACTTTCCTCTTAGAACTGCCTTTGCTGTGTCCCACAGAGGTTGTGGCTTTGTGTTGTTGTTGTCATTAGTCTCCATATATTCTTTGATTTCTGTTTTGATTTGGTCGTTAACCCATTGATTAATTAGGAGAATGTTTTTAAGTCTCCATGTATTTGTGAGCCTTTTTGATTTCTTTCTAAAATTTATTTCTAGTTTTATACCTTGGTGATCTGAGAAGTTGGTTGGTAGGATTTCAATATTTTTGAAATTACTGAGGTTCTTTTTGTGGCCTAGTATGTGGTCTATTCTGGAAAATGTTCCATGTGCACTTGAGAAGAATGTGTATCCTGCTGCTTTTGGGTGCAGAGTTCTGCAGATGTCTGTTAGGTCCATCTGTTCTAGTGTGTTGTTCAGTGCCTCTGTGTCTTTACTTATTCTCTGTCTGGTTGATATTTCCTTTGGAGTGAGTAGTGTGTTGAAGTCTTCTAAAATGAATGCATTGCTGTCTATTTCCTCCTTTAATTCTGTTAGTATTTGTTTCACATATGCTGGCGCTCCTGTGTTGGGTGCCTATATATTTATAATGGTTATATCTTCTTGTTGGACTGACCCCTTTATCATTATGTAATGTCCTTCTTTATCTTTTGCTACTTTCTTCATTTTGAAGTCTATTTTGTCTGATACAAGAACTGCAACACCTGCTTTTTTCTCCCCTTCACTTTTAGTCTGTGTATATCTTTTTCAATCCCTTCACTTTTAGTCTGTGTATATCTTTGGGTTTGAGGTGAGTCTCTTATAAGCAGCATATAGATGGGTCTTGCCTTTTTATGCATTCTGTTACTCTGTGTGTTTTGATTGGTGCATTCAGATCATTTACATTTAGGGTGATTATCGATAGATATGTACTCATTGCCATTGCTGGCTTTAGATTCGTGGTTACCAATGGTTCAAGGGTTGCTTCTTTACTATCTAACAATCTAACTTAACTTTCTTGTTAAGTTATTGTAAACACAGTCTGATGTTTCTTTATTTCTCTCCCTTCTTATTCCTCCTCCTCCATTCTTTCTATACTAGGTGTTTTATTCTTTGCCTTTAGTTAGTATTTGGATGGTCTGCTTTCTTTGCTATGATTTTATTTTCCCTGGTGACATCTTTTTAGCCTTAGGGGTGCTTCCATTTAAGATATCCTGTAGTGGTGGTTTATGAGAGGCAAACTCTCTCAACTTTTGCTTGTCTGGAAATTGTTTAATCCCTCCATCATATTTAAATGATAATCGTGCTGGATACAATATTCTTGGTTTGAGGCCCTTCTGTTTCATTACGTTAAATATATCATGCCATTCTCTTCTGGCCTGTAAGGCTTCTGTTGAGAAGTCTGATGATAGTCTGATGGGTTTTCCTTTGTAGGTGATCTTTTTTCTCTCTCTAGCTACCTTTAATACTCTGTCTTTATCTTTGATCTTTGCCATTTTATTTATTATGTGTCTTGGTGTTGTCTTTCTTGGGTCCCTTGTGTTGGGAGATCTGTGGGGCTTCCATGGACTGCGAGACTACTTCCTTCCCCAGCGAGGGAAAGTTTTCAGCAATTATTTCTTCAAAGACACTCTCTATCCCTTTTTCTCTCTCTTCTTCCTCTGGTACTCCTATAATGCAAATATTGCTCCGTTTGGATTGGTCACACATTTCTCTTAATATTCTTTCATTCCTAGAGATCCTTTTATCTTTCTCTGCCTCAGCTTCTCTGTATTCCTGTTCTCTATTTTCTATTCCATTAACAGTCTCTTGCATCTCATCTAGTCTGCCGTTAAGGCCATCAATCGCTTCTCTCATTTCTGCATTGTCTTTCCTCACTGGCCTTACTTCCTCCCTTAGCTCTTGCATATTTCTCTGTAGATCCATCAGTATGGTTATGACTTTTATTCTGAATTCTTTTTCAGGAATATTGTGCATGTCCATCCCTTCAGGCTCCCTCTCTGGGGCTGTCTGGTTGATCTTAGTCTGGACCATATTCCTCTATCTTTTCATGGCTATATAAGTGGTCGCTGGTAGTTGCCACGTATGTCAGCTGGGCTCTTTAAGACTTTAAATCGGAAAGAAAGAAAGAAAAAAAAGAAAAGAAAAAACAAAACACAACAAAATGACAACAAAAAAAGAATACCGCCCACCGGGAGTAGATTCTGTGGGGATGCTGTAGGTGGCACTGTTGCTCCTATTCTGCAGCCGCGCCGCTCCGCAGGGCCCTTTATCGCTCTGGCGGGGGTGGGAACGAATGGGAGGCTGTCGATCTCTGTGGGAAGTCTACGTGCAACCACCCTTTGCCAGTCACCGGCTACAGGGTCTGAAACTCCCCAGGACTCCCAGCCTGCTGGGCTGAGTGTGCCTGGGTGATCCGGCTCCTCCGCTGGACTCCTGTCTATTTAAGACCGCTGAAGAAAGCTCGCGCTTTTCTTTTTTTTTTCTTCCCAGGAGCCGGCTGCAAGGACCCAGGTGCGTTCTCCACTCAGATCCTGCACCTCTGTCCCTCCAGTCTCAGCTACACCACACGATGTGTGTCAGTGCTCCCGGCGCAGATCACCAGGGCTGGTTATTTTGCAGGCCTGTACTTCCACTCCCTCCCGGCTCTGAATCCTCTCCTCCCACCTGTGTGCTGGGGTGGTGGAGTGCTTGGGTCCCGCCGGGTCGCGGCTCTGTATCTTACCTGCCCTGCGGGGTGCCGAGTCCTCTTAGGTGTAGCTGCAGGCTATGTGCTGTCCTATATCTTCTGGTCTCTTTTTTAGGAATAGTTGTACTTGTTGTATTTTCATAAATACATATGGTTTTGGGAGGAGATTTCCACCGCCCTGCTCACGCTGCCATCTTCCTGGAAGTCCTCCCAGAATCATACATATTTTAAATGGTGAAATACAGATTCAAAGCCAGAGACTCTGATTCCACCTCAATCTCATTTTCTCATTGTTTAATATTATTTCCTTGGATATTGTCCATTCCTTTCTCTAGAGAAGCTGACTTTAATTTCTTTCACTTGAAACCAGCAAGCTCCCTGATATATATGTATATAACAAAGAATTACATCATCTACATCTTTTCTATTCCTATTAATATATATGTGGCATAGTTAACCCTTAATAAACAGAGGTCGGTTAATGAATGAGAATAGAAGATACAGGGTACTGGGTTAGAATCTCATGGATCTTGGTTTTCACATTGTTATTGACATAGTGGTTTTCTTTCTCTGCATCTTTTCCTTCTCTTTCTTCTCTTCTCTCTTCTTCATTTCCCTCTACCCTCTTTTTCTCTTTCTTTCCTTTCTCTCACTTCCTCCTATTCTCATACTCAGTTTCCATCATCATCAGCAGCAGCAGCATTATTGGTACCAAAACCTGATTAGACTAATCTCAGCCTCCTGTATTTCTTAAAAAGTGAGGTGAACCAAAATTTCAGCTGAATAGGGTATGCGATTAGAATTTTACTTAAACAGATTTTTGCTATGATACTTCCTCTAGCAGAGGGCTCCTGCACAAAGGAACCCCCAATTGTTCTTCTTTCCTTTCAGACCCTTAGGGAAAGGATATCCAGAAAATGAAACCTGACACCAAAGAGCAATGGAAGCATAAGCACTGTATAATTTCTGTTGGAATCATTTATAATGAACCTAAATCTGAAATCAAAACACTGTTTTGGCTACCTAATTTATAATTCAGGCCACTTAAAGTTTCTAAAGGAAATCTCCCTTTTGAAATTTATTTCTCCTTTTGGAAATGTATTTAGTTTACTTCTCTTCAAATCCTGATTACAAAGTATAAATAAGGAGATTCACCTATTTACTCACCAGTGAGAAGAAGACAGATGTTTTCCTGCTCCTCGGGTATTCAATATTCTACAAAAAGCTGGATTCTTGAGGAGGAATAAACCAAGAAGTAATAAATAAGCATAATCCTAAGAGTGACTTCTACGTGTATGGCCTTTTGAGGTTTTCTGTACACCATCACATTATTTCATTTGATCCTGAGAGGTAGGCAGTAAATGTACTAAACCCCATGTGATGCTGTGATTTATAATAAGAAATCAATATTTGGTCTTCATCCTCCTTTCTGGCACAAAGAGCTCCTAAAACTCTTGGAATTTCTGAAGTGACCAGAGCAAAAAAGGTGTCTTTCATTATATGAATGAGGTGACTTTTGGAAAGCACCTAAGCAAGGGGGCTGGCTGTCAGGAGAACCCACCACGTGGTTAGAGGGTTGGCCATTCTGTCCTACCCGCTGACCCCAGGGTGGGGATAGGGGCTGGAGGCTTAATAAATTGCCCATTGCTAATAATTTAAGCAGTCATGCCTATATAATGAAGCCCTCCTAAAAACCCAAGAGAACAGATTCAGAGAGTTTTTAGGTTGGTGAACACATGGAGATCTGGGAGCTGCGGCAGGCCTGGAGAGGGCCTGGAAGCTGCATGCCCTTTTCCTATGCCCTGCCCTATGCCTTTTTTCCATCGGGCCATTCCTGAGTGATATCCTTTTATAAGAGACTGGTAATCTAGTAAGTAGAATGTTTCTTTGAGTCCTGTTAACCTCCCTAGCAAATTAACTGAACCCAAGAAAGAAGTCATGGGGAGGCTGTGGTTTATAGCCAGTTGGTCAGAAGTACAGGCAACTACCTGAGCTTGTGACTGGCACCTGAAGTCTAAAGAGGGGGAGAGGGTTTGGGGGGGTAGTCTGGTCGGGCTGAATCCTCAAACTGTGGGATCTGATGCTGTCAGCAGCCAGCTGGTGTCTGAGAATTGCTTGTGGTTGTGTGGGAAGCCCCTTACCCCCAATGTTGAAACTGGTTTCAGAACATCTAAAGACCCCATGACTTATTTTCATCCTGGATATGAGAAAATTAAGCCCTAGAGGTTAAGTGATTTCCCAAGGTCACATATCTACTCAGGGCTTCTGACTTTAAGTCCAGTGCTTTTCCCAGTACATATCTTCATTCTGTTTAAATAATCCTCAGTTGGCATGGTATTTTTTCAAATACACGTTTTCTTTAAACCAAGAGTTTTTAACCTGCAATATACATGAGTATATGTTAATGAGTGTCAGGAGTCAGTTAACCTTTTGAAATTTAATTTAAAATGTTAACGTGTATATGTGCTCCCTGGGCCTTTAGTTCAGAACATGCTACTGTTGCACTGCATGGAGGAGATTGTATCCAGGAGACTTGGTGCTCAGAGCCCTGTGTACCCAACACTGTACCTGTCTGTCTTCCAGCCACTGTGCTCCAAATGACCCCTCTTCCCAGTCATTTCCCTCCATTTGCTTTTCCTAGCATAATCAGATGCAGAGGCTTCACCTTCCTCCACCAATTTTCCTTCGTGGTCTGAAGGGCTCTCCACTGCCACATACTGACCGCTACTTCATTGCCTTCACGTATTAACGTTTGGAGTTCATGCTGCTGGCTTTGCCATCCTCTCTCCTGTGCTACCATTGCTAACCTTGCTTTTCCCTGATGACAGCCGAGATCTAGACTCCACATACCCCCTAATCTGCCAGCTTCTAAAATCGACCCTTTTAACATTTTGACCTTAGAATTTCTCAATCTCCTTCATTTGTAAGTGGTTACAAATACTAGTTCTGTGCATCCCATTATTCCATCGTACTGTGCTACCCAAAGTATTACAATACTAGTATATCTGTTGCTATAGTACCATTTTAAGATATTAATATTTTCTATCTTGAACTATGCCCAGAGAATATTAAAACTGCAAACAAAATGACAGTGAATTTTTTAAAGCAAAACTATCTATGGTGTTAGAAGTCAAGATTGTGGTTGTTCTGAGGTGTGCGGTGTGGCTGAAAGGCAATAGGAATGGGGTTTCTGGGGTGCTGGTAATGTCCCGGTGTTGGGTGGGGTCCGTAATCAGACAGTTGTGTTTACTTTGTGAAAATTCTCTGTGCTGTGCGCTCTCAGGATATGTGCACTTTTTGCTATCGCATGGAAACTACACTGACTTCCTTTCTCCACCTTGAGGTTATCTAAAAGATATTGTTCTTGTTTTAAGTCTGATTTCCCAGGTTGCTAATGAGTTGAGAAGCTTATGTTTTAATCATTTGTAGTTCCCCCAAAGAGAGCTTTTTCCACACTTTCTGAGGCCCATGATGGGATCTTAAAATTGTTGGAGGAGGATAATAAGGGGAACAGGGGAGCGCGTGGCCAGGGAATTACGAGAGTATAGAGAATGATGGCGGGTGGGAGGCCATCACCTTGTCTAACTCCCAGACTGTCTGTGCAGGCTGATCACTGATGCACTGCACTCTCCGCCCCTTCTTTTCTAAGCTTAGGAAATTGTCAAGGGCCTGACCCCTGGTGCTCTTAGATGATTTATTTAAACCAGGACTTTTTTTCTCAGATCATCCGAACCAGAAGGCCAAATGCACCTCAGGCCTGGACCCTGACCCGCTTTCCGGGGAATCAGCACCTAGGGCAGAATGTTGAAGAGAATGACAACCACATCCTGCTTTAGATAAATTACAACTTAAATACCAAAATAGCAGCATCCTCCTTCTGCTTCAGGACTGCAGCCGCTGCTTTGTTTCTGCTGTCTTCTCTCTCTTTACCTCTGCCAGCGCTGGTTCATCTTAAAATTCTTTCATCCTCCATCCTGTCTCAGATTTGGGCATTTCCCAGGCCTTCATCTCTCCCTCTTTTTTATATAAATCTTGATGTTCGTCCACATCCTCCTCTACAGTCCTTCCACTTTCCCCATCTTCCCCCACATTCTGAGTTTCTTTGCATCTTCCCAGGTCATCAGCCATTTTAACATCCCGCTTGTATCAGCCCCGCGCCAGATCGTTTCACGTGGGCTCTTAAGAGCCTGACAACATTCCCAGCTCTCCTGCTGTGTGCCATGGGGGAAGCTGAGGCCCAGGTGGGTGAATCCCTGCCACTTTCTTAAGGTCTCATCTGGTTCCGAATCCCATGCAACTTACCTCTCCGGCCCCACCACATCGCACCTGGCACTGGTTTCTGAGTCTTTTCTTCATCTCCCTAATCTTCTCACAAGGCATTTCTGTATGTCACACTTTTTTTTTCAAACTTGAGCAAAGAGGAGTTTATGAGACAAAAGAGGAAACAGCCTCAGGCTGGGTATCAGACATTGTGGTACCATCTTCTCATCGTTCTCTGCAGGTCTGGCTTTCCAGTCCTCCATCAGCATTTCTCCTCCATCCTCTATTTCACCTTCAAATTCCAGTTAATTTCTAATGAAAATCAGTCTCTCTGCCATCGTAGTCTTGAGTTTCTTCTGTTTCCAGGATGTTGACTGAAGAGGCGTTGAGAAAACCCAGCTCACCCAGGCTCAGCCCTGTGCTCTTTTACTTCCTACTTGAATTCTCCACTGATGGTTACCAATTTTCTCCCTTCTCTTCCAGAGTCCAGCCTTGCCTTGTCTGCATCTTGCGGACAAATGCCTTACCCTTTAACTCAGTAGAAATGTTGGAGAACATCAGATGCACACTCCCCATGTTTTTCTCCTTTGTCATGAGAATGCATCAAATGTTCATTTTCCCTTCTCGGTCACTCTCTTTCCTGCTGGAAACCATCCTTCTCCTTTCCTTGCCAAGCCTATCTCCCTGAGCTTGTGTATCCCTGGATCTCCCGGGACCTACACCTCCATGTTATGCCATCTCCATTAGATTTTCTAACTCTTGCCCTTGATTGGTTTCCTTTTTTTTGCCTCAAAATGTGACTTGCACTCTCTACCCAAATAACAATATAACATAAAATAAAAGGAGAAGCTTTCCCTTGCTCCTGCTTCCTGTGAGAACAGAATCCCTCATGCTTTTACTCAGTTTCCCACTTCTTAGTGCAGGGCCCGCCGCATCATCTGCTTGACCTGTTCCTTCCTTGTTACCCATTCTTTGACATCTTGCAGTCTCACTTCCATTCTCACTACCAACTATCTCCACTTAACTTTCCAACTGCCCAATCCGGGACATGTAAATCCTCATTCATCTGTGACCTTCTAGATCACTGGAAGCTGCTTTCCACTCAAAGCCCTTTTCTCCTTTGACTTCAAAACCTCACCCACCATGCCTCTCTGCCTGCCACTACTCCTGGAGTTTTCCCACCTTGTTGGGTAGCATCTCTTTCCAGGCTCTATGTACAGACAAGCCATGACCTCTGCCCATCCCATTTCTCTCCTAACCCACCTCTGTGAAGGATCTCACTTCCCCTTGCAGAAACCCTCAGTGGCTTTATTTCCCCTGCTTACAGATATAAGTACAAACTACTCAGCTTGGCTGCAAGTTTCCACACCACCCAGTCTGAAGCTGCCATGTCAGATTTTTCTCTCGTTGCTCTCCTGTGCTATCTCCCTTAGCTATCCAGGGGTAGCTAAGTAAGCCTTATGTCTCTCTGCCGCCTAATCATTGATGGTGCCACTATCTCTGTCTGACACCCTGTCTTCCTTCTCCACTTTCCCCCACTGTCCAAGTGGCCCAGAGGCTAGAATGCTGAATGAGCAAGGGTATCACAGCCTCTTCTGGGTTATTCAGATAAGAAACTTGCTTAGCCACTAGCCTTTCTTAATACATTATTCTTAAACAAATTAACATTTTCTTGCTCTAATCTCTTAAATAATTCTCCACCTTCAGAAGAGAAAAAAATGTAAACTGTACTTATGGAAGTGTCACATGATATTAAAAAGCAAGTCTTCCTTTTTTGGATTAAGAATTTGAATAACTACTGCATATTTCTTTAGCTAGAAAAGTAAAATAATATTAGAACCATGTTGCCCATTTTTTTGGTATTATTTTGTTTTGTTTTCTAACAATTTTAATTTTGCTGTGTGCTAAAGCACTGGACTGTGCATTACAACAGAGGCTGTGGGCGGTATACAGCTCATGACTATGTCAGGGAAAGTATGATCACACTGCCAACTGCTTTGGCTTAGACAGTAGGAAACATCTGGTAGTTTCCTGATATTTATCAAGACAGAACTGTGTTTCCTTTAAAAACAGCTTCACATGAACAATGCACTACATAATAGCAGAGGAATTTTATAACACAAATATAGAAAACAAGAATGCAACCATTAAATACAGAAATCAGTTTTGATAATGCTGATCGAAGTGTGACTTACACTCGAGAAATACATCAATATCTGTATTCTCAGTAAAATATCTTCAATAAAATGATGGACCTTCTGATTTTCCTTCCTGCAGTTAATTTCTGTCTCCAGTTTAAACTGAAACATTGAAGAAAATGAAGAGGGCAGCAGCCCCCCACCACACCCTGCCTTCTTCCCAGGCCTACACAGCCAGTGCCGGGTGCCTGGGGGCTGCCGCTGCCCACGGAGTTCCGCCATGACCCCACCTGCCGTGCCTCAGCTGCAGAGCCTGTGGCTTTCTCCCTCCCTGCCATCCTCTCTCACTTCACCCCACTAAAAAGAGTACATTTTCAAAGCTATTTGACTGAGAATAGTGTTTCTTTCTACTGAAAAGACTGTGAGACAACCAATCTTGGATAGTGGTGCCCATTTCACTTGTATGTTTTTAATGTAAAGTTCCAATGTGTTTCCATGCTCGTCCCAGTTGAACTTGGGAGGAAGAAGCAAAGATGAAACCTGAAAACTGTTTAGAGAGATGAGTGGGGTCTGGTATTTCTCCACGAACTCCATAGGTATCAAAACCCAGGTCCCAAAGTCCAAATCTTGCAGCTAAGGAAACTTAAAGTAGGTCGGCTTTGACTGACATTTCTTCTTTCATATAAACCCATGATGCATATCTAAATGCTCTCTTGCTTCTGATCTGTATATCGGAAAATTGGACTAAATAACTTATAGTTATGGTTCCAGAGTTAGCAAATATATCAACCCTCTGTGTGGGGCCCAGAGTAGACATTGCTAATCAATCACAGGATACTCTCCTACTGAGCTAGAACAGGCCTCAGAATCCTTTCCCACAGCACTGCAGGTTTACTAATCAATTGGAGTTAACATGACAGAGTAAGCCTATTTACCTTCCCAGGTTTAGACTTTTCTAAATATTACAGATACAACAGCTATTTGGGCAAAACATCATTAATCACTTTTCAAAGGGAATGCAAAAAAACTGTCTTGCCAGCCCCTTCTTTTTTATTTTGTGTATGGCCATTTTAGGAGATGAATAACCACAAGTGATCTGATTCTTTCCTTATCTTTTTTTCCAACCGTGCCCTAAAACTTTATCTCATTCATCTTGAATAGACTTCTGAGCATATCATTCTCAGGTCCTCCAACTGATTGATTTTTGGCAGTGGTTGGAAGAACAAGGCGTCCTTCCTTTTTTCTGTAACTTGTCTTTACCTGTTCCTTAATGTCCTTTAGTTTCTTCCATCTTTCTTTAGTTCATTCCAAAGTGTTTACTTCTTAATCATTTCTTGACCATATCATACTACGTGTCCTCTTCCCAATAATTGTCCCTCCACTCTACAAACATGCTGTCAGGTTTTCCTTAGTGTTAAGTAAGCAAACAAAAACATCAGCTTTCCACCAATTCTACTTCCTCACACTAGCATCTTATAACCTTTTTTTCCTTTAACCAAAACATTTCTTCAAAGATTGAGCTGTTTTTGTCATTTCTCTTCTTCATTCCATGCAAGGATTTGAAAACCCTCAGAACTTGCCAAATGTTTTTTTCTCCCCCTGGCTCTTCAGGAACATTCTTGACATACTTAGTACTTTTCCTTAGCTTCTTTGCCCCTGCACAAATTAAACTTATTTGCCTGTTCTTTTTCTGTTTCCTTCCTTAACATTTTATATGCTTCTTAAGGTCTTATCTTTGATCTTCTTCTCTTCCCTTTCTCCACATCCTTCTCTTTGGAAAACCCAACTTTGAAAACTTCAGTTCTCATGTCTTTGAGTATGACTTTCAGTTTAATGTGAACACCCCCAGCCCCTTTCCTAGATGTTAGTTTCACATTCTCAAATTGCCTTCTGAGCATTAAATAGTGACTCTCTTTTTCCATTTTCTTTCAACTCAAGATAGCCTGGATTTTCATCTGCTTATATCCTGCACATCACATTTAGTTGCTGTCTTTCATTATGTTTTCTGGGCCCATTCTTTCTTCCAGTTCTCATTGTCATTTTGATTAAGGCCTTAATCACCCCAAAACAGAAAGCCTAAAACAGTTATATTCCAACTTCATGTTCCAGCTTCTACAGTCTCTTTTCATAAAGCCACTTTGCTAAAGGCCTTGACTTGAGGTTCGCTGCTTTAAACCACTATTTTGACACCATGTATCTCTTGTTGAAACCATCATGGGATTACTGTTATCTTTTGAGTTGGGACTGGCCTCCTTATCTGACAGCCACATACCTCCCTGACTCAGACTCAGCCTACTTTTAAAGCCTGTGCTCATGTCAAGCAGGTTACTTCTAGATTCCAAAATTTGCCTTGATCTTTTTTTCTTATGAATTTGTGCTTTTATGTTGTTTCCAATATCTGGAATATTTGCTCTAGTACTAATATTCTCCATCTTGTAGAAGTCTACTCAACTTTTAACACCCAAGTCAAATGATCCCAGTATTCACCTTAAAGTAGAGGTGTGGCCAGATCTAGGTGGAATGCTGACCGAGAAAGAATAAGAAGACATTTGAGGGACATATAGGACGTACAGAAGATTTGTGTCCAATGGGGACATGTAGATGGTAACCAAAACCATGGAATTGCTTAGGGGAAGACATAAAAGTAGAGGAGAGCCGAGGACTGGCTTGGACAAAAGCCAACAGTTACCTCCTGGACATTACCTGACAGAAGAGAAACAGCATGCAAAGGACACCAAGAAGCTATGGCCAAATATAGGAGCAAAGGCAGGAGAATGTAATGTAACACTTCAAAAGAACAAAGTGTCTCAGGAAGGAGATGGTGTTCAACAGCACCGTCAGATGCTCTGAGAAGTCAAATAAGATGAAAAAATTTAAAAGATAATTGTGTTTAGTGATGTGGAGGTCAGTAGGGACCTTGGCAAAACCTGTTTGGTGGAGTAGTAGGAGTTCCAGCCAGATCACAGTGTTGACTAGTGATCAGAAGGTGAGGAACTGGAAACAGCAAGATAT
The DNA here is from genome assembly GCA_032199065.1 of Smutsia gigantea. Classification (NCBI taxonomy): domain Eukaryota; kingdom Metazoa; phylum Chordata; class Mammalia; order Pholidota; family Manidae; genus Smutsia; species Smutsia gigantea. Next base: position 481,524 of record JAVSCE010005163.1, on the reverse strand, counting down.
GCACAATGTTTTACAAGTTTGTTGTAGCTGAGGGGAATGAGGGATCAGGTAAGGGTTTTACTTTTTTTCTTTGGAGGGGGCTTGAGAGAGCTTACCACCAATTGAAAACACTCAGGTTTAAAGGGAATGTGAGAAAATATTTCAGGGAGAAAAAATATTTGATCATGTAAAGTTGGGGGGAAGGTGGAGGAAGATAGGCTCCAAATCACGACTGAGAGATTTTTAATTTTTCAAAGAGGAGGACTACCTCCTCTCTTGCAAAAAAAGAGAAGGTGAAGATGGGTGAAGAGAGATGGAATATGTTTGGTGACTTAGAGATTAAGGAAATGTCCAGCTGATGGTATCTACTTTCCTTCTCAGGCAGTAAGTAATGTCAACTGCTGATACCAAGGAAGAAGTGGCAAGAAGCAGGGATGGAAGTTTCCGGAGAATGAAAAAAGGGTTTGAAAAAGTAATTGCTGCGTAATGTCACTGCAGAGTAATATGGAAAAAAAAAAAGTTTTTGGAATGCCAACCAAGAATGAAAGCAAGGAGAGAATAAATAGGTGGGTTTATCCAGGACTGGTACTTTGCAAGACCAATGAGATCAAAATATAGGGACATTTAGACAAAATATAGGGACAAATGTATATAAGTATACATTTAGAGTGTGACCAAGATTGTTGTTGAAATGTTGGATAATGGAATATTATACTAATGGAAAGAGATGCTATTCTGATTAAGAGGAAAGTGAAGAAAAAGAGAAAGCTATTGTATTTTTAAAGAAGGAGTTGGAAATGAATTGGCCCTTCTGGTGAGAGTCAAGGAGGGTCTCAGATGCCTTATCTTATTACCTCAGCTGGATGTACTCTTCATCTGGCCTTGCTTATTGCGGTTGTTTGAACTACTTATCATTTTTTCTAATGTTATCCACTATCTTCTGCCATATTTCAATATAGTACTCCTTATGTAGGGCATGTAGTCACACTGCCTTTCTCATAATAGGTGCTCAATAAATATTTGTTGAATGAATGAATAAGGAAAGTGAGAAAGGAAAGACAGGATAAAAGTGAGGACAATATACTTGGTTTAACTGGGCTTTACTGACAGGTTGTTGTCAACACACAGCATACTGATACCATTTCCTTTCTTGCTACTTTAAAAGTTAGTAGAAGGTATGTTAGTCTTTTATTGATCAAAAGATTGAGGCATTAGATTAGGTCACTCAGACCAGCAAGACAAATGTTTTATTTGTTCATTAAACATACATTTGTGCTTTCTTATTATTCACAACATGAGGCAGAAATTTTTGAAATTTTCCAGTGATTACTAGTCTATCCAGAGGGCAAGTCTGGGAATGACTCACCAGCTTGTCAGGATGGCCACAGATCATTATTTTTGTGGATAGACCCTGCGGCTATGCTCACAGCTGACCCTGAATGGTAGTAAATGGCTGCTTTTCCAATTCCTCTTTAATTTCCTTCTTTAAGAAGAAAACAATTGGAGGTAACAGGATAGAGCTACCCTGAACATCATTGTTAAGAGAATGCCTTTCTGACTTTGTTGCTTCTGACATGAATGCTGTTCCCATTAGACTAATAATTAGCCATCTGCTAAAATATGAATTTTTCCTTTATTATCTGTGAATCTGTAAAGAATGCAAGTAAATCTGATTCACTGCCTTTATATTTTTTATTATGATTGCATTGATATCTTTCAGTCCAGTCTGTCTACCTTAACTTCAATTTATTTTACCTTTTTCCTGTTAAAGGATGTTTCATATGGTGTCAAAGATACAGTTAAAAAATATACAGTTAAAAAACATAAAAACAAGCAACTGTGAACTAGATCTTGTGGTATTATTTTAATGACTGTACTGAATCAATATCTGATGCTTTATTACTGAATTGAGTGAATTTTTCATTTGCCCAGATAATGTCTGGCCAGTCAAACAGCTGCTCTATTTTGTGGAAAACATCAAAGTTTGTGTGCATGATGCCTAAAGGACTAATTGAGCTAAATATTACATTCTAGGAGGAGAACTTTGGTCTCTTTGTTTTTTCCTGGTACAAAGACCAATTCTTCACCATAGGAAGCGCCCTCACCATCATGATCAGGGACGTCAAGGCCACTGCCTTCACCAGTGGGTGATGTTAAATATCTCTGTTTATAAGGGTCTCAAGGTAGAAATGGTTTACTATACAACCTCTCAAATTGACTCCATCTCCCCAGTGCTTTTGTGCTGTCTGTTATTTTCTGGAGATTTACAGTTTCTAAAGAAGAGTGTGGGGTGCTTGAAGAGGGTTGAGAAAACGAGCTGGAGTCAGAGTGGTCCAGGCTTAAATCTTGGATATACTGTCTATTTACTTGATTCTGCTCTGATTATTTTGGCTCCTTTAGTCTCGTTTCCTCATCTGTAAATCAAGGATGAGAATGGCTACATGCTATGGTTCATTCATTCAACATTTATTTCTTAGGTATCTACTATGTGCTGTGAGCACATAGACCCTGTGAGCAAGGTAAATAGTTTGTGGCTTTGTGAAATCTATAGTTTAATGAAGACATGAAGCAAATTATTTTAATTCGAGTGGCAATCCATGCATTTTTTAAGAGCTCGAAGTCTGGAACCAGTTTACCTGGGTTCAAAACTTAGCTCTGCCATTACTAGTTATACAGCACTTTGGATAAGTCTCCTTATCCATAAAGTGGGGATAATAGTATACCATGGGCTGTAGTGAGGATATGGATTATTATGGATAAATGTGTGTTTTTTTTCTTTATGATGAGAGGACTGAATTCCGGAGAGTTTGAAATAAGGAGTTAGGAGCAGTTCATAACCTTTAAAGCAGCTTTTTAAGGAAGAAAGCCTTTTATCCTTCAAAATCTAAAGAGAAGTAGAGAAATACTGCACTCTGCTAAATGGGTTTTTGATTCTATAGACTGCATTGGGACATCACTGAGACACTAATGTCCGACTGGAACCACTGGAGCACCTAAATGTATGTGCTTTAGTGATATCTGATGCTGCAAGTAAAGTCCAAGCCTCATTTGGATGGAAACAAAGTAGGAAAAGAGAAAAGAGGACCTTGACATGCAGAACAGATCAAACACATACTCCCCCAGTCTCCCTCAGAACACACATAGTCACACTGGCAGAAATGTGCTGCAAAGATTTTCAGTCTGTGAAAGTAAGAAGACGTTATCAGTTCTATAGAGAACAAAATAGTAAAGTGTTTAAAAATAATTTTACAGCTCAAAATTTCTCTTTTCCTGTACTAGAGTATTCAGGACCATTAAACTTCAAAAACAAATATAAAGAAGTGTTCTTTTTCAAAAAATTCTAGGGATGCAAGAAAAAGAAGAACATCTATTGAACATCTAATTTTTGCCATGATGAAAGTTAATATTGCACACAGTTACTTGTGTATTTTTTTGTAGCACTTTGTACCAGGCACTGTTCTAAGACCTTTATGTCTAATGCTCCACAATTAAATAGGAAGTTAGCTATTGTTTTTTTGTAGATTCCTTTGATCAAATTTAGAATTTTTTTCTTTCATTCTTACTTTGAAGGGGAATTCTTGGCATTAATGGGTATTGAGTTTTGTCAAATGATTTATCTGCATCTATTTCTTTTATTTTGTTAATATGAATTTCATGGTTGATTTTCTCTTGTCAATCCAACTGGGCATTACTGGGATAAATCTCAGTGGTCATGATGTGTTATCTTTTTGATATATTGTTAGATTAAATTATGTAATGTTTTGTTACAATTTTAAAAATATGAGTTCCTGAGGGATATTGGTCTACAGTTTTCTTTTCCTATAATGTCTTTATCAGATCAGTATCAGGATTATGCTGGCCTCTGGAAATGAGTTCAAAATGGTCCCACTTTCCTTTACTTTCTGAAAATGTTTATGTTGCATTGCTATTATTTCATCCTCAAAGCTTGATAGAATTCATGAGTGCAGATATCTGGTCCTTGTGTTATCTTTATTTACTGTAGTGAATTCAATTTCTTGAGTATGGTGCTTCTTAAGTTTTAGCATGTGTCACATCCACCTGGCAGGTGTTCACTTACAAATTGCTGAGCCTCTCTTCCAAGATTCTGCAGGTATAGGGATTAGGCCCCAATATGTGCATTTCCAGTAAGTCCAGCAGATGCTTCTGCTGGCAGTCTTGCAAGCCCACGTCGAGAAGAACGGCTTGGCTAGGAGGGCTCAAAGAGGCTCCAGGTGTCAGGCTGCTGGCCCATAGTAACTGCTATTTTAGTGTCCCAGTCTGATCATTTTTGCATCTGTTCTGTGCCTGCATTTTTGTCTATTGACTGTTTATTCTTTATGATGTATTTTCTTGTTTTGTCATGTATATTGTGATTTTTTTTATTGAATGCTGGTCATTGTGTATAACATACTTAGTGTAGGGTATGGAGTGCTGGAGAATTTCTGTCAATTCTCTTCCACTCTCATACACAAAAGGCTTTCATTTTCCTGCATCTCCCTGTGGGTCCCTCTTGCACCCCTGCCCCTTCTTGCAGTACATCACTGACTTGTACTTGGTGCATTTTTTAACTTATTACATGTGGGTCTCAGACACAAAGCAGCACCCACTAGAGAGGCCACAGAGGGTGCTGTGATTAAATCTACTTAGGAGCTTTAAACAAACGATAAAGGAGCTCTCTATATCCCCGAAGGGCAGTGCCAACTAACTGTGCCAGTGTGTGACATGGTGTCCCTGATCAGAACTGCACCAAGGGACCTTCCATTTGATCACACCTAGGAGTTTGCAGAAAAATTAGCATTTACAGCTTCAGTCCTTGTAACAGCCCTGTAAAGTAGGAGGGATAAAAACAAGAATTGAGGGTCCGCAGGTTACATGCCATATCCAAGCACACATATCCAGTATAAGGTTAGCTTCAGTCTCATGTTTTCTCTCCTTTGCCACCACTGCTCCTTTCCAGTCTTTCGATCTCCTACATCAGGCACTTCCACTGCAGGTTATTTTTATGTTCCTGCATCTCCTTTCATTACTTTGCTGCTGTTAGAATAGTTCCTTTTGGAAATTACATCCTGGCTTGTCTGTGCTGAGGAGAAAAAGGAAAGGGAGCAGACTTGTCCATGCTGTGTCCGCAGGCCACACTGAGTGTACAAGGCTGCCTCCGAGCAAGGGTGCGGATGCCCCCGTGGCTGGGGGCATTTATGAAGAAGTTCTTTTTGCAGAATGGTTGCGACAAAAAAGACAGCTCTTTACTCTCCTGCCCAGGAAAATTCTCTTGTAAGAGAACAGATGAAAGTGGTTGAAAAATACAAGGTACTATTGAAAGGTGCCAGAATATATTTTTAGTGCAGTTGAGTTGAGTGAATAGATTCATTCTAAAAGAGCGTTAATAGTGGTGTATACACAATACGAAGCCTCTTAAAAAAATAAAATTAGAACCATAGCAGAGAAAGCCTGAACACTGTTCATTTAATGCGGTTTAGGTTCTGGATGGTACACTTTTAGGCTCTAAGCAGGTGGAATAATTTTATTTTTATTGTTGTGGCATTTAAATATATAATTTCCTTTAAAAAAAGTAGAAAATTGTATTCCATTTCAAGTACTAATGCATCCTTAACAAGCTCTTCTTATTCCTAAACCTTACAGTATATTTTTAACCCTTTGTATGGTTACAGACTTCAGCCCCCCAAAATATTAAATACCTCTTAAAAGACTATTAGCATTCACGCCAATTGTACTGATTGCTTGACACCTTATAATTTCCTTGGGACTAACATTTTTGGTTCTTAATCCAAGTGAGTTTTGCCACTGCTCTCAGCTTACTGATAAGATGATTATGTATTCTGCATATTCGTGTGCTTTCTGGTGATAAATTATAATGGTCCAGGGAAGTGCCTGGTAACATTTTCATTACACAAGTCATTTTCCTCCCCAAGGGTTTGAAACTTTACCCTTCTAAGATAAGTTTTTGTTATTCAGTTACTAATAGAATGTACATATTAGAGTAGGGTGAAAACAGATGTCCCAAATATTCAGGCGTATTCTCAGTGGAAAACTTCTTTGATTAGAACTTTTATAATGAAAGGAAGAAAGTCTCCCCCTCCTTATTGAAGAAACAGTGGTGGAGGGTTAGGAGACTGTACCTGCTGTTGGTTTGAAACACATGGGACAGAGCAGAGTTCTCTCCATGCCTAAATGTCCTTTCCCTGTTGCACACATACAAGTGTACAACCAGGAACTTGCTATTGGCTGTTTTCACGGTGGTTCAACAGTTTTACTGAAAGGGTAAAGAGAACTGCTGAGATGTTAAAAGATGGGCTGCTCATCTAAACAAGTTGCTTTATGGACTGTCAGCACCGCATGATGAGCACATGTTTTCAACAGTTCTGTTGAGAACGAAATCGAGTGCCGCAGTGCGGCACAGAGGAGTAGATGGAATGCTTGGCATGATATGAGATCATAGTGGGAAATCACAGATACACATTTGCAGGAACTTTTGTGGATTTTATGTAACACATTGTAGCAACTAGTTTAAAGAGTTTCAGGTAGAGAATGTACAGAGATATACATGTGATAATATCTAAATAATCCAACCACTCGTCTATGAAAATGGTAATATTAATAGAAATGTATATATTCATGTATGTATGTGTGAATGTAGATACTTTTGTGGGTGAAGATGCTTTTTCTGTTAGAGTAAGTAAATCATCACTTTTTAAAGCTTTAGCTCTTAGACACTCTAAAAAATTAAATGAATAAATATAACAGGTAGCACAAAAATCAATTCTCTTTTAGCTCTTACTGCAATTTACCCACATTATGTAATTATTCTTTGGTGACATAAATACCACAGTGCATCAGAACAATTATAGAATCTGGGATTAGACGAATTTATGTTTGAATACTTATTTCCTAAATAACACTGAGTGATTACTTTTCTCCTTGGAGTTTTAATTTTCTCATCCATAAAATGAGTACAATAATATCTACTATGCAGGTTGCTACCACAACTAAATGTGATGTGCAGTATCTAACCCATTTCTACCATGTAGTAGGTGTATAATAAATATATCATATTTCCCTATATCACCTAAGAAGAATTTAAAATGGTGGGGGGACAGAGAGCATGTTTTAGATTAAACCCATTATTTACTGTTTTAAGATATATGGAAAATATATTTAGGAAGGGGAAGGGGAGCTGGTTTTAGGTAATACTTGCAACAGTTCTTGGTACAGACATAGACAGTGTGGACCCTGAGTGCCTAAGCTTTCCCGTGATCAAAATTGCATAGGGCTTGATTTTATCTCCGGGCTACTGCAAATGATTAGATTATCAGAATTATTTTATCTTAAGATATTAAATAGTAAGGTTTACTTCAAAATCATATATAATAATTGAGAGGTCACTGATGCTGTAATCAAGGAGTTCACAGGCTCATAGAAGACAGATCTGGGTTAGCAAACAGTATATTATGAAAAGTACATTAATAGATGTTTGGTAGAAATCTTGCTCTCTCAGGTGAATGGGACCAGTAGCTGGTTAGGCAATCAAAAAAAAGTTAATTAAAGCTGTAGGTCATAAAAAAATGATACATACATATGATACTGTAGATATTTTATTTAAATTTAAAACTTGGAGAGGCATGTTCATTTGAAGTAATGCCAAGATATTTTCTCTGAGTGTGTATCTGCTGACTGGAGCTCCTAGCTTTATTTTTTCCCATAAAACACCACCATAATACAAGCTCTGGTGCCCAGCCCTAGCTTTTCAGAGCAAGTGAAACACGTGTTCCAAGACTTGAAAAGCAATTTGAATGCCAAATAAAGTTTTAGAAATCGTCTTAATGCCTTGCCCATATCTAATTCAACAGCAGTATTAAACAACCCATCTTTACAGAGTTATTCGTAGATTTATTCAGTTTTGTTTTCATTAAACAACAGCACCGGTCTGTATCATTGATTTACATAATGTTCATGAGTCACATAATTAAAATACAAATGGTATAAACAGGCTTGAGAATGACACAAACTGACTCTGGGTAAGCGTGCAGCTTCCACGTGTGCAGCCCGTTATGCCAATGCCTTGGGTCCTGGTTAGCTTGTGCTGTTGAGGACGTGCAGAATATCAGTCCACTAGTTAAGAGAGCTTTTAGTAAGTCTCAGGGTTTAGTGGTAGCACAGAAAAGGGGGTCTTAACAGTAACTGTGATGGTTAGGAACTCTTGGGTTATCTTTACATACGACGACTATCATTGGCTTTTAATAATTATGTGACCGCAGGTGACTTGTTCTAAACGTCAGTTTCTGCTTTTTAACATAATCTTAACTAAGGTGTTAGAGGAAGTAAAACACTTAGCACAAGGCCTGGCTCGTACGATGTTCCAAAAATGTTAGGGGTGATGATGAAGTAACAGAGAAGTCTTCAAAACTGAGAAACTGCAATGATATTTGAGCAGATAGGTTATTTTATTTTTCCACATCACCTCTTCTAATGTTTTTTTCTGTAACAGTTGTTGTTTATAAACATTCCGTAGTAAACACGTAACCACACTTTCAGTAGGTATTTCAGGTTCCAGGCACCTGCAATCCCAAGGTTTTCTAAGGTCAGGAACTATTATCAAGGAACAGGACCAGATATTTTGGAAATACTAGCTTCTGTTGGAAGAAATAGGAAACTTCAAGTGTCACAGATAGAGCCACAAGCATAGGTTCTGGGTGGCTGGATAAAAACTACCCTGAGTTCATGGAGAATGCGGCTCCTACTGGACTGATTTAATTTCCTTTAATTATAAATAAAATATAAGATAACATATATATATATACTACATGTTTTGTGTATAAGGTAAATATAATGAAAGTTGTAATATATATATATATATTATATATGGTATCAAATACTTTGAAGTATTTGATTTTGTCCATTTTACAAGTTTTATTTTAATAGGAAGTTGGAATCCCTTCCTTTGTCTGATTCTAAAATATTGGTGTCTGCAGGCTTCTGTCCTTGACCTCTTCTCACTCGTCTGTTTTCAGTAGGAAAACAGATTGACTTCCATGGCCCCAACTGCAACAAAAACTTATGTCTTTGTCTCAGTTATGAATCTGTAGCAAAGGCCCACAGGCAACTGGCATAGAACATGCTCTAAAATGTAATAATCTTCATCTCTTACTGCTCTAACATGTTCCTTGTCAAAGGTTATTTGCTCAGGCTTGACACCTGTGAGCCAACCTTGACCCTTATGCCTTGCTTACTCCTCACAACCAAATAGTCCTCCCTGCCTTGTTGGTATTTCTTTATGAGCATTTTAAAAAGTTTTATTACAAAAAAAAAAAGGATATATGTTTTCTAAGGCAACATTTTGAAACACCTAACATGATAGTGGTAGAGGTAGAGGTAGAAAATTCATAATAATTCTATGATAGAAAAGCTTTATGGATAGGGAACATATGAAATGAGGTTTAAAAGATGGGTGAGACTTTGGGGATTGACATGGGCACGTAGAACATCTTAACCAAAAGCAAGAGGAAGAGGGCATGGCATCAAGAGGCCTGGAGGCACTGGAGGCACAAGGCGGCTGAACGAGGACTGCAGGAGACATGGGACCTGGGCACCAGGGCGGCATCAGCGACCTTTGGTAAACAGTGCACTCGAGTTGAACGTGAAGCCTAAATTGAAACATGAATCATGAAAGCAATATATCAGAATGTGGAGAGAAGACGTTTGGTGGTGAAGATAATGAAGAAGAGCTGATATTGCAAGAGGAAGTGGGGTAAAGAGGTTTCCTTAATGAGAAACTGTTTGGGGGTAGTTTTTAGGTTAAGGAAAGGGAGACGTTGAAATGAGAATGAGAAGTGACCCTAAAGCAAGTTGATAGCAAAGAGTACGTGGTGGAATTGAGAGTACACATAGAGGCATATTCTTGGCAAGGATGCAGGATAATTTTCCTCCAACATCACAAGGAAGAAAGAAAACATGAGTGACATTAGTTAAAGAAATTTGAGGCAAAAGAAATAGAATATTGAGAGGGCTTTTATCATGTGGTTCTGGTCACAGGAAGTAGGAAGTGAGCAGTCTTCAACTCAGCTGGGCAGCTTTTTAAAATACCAGTACTGGGTTACACTTCCAGAGATTCTGATGTATGTGGTCTGATGTGCAGCCCAGGTATCAGTATTTTTTAAATATTTCTCAAGTAACTCTAATGTCCAACCAGGGTTGAGAACCATGGGATAGAGAGAAAGGCTAAGGTGGCTGTATTTACAGGAGGTAGGGAAAGTTTGAACACCTGCTGAGATTAAAGAGCCATTAAGGAGTAAAATCTTTTGACCCACCAAAGTCAGGAGAAAGTCAGACTGGATGGGGAAGGAACAATGAAAATGCCATTGATTATCTATCTGTTAGATTCAGTGTTTTACATTATTCTCTCCTCTTATTTATTTCTTATAACCTCCACTTATTTTCCTTCGTTTCTGACCAACCCCACCCTCACTGGTTGCTTTGGCATGCCTTCCCTTTCATCATTTGCTTTCCTTACGTCGTTAATTCTCCACACTTTTTAACTTTTCTGATTTCTAATTTTCTGCCCATGAGTTCCTTTCCACCATCCTCTAGCCAAAGTAGCAAAAATAACTTTGGCCAGGCAAGGAACAGGAAGCAGACAGCTTTCATCAACGAGGCAAGCCTAAGCTGGCTGCTAAACAGAGCAGGCCAAGCGGCTCGGGTGCCACCCCAGCGACTACCAAGACAGCTGGAGCAGCGCAAGACGAAGGGCAAAGCCCCCATTTTGCTTCTTTACGAACAGAGGGATAATCTCCTGTTCTTTAGGGAAACTACAGTCATATACACCAGTCTCGGAGCATGAGTAAAGTATTGGCAGTCAGTCCATGTTTTCTTGTGCCAGTGGGTATGACTGGGAGATTATGCTAGTAGGGACTGTTTTAATTACAAGTGAGATAAAAGAACTTGATATTGCTGAGCTACAGAGGAAATCATTAGACAGCAATGCCCTAAGGATACCAAAGACAGATAAGGCCTGAAACTAAAGGCTAAAATGTTCCCCAGACTGTGTCCCATGATTCCTCCCCATCCAATTCTGCTGTTTTTGTTCTTTTTCTCCTCTGTCTTGCATGCTGGTGTTGTCTGCTGCTTTTCCATCTGAGGGGTGGAAACTGTTCACGAATAACCATGCCAGCCAGGGAAAGAGTGTGTATGTGTGCAAGAGAGAGAGAGAGAGAGAGAGAGACCACAGTCTTTTATGACCTAATTATGGAATGACATAACATCACTTTTGTTAAATTCTGATCATCACACAGGTCATCACTTGTGCAGTGTGAGAGGGGAAGGTCTGGCTTTTTGGACTTACAACTTGTGTAGACATAGAGAGCCGTATGCTCAGAAAGGCACCATGTTTGGTTGAGTGCTCGGCTGTGATCATCTTTGGAAATCTTAATAATTTTTATATTTGAATTTATGTTTTGTAGGTGAACTCTGATGGAATAATTTATAAATATCTTATACACACCCACACACATACATAAATAATATGGTTGACATTTGTATTTGTCTTTCTCTGTCTGACATTTTTTAGCATTATACCCACTAGGTCTATCATGTTATCACAAATGGCAAGATTTCATTCTTTTTTATGGCCCAATAATATTCTATTGTATATAAGTACCACCGCTTAGCAAATAAAAAATACCATGACAGAATGAGAGAGGGAATGTCCATGGAAGAAAAACACTTTATTTTAGTATCCTTACTGGAATTTATTTTCCTGCTTTGAACGTGGAGCAGTACATTCTCCTATTGCACTGAAATCTGCAATTAGGTACTTGACCCTGGAGAAGGGATCACACAAAGGTGTGAATATCAAGAAGTGGTAATTGCTGGGGGCCAACTTGGAGGCTGGCTACCACTGGAAATAGTTTTCAAAGATTTCTAAAAGCTTGTATGTTTTTCATTGCATATATATGTTTTCAGAAATGTGTTTCATCTAAAAAAATTAGTTTCTTAATATCATAGTCGATTGGTTGTGGCCAACATATTTTTTCATATAAGATATCATACTTTTAATTTAATATGGTGCTCTGTGGGCATGATTGTAGTTCTAGTGCAGATGCTAAGAACTCCCTAGGTTTTTCTAATGTCATTCAAAGATCATTTCACAGGTAAAATTCTTAATGATCAATCACCTAGTATTTTTATAGACCAGCTATATGCTACCAGGGTTGGTTATATACAGGGTTTTTTTTAGATGAGCTTGACCTCATGTATAAAAATATAATTCATGTTCTGTATTCTGGATTTTTAGTTCCTGTAGCAGTAGACTTCTTGTTGAAAGATTGTCATTGAAAAGAAATCAGAAAAAAGAAAAAAATGTCAAAGGGAATTTATGAAAATGCAGCAATAATTTTAAAGAATCTTAGTGTTTATTTTGGTGTTCTAGGCTCATAGTTTGGACGTATAGCTGAGCCACACAGACCAACCAAGAGGAGCCTAGAAGTCCAGTTTCAGAAAACAAACATAATACTAAATCGTTAGCTTTTGAAAGCTAACAGGATCTGTCAAGTAATGTTGGAATGTAAATTGAGAATTTACAGGTACAAAGATAAATTCCAAGGAATTAAGTTTATTTCTTTACATACAGGGTTTAAAGATTTCATCATTTAATGGGAAAATAAACATTTATTTAAAAAAACAAACCTCAGGATATATTATTTGAAATTCAAAATATTGAGTTAATGGATTCCCCAGAGTTCACCTCACAGAATAGTTAATAAGAGTATAAACATCTTGACTAAGATTAAAATTACATACATTTGATTCTTTAACTATATCTCCTGAACTTCAATTTCTACAAAAAAATAGAAGACACTTTTGTACGTTCACTTTGATGTTTAGAAAACAATAACCGTCTGCCATTGATCTGATCAGATGTTAGAAAAACAATAACATCAAATTTATTTTAAATCAACATTGGCCATGACTTTATCAAGCCCATGTCAAAGATGCTCATGTCCTAAAAGGTCAAAAAGAGGCAATTATTGTCAATAGAAGGGCAGGACACAGCTACATATGTAACATTTTTTTCTTTTCCTCTTAAGACTAAAGCAATGATATATTGAGAGAACAAAAATGGTAGACATTTTCTAAATCTCTTAAAGCATAAAGAGCATGTCAGAATAAGTACATACTGAATCTATTAGCCATAACTTGACATATGATATATTTTTTACATAGTCTAATTTTTTGTTCATTTCACTAAAGTAAAACAGTCTCCAGTGAGAACAAGAACTTTATTAACCACTATATCTGCAGAATTTAGAACAGTGATGGACACATGGCAGCCACTTAATAAATATTTGTTGAATAAACAAATAAACCAATCTTTAAGTTAAAAGATTTTTTTTTAACTTAAAAGTTTGATTTAAGCTCCCTTCCCTTTGGGCAAGAAAAGGCACATGAGCCTGGTGACTTCTGTGGTGATAAATTTCCATTTACACCTCTACCTTGTTTGTTTGTGCTGCTCTGTTCAAAACTAGCTTTTTCAAGAAATTCCTGTATTTCAGCCTAATTGTAAATCCTGTTAACAGCCAGTTAATATAGGAAGACATGCCAGGAGCAGCATGTCTTGGCCAGTAGACTGTGGCTTCTAGTCATTTTCTTGGGTGGCCTCCATTATTAATTGACTTTGGTCTCCAGGGAGCCTAAGTGTTGATCCGTGGACTTTGAAGAATTGCAGGTTTGACAAGGATGATCTCGGAATCTGCCATGATTTCTGAAAAATGGAAAGAGTGTGATGCTAATAATGATACAACTTATTTTAAACTAATGTCTAAGGAGAAATTAGTATTCACTGTTTTGTGAATGCCAGTTCCCAAAGACAAATATTCAAGTGATTTTAATGGTGGTTGATGACATGAGAAACACTACCATTGCTGTCTATAACTGTGACCATCAACCCGCTTTGGATGAACTAGAAGAAAAATGTTCCCAGTTGATGAATGCCCCCTGGAATGTGGAATGAGTAAACACAGGAGACTCCTTAAGGGACCATGAAGATAGGGTGAGAACTGATAGCATTCCAGAAGTTGCTGTGTGGTTTTAAGATGCAGATATTTTTCACTGAAGGTACCTGTAACTCTGGGGAGAAAATCTGGGGGCAAAATACCTTTGAAACCAAAATCAGTCAAAGGGTGGAATAAAGTGGGAGAAACCTGTGTATTTCTTATAAGCAGGTGTCCACTTCTGCTCGCCTGTGTCTCTAGCTAACCAGCTGCAGAAGAAGGGACCCCACCCATCCTTTCCTGTCCAGATGTCCCCTCGCTAGCCCTTGTAATTACCTATTGTTATGGAGATGGACTACTTCTTTCCACCCCTTGGAAACACCTGTTGATATTGAGATGCACTAAGGCCAGGGGAGAGATTCTGGAAATATTGCAACTTTACCCACAGTACCTTCCACGACTATATGAATGACTCTATTACTACATAACAAAAATGGTTACAAAAGGAGGAACTGCTGCCATAGTGGAAGGGCATGAATAAAATATTTTCCATCCTCAAAGCTTCCCTATTCATTAGTACATCCTCTGCAGGTATACAACTACTGCCCACCTATAGTAAAACATGTTTGGAAATCATATATTTAGAAGGTTGAGAGACATGTCAGTTAGGGTGCTTTTGAATAAAGCACCAATGCCAGTTAATCCAAATACAAGCCACAGTCCAGAGGTAGAGAAGTGCCAGGGATAGCTGATTGACTAGTTCAGGGGTGTCACCAAAGACCAAGATTCTTTCCATATTGCCAAACTGCCAAACCCATTGGGTTGATATAACCCCTACCCACACCAGACTACGATACCCTCCAGATGGCTGCACTAACTAATCGTAACATTCCCACAGGACATTAAAGAACTTGAAGACAGTCTGTTCCCCCATGCCACCCCCACATTCAAAAAGGAACTTTCCCAGTACCTTCATGAGATTTCATTACATTGGTCAGAACTGCATTAGATACTTGTTTCTAAAACAAGCACGGGGAAGGGAAACGTGTGACCTTAATTTGATCTTAGGAATTACAGTTCGAGTTGGAGAAGAGTTCCAATTACTCTGAAACATAATGGCTGTCTGATACCTGAAATAAAGCAAGGTTCTGAGAGCAAAGCAGTCTGTCTTAAGGCTCTATATCAGATGTGCCCTTGATAGTAATGGTAAGAACTTATTGAGAATTTACTTTGGGTCAAGTGTTGTGCTGAGCACTTTGTAGCTATCACCTGGTTTAATGGCCAAGAGGTGTTTACTGCTTAGAAGAGAGGACACATGGTTTGGACAGTTGAGAAACACCCCATTCTCTCTACTCCTTTCACTTGGGACCAATCAATACATTCTTCATAGCAGAGGCATTGGTTCTTTCCAAATATCAGAACTAGATCAGTAATTTTAGGCATTCTAGGCGGCTTAACGGACATCTTTTCAAGCCCAGTGACTACCATTAATATTACCACTTTGGTATTTTGACCATGTTCAATTTTTTAAAAAATAGCATTTTTTAATCACTCAGGAGTGACTTAGCAAGCTAGGGCACTGACAACAGTCTAACCGAGATGTAGGTAACAAGATGTAGGCAGTTCAACCACCAGAAAAAATGGAACACAGTTCTACCTGTGACTCATTTATAACATTATCACAGTATCCCATGAATATTTGAAAAACCGAAATAATAATGGGCATTTCCATTGAGGGTTTCTTTGTCCATGAAGGCCACAACCAAGTTTATTTCTAGCAGAAACTCACTTGGCACATACTGACCAGAATATATTAACAGAGAAATTGCTTTACACTGGATGTTAAAATTACATTCCATTTGATCACTCCTTTTCCTTAACATAATATTGAACACACTCAATTCATACACATTTCAGGTTAGTTATGCGCCATTTCCTCCATGCTACACCCACCATTTCCACTTCAGATTTTCCATAATCACTCTCTTGGTGGTTCATGAAATCTACAAATATTAAGTCACATAACCAGCCAAATACAATTTATTTTTTAGCTTTATTGAGATATAATTATCAAATAAAAATTGTATGTATCAAAGGTATGCAACTTGATGTTTGGATAAACATACACTGTGAAATGGTCACCACAAATAAGCTAATTAAAATATCCATGGTTACCACTTTCTTCTTTCTCTTTTTTTCTTCCTTTATTTCTTGGTGTGTGTGTGGCGAGAACACTTACTATCTACCCTCTTAGCAAATTTCAAGTATAAAGTACAATGTTGTTAACACTAGTCATCATGCTGTACATTAGATTTCAGTCTTGTATAACCAATGTAATGAGCACTTTGTAATAAGCTTTCCATTATTCCTAGAAACAATTCATTGCAAATGTGTGGGCATAGTTTTACAAAATACATCTAATTTGAAAAGCAGTCATTCCTAATTTACCATGGTTAGAATATTCAAACACTGAAAATATACACAGACTCCAAAACCATCCATGCAAAAGTAGTATCTGCTCGGTGGTAGCTCCCAAGGCAGGGCAGTGGGAACTTAATTTTCACGAAGTCATTTAACATTCTGGACAATGTGCAGAAAATCATGCTACATCAAGAATTCAAAAGACATAGCAAATGCCTTCTGTGGGGAAAAATATTAGTGTTAATGTGTCCCAAGCAGAGTCAGCAGATGTTTTATATGCATGTTATTTGTATGCTGCATAATAATCCTAGGAGTTAGGTCTATTTTATAGATGAGGAGACTGAGGCTCTTGAGGCCCAGTGTGTGTGTGTGTTTGTGTGTGATATGTATATATATTACAGAGAAAATAAGAACTTAAGTACAACCTAGCCAAATGTAATAGAAGTTTTTGTCTCTTACTGCATTTGGATTAGAGGATCTGCATTTCTTTCTGAACCTCTATAAAGTCGACCATCTTTTCTTCTCACATTCTTCCTCACCCATTCACCAGTGACTTCAGCCCTCTGTGAAGGCTGAGGGAGAAGCAGCTCCTTTTCTCTAAGGACATGATTTTTCTAACTGGAGTGATAACGAAAAACTTAGAACTACTGGTTGATATTAGGCAAGATGAAGGTGTAAAATGCCAGGCTCAGGTGTCACTTGTCTTTCTGTCGCTATGTCCCTCTTCTTGGCTCCCTTTTGGAGCCTCACACGTCCCTCTTTCCTCCACATGCAGTGCCCTGTCCTGCTAAGAGGCGAGTCTGCCTTGCTGCCCACTCGCCTTGCCCTTGGCTGACTGAATGGCAGGGGTGAGGAGGAGGAAGGATTAGAGATGTATTTTTTGTTCTTGGGTCCAAGGGAATGCTCTAATCCAGCTTTAATGGAATGTCAGTAGCTTGATCACTCTCTGATTTTTGAGTCCATCTCTCAATTTGTTCAGAATTCAGACAGGAGAAGTATGGGGTTATTTGGTAGCACGGGACTCCAACATTGAGCAGCTTTAGAGAGGCTCTGACTTGCTGGAGAAAATCCATGATTCCTTAAAGAAGGCACCCTCCCTTGAAAATTATGTAACCTGGTAGTTACTTTCCAAATACCAATGTATTTCCAAATACCACTTTCCAAATGGAACAACAGCTCACAAATTTTTCTATCGTAGTGTCAGTGGATATGAATGACCAAGGAGACATAGATGTTAGATCACTTTGTCCTTTGGATGGAAGGTTTCATTTATGACCTGCTTTTGTCTGGAAAGCAGAAAAACCCACATCATAACACTCAAGAAAGTCAACTGAGGGTATGCTAACTTTATGTGGGTATTTTTCTACTTCCTTCCATTTATAACAGTTACTAAAATCTCATACAACGTATTTTTCTGTATTCTATTTTTGTGGTTATTTTCATTATTTGTATGCTTACTTTCATATTGCTTTTCCTTGTCCTTGACATTCCATAATTTTGGAAATGAGTTTGTCCTATTCTTATTTCATTTATGATGATTTTAAATGCCCTAGTCAGCCTCTGAGTTTAGCTATGAATTTCAACACTGAACTGTAGGCAACGTAATGTATGTTATTTTAAATCAACCTTGAATAAGTCATAATTACCCAAATAATTATTAATTTCTACATTTCTCTTTTTTTTTGTCTTTTCAGGGACAGTATAAATTACTAATCATTCTTTCAGTGGCTCTTGGTAAATGAAATATCTAAATTCATGATCAATCTCTTATACAAAACTGGTGTTACACAAGAGCATTTGCATTAAAGATATTTTACTTGGAAATTAAATTTTGTACAATCTAACATTCGTGAAGGAGGTAAATAGGTGGGTTTCGCAAAGACCATTTATCAAGAACTTTGTTTAATGGAGAGAAAGAAAATGAAACAATTAAATTAAATATTAGTGGAAAATAAGGTTGCCCCTTTGGGAAATGCCCTCATTCAGCCTGAAAGCCCCTGAACATTCAGTACCTCCTCTTGTCTGGGTAAAGTGGCAGTGTATGGAGAAGCTAATGAATGTGTGGCCAAATTGAACCTCTTTGCTTGACAGATATTCTTCCATCTCTATTAGCTCTGGAGTGGAAAACACTTTCTTTGACCTTTTAAACAGACTTCAAATCATTTTGGAATTTGCATATTTTGCATATCTTTTTTCTGAACCCTGTGCGTGTATTATACAAATAATACAGTCATCATCCTTACCTGTTATCTTATTCTAAATAACAAAAATAAGATATACCCCTTTAAAAGGGGGCACATGTTTTATTCACTCTGACACCCTCACCACGATAACAGTGCTCAGCATATAGAAAATAGTTAAAAAATACTACTTGGATTATAAAATGAATTAATCATATGAAAAGAGAAAAATGAATTTGCAAATGCAAATGAGGATAAGCACATTTAATATTATATGGTGCCTGGGTTTTGACAGAAAACTTACTAATCAGGTTTTCAAGATTCAGTAAGTCATTTTTTTCTTTATATTTTTTAGTGTCTCCAGTAACATATTAGCTGGAGGATATATTAGCAGTAAATTTTCAAAGTGAACATAGAAAGCTTGAGAAAGAACAGGATATAGAGAGAATAAATAGGCTGTCTGATCCCTGAAAAAGGGGAGATGCCATTATCAAAACATACTAAATAACTGTGAGTTACTTATAGTAACAATTAGTCTGGATGTTCATGTTATTATGTTATTAAGCAAATTACTAGGCAGAAAGAATATTGTACAATATTAAGTCATCTCCCACTGCACCTAATTGGTAAATCTAATATACTCAAATATATACTGCATATACTGTGATATTTAAAAAGAAATATCTATATTTCTAAATTTAAATATATACAAATATATAATATATACATGTAAATATATGTATAAATTATATATACATAGACACTCCTGTGTCCCTTCACAGTTTATCTGAAAGTCTCGATTTGTCTTTTAACCATGTATCCTCAGATCTGTTGAAAACAATGTGTCACTTTACCAGGGAGGGGTGTGCCACATAATGAGGTTCAAATCTAATAATCATAAAATTGGCATACTGTCTCATGTACTAGCAAACAATAAATCAAAGTCCAGGCCATCAATATAGGAAGTCTATTCCTGCTTTGAAGTTTGGGGGCAATTTAGGTGTGCACAGATTTTCTTAGATCAAGTTAATGCTGAAATGAAAATCACTTGCAAATCTTTCAATTCAGGAAGAAAAAGAATCATGACACTTGGGCTGAATGTAAACAGCCTTCCTTTCTTCCACGGCACCCTGGCCTATCAGTTAGTGATCAGGCTTGCCGATCTCTCTGGAAAGCTAAGTGGCCCTCTATCCAGGTTTTCTCAAAACCATCCCTGAATATGCTTTATGGCCCCAGCATAATTATTAATGAAGCCCACTTTCACTGCCAAAAGTCTCTCAGTCTGGATAATAAATGATAAAGTTAGCCTATTTTAGGTTAAGGCGACAAATAGGAAATTTTATTAATGATATGGGTTTGTTGCTAATGAGACTGAATTAAGAAAGTTTTAATTATACAGTAACTTTCCATGAAGTAAGCTACCTTTTACAGGGGCAGAAAAATGCTTTATTAAATGAAACTCTTATATTTTGAAGCTCTTTCCAGCAGCTGCAATTTTTTTAAAAATCCAATTGAGATTTAAAGAAAAAAAAAGAAGAGAAACAGAATTTGAGAAATTCCTGAAAGAGGCTTTGTTTTTCTTAAAACAGGGTTTATTTGAGACATCAGGCTATGATTGTGTTCCCTGCTACCCAGAGAATGGCACTGTACATCAGTTTTCGGTCAAAATTCTGCTGTGGACATCAGTGTATCATTCTGTTCACACGTGCTTCTCGAGTGTGAGCTGCCATCCACCAGAGAGAGTTTGTTTCTCCTGTGTTGTAATGTCCATGACAGTGCCTAAGTAGCCGAGTGACAAAACCAATAAGCTCAAAATGCTATCACTGCAGTTGGCTTAAAGGCAAAGTACATTGAACCTCATAGAGTCAAAGTTATCTTCTGATTCAATTAACATTTATAGAAAATCTATTATACACCAGTCATTTTGACACAAATTTTCACTTGATCCTAACAACAACGTGTGAGGGATGTGTTACTTTGCAGATGGGAAAATAGAGAGCCAGAGAGCTTCAGTGACTTCCTTAAAGTCCCTTAGCTGATAACTGATGGGAGATTGATTCAGATTCAGATCCAGGCTGACTGATTCAGCACATGTGCTTTTTCTGCCCCACCTCTGCTTACATCTCTAGCTCCAGGCTCTGGTGTCTGGCTGAGAAGAGAGTTTTTAGATGGGAAGAAAACCAATTCCTGTTTGACTAAAATAAGAATCCCACACGCAGGTAAAATGGAATATTCCTATTTAACTTGAAAAATCGTCAGCACTTGCCTTAGAAAAAAAGTGGGCAGACAGCATCACCCTTATCTGTTTTTCTTTTCCCATCTGCCCTTAACAATTTTATGAAGGCAATTGTGCATTTCAGTGGGAAAACTTTCCATTATTGTACTGCCTCAAGACAGCCTTATCTCCTCCATTTCATTTATTTTTGAAGCTGTAAACTGGCTAAGTGCTGCAGTCCTTTTGACTTCAAATTGGAAAAGTTGGCTTCCAAATTAAAGAGTATCAGGAATCCAAAAAAGAGTGGGAAATTTTGAGATTTTTTCATGTAGGTTACAAGGATCAATGAGTTATTTGATCATCGAGACATTTGCAGTGTAGTTACCGGACATTAACAAAGCCCTGGGCCCCTGTGGTTGTGGCCATCACGGTTGTCCACACTTCCCGCAGGTGGGATGGAAGATTGTCCCTGCTGGGGAGCAAGAGAATCCCGGACCCTCTAAAGACTGCAGCCTTGCTGCTGTCTGAAAGTCTGCCATTTCAGAAGGCCTGCCATGCTGTTCAGCAGGCCTGAGAAGACCTGGGATCTCATGCATGGACGGTTCCTGCCCTGCGCCTTGCTAATTGAAGCTCAAAGCTTCAGTCGCCTCTAAGGAGGTCTTGGGAGTCAGAGTTCCTCATAGCTCTTTGTACTACGTAGGAGCCCCCCATCCCATCACACCAGAACTAGCTCTGGAGCAACAAATTCTGGGGGAGCAGTTTTAACAAAATATGTTTTCATTGATTACAGGGACTGGTCTCTGAGGGATTTGGTGGGTGGGGAGAATGATTTCATATGCATATAAACACCTCACATTGTAAAGAGTTGGTGCATACTGATCACGGGGCATTCAGCTGTAAAGACACAAAGAGAGATGAAACAGGTCTTAGGCTTCCTATG
This sequence comes from Smutsia gigantea, assembly GCA_032199065.1. Classification (NCBI taxonomy): domain Eukaryota; kingdom Metazoa; phylum Chordata; class Mammalia; order Pholidota; family Manidae; genus Smutsia; species Smutsia gigantea. The sequence continues at coordinate 459,789 of JAVSCE010005163.1, read as the reverse complement.
CACCTCAACACCTTGTCTCTGAGTCCTGAAAAAAGGAGATAGAAAAGCAGAAGCTTAACAGGGAGGTGTATTTTTTTAAAGCAAGACTGCCTGAGGAGGGCGTTAGTCTTGTCTACTCTTTCTGGAGGCTGGGGGTGGAGGGTGCATGTGTGTTCTGTATCACAACTGTGGTTGTGGTCATGGATCCAAGACTACGCATTTGTCAGAACTCACAGAGCTCTACAACTACAAAGAATGAGTTATATAGTGTACAACAGGTTTTAGAAAATTGACCAGGATGTGGGAAGAACCCCGAACAGGAAAGAGACTGTAGCCAATGAATCTAACTGTATTACAAATGACTAACACAATCCTGAGGAGGTAAAGGAAAGAAGGAACTTAAGTTACTTTGACTGAATGGTGTAAGACCCAAGACAAAAGAGAACCACACACAAATAATGTACTTAAGAAGTTTGTTTCTGTAATGGGTATGGATTCATAATTCAGAAATTATTTTTGTATATACTGGGATTGGACAAATAAATATATGTATTGTAGGCAATAAGAGCCAGTTTCTCATGTCTGCAGTAGAAAGAAATTAAATACAAGGAAAGAGAGGCTAGAATAAACCTGTAGTGTTGGATTGGAACTGTAGGCATCAGTATGAACTTATGGTTTTTAATGTATATGCAGGTAGATAAGTACAGAAATAAACTGAGATCTGTGTGTACACATGGGTTAGTATGCACACATACATATATACTCAAGCCTGTCTATTGAGAGGGACTACTGGTGGCACCCCAGCAGCAATGAGTATAACTACCTCCCAGATTGGTATCTAATATCATTATCTAATAAAAGGAATGAGGGGAACTTGGGGGTATGGTTGATTGCAGGACTGGGACAGGAAATACACGAAAGGAGATTCTCTCCTCTTGCAGTGGCAGAAAATAAGCAGTGCTGTAAGAAGGATAAGGGCATGTCCAAAGAGCAAAGCCTAATGGTCAAAGTTGGAAAAGTTAGCAAAGTTAGAAAAACTTACAAAAGGAAAAGCTAGAATTGGATTATAACCCACAGATTATAATAAATATCCATGAAGCCATACTGATATAAATAAGTATTTGAGGAAATATATAAATGGAGGAATAGAAACAGTTCTTCCTTAGAGTAGTCCAATTAATAAATGAAGTAATGAGGATAGTAGAAATTCACTGTTAGAATACTAGTAAATTCTTGTGGGCAAGATCCACTGATGGAGGCTAAAATTGGTGGGTGAAAGTCTGAGGAGAAACACAATTTTTGCATTTGAAAGTACCTCTTCCAAAATATTTATTAGTTATAAATGGGGAAAGAGTAACTTTAAAGTGGAGAAACCTGGTAGGCACCACTTTTACAAAGTTAACAAGGTTAACATAACCCATGATAGGATAAGTTGACATCATATACTCCCTGATACAATACACTGAGAGGGACACATCACATTTGTACTGTTCTTGCCAAAAGTGCATAATCTCAATCTGATCACAAGAAAACATCAAAGAAAACCAAAACGATGGGCATTCTGCAAAATAATGGACCTTCAGAAATGTCAATTTCATCACAGGTCAAAGAAAACTATAGGGAAATGACAGCTTGCAACATGAGATGGATCCTGCAACATGAAGAGGATCCTGGAACAGAAAAAGGACATTTTAGTAGAAAAACTGGAGATATTGAAATAAAGTCTGTAGTTTAATTCATAGTAGTGTGCCAAGGTTGATTACTTAGTTTTGTTAAGCGTACTGTGGTTACACAAGGTACTAACATTAAGGGAAGAGGTGTGAAGCATATAAGGCAAGCTTCTGAGCTATTTTTGCCTTATCTTTTATGTAAGTCTTAAATTCTTTAAAAACAAAAAGTTCTTAAAACTGGAACAGAATTACTTGAATATTAAGGCAGTTATCTTTGGAAAGTGAAAAATATAAATGATTTTTATGTACTTTTCTTTCTTCTAAAATCTATTCAATGAGCATGTATCTTCCAAAAGGACATGTCACTATTTTTATTTTGGCTCAGAAAATTGTTTAGGTGTCGCTTTGATTGTGAAAAAATTAACACATTTTATTTTAAAAAGCACAAAATTTGAATAACACATGTTAGAAAGTATCGGAAAATTCAAATAGCAAAGGAGATCTGACTTTTTATAGGAGAAATTCCATGCCAGTTATTGCTGTTTTTGTATAGAAACTTAAATTGTCATCGATTCATCCTTTTTGTTCTAATTACAAGCAAACTCGTACCATTTTTGGAAGCTGAAATGATCTCAGGTATAATGAGCAGATGTGGAAAATGTCTTCTTTTGAATAGCTGAAGAATATCACAATACTATCTTTTACTATTATGCTCAGCCATAGTGCCATATATTGATTTTCAATTTTCAAAGTATTATGAGTCTACAAAATATACTTGTTTATAAAAAAACTCAGATTTTTCTTGGAAGGTTTGGAAGGCACTGTAGGATTTCACAGTGCCTCCAAGTCATTATTTTGACATGTTATTATATAATTCTGTAGCTGTGATAGATAGGACTGAAAGGAAGTCTGTTTCCCTTTAGGCTTCTGGACAAATGCCAAGAAATAGCTGAACTTAGGAGAAACAGGCTTCCACTGTTATCATTACATGGAACCTGAAGCATCTGCTGTGAAAACATCTCAGATTCTAAGTAATTTGAAAATTTTGTTTAAAGTTGAAGTAAATAAAATTATAAAAGGGTTGCAGAGAAACTGAGCACATAATCAGCCAATTAATGGAAGGCTCATATGATTTTTAAAAAGCCTCAATCATTTTTTATCCTGGCTCTTTCCCATGCCCCTCACATCCAGAATCACAGTTCACATCATATCCAAAATCATATTTCACATGGTGAAGAAAGGATGTGAAGTTTTTACTTTAAAAAATGTAGCAACGAAGATAGGACAAGAAATTTTGAAAGCTTTACTTAACAGGATACATTTGAAAGGTATCTAATTATGGTAGATTGACAGATAATGATACATAGATGTGGGGAAGTTGGGTTCCTAAGGCCAGGATCCTCATTGAACTTAAACCACCTGATGATGTAACTGGCCTGCTGCTAGGCTACTGCTTCCACACCTTTAGGCAATAAGCTATTATTGCACTATATAGAGAGCTTGGCCCAGTGCTCTGGGTGGAGGCAGAGATGCTAGTGCTCGACCTACTCCTGGGAGAACAAGCTGGTAATAAACCCTTTCACCCCAAGAACGTTTTGCTGTCAATTTCTTTGGTCACATTGACTCCATAGTGAATTTGCCCAGGGCTGAAACCCATTAGCAAGACAATTGGTGAAAGTTGCCAGGGTTCATTGTTGACCAAGGAAAAAGACAGGCTGCCTTTATGGGAGGGGTGCTTCAGCAGGCTGCCCCTGTGAATGGGGAGACAGTGGATTGTACCCCAGTGGGTCTGTGGTCTGAGGTGGCTTGCCTCCTAGAGGACTGGGCCCCACCCCAGGACTGGAGGCAAGTGGAGGTGATACCTGAGGCAAGAGGGGTAGCCCTTGGTATAGTAAGTAGGTTTTTTGAGGGACAGAGTGCCCATGAGGCAGCTGGGACTGTGGGTTGGCTGCTTCTCACAGTATTAAAAAAGCCTACAGAAGAGAAGGATATGCTCCTGTAAAAGACCCAAGAAATTGTGGCATGAGAACGCAAGCTGCAAACTTCTGTGGATTCCCTGAAGAAGGAAATGGCATTGATGTGAGAGGAGGCAGCATGAGAATGCTGGCAGCAAGGTGCCATTAGAGAGGTAAGCAATTCCTTACAGGACGAGACAGCAGCACTGCCAGGTGCTCTGAAGGAGGAAAAGGCCATCAAGGAAAAAGAAGAACTCCTGAGGGAAGCACAGATGGAGGTGGCATGAGAACACCAGCTGCGAAGCATTGAGGTGAAGGTAAGAGAGCTTCTGAAGACTGAGCTAGCATTGCTGCAAGGCACAGTAGAAAAGGTAAAGGTTGTAGCAGAGGAGGCACTTGGGGGAGGGGAGATAAAGGTGCCATCAGCCCCAGAAATGGAGGAGCTGGGGAAGGTTGAAGGGGTGGTGCCAGAGGCACTGGCCCCTCCCCTATTGAAAGCATGCCCAGTGGTCCCAGTTTAGGCAGAAACCCTCGGAGTCAATATCAGCTTGGCTCCTGCATCTGTGCGACTTAGACATGGATGGAATTGTTCTGTCGGGATCAGAGATGGGAAAGCTGGCTTCCCTGACAGTGCAGCCTGCCTTGAGGCTGCAATTACAAAATACACATCAGACCCCAGGGAGTCACTCCCTCCTTGATTGGCTTATGGCTGCACTTCATGCTGTGTGGCTGAATCAGGGTGATCTACCATTCTCTCCTGTTAGATGGCAGATGTATGCTGAGCTCCAACAGGTGTTATGAGAGCTAGGCATAAGAAATGCCATCTATAGTCCAAAGAGTTATGGCCCAGATGAAGAGATTTTCACTACTGGGATGAGAAATACTGTGCTTGAAACGGCTCCCACAACCCTCTTTGGGTCTCTAGTGGCCATTCTTTCCCCTCACTTAGGGCTTCCCATAAGCGAGGTGACACGTACCGTAGCTGACTTAGGAGAGGCTGAAGCAGTGAGAACCCAGAAATAAGGTCTGCTACTCACAAGAAGAATTTAAAGGGCCCTGTGAAGGTTATGAGGGCCCACATGTGGGTTGATTTAATATGGGCAAAAGCAGATGGAAGGAAATTAGATGGGAAGTCAAACAGGATCTTACTAGAGTTATGGCAACAACTGAAACCAGAGCAGCAGTTCCAGACATTAAGACCAAAGAGCTAGAGGTCAAAGACAGAGCCACAAGTCCAGCCTGTATGTTTGCAAGACTTCCTGCTGTAAAACGAGCCAACCTCACTTGAGCCCACACAGGAATGTGATTGGGGAACACAGATTGACTGAGGGGAAGGTGAAGGTATCTGCCCTGAGGGACCAGGGGGGGACCGGAGACCACATGTTGAAATACCTATCCATTGGTCCCCGTGAACATACAATGTGTCCTGGCTCTGGTGGACACAGGGGCTGAATGTTCACTGATTCATGGTAACCTTGAGCGGTTCCCCGGGACCCCCACTATCATAGATGGGTACAGGGGTAAGTCTATCAGAGTGAAAAAAGCCCAAATCCCTTTGGGAATAGGGTGTCTACCCCCAAAAGAGTATACTGTGTATATATCTCCTATCCCTGAGTATATTTTGGGGATTGATATCCTGCAGGGTCTATGGTTGCGGACCACTGAAGGTGAGTTCAGACTGAGAGTACGTGTGGTGAAGGCAGTTCTGAGGGGACATGCTAGGCACCCGCCCATAGCTTTGCCTGTGCCTCAGTGGGTGACTAATACCAAACAATACAAGCTGCCTGGAGGGCATAAAGAGATTGGAGAAACTCTTCAAGAGCTGGAAAAGGTGGGTATTATAAAGCCCACCTATAGTCCTTTCAATTCCCCAGTGTGGCCAGTAAAAAAGCCAGATGGTCCTGGCGTATGACTGTGGATTACAGAGAACTGAATAAAGTTATACCCACTATGCATGCTGCCATCCCCTCTATTGCAGGCTTGATGGATACCCTCAGCCATGAACTAGAAATATACCATTATGTGGTAGGTCTTGCTAATGCCTTCTTTTCCAATGACATTGAGCAGGATGTCAGGAACAGTTTGCCTTCATGTGGGAAGGATGGCAATGGACTTCCACCATCCTTCCACAGGGATACCTCCACAGCCCCTGTACCATTATATTGATGCGGTGCGGCTGTACCATTATATTGATGATGTCATGCTCATGTCCGATTCTCTTTCAGATCTAGAAGATGCAGCACCCTAAACTGCTGCAACATTTACAGGAAAAAGGATTGGCTATGAACAGTACCAAGGTTCAGGGGCCTGGTTTGTCTCTCAGATTCTTGGAGGTCATGTGGTTGGGTAAGATCAAAGTTATACCAGAAGCAGTAATAGATAAAGTCCAGGCCTTTCCTACCCCCACAACTGTAGCATTGCTACAGCAGTTTTTGGGTCTTCTAGGCTACTGGAGAGTGTTTATCCCACACTTGGCACAAACTCTGAAGCCCTTATACCTGTTGGTACGAAAGGACATCAGGTGGGACTGGGATGAGACATGTGCATCTGCCTTTACTACAGCAAAACGGGCAGTCAAGGCCGTGCAGGCCTGAGTGTGATAGACCCATCAAGGCCCTGTGAGCTGGATGTTCATGTGTCTGAAGACGGTTATGGCTGGGGTCTCTGGCAGCGGCTTGAATGAACTCACCAACCCGTTGGATTCTGGTCACAACTCTGGAAAGGGGCAGAGGTACGATACACTGATAGAAAACAACTGGCTGCTGTGTATCATGCCTTGCTGGCTACAGAACCCATCACTGGAATGGCCCTGATAAAGATAATAACCACCTATCCCATCTTGGGGTGGGTATGAGATTGGACCCAAAAGCCAAGAGTGGTGTGGCACAAACACCCACACTAGCCAAGTGGAGTGCTTACCTACAGCAGCGTAGTGCCCTTTCTAGTAGCCCCTTGAGTGAAGAACTCCAGGGTGTGTTGGGGCTGGTGACATATACTAGTGAAAAGCAGGAAGAACTTACTCTTGAACCATTAGTAGCAGAGAGTCCCTATCAGGAGGGAAGAGCCCCTATATCCAAAGATGCATGGTACACAGATGGCTCCAGCCATGGGCAGCCCCCAAAATGGAGGGCCATAGCTTTCCATCCTAAGACTGAGACAATGTGGATGGAAGATGGTGAGGGGAAGAGCAGCCAATGGGCAGAGTTGCAGGCCGTGTGGCTTGTGATCAGCCAGGAGCCCTCCCCTATAGTTGTCTGCACTGACAGCTGGGTTGTCTATCGGGGCTTGACCCTGTGACTACCAACCTGGTACCATGCCAACTGGCTGGTTGGTCACTGACCCCTTTGGGGGCAAGAATTGTGGCAAGACTTGTGGGCCTGTGGTCAGACTAAAATAATTCATTATACCATGTGACAGGTCATTTGCCACTGGCATCCCCAGGAAATGATGAAGCAGATAAATTGGCCCAGATACGTTGGTTAGAAGGAAAGCCTGACTCTGATATAGCCCAATGGTTGCATCAGCCTTTATTGCATGTGGGGCGAAAGACAATGTGGCCTGTAGCCCGTCGGTGGGGCTTGCCTTTGACCTTTGAAGAAGTTAGTAGAGCCCGGCATGAGTGTGTTGTATGCTCCAAAAGGGACTTACACCCAGTTCCACAGCAACATGGAACAATAGCTAAGGGGCCTATACCCCTCATCAGGTGGCAGATAGACTATATTGGGCCTTTGCCTGTGTCAGAAGAATATTGGTATGCTATGGCTTGTGTGGACACAGCTACTGGACTTCTGGTTGCTTTTCCTACCCATTGTGCAGGCCAGCATATGACCAAAAGAGGCCTGGAGTGTCTCTTTGCTGCCTATAGCCTACCACAGGTAATTGAGAGAGATCAGAGCACCTATTTTACTGGACATACACTGAAAGAATGGGTGCCACAGCTGGGAATCAAATGAAAGTTTCATGTGCCATACAATCCTACCACAGAGGCACAATGGCTTGCTAAAATCCGGACTAAAGTCAGATACCAATAGTCTGTGGGGATGGTCAGTCCGCTTATGGACCGTGCTATGGCGTTTGAACGAGAGATCCCGAAAGGGAGCCCTGAGCCCCGTAGACATGTTAACACATATGGCACCCTCCCCTATACAACTGCAAGTACAAACCCAGAAAGAACCACTGAAGACGAGGTTCAGCCACCAGAATAATATCTTGCTGCCAGCACCAACTGCACTGAACCCCGGAGACTCCATTGAGTGGACGTGGCCTTGGGCCTTTCGACACATGGACCACTGATGGCTGGCTCTCCTGGCACCTTGGAGACAAGGCCTGGAAGCTGGTCTCCTGTGTATTCCTGGAATAACGGCGGAATGGCCGCCAAAGGTCACAGTAGTATATCCTGAATGGCCAGAAAGTAGTAGCTTCTTACCGGGGAGTTTTGTTTTATCATTATGGCCAGTGCCTGCACCTCCAGTAGCAATATATATAGACCCTTCAGTAACCCCCACTGGGAAAGGAGTAAAAGTATGGTATACTAGACCTGCAAGGGACCCCCTTTCTGCTACAGTCCTATCACAGGACCACTTTCTTGTATGCATCCTTCCTGATGGACAAGATTTGCCTATGCTGGTGTCATTAAAACATGTGTCTTATCACCCCTAAAGTCTGTGGATTGGGAACTTCCTCTGGCTTGAGGAGTATTATAATTTTTCTTATTAGAAACCTCCTCTGGCTTGAGGATTATTATAATTTTTGTTACCTGTATCAAAATCTTGTTGTATCTTAATTTTTGTTATTTTCTCTAAGTTGTTGTTATCCTCTGTTGCTATTGTGGAATCTGGGTACAGTGCTCCAGCTTTCTTGCACAGGGACCATTGCGGAAGATAGAAAGCATGTAGATTGTAAGGCGAGAATCCTGGAGGGGTGGAGTGTGGGGAAGTTGGGGTTCCTAAGGCCAGGATCCTCACTGAACTTAAACCACCTGGTGATGTAACTGGCCTGTTGCTAGGCTACCGCTTCCACACATTTAGGCAATAAGCTATTATTGCACTATATAGAGAGCTCACCCCAGTGCTCTGGGTGGAGGCAGAGATGCTAGTGCTCGACCGGCCACCAGGAGAACAAGCTGGGTAATAAACGCTTTCACTCCAAAGAACGTTTTGCTGTCAGTTTCTTTGGTCACATTGAATCCATAGCGAACTTTCCCAGGGCTGAAACCCATTGGCAAAACAATAGATGATAGATATACTATCCACATTAAGCAGTGTAATAATGACTTCAACTGAAGAATGGCTTGACACTATCAATTTTTATTTAGTAATCAAGCTGAATGCAGGCAGGATCTCTGAACAATAGTTTTCTGGGAAACAGTAAAAGAAAAAGATTGTCTTTTATTGCACTTAAAAATAAGTATCAGCTTAGCATTACATGTTTTTTTGCTTATTACATATTTTACCTCATCTCAGTCATTTGTGGTTAAAAAAGTCTCATCATTTCATGAAGAACCCTTGGAAATGTCAAACTGTTCTCCTGTAGATCTTTGTCAAAGGATTGTAACATGGGGTAAAGATTTGTCTACTGTTCACAGAGCTTTCAATATCAGAAGTGATGGAGCAATTTTTCTTGACAGGGACTTAGAATCTGCTTTAGCCTGTAAACATGATAAAACTTGGGATATTTTTTGTGTTTAATACAAGTTGGTCTTCATACATTTGAATTTCAAGTATGTTGAGTCAGGAGCCTATTGCTGGCACTTGACAGGTGTGCCTAATCAAAATGTGACATGGAACTTAGTGGTGGAGTTCTGTTACCACAGCTTTTAAAGATGATTTTATTTGGATGGTCTTTGACCCCCCGTTTTCCTCAGTGCAGGTTTTCATTAAAGCTAGCAAGACGTGTAAAATACACAAACACCTCCAGGGGCATTAAGCTGAATTCTTTTATAAGCACAATATTTGTACAGCTCACCCTGGATAACTGAACAATTTTGATTTCCACTCTCCAATCAGTGAATTGAATTTGAATGTTATTTTGACTAAAAGAACTATATTATAAGAATGTTTATTTTGGTGAAAAGTCAATACAATTAGCCTGTTAATTAAATCATAGAAAGGCCTTTGAATGTTTTCGAATTGATGGCTTGTTGCAAGATAACATAGCCCTGGGTAACTGTATTAGAGATTACTTTTTTCCTCTTCTTTGAAAATGTTTTAGGAAGTTGGGCTCAAATGATTTTATTAGCACTAATAATGAATCCCCAACAGCTCTATTGGTTGATACTTTACACATTAGATTGTATGCGGTTGACACTCACTACAGTTGTAACTGCAGGCCCAGTGAAGTGTTTGTCTGCAAAGCAGAATGGCTACATGTGTGTGAGTAGATGGAAAGGCAGGGTAGGGAGTAGTGAGGCAAGTGCTGGATGGTCTGCAAGTGTTTTTATTGGTGTCATTAATATACAATTATATGAGCAACATTGTGGTTACTAGATTCCCCCATTATCAAGTCCCCACCACATACCCCATTACAGTCACTGTCCATCAGTGTGGTAAGATGCTATAGAGTCACTACTTGTCTTTTCTGTGCTATACTGCCTTCCCCGTGGCCCCCCTACGTTATGTGTGCTAATCAGAATGCCCCTTATTCCCCTTGTCCCTCCCTTCCCACCCATCCTCCCCAGTCCCTTTCCCTTTGGTAACTGTTAGTCCAGTCTTAGGTTCTGTGAGTCTGCAGCTGTTTTGCTCCTTCAGTTTTTTCTTTGTTCTTATGCTCCACAGATGAGTGAAATCCTTTGATACTTGTCTTTTTCCATCTGTCTTATTTCACTGAGCAATATACCCTCTAGCTCAAATGGAAGGATTTGTTTTCTTCTTATGGCTGAATAATATTCCATTGTGTATATGTACCACCTCTTCTTTATCCATTCATCTACTGATGGACACTTAGGTTCCTTCCATTTCTTGGCTATTGTAAATAGTGCTGCAATAAACATAGGGGTGCATATGTCTTTTTCAGACTGGGCTGCTGCATTCTTTGGGTAAATTCCTAGGAGTGGAATTCCTGGGTCAAATGCTATTTCTACTTTTAGTTTTTTGAGGAACCTCCATACTGTTTTCCACAATGGTTGAACTAGTTTACATTCCCACGAGCAGTGTAGAAGGGTTCCCCTTTCTCTGCATACTCACCAGCATTTGTTGTTCCTATTCTTTTCTATGTTGGCCATCCTAAATGGCGTGAGGTGATATCTCATTGTGGTTTTAATTTCCATTTCCCTGATAATTAGCAATGTGGAGCATCTTTTCTGTGCCTGTTGGCCATCTGAATTTCTTCTTTAGAGAATTGTCTGTTCATATCATCCACCCATTTTTTAAAAGGGTTATTTGCTTTTTGGGTGTTGAGGTGTGTGAGTTATTTATATATTTTAGATATTAACCCCTTGTCGGATATGTCATTTACAAATATATTCTCCATACTGTAGGATGCCTTTTTGTTCTGCTGATAGTGTCCTTTGCTGTACAGAAGCTTTTTAGCATGATGTAGTCCCATTTGTTCATTTTTTATTATGTTTCCCTTGCCCGAGGAGATGCGTTCAGGAAAAAGTTGCTCATGTTTATATTTAAGAGATTTTTGCCTATGTTTTCTTCTAAGAGTTTTATGGTTTCATGACTTACATTCAGGTCTTTGATCCATTTTGAGTTTACTTTTGTGTATGGGATTAGACAATAATCCTATTTCATTCTCTTGCATGTAGCTGTCCAGTTTTGCCAACACCAGTTGTTGAAGAGGTTGTCATTTCCCCATTGTATGTCCGTGGCTCCTGTATCATATATTAATTGACCATATATGCTTGGGTTTATATCTGGGCTCCCTAGTCTGTTCCACTGGTCTATGGGTCTGTTCTTGTGCCAGTACCAAATTGTCTTGATTACTGTGGCTTTGTAGTAGAGCTTGAAGTCAGGAGAGTAATCTCCCCTGCTTTATTCTTCCTTCTCATGATTTCTTTAGCTATTTGGGGTCTTTTGTGGTTCCATATGAATTTTAGAACTATTTGCTATAGTTTGTTGAAGAATGCTGTTGGTATTTTGATAGGGATTGCATTGAATCTGTATATTGCTTTACACAGGATGGCCATTTTGACAATATTAATTCTTCCTATTCATGAGCACGGGATGTGTTTCCATTTATTGGTATCTGTTTTAATTTCTCTCATGAGTGTCTTGTAGTTTTCAGAGTATAGGTCTTTTACTTCCTTGGTTAGGTTTATTCCTAGTTATTTTATTCTTTTTGATGTGTAAGTTTTTTATGTGCCATCTCACTAAGCTGGCCTCCAGACCATTCATTTGACATTTCTTCTGCCCATCTGGCTTTTCTTTCAAGCTCTCGGCTCAGCTCGGCTCAGCTCCACCTCTCAGGGAGGTTCTTCTCTGAACTTCTGTGTGACGTGGCCTCCCTGGTAACTCTCACTGGGGCTATGCTACTTACTTACTTCTTTATCAGAATATGCTTATTTTATCTCCGGTTGTAGCTTCTCTCTCTGCCTGCTTGGTGTTTCATTGTATCCCGAATGCTTAGCAAAGTGCATGGCACATAGAGCAGCTCGTTAAATATTCCATTTAATGAGCGCATGGATCGTGCCCTCAATGGTGTTGTGATAGAGATTAAAGAATCTCCAGTTCAGAGGAAGGGAAATGGGCCAGAGAGATGACATGACATGCTAAACAAGGAGAAGCTAAACTTTAGACCCAAGTGTTTCTGACTCAAGTGCCTTCTTGCCCCATCAAAGCTTCATTTGGTTGGCTTCTTAAGAACTTTGGATAAATTACGTTCTCAGAATTGTCATAATGTCATTAACCTTTGTGCAGGCAATTGTTCTCATATTAACTTTGTATAAAGAGTACAGCACCTGAAAGAAAATAAATATTTAGATGAGCTAAATGAAGGTGTAATTTATTTGCCTTCTAGCTTTCTTTCCCCTGAAAATATTTCATGTTTTTTTCTTGGTATTTGTGTTAAGATGTTTAGATTTTCTCTACATCTAGGGTATTTCATTCTTTCTCTAGTGATTTCCCTCAAACTATGGTGTCTTTTCAATAAAACATAAAAAACATCCAGAGCATGATTTTTCTACCCTGACTTCATTACAAAATTTGGTAAAACTGAATTGATGGGAAAAGTAGCATTATCTAATGAATAAACTGTGTAATTTTGAAGAAATTAAATATTCAAATTATAATGGGGTTTTAAATTCTAGTTTTTTGTCTTGCATGTTATCCACTTAAAAAATCTCCTTAGTAATATATTTCATGAAGCAAGTAGGTATAATCAGATATCAAATTTCATTAGCCTTCTGTCTTCTGGTAGCATTTTCACAGATATAGGAATATTTATTATTCAGTGACTGTAAAGTGAAGTGAATATTTTCCATGCAAAGCTTAAAGAAATAGCTGTTATATATATAATGTAATCATTAATGTAGCCAAATATTTCTTTCCTTCTAGGTCCAGAGATTTTCTTCCCTACCTTCTGAAGTTTGGGTGCCATGAGCTGGGCTTCGGCAATGATTTGTGAACAGAATGCCACGTGTCACTTCTGGAGACAAGCAAAGAGCGCTGTTTGTGGCATTCCATTTTTCTTCCCTCAGTGATTATGAAACTCAGAGATGGAACCTCCCTAAAGGTGAACATTGAGGGAAAATCGCATAAAGCAGAGCTCCCAAGCCAACCTGTACTGGTCATGTAGTGAGAGGAAGAAAATACAGGTTAAGCCATTGAGAGTTTTCTGTTGGTTTGTTATAGCAGCATGACCAAGACTTTCTTACCCAATGTACATATTTAGATACATTAAAACAAACAAACAAACTTGCTGGTAACTATATTTCCTTTGAATGATGTTTAATTTGAAAAAGTGAGTGAGAAGCAAACCCGGTCGAGGTGGAGTCTAGGTGATATCGACAAAAGCACTTGATTCAAAGGTGACCAGACCTAGTTTCAACTTTGCCACTACCTATGTCTGCGATCCTAGGCAATTTAATTCATATAATGATCTCCTAGTTTTATCATGTTTTATACTATGGTTTGGATCACATTGCCCCTAAAATTTCTTTCCCAATCATTAACCTTAAAAAAATTATTATCTTATTCTTTCTTGTGATAATAGGAGCACTTAGGTGTCAGAAATAATCATTTAAAATGAAGTACTTGTTTAATTCTTGTGGAATAGAAATTTATTGTGGCCTTGATTTTTATTAATGTTACATCTATTATACAGTTTATGTGGTTATAGACTTAAGAATTTTTAAATGTTGATATTCTACTTATTAAACATATTTATCCAGTGAGTATGAAGTTATAGCAATCTCGCATATATTTTATAGTTCTCAACTTTAAAGAAGCAGTTCATCCAGATAATGAGCTTCACTGGATACTGTTGAACTTGAAAACATTCATCTAGGCATCTGAAACATTTTGGAAAAAAGCTGTATTTCCCCTCTCTCCTAAACATATCTTCATTAGTTATTTCTACATTTCAATTATTATTTATTTAAATTGTGATTATAAAATAGTTACATATAAATACATAAAATAGTTCCAGGTAAGTAGTTAAGAGCAGCTGCATCAATAGGAATTGTGCATAAATTTAATAACTGCTGAATGGCAATTAGGGATGAGTCAAAGGATAGAGTCCATTTGTTCTTTAGATAGAGTATTGGAGCCAATGAACAACTAATATTTCCTTAATTAGGGAAATGACATATTCCCTTCTCTTTTAGTACCTAGAATCACAATCCATAAAGATGGACTGAGAATCCACTAGTAATGAGGTGGGTCTTTTTAAATTAAAAAAAAGCAAATATAAAGTCATAATTTTATATTATCTAGGCTTGTAGAAGACTATTGAGGGTTAGCACCTTCCCATGTTCCCTCCCCTCCAATATAAATTATTGGACCTAATAGCTTGTGGAACAAAAAGTCTTCTATATGACAAAAATTCCATTGTATTGCCAATAGGAATTATCAATATTTTTACATTTGGCCCTTTGGAAAATAAAGATTTATTTTATTGCATCTTTCTCCCATTTAAGAATGATAATATTTTTTTTCAGTATTAAAGTTTACATTTCTGTTGACATGAAGATGTCCCTGAATTAATGAGTGAAAGGAAATGTAAGTGCAATTGTGGATATATGTAGAATCAGAAGATTTTTTGTGATAAAATATATAAACATACATATATACTTCTTTTTTCTCTTCAACAAAGACCAGTTGAGATGGCAGTCAGTTTTCTTCCTCTAGAACTCTGAGGATGTGATGAAGCCTGTTAAATTACTTTAAGTATATACAAGTTAGTCTGTTTTATGTTTATGTATGACCCAGAGGGATGAATTAAATGATGAATTAGCATCAGCATGTCCCTAATCAGCTACTACTTATGACTCACAGGACACTAACACATCAGTGTATAGACTAAAAACATCATAGTCCCAAGAGGTAAGTTACCTAGCTAATAGTGAAAACACCTTTGTAATAAGGATGCATTCTCTGAAAGACAAAGTGTATGATGCAGCATAGTCAGGTTCTGATCTGAATATAAAGAGCCATCTGCAGCCATTATTGTCTGATTGCTGTCTGCATAGATAATGATTTCTGTAGCACCAAGACAAATTAGAAATATTCTTCTCAACAAATTAATGAATTCACCCACGAGTAATAGAACTTTTCTTCTTCTCCAAATTAAAGTGGCGATATGTAACATGAGACCATATGTCCACTTTGTATGTTTTCTCTTAACAATATTAAAATTCCTATAATATATGAACTTGTATCACAAATAGCAAGGTATATCAGTCAGAGTATTATGTTAAGAAAATAGATATGAACAAGAGAAGGCTGGCCAGAGAGCAGGAAGCACAGCCAGTCACAAGTCATGATGGTTGGGCGCCACCAGCACTGCCACTCGCAGACACCAAAGCTAATGTTTTATTTTCTCTGCCAGAATATTCAATATGGAGCCCTTGATGCTCCTGCCACCGGGCTCCACATCCGTCTCTGCTGAACAATTGATGCTGCAACTTTTGCTATTAGTAGTTTCTCAGCTACTTCCATCTTTCCTTTCCTTTTCTTTTTTTAAATTGAAATATCATTGATATACAATCTTATATTGGTTTCAAATGTACAACACAGTGGTTCAATGGTTCCCCATATTATTAAATCCTCACCCCCACTAGTGCAGTTACTATCTGTCAACATAGGAAGATGTAACAGAATCATAAGCTGTATTCTCCATGCAGTACTACCATCCCCATGACCAACTTGTATTATGACTGAGATTTTTTTGTACCCCTTTATCCCCCTCCCCAACTACCCACTCAACCCCCACCCCCATGGTAACCACTAGTCACTTCTCAGTGTCTATGAATCTACTGCTGTTTTGTTGCTTCTGTTTTACTTTGTTTTTATATTCCCCAAACAAATGAAATCATATGGTATTTGTCTTTCTCTACCTGGCTTATTTCACTGAGCATAATATCCTCTAGATCCATTCATGTTGTTGCAAAGGCAGGATTTCTTTTTAATGGCTGAATAATATTCCATTGTGTATAGGTACCACATCTTCTTTATCCATTAATTTCCTGATGAGCACTTAGGTTGCGTTCATATCTTGGCTATTGCAAATAGTGCTGTGACAAACATGGGGGTGCATGTATCTTTTTGAGTCAGAGATTTTGTTTTCTTCAGGTAAATTCCTAGAACTAGAATTACTGGGTTGAGTGGTATTTCTATTTTTAGCTTTTTGAGGAAGCTCCCTACTGCTCTCCACAGCAGTTGGGCAACTTTTGAAGTCCTGGGTGGAAGCATCCAATTGGTGGAGTCTGGATTCTGAGTCTACACCCAAGGTACTAGGAGAGCAGGAAGAGAGTGTCTCCAGCCCCTTTGTTTTCTGGGGTGGAAAGTAACACTCATACAATCAAAGAATGGGCATGGCTGTCTGGGAGTTGGGTACATAAACATGACCAATACCCCACATGCATTCCTAGCAGTGCCACTTTCCAATGCAATGGCAAAGACATACGACCAGCTGAAAGATGCTTTGTATTTTTATTTAAGAATGTGCTTTCATTGCCTGAAAATAGTGGAATTTTGCCTTAAGTGTCATGTCATAAATTAGTGAACTTTCATTTAACATTATCTCAATTTGTATAACTATGTACTCTTAAATTTCATGCACAGTCCGAGAGCTGGGAAGGTGGCAGCATGAGCAGGGCGGCAGAAATCTCCTCCCAAAATCATATATATTTATGAAAATACAACAAATACAACTATTCCTAAAAGAGAGACCAGAAGATACAGGACAACAGCCAGGCTATAGCTACACCTGCAAGAACTCAGCCCCTCATGAAGCAGGTAAGATACGGAGCCGCAACGTGGCGGGACCCGAGCATTCCCCCACCCCAGTGCACTGGCGGGAGGAAAAGATTCAGAGCGGGGAGGGAGTGGAAGCACAGGCCCATCAAATAACCAGCCCTGGTGATCTGTGCCAGGAGCACTGACACACATCGCGTGGTGTATTGGAGATTAGAGAAATAGAAGTGCAGGATCTGAGATGGAGAACGCAAGCAGGCCCTCTCAGCCAGCTCCCCAGGACAAAAGAAAAGTGGCCGCTTTTTTTTTTTAAGTTTATTTTGATATCAATAATCTACAATTAAATGAGCAATATTATGGTGATTACACTACCCCCTTCATCAGGTCCCCCCCACCAAACCCATTACAGTCACTGTCCATCAGCATAGTGAGATGCTATAGAGTCACTACTTGTCTTCTCTGGGTTGTACAGCCCTCCCTGTGCCCCCCTAACATTACATTTGCTAATCATAATGAAGTGGGCGCTTTTTAAAAAAGTCTTAAAGAGACAAGGGCCCAACAGTGGAACAAAATCATCCCAGTGCACTCAGCCCAGCAGGCTGGCAGTCTTGGGGAATTTCGGACCCCTTGGCTGGCGGTCGGGCAAAGCAGCCGTCCCAAAGCTTCCCACAGAGATCAGCAGCCTGCCATTCGTTCCCTCCCTGGCCGGTGCCACAGACTCCCGGCGGGCACGCAGCTACACGGGAAGAGCCCCAGACCAGATCTAGGCTGAGGGCAACCCCACACACAGGCAGTTCAGGGGATTATCCCAGAGACTGCCTCCCGGTGTGCAAGAAAACAGCTCAGGCTGGGAGATGGGCAAGGAGAACAACAAGCAGGAAGGGAGTTTGTTCTCACAGCTGACACACAAGGTGCCTACTAGCGACCACTTCTATTGCCATGTAAAGACAGAGGAATATGGTCCAGACTAAGATCAGCCAGACAACCCCAGAGAGGGAGCCTGATGGGATGGACATGCACAATCTTCCTGAAAAAGAATTCAGAATAAAAGTCATAATCATACTGATGGATCTACAGAGAAATATGGAAGAGCTAAGGGAGGAAGTGAGGGAAGTGAGGAAAGACAATGCAAAAATGAGACAAGCAGGAGACTGCACGAGATGCAAGAGACTGTTAATGGAATAGAAATCAGAAACAGGAATACAGAGAAGCTGAGGCAGAGAGAGATAAAAGGATCTCTAGGAATGAAAGAATATTAAGAGAACTGTATGACCAATCCAAATGGAACAATATTCGCATTACAGGAGTACCAGAAGAAGAAGAGAGAGAAAAAGGGATAGAAAGTGTCTTTGAAGAAATAATTGCTGAAAACGTGCCCAAGCTGGGGAAGGAAATAGTCTCTCACACCATGGAAACCCACAGATCTCCCAACACAGGAGACCCAAGGAAGACAACACCAAGACACATAATAATTAAAATGGCAAATATCAAAGATAAGGACAGAGTATTAAAGGTAGCCAGAGAGAGAAAAAAGATCACCTACAAAGGAAAACCCATCAGGTTATCATTAGACTTCTCAACAGAAACCTTACAGGCCAGAAGAGAATGGCATGATATATTTAACGCAATGAAGCAGAAGAGCCTTGAACCAAGAATACTGTATCCAGCACGATCATCATTTAAATTTGAGGGAGGGATTAAACAATTCCCAGACAAGCAAAAGCTGAGGGAGTTTGCCTCCCACAAACCACCTCTACAGGATATTTTAAAGGGACTGCTCTAGATGGAAGCACTCCTAAGGCTAAAAAGATGTCACCAGAGAAAATAAAATCATAGCAAAGAAAGCAGACCATCCAAATACTAACTAAAGGCAAAGAGTAAAACACCTAGTATATAAAGAATGAAGGAGGAAGAATAAGAAGGGAGAGAAATATAGAATCATCAGACTGTGTTTACAATAACTTAAGAAAGTTAAGTTAGACAGCTAGATAGTAAAGAAGGTACCCTTGACACTTTGGTAACCACAAATCTAAAGCCAGCAATGGCAATCAGTACATATCTATCGATAATCATCCTAAATGTAAATGGACTGAATGCACCAATCAAAAGACACAGAGTAGCAGAATGGATAAAAAAGCAAGACCCATCTATATGCTGCTTATAAGAGACTCACCTCAAACCCAAAGATATACACAAACTAAAGGTGAAGGGATTGAAAAAGATATTTCATGCAAACAAAAGGGAGAAAAAAGCAGGTGGTGCAGTACTTGTATCAGACAAAATAGACTTCAAAACGAAGAAAGTAGCAAGAGATAAAGAAGGACATTACATAATGATAAAGGGGTCAGTCCAATAAGAGGATATAACCATTTAAAATATATATGCACCCAACACAGGAGCACTGACATATGGGAAACAAATACTAACAGAATTAAAGGAGGAAATAGAAAGCAATGCATTCATTTTAGGAGACTTCAACACACCACTCACTCTGAAGGACAGATCAACCAGACAGAAAACAAGTAAAGACACACAGGCACTGAACAACACACTAGAACAGATGGACCTAACAGACATCTACAGAACTCTGCACCCAAAAGCAGCAGGATACACATTCTTCTCAAGTGCACATGGAACCTCTTCCAGAATAGACCACATACTAGGCCACAAAAAGAACCTCAGTAAATTCAAAATATTGAAATTCTAACAACAAACTTCTCAGATCACAAAGGTGTAAAACTAGAAATAAATTTTACAAAGAAAACAAAAAGGCTCACAAATACATGGAGGCTTAATAACATGCTCCTAATTAATCAATGGATAAATGACCAAATAAAAACAGAGATCAAACAATATATGGAGACTAATGACAACAATAACACAAAGCCACAACTTCTGTGGGACGCAGCAAAGGCCATTCTAAGAGGAGAGTATATTGCAATCCAGGCCTATTTAAAGAAGGAAGAACAATCCCAAAAGAATAGTCTAAAGACACAATTACTGAAATTGGAAAAAGAAGAACAAATGAGGCCCAAAGTCACGAGAAGTAGGGACATAATAAAGATCAGAGAAGAATAAAACTATAGAAAAAAATCAATGAAACCAAGAGCTGGTTCTTTGAAAAAATAAACAAAATAGATAAATCCCTAGCCAACTTATTAAGAGAAAAAAAGGATCTACACACATGAACAGAATGAGAAATGAGAAAGGAAAAATCACGACGGACCCCACAGAAAGACAAAGAATTATAGGAGAATACTAGGAGAATCTATATGCGAACAAGCTGGAAAACCTAGAAGAAACGGACTTCTTAGAAAATACAACCTTCCAAGACTGACCAAGCAAGAAACAGAAAACCTAAACAGACCAATCACCAGCAACGAAATTGAATCGGTAATCAAAAAACTACCCAAGAACAAAACTCCAGGCCAGATGGATTCTCCTCTGAATTCTACTAGATGTATAGAGAAGAAATAATATCCATTCTCCTTAAAGTTTTCCAGAAAATAGAAGAGGAGGGAATACTTCCAAACTCATTCTATGAAGCTGGCATCACTCTAATACCAAAACCTGGCAAAGACTTAACCAAGAAAGAAAATTACAGACCAATATCCCTGATGAACGTAGATGCAAAAATACTCAACAAAATATTAGCAAACCGAATTCAAAAATACATCAAGAGGATCATACACCATGATCAAGTGGGATTCATCCCAGGGATGCAAGGATGGTACAACATTCAAAAATCCATCAACATCATCCACCACATCAATAAAAAGAAGAACAAAAACCATGTGATCATCTCCATAGATGCTGAAAAAGCATTTGACAAAATTCAACATACATTCATGATAAAAACTCTCAACAAAATGGGTATAGAGGGCAAATACCTCAACATCATAAACACCATATATGACAAACCCACAGTTAACATGATACTTAACAGTGAGAAGCTGAAAGCTTTTCATCTAAGATCGGGAACAAGACAGGGATGCTCACTCTCTCCTCTGTTATTTAACATAGTACTGGAGGTCCTAGCTATGGCAATCAGACAAAACAAAGAAATACAAGGCATCCAGATTAGTAAAGAAGAAGTCAAATTGTCACTATTTGCAGATGACATGATATTGTACATAAAAAACCCTAAAGACTCCACTCCAAAACTACTAGAACTAATATCTGACTTCAGCAAAGTTGGATGATACAAAATTAACACACAGAAATCTGTTGCTTTCCTATACACTAACAATGAGCTAACAGAAAGAGAAATCAGGAAAACAATTCCATTCACAATTGCATCGAAAAGAATAAAATACCTAGGAATAAACCTAACGAAGGAAGTGAAAGACCTATATTCTGAAAACAATAAGACACTCCTAAGAGAAATCAAAGAGGACACTAACAAATGGAAATGCATCCCATACTCTTGGCTAGGAAGAATAAATATTGTCAAAATGGCTATACTACCTAAAGCAATCTACAGATTCAACGCAATCCCTATCAAACTACCAACAGCATTCTTCAATGAACTGGAACAAATAATTCTAAAATTCATATGGAACCACAAAAGACCCCAAATAACCAAAGCAATCCTGAGAAGGAAGAATAAAACAGGGGAAATTATGCTCCCAGACTTCAAGCTCTACTACAAAGCTTCAGTAATCAAGACAATTTTGTATTGGCATAAGAACAGACCCACAGATCAGTGGAACAGTATAGAAAATCCAAACATTAACCCAAACATATACAGTCAATTAATATTTGATAAAGGAGCCTTGGATGTACAATGGGGGAGATGACAGCCTCTTCAGCAGCTGGTGTTGGAAAAACTGGACAGCTATATGTAAGAGAATGAAACTGGACTACTGTCTAACCTCATACACAAAAGTAAACTCAACATGGATCAAAGACCTGAATGTGAGTCATGAAACCATAAACTCTTAGAAAAAAAATAGGCAAAAATCTCTTCGACATAAACATGAGCAACTTCTTTATGACATATCTCCCCGGGCAAGGGAAACAAAAGCAATAATGAACAAGTGGGACTATATCAAGCTGAAAACTTCTGTACAGCGAAGGACACCATCAGTAGAACAAAAAGACATCCTACAGTATGGGAGAATATATTCATAAATGACGTATCCAATGAGGGGTTCACATCCAAATATATAAAGAACTCATGCACCTCAACACCCAAAAAGCAAATAATCCAATTAAGTAATGGGCAGAGGACATGAATAGACACTTCTCCAAAGAAGAAATTCAGATGGCCAACAGGCACATGAAAAGATGCTCCACATCACTAATCTTCAGAGAAATGCAAATTAAAACCATAATGAGATATCGCCTCACACTAGTAAGGATGGCCAACATCCAAAAGATAAACAACAACAAATGTTGGCGAGGATGTGGTGAAAAGCAAACCCTCCTACACTGTTGGTGGGAATGCAAATTAGTTCAACCATTGTGGAAAGCAGTATGGAGGTTCCTCAGAAAACTCAAAATAGAAATACCGTTTGACCCAGGAATCCCACTCCTAGGAATTTACCCTAAGAATTCAGCAGCCCAGTTTCAAAAAAGACAGATGCACCCCTATGTTTATTGCAGCACTATTTACAATAGCCAAGAAATGGAAGCAACCTAAGTGTCCATCAGTAGATGAATGGATAAAGAAGAGGTGGTACATATACACAATGGAATATTATTCAGCCATAAGAAGAAAACAAATCCTACCATTTGCAACAACATGGACGGAGCTAGAAGGTATTATGCTCAGTGAGATAAACCAAGCGGAAAAGACAAGTATCATATGATTTCACTCATATGAGGAACATAAGAGCAAAGAAAAAAACTGAAAGAAAAAAACAGCAGCAGACTCACAGAACCCAGGAATGGACTAATAGTTACCAAAGGGAAAGGGACTGGGGAGAATGGGCGGGAAAGGAGGGACAAAGGGGAAAAAGGTGCATTACGATTAGCAGATGTAATGTTGGGGGGGTGTGGGGAGGGCTGTACAACTCAGAGAAGACAAATAGTGATTCTATAGCATCTCACTATGCTGATGGACAGTGACTGTAATGGGGTTGGTGGGGGGGACCTGATGAATTGGGTAGTTTAATAAGCATAATATTGTCCATGTAATTGTAGATTAATGATACCAAAATAAATTTAAAAAATAAAAAATAAAAAAGATAAATTTCATGCACAAAAAATCAGTAGCTAGACCACTGTGTTTTCTTAAAATTTATCTTGAGAGAACATGATATATTTCAGAGTGATTTAAATTTTCTATTAAGTTACATCTTCCTTGGTGTATCAGATTACCTTCATTCATTCACTCAGTAATTATTTATTGAGCACCTAGGCTCTGGGAATAGACCAGGGCACATGACAAATGGCCCTCATTCTCAGGTAACCGATCATTACAGGCACCCCTCATTTCATTGCACTTTGTAGATGCTGCGTTTTTACAACTTCAAAGTTTGTGGCAGCCCTGAGTCCAACAAGTCCCTCAGTGCCATGTTTCCAACAGCATCTGCTCACTCTGTGGCTCTGTGTCACATTTTAGTAACCTCATAATATTTTGGACTTTGTCATTATTATTATGTTTGTTATGATGATCTGTGATCAGTGATTATGACTCACTGAAAGCTCAGATGATAGCCTTTTTATCAATAAAGCATTTTTTAATTAAGGTGTATACATTGTTTTTTTAGATACGATACTAGTGTAAACATACTTTTTAAGCGCACCGGGTCACAAAAATACTATTTTGATTCTCTTTATGGCAATTCTGTCTTTATTGTGGTAGACTGTTCCTTTGATCCCTCAAATTCAGGCATGGGATTGAGGAAATTAAATAGCATCTTGTTCCATCTGCTGCTGGAGAGTTCGCTTGTCTGGGCATCACTGAAACTGGTGCAGGGTCTGATATTCATGAGTGAGTGAAGTTGGTTTAAACTACCATTATCCTACGTGTTTTCCCAGATTTGACTTTCCAACTATGTTTGTAACTGTCTCCAGGGTCTTATTCCTTGTACTAGTAGGTACAAAGCTTTGAAAGGAGAGGTGACCATGAGGCTGGACCATCTCCTTATGCGATAGCAGATGTGAAATAGTTCAGTGAGTTTGGGACATAAAGTTTAGCTCAGTTCCTCCCTGACCCCCGTTCCCATAAGTCCTCACCTATGTCTGGAGTGGTGCTATTTTTAGGCCCCATTATGGAGTTTCGCAGTTTGGAGTGGTTTTATTTCACAAGCCATTTTCCCCCTATTTTTCTTGGTCTGTAAGCGCCAAGAATAAGGCATGGAACAGTCCACAATGGCGAGAATACGGCCAGATAAATTAGGTAGTTTTTCTTCCCTTCAAGTGTTGCTCTTAGGTTCATCTTCTTCCATCAACATTCAATCTTCCTGTTATGGAAGAAATAAACGTAAGACTCCTTTTCCTCCTCTCTACTGTTCTACACTTATCGTCCGCGGTGCGGCTTCTCGCCTCGCCTGCCTTTCTTTCTTTTTCTTTCGAACCCTGCTTACATCACAGTGTGCCATGTTAAATATACGAGGACCCATGTATTTCCTCAATTCTGGAGAATTTTTAAAACTCTCCAAAACTTGGCCCCCCTCATTGCCATTTTCCCCATTTTTCCTCTGGGAATATTAGATAGATGTTGGAGTTTTCATTTTATGTACCTCAATTTCACTTTCAGTTTTCTACTCTTTTGCCTCTCTGTCCTGCATTCTAGATGGTTCGTTCAAGCAGATTCTGCCCCCCAAGAGGTCTCCCATTCTCAGTCCTCCCTGTGCACCCAGGACCTCGAGCACTGCAAAGCTGGTGCCTGGTGCAGTTTGCAGTGGGCCACGGTGGCCCTCCTGTGATGTGGAGGTTTAAATATCACCTCCTTCTGCTGACTTTTGGCCTCATTTGTTCTTTTTTCCAATTTCAATAACTGTGACTTTAGACCATTCATTTGGGATTGTTCTTCTTTCTTTAAATAGGCCTGGATTGCAATATACTTTCCTCTTAGAACTGCCTTTGCTGCCTCCCACGGAAGCTGGGCTTTGTGCTGTTGTCATTTGTCTCCATATATTGCTTGATCTCTATTTTAATGTGGTTGTTGATCCATTGATTATTTAGGAGCATGTTGTTAGGCCTCCATGTGTTTTGAGCCTTTTTTTCTTTGTACAATTTATTTCTAGTTTTATACCTTGTGATCTGAGAAGTTGTTTGGTTGGATTTCAATCTGTTTAAATTTACTGAGGCTCTTTTTGTGGCCTAGTATGTGGTCTATTCTGGAAAATGTTCCATGTGCACTTGAAAAGAATGTGTATCCTGCTGCTTTTGGGTGTAGAGTTCTTTAGATGTCTGTTAGGTCCATCTGTTCTAGTGTGTTGTTCAGTGCCTCTGTGTCCTTATTTTTTTTCTGTCTGGTTGATATGTCCTTTGGGTGAGTGGTGTGTTGAAGTCTCCTAAAATGAATGCACTGCATTCTATTTCCTCCTTTAATTCTCTTAGTATTTGTTTCACATATGTCAGTGCTTCTCTGTTGGGTGCATATATATTTAAAATGGTTATATCCTCTTGTTGGACTTCCCTTTTATCATTATGTAATGTCCTTTCTCTTGCTACTTTCTTTGTTTTGAATTCTATTTTGTCTGATACAAGTACTGCAACACCTGCTTTTTTCTCCCTGTTGTTTGCATGAAATATCTTTTTCCATCCCTTCACATTTAGTCTGTGTATATCTTTGGGTTTGAGGTGAGTCTCTTGTAAGCAGCATATTGATTGTTCTTGCTTTTTATCCATTCTATTACTCTGTGTCTTTTGATTGGTGCATTTAGTCCATTTACATTTAGGGTGATTATTGATAGATATGTACTTATTGCCATTGCAGGCTTTGGATTCATGGTTACCAAAGGTTCAAGGGTACCTTCTTTAGTATCTAATAGTCTAACTTAACTCTCTTATTCAGCTATTGTAAACAGAGTCTGATGATTCTTTATTTCTCTCCCTTCTTAATTCTTCCTCCTCCTTTTTTTTTATGTTTGGTGTTTTATTCTGTACTCTTTTGTGTTTCCTTTGACTGTTTTTGTGGATAGTTGATTTTATTTTTTGCCTTTAGTCAGTATTTGGATGGTCTGCTTTCTTTGCTATGATTTTATTTTCTCTAGTGACATCTATTTAGCCTTAGGAGTGCTTCCATCCAGAGCAGTCCCTTTAAAATACCCTGTAGAGGTGGTTTGTGGGAGGCAAATCCCCTGAACTTTTGCTTGTCTGGGAATTGTTTAATCCCTCCCTCAAATTTAAATGATAATCGTGCTGGATACAGTATTCTTGGTTCAAGGCTCTTCTGCTTCATTGCGTTAAATATATCATGCCATTCTCTTCTGGCCTGTAAGGTTTCTTTTGAGAAGTCTAATGATAACCTGATGGGTTTTCCTTTAGAGGTGATCTTTTTTCTCTCTCTGGCTACCTTTAATACTCTGTCCTTGTCTTTGATCTTTGCCGTTTTAATTATTATGTGTCTTAGTGTTGTCCTCCTTGGTAGTTTTGGGGCCCTTGTGTTGATAGATCTGTGGGGTTCCATGGTGTGAGAGACTATTTCCTTCCCCAGTTTGGGGAAGTTTTCAGCAATTATTTCTTCAAAGACACTTTCTATCCCCTTTTCTCTCTCTTCTTCTTCTTGTACCCCTATAATGCGAATATTGTTCCATTTGGATTGGTCATACAGTTCTCTTAATATTCTTTCATTCCTAGAGATCCTTTTATCTCTCTCTGCCTCAGCTTCTCTGTATTCCTGTTCTCTGATTTCTATTTCATTAACAGTTTCCTGCACCTCATCCAGTCTGCTCTTAAGCCTATCAATTGTTTCATTTCTGTTATCTCCCTCCAGACTTCCCTTAGCTCTTGCATATTTCTCTGTATCAGCATGGTTATGACTTTTATTTTGAATTCTTTTTCAGGAAGATTCGTTAAATATATCCCACCAGGCCCTCTCTGGAGTTGTCTGAGTGATTTTTGACTGGACCAGATTCTTCTGTCTTTTCATGGCAATAGAAGTGGTTGCAGGCAGGTGGCACATGTGTCAGCTGGGAGAACAAAGTCCCTTCCTGCCTGTTGTTCACCTTGCCCTTCTCTGCAGCTTGTGACGGTTACTTGCACACGGGGAGGCAGCCTCTGGGATAATCCCCTGAGCTGCCATGGGCAGGGCCGCCCTCAGGCTAGCCTAGAGCACTGTAGGGGGTGGCAGCCATGCTGGGTGTGTTCTACTGCAAGGATGGCGCCCCTTTGTGCCTTCTGGACCTTGCTCTGGCTTCCACTGCCTGTGCCGGTTACCCGCACACCAGTAGGCAGTCTCTAGGATAATCCCCTGAGCTGCCATGGGCAGAGCCGCCTTCAGGCTAGCCAGAGTACTGCGGGGGGTGGGGTGTCAGCCACGCCGGATGTGTTTTCCTCCAAGGATGGTGCCCCTGAGTGCCTTCCGGACCTTGCTCTGGCTTCTGCTGCCAGTCCTGGTTAGCTGCGCACTGGGAGGAGACTCTGTATGGTTGCTGTGGGTGGGCTGCTCTCTGGCTGCTCCACAGCTGTGGCAGGTCAGCCAGTCTGTTTGCAGCACCAGCCAGTGGGAACGAATGGCAGGCTGCTTATTGCCATGAGGGGCTTCGGGGCTGCTTTACCCAGCAGAGGGTTAGGGGGCGCAAAGTTCCTCAAGATTCCCAGCCTGCTAGGCTGAGTGTGCTGGTACGATTTTGTTCAGCTGTTGGGCCCTTGTCCCTTTAAGATTTTTAAAGAAGTGCCCGCTTTTCTTTTGTCCCAGGGGAGCCAGCTGTGGGGACCCACTCACAGTCTCCATCTTGGATCCTGCCCTTCCATTTCTCTAATATCCAGTACACCAAGCGATGTGTGTCTGTGCTCCTGATGCAGATCACCAGGGCTAGTTATTTAGCAGTCCTGTGCTTCCACTCCCTCCCCACTCTGATTCTTTTCCTCCCGCAGGTGAGTTGGGGTGGGGAGAGTGCTCGGGTCCTGCTGGGTCACAGCTTTGTATCTTACCCCCTTCATGAGATGCTGAGTTCCCACAGATGTAGATGTAGCCTGGCTGTTGTACTGTATCTTCTGGTCTTTTAGGAATAGCTGTGTTTGTTGCATTTTCACAAATATATATATATGGTTTTGGGAAGAGATTTCCACCGCCCTGCTCATGCCGCCATCTTGAGCTCTCTCTCCGTTTTAAATTTAATGACTCTCTGCTCAAGATTTAATTTGCATGTTATTTAAATTTTATTGATAATACGTATAATCCTCCCTTTTCTCATTTTAAATACCTACACCTGGTATCAGTAGGGTATGCTACTGGTAAACTATTCTTTCTATCCTTGCAAATGATTCAGTGCGCTTCCAAGAACCAACTCCCAGTGAAATGAAGTGAGTACACATTTTGCAGAGGAATATGGACATTTGGGATTTTTAGAAATTGTTTTCTAAACCTTTGGCATTTAAATGTAGAATGTATAGTGTGCGACCCAGCACCCAAAATCTGCAAGTCTTAAGTTGTTTGAATGAAACTATAATGTAAATATTTTGCCTGTTCAATTACTAAAATGAACTTTCCAGACACCTATAGCAATGAAGTCCTTTTCAGGATTGTAAAGCATTAGAACATTTCCATATTTTATGTTTCCCCCCAATTTTTTCCAGGAGTACTTTTTCCTAGGGGTCTGCACAGAGAGGAAGAAACGGGTGCTGGCAGAAGATCTAATGGGGAAGGCCAGGTCCTTTTAGAGGAGTTCCCCGCCTGCCAGCAATCTCAGCCTTAAAGACAATGATGAGAGGGGGAGATATGAAAAGCTGCCTAGGGACCTGTTTTAGGCAGTTCTTAAAAAGAATTGTACAATGAGAAATACTGGACAGCGCAGCAATGAGAATCACTTTTACAGCCCTTGCAAACTTTTTCCTAAAATCCCTGCCTCCTTAACAGTCTGATATTTAAATAGTGTCTTAGTATTTAACAAAGTGCAAAACTTCAATCTTCCAATCCATTCTTCTCTCGCCATCATTAGTTTCCCTAAGGCTTTGATCGCATCTAATTCTATTGTTCTCTTGTTTTCATCTTCCAGTCTTTTTCTTTGGACTTCTGCTCTTCCTTGTTTAGCAACTTTAATTATTAACAATGACTTCTGAATCTTCCCTGAGCTCTGATGTCACATAATTGGCACAGAGTGCAGTTACAAAATTCTTGAAAATTGAATCAATCTCTACTTGTCTGACAGAAATTTCTACTTCGAGGTCACATCATCACTTCAAAGCCTGAAACCAACTTGTTGTCTTGCCTTTAAAATAACTCTTTTCTGAAATGCTTATTAATGACAGGGAGAACTAACTTTTGAGTGATTACCATGTGTCTGACACTTCCCAATATATTATTTCCCTCAACAATCTTATAACATAGGTGATTTAATGAAGAAACAGGCCCCAGAACACTGAAGAAGTGAAGGAATGGAGATTTAAACCCAGGTTATACAACTCAAACCAGTGTCCCAAACATCACACTTCAGACCTGTCTCTTAAATGCTGAGTTGCTTAGCCCCGTCTCACGTCTGGTGTTTTCACCTGTCAAGGAGAGAACCAAAGGATGACAACTGCATCTGCACAAGACTGGCCCTGAATTGACAGTTAGTTAGGGGTGAGCGAAAAGGACTGTAAACTTAGTAAAATAAGGACAATAGATTTATAACTAAAAATATTAAGAATTAAAATTTTGAAATTGCACTCATGATTTATCTTATTTGTTTAAAGCAAGTTCTGAAATAATACAAATACTGTTTATTCTTCCTGATTTTGTTTGGAAATTGAGTTTTCAGGAACATGTCTTAGATTCTAGGTTAAAAAGAGAGGCTTGAATAAAGAAGCAACAAAGCTGATTAATTTTTCACTAAAAATTTTATTTTTGGAGCCCATAAATGGGCAAATTCCAAAATAGAAGCAATATAGAGTATTTAAGAACATTTTAATATCTCTTTCTATTCATCAGTCCAACTCTGTTTTGCTTTCTATAAATAAACATTCTGGATTAAAGCAACAGTACTCAACCCCAAGTTCAAGCCCTGAGTACTTTTGATTATCTATTCCGAGTACATAATAAAGTGAAGGCAATCAATTTTCTTGAACATTTTATTTCCATTTAGAGCTTAGCAATTACTTTAGCTTCACATTACTCTGTCACAAATCATAACCAAAAGGCCTATGTAAGTGGCTAAAATCAAAAACTGTTATAAGTCAACAGTATACAGAAAATTAATATTAAACAACTATATTGGTATACATCTGTTTAGGGCCTTACCAGAAATATGCCAAAACAATAAGCTTTATTAAAGAATGAGGTCCTTGGACAGAGAGGGTAAGGGGAGTCATCAAAAAATACTAGGAATATTGTAGGTAAAAAGAAGTCAGCCTACAATTTTAAACAAATACGGAAGGAAATGAGAGTACATCATCAGGGTTGGTTACAGTTAAGGAAAATGCATTTACCTATCCATCACAGACCTGTTCACTACCACAGGAGCTCAGCATCTGGCTCTCCAGGCATTCTCTATTCTTCCACCAAGTTTCTTTACAGGGAACATAAACCTACATTGATGGCCACAAGCAAACACTATACTGCTACTAAATCTGACAGCAAACAGAAAAAAAATTGTTGGGGCCAGACTGACTTCAGACCTTCTCAATACCCCTGAAAATAGGGGCAGAATGAATCATTAAGAAACAGTATTCAAAGATCACTGTATTCCTCCTGTGATTTATAAAACAAGTAAAATTCAGTAATATTCAATGGCAAAAGCCATAGTATTTGAACATTAGGAATGTTTTGATGCTGATTTTTTACTGAAGTGGCACTCCACAAATTGTTAAGTTGAAACAAATTCCAACTCACAGTAACTTGTATCACCTCAGTTTGATAATCCAATAAATGACAAAAAAGACAAACAATGAAAACAGCATCATATAGCACAGCAGCTTTGTTTGGCTCCCTCTGGATAAAATTTTCAGTTTTTCCATCGTTTTACCTAGAAATCCAGTTGTAGAATCAAATTGTGTATCCTATGAGGAAAGGAAAACAAAATATAATAGATTCTAATATTCCACAGAGGCACATTTTAGTAACTAAATATACTGTTATTACAATACATTCTTGTTTAATCAATTCAGGAGCCTGTTTATGTAATCAGCCTGATTACTCCATGCAAAACAGAGTAATTCTCTCAATGAATAAAAAGCTCTTTCACTATCCAACAAACATTTCTTTCAGCCCCAGAGTTATGCAAAATCCCAAACTATTTAGGTCTCACCCTAATTACGTGCATTAAAAAAACACGTTAACAATAAAATGAGTAGTTTGCCCCGTCATGTAGGCTTTTTCCCACATTATGTCAGGGCGTTGCTCTCTTAAGGCCAAATGGTTGGCTGCTTCCTAGGATAGCAACTGATCCAAAATTTAACACGGTTAGCAGTTAAAGTGTGCCTGTATTTTAAAGATCCTTTTATTTAGGTAGCTGACCTTGAAGTACGGTATAGTCTATTAACAGTTAAGAGAGTATCATGTAAAAGTGGTAAAATATGGTAAAGACTACACATACAGATGGGTTAAAAATTACCATATTTAAACAGTTGGAAAAGTTGTTAAGGTGAGAGGACTAGGTATGGATTAGAAATATTGCTCTTCCACAGGAATCTCACTTATCCTGAGATGCAAAGGTGTCAGCATAAGGATGCCTTTGCATGTAACTCAGGCTCTATGGAGTTCAAGCACTTCACCTAAATCTATAGTTTTCCACCAGGGTTATGCATCAGAATCACGAGGGATGCTTTTTCACAATACAAACACACAGGTCCTCTCCTTGAAATGCTGAATCAATATATTTAGAGTGAGAACCAGGCACAGGTATTTTCAGAAAGTTCCCCAGGTGATCCTAATGCACAACCTTCGTAAGAACATTGCTTTCAATGTCATATTCATTTTTGAATAATACAACTTCAAAACCATGTGGAGAAACTAGGGAAGGTTGGGACATGATTAGCATCCAAATAAACTAAATGGGAAGAGGCTTTAACAGGAAAAGATATATGTCACTGACCTTGTTTAGACTAGAAATAAAAGGCTCTGGGATGTTATTATGTTGAAATCTTACTGATTTGTTCGCCAATGATCCTCAGGAGATCAAACAAAAGAAACAGGCTGATGTTAAGTGAAAGACATTTGGTTTATTGGATATAAAGTGTTTTTTGATTACTTGGTAGTCTATATCCACTGAGATATCCAAGAACATTCAAGATAGTCTTATGTCCTGAGTCTTTAACAATGTTTCTAGACACTGGATTAAAGATACATTGGCTTCCACCTCCTTCTCCTACTCATGTGTTAGGCAAGATGGAAAAATGTAAGACTTGGGTAAAAAATAAACCTTACAGTTATTCCAAGCCAATTATGGATGGGGACCCAGGATTTAGGATCTCTAGATCTATTTCAAAATGGTTAAAAGTTAAAAAAATATTATTCGTGATTAACAGACTAAATTTGAGAATATTAGATCAAATTTCTTAAAGCTAAAACTATAGCCACTTACCATTTCAGCTAATAATTTATTTTGATGTTTAACTTCATGGCCTATTTCAATGGAAAGCTATAAAGAAGAAAGCATATACATTATTACTCATGTGAAGGTATTTAAATGTTATAAAAGTAAAAATAATAATGCCACATCCTACGCGTTCACATTTGCTCAAATAAAACTGTATTTTAGAAACATAAAATATACTCTCTTCTTCTGATACTTTTTGCACTGAAATCAATGGAAAATAAATTAAGAATTTCTATTCCTTCACAACTATGGATATTATCTCCCTGCTCTTCATTTTTATTTTATCTAATATCCTACTCATATCTTTTCATTTTGATACACACTTCTCTCTTGTTCTCTTGTCTTTGCATGCTTTTTTCTCCTTTCTTACATTACTCATACAACAGCATTTGTCTGTACGTTTCCTTCTTTACATTTTAAAAGATATATAAAAGTACCCATAGTATCAATTCCAGACTTAATATTTAATATTTTCTTAATGAAATATGATATTACTTTGAATATATACCTAAGCTGGTTATCTCTTTAATTCCAAAGGTGTTTTTCTTTAAAATATGATAGTAAATTGGGAAAAAAACTTTACAAATTAATGCCATCCATATTCTGAAGCTTCGCAGAAAAGAAGCTGAGCTCAAAAAATATTATAAGTGATTATGGCTGCTATCAAACCAAAGCCTATCTAGTACTTTATATGACAAATTCATCAAAGCCTTCTCTTCCAAGACATTTGAATAACTACAAGCCACTATTGAAAATCTTGGCAAACCATTGCAAATACTGTCCTCAACTTATTTTGTCTGGAAAGCATATGGGGTAATATTGACAGAAAGCCATACTAGAATTCTATACATCAGAATATGAGCTTTTCCTCTATATTCAACAAGACAGAGAAAATAAGGCAACTATAAAGCCAGATAGCCTAAATCACCTCACTATTTTCCACAACTGTCACTCAACCCAAGGAAAGAATTTTCCAGGGAAAAAAAGCTTTCGTCTAACAAGGAGTCTAACTTATCAATGCTGCAGTTAAGAAAAGTCACTTAATTCTTAATTCCCTCTATGTGTTATATTTTCTAAATTATTAACATTATACAATATTGTTTAGTTCATGGATCAACTCCTTTTGATTTAACATTTTAAAAACCATACTTGTTTCAGAATGTAACAGTTCCCAGGATGAATACAATTCCATTTTCTAAAGATTAATGAAATACCAATTAAGTGTTAGCAACACAGGCTTCTACTGAATGCTCTGTAAGTGTATAGCACACTCATTGTAATGCAGAATCAATGACATACTCTGTTAAAATCATCTCTTTGTAATTCATTTATTTAATACATATTAACTCAGTATCACTGATAAAGAATTATGCTACATGCTATGTAGAATATAAAAATAAGTACAATAGAAAACCCTACATTCTGGTAAGTTTCTTTTACATACAAATAATTCCAATGCAGATCACTATGCAATAAATGCTATAGAAATGGTACAAATGGTCTTATGTTTATAAGGAAAAAAGTTACTTTTGATGTGGTAATCTGGTAAAGCATGGGAGAGGGAAGGGATGCAATGAAATGGAGCCTTTCAGGTGGACAGGATTTCAACTCATATAAAGAGGGAGAGGACGCCTAACGCAAAGGGGTGGCATGGTCAGTAACAGGGCAGCAGGAAAGGGGCAGTGTGCATAGGACACAGAGTGTACTCTACTTTGTCTGGTAGAAAGCATACGCACATTCTGGAAGCATGGGAGGCTAAGGTCTGAAAAGCTGTGGACAATCTCTCAAGGACCTATCTGATCAGGCTCCAGGGCATGAGCTTTATTTCCTCCATGATAGGAGGATGCTGAGGACCTCTGAGTACAGGATGCAATTTGAGAAATACTCTATAAAGATGGCTGTGGTGATAGTATGTAGCTCAGACCAGAACATGCAAAACATTAGGAACAGAGAGGTTAAGAGGCTTTTCTAATAGTTCACCTAAGAAAAACAGGGGACAGTATTAGAAATAGAAAAGTAGAAAGAGAGAAACAGTAGAAAGAAAGAAGCATAAGACTTGGTTACTGACGTGAGGAACAAAGGCAGAAACATGAACGCTTGAGATACTGTTATATACTTACAGATTTTATAGCAGTTACTTTGTTCCTCAGACTTTCAGTGAGTCGTTCATTTTCTTCTTCACAGGCACTATACCCAGTATTAGCGTGGCCATAGTTCCCATAGTTGCCAGGAGGTACGCTCTCACCTGCAAAGATCAGTGTCACAAGTGTAGTTGTAGCAAAAACAAGCCACTTTTGAAACACTGATAGGAAAGAACCGTAAAAGACCCCTGGAGGGCGTTGCAGACCATGTATACCTATAACATTCATACTTCAAGTGAAGTTTATAAATTAAAACCAAAGACAGATCAGAACAGTTCTTTCTAGTGTCCTCTCCTAAGCACAGAATACCCACTTCAACACACATACATTGACTGTTCATTGATTGTCCACAAGACAGTAAAATAGGCACTGATATACAAAGATATTCTGGACACACTCCCTGCTCCATAGAACTACGTGTTTCAAAACAGATCTAAAAGTAGTACCATTACCATCTAAAACTACCCACTGAAGATGCTCAGTTATGAAGGGAAAGAAAGAAGATAATACAGCAGGAAAAAGCTCATGGCAGAGGAAGTGCCCTTTGCAAGCATCTCCTCCTCTCAAATAGTAGAGAACTGGAATATCTCATGGAGAATGGTAGCTGTTAGTTAAGTGGGGGATTCATTCTTTCTTCAACAAATATTTGAGAAACTACCATGTGTCAGACCTACTGTTCTTCTGGTGCTCCTTTTTAGAGCTTATCTTCTAGGGAATAGCACTGAGAATGCAGGAATGCAGTCCCTCCCCTGTCTAATATAGTACTTGATATTCATCAGGCAATGAAACAAGTGTAGTGAGACTTGGACAGTGAATATATACATACATGTGTCGGATTGAGAAAGGAAAGCATAGTTGAGGGTGTTATTTTAACCACATTTGAAAAGAAACATTTGCTATCATCAATTTTCTCAGTAAAAGAAGAGAAAAGGCTGTCTTTGAAGAATGATGATCATTTGGGAAAAAACAGTAAATAAAGAGGGATGAAGGAAGGTGATGAGGTCTGCACAAGCCCAATGGGAATAAGGCGATCCTGGCTGAGGCAATACGTCACAGTGGTTTCAGTCCTTTTGGATATGTGATCTTTCTGCAGAAGTCCCCAGCCTGAGTTAGCCGTGAGAAGCTGGATGTCAGGACTGATCAAGAGTTGGAGGTGTACAGTGCTGCGGCTGCAGAAGAACAGAGCCCCAAGGGGCTGAGACTGCTCGCAAAAGAGTGAAGATTTGGGTTGTGTGGACTAGCCTGGAAAGGGACTGATGTAGTTTCAACATTGGCCCTGAGAACATGGGGGAAAAGAAATGATAGAGAACCTAGAGGTCCCTGTAAGCTCAGAGGAGATGGAGCTGCAGTGCCAGTAAAAGAAAGGACAGGAAGTAGCAGTCAGCGCTGGTAGGGGAAGGATGTTTGAGGTGGGACTAGGAAGTTCTTTCAAGGCACAGCACAAATCTTACTTTCTGTGAAAAGCAAAACTCCCTTCTTTGAATTCTTACAGTTCTGACTGTATATAACTAATATTATACTCTAGACTGCATTCCAACAATCTTAATTTGTTCCACTCACAGCTGTATATCCCCCACAAGTGTATACATACACACACACAGTAAGGCACAACCAATAAATACTTGTAAGTGAGTCAAATAATGAATAGAATATGAAATCACTGTTCTTCTGAGTGTGCCTGCCTTTGTCAGGAATTAAATCATAAGCTCCTCTGAGGGCAGAGGCAGTGTCTCATATTTCTAAATCCCCTGTACCTAATAAGAAACTCATATGCGACAGACACTTAAACAATCTTTACCACCACAAAACCACAAAATGTTAAGCAAGTGTGTTCCAGAGGAGAAAGAGTTGCATTCCCTAATTTTTCCCTCAATTGCTGACATGCTATCCATAAGGCTCTACAGATAAAAGTTAAAAACTCAAGTGACTATGCATAATATTTTCCCCAACTCAACAATTAATCATTAAAAGAATATGTACTCCATCAATCAGTGTTACTCTGTACACATTCTACTTTAATATGGACCAAAATTCCTAAAGAAAAGGAAAATGGCTTCTTATTTTATGTGACTAAGGTTCATATATAACATATGCCCAATAAGTAACTAACTGATTGAATTTAATCACTTGACAACTTCATCAAGAAATTCATTTCTAAATTAATGTCTATTTGCTTCATTTTGTTTTGTTCTTTTGCTTATCTTTATTTTAGAATTCATCCATATTGTACCACTTACTAAAAGTGAAATTCTCATTTGATTGTCCAGAAATCTTTCAATGCACATTTCTTCTTTTAAGAGTTAATCTCACACCATTACCCACCCATCCACTCAATAACTGAGCCAAGTCATTTGGAGATTCATGGCAAGTATGGCAGCTTCTTCACATAAGTATCTGTCAGATTCATTATTTATCCCAAGTTTAAAATTATAGGTCAATAACACTGATAAATTTTTTAACAAGCTTGTCACATGACACCAATGTAAATAATAGCAATAGACATCTAAATAATCCCCTTTCCTCTCAATTATGGGGGTGCTTCCAAAAAATAAAAAACCCAAAACCCACTTCTTTCCTATTCTGGGCTAGGGTCCAGGTAGCACTGCCTTAAAAGGTCTTCAGGTGATTCTAACGTAGAGTCAGGGCTGAGAACCACCACTGCTCAAGTCCCTTTCCTGCAATCTGTCATGGCACACTGCTACACAATGACATTCAAAGGGGTCAAAGGGCCTACTGAAGAGATCCAAACTCCTTGGCTTGGCACTCAAAGAGCTCCACAATGTAGTTCTGGTTCCACGTCTCTTACTTCATTCAAAATGGCTTACTCATAATCCCTTAAACACACCATTCATAATTCTAGTCCAAAAAAAATTTGGGGGGGAGGTGGTGGTGTTAGCCTTCCAATTGGAATGTACCTCTCCCACCTTTCATTATTTAAGCTCTAGTTCAAGTTCTTATATCTCCATAATGTATGCGGTGCTCTATCTCTGAACTCCCGGATACCCTCACTATCTACAGAACTTCTTTGATATTTGGACATGTTGCTATCACCCTGTACCATAATTTATATTCGTATATGTTCCTACTTCCCAGATTACACTGGAAACTTTGGGGAGCACAAACAACTGAATACCTAGAGCTTATTCAAGTACACAATAAATGTTTGTTGTCATTAAAGAGAAGAAACATTTTGGCATAAAAAATTAAACTTGGTCAAAATGACTCTCTTCTCTACAATTTACCTGACCAACTTTATGAGCCAAGTAGTCATAAAAACGACATTTTTTAAAAAGCTGTTTCTCATTACTACAACTTATTAATCAATGGAGAAGTCTACAGTTTTTGGCTAATTTAAGTAACTGACTTCTGAAAATTTTTTTTTTCTAATTCCATCATATTACAACTGAAAAATCTTTCTCAAATATTTCATATATTTTCTCAGGTATAATGTACACTGATTTAGCAGGGCTTTCTTCCCTTTTTGAAAATTGTCTCTTAATAGAAAGCTAAGAACTCGAAAACAGCTCTGTGTCATAATGGCCCACTGAAGTCCTTGTGCCTAACGTATTCCGTTCCTTGGTGAACCTGCTTTCTAATACAAAGGTCAAGAACAAATGCCAAGTCACAAAACATTACCACATTCTACTGCCTTAATAGTGGACTAAGACTCAGGTAAGTAATGTTCTGGGTAAAATGGCATTTGACCCCGATGTTACGTCCATGGCCTTTAACCGTAATGACACATACATTTACTTTTGTAACTCAGTGGTAACAGACTAACATGATTATTTTTAGTGTGAGTCGCACGCAAAAGTTTGCTTCTGAAGAAACTAACATCCAGGGACAGTAGAGAATAAAGGCGAAGCAGGACTTGGAAAACACAGCAGTTTCCATAATCACGCTCGGCCAGTAAACTAAAAACCTCGACTGCTGTCACCTGTACATACCCCACCCGCAGGGCTCCACTACTCTATCTAAACCTACCATTCGGACTTGGGACTGAACCAAACTTAAGGAAATCCCTGAGATCTAGGACAAATGGTGTGTTTCCACTTGGCACCGCCTCCCAACACCCCTCCATATATCCTGCTTTCTGGCCCAGATTCCAGTGACATAAGACCAGTGTGATTTCCTTCCGTGTGCCCGCGCCCAGCACTGCCGGTTCCAGGACCCCCGAACTTCGAACCTCTCAGCTCGTTTCTTACCCAGGCCTGCACGCCTCATCCTGCCAGAGGAGCGGGGAGAAAGGCGGATGGAGGTGTGGGTAGGAAGGGACCTGGGGTCACCCGGACCGCGTCTTCAGTACAAGGGCCCGGCGAAACTCCGACTTCTTTCCCGGAGCGCCACGACATCAGTAGAGTCTACACATCGCGCGGGCTGATGGCGTCACCCAGGAACTTATCGGTGCCCTGCAAGCAACTGGAATGGCGTTCTGGGAAATGTAGTTCTCCACGCAGAGAGTGTGACAGGGGCGTGGCGTGAAGCCCGGGAGCAGGCGGGCTTCCGGAAGTGAGGCAAACGCTACTGCTGCTCCCGCGAGGCGTTTCAAACTGCTCTTGGCCCCGCCCGACGTTGCTGTTGTCTTCCTATCCCCTGAGTTTATCCCAGAAAATCTGCCCTTCCTAGATCTTGAGAGGATAGCTGACTTACCTTTCTCATTCTACCACTTCCTTTCACCTCTAGAGTCAGTTCAGTGAAAGTCAAAGAAAAGTTTATCCAAATTTCTGATCTCACACTTAAGTAATCTGACATTCACAGGGGAAGGAAGAGGGACACTGACTTGGGCCGGGTCGCTCAGTAGGGAAAACTCGGTACCTTAGAGCAGGACTCCTGCTCGGATCAAAGCAGTCGTCTCCGTAGAGAGACACTAGTTAGTTCCCTGTTACCTGATTTCCAGAAAGAACCATAGTTATTAGTTAAGGAGACCAGAGGGCCCCTAAACGCCCTCCCACTTAGACCTTTTTAAGTTACACAAAGGATGCTGAAATACTATTTACACATGGTAATATGCCAGTTTAAGGAATTAAAAGCTTGTTGGCTGGGGTGGGGTGGTACTGGAATCAGGGGTAGTCCTGGAATTTAATTTTATCTCAGGATTATTGTGAGGATTAAAGGAAATAACGCTTTTTAAAGAATGTGATCCACAGTATTTGCCCCCAAACCACCCAAACCAGTAGGTGTTTGCGGTTTTGTGCTTGCTGCTGTGTGATAGTGGACTAATATCCACGCTAGACATGTCACTCAGGGTTTCCTCCTAGTTTCCCGGTATCAACATTGACTATAGCAGCAGCAGATAAATCTCTGCCTTCAGGTTGTTTTTGTAAAATACACACGAACACAATTTTTAATAAAAATTATTAACCTGGGAAATAAACTTAACCCAACAGCGTTTTGAGAGGAAAAAGAAGTCTTCATGAAAACAAAACAAGCCAACATTCTCTAAAAGCTGTGGAATTAAATGAAGATCGCATCAGGGACAATTACTGCAAACAAACACGGCAGGTTCAATAAGAGAAATGATGGCAAACTTACCATTTTAATTTATAATCTTGACAGTCCCTTCTTTGTAAAAAAAGTTACAAGTGTTCTTTAATCAAAACCTGTCAGAAAAACCATCTTAAGGAAGTTTTTCTCATATAAACATAATTTTTTAGATCTGTTAGATTTATCAAAACAGATAGTTTAAATTACCCATGTATTTATCCTCTTATAAACTATTTGCCTTACATGATAGGGAGATAGAAGAATAAAATACAGTTAAAAGGAAAAAAAAGTAATAAAGTATACCAAGAAATAACTCAAGATAGGCAAAGCTGGCTTGTATTGAGGTTGTGACCTAAAATTCCAGATAGCTGTTTACCGCTACTTCTGCCGGTCTCAAATTAGGATGATCTCATCTGAGAAGACTGTGCATTCAAAAGATGAGGTGGGAAAGATGGATTTAATACGTAGAAAAATAATTATTAAAAGTGAACATAGTTGACATAAAGACTAGAGGGAATTCTTTTCATTTTCAGCATTTTTTATTTTCTTTTCTATTTTAAATTAAAATCCCTAACTCTTTTTATTGATCGAAGACCATTAACATTCTTGTAGAAGAATCACATTTAGCACTTTTTCTCCATTCTCATAGGATAATTTCATAGAAAATGTCTAATTTGGGGGGGGGGGGCTCTAGGAAATGAATGATAAAAAATGACTTAAAAATATTCCTTGTAGTTAACTACAGTAACAGGAGTATGAGCAGGAAATGTCTGAATCTTGGTATACAAAATTTGAAACTTTCTTTTTCCTCTTTGCTTCCTGCCTTTTCCTGATAAAATTCTAAATAAATATTAACTCATTTTCTAATCTTGAAGCAAATTCAATATATCAGGCATCATATTTGAACTATAAAAAAATGCAAACTAAAATCAGATAGCTCCTGACTCACAAACAGGCTATGGAACAAAAGTTAGTAAGTCAGTTATTCAGCACTTAAAACACATTTCTCCTTCTGGAGACTGAAATAATGATAAGGTTTGCAATCCATCCCGGAAATTGCATTGCTAGTGTGATTCCTGTGTTGGCTGATCAGTCTATATAACCCACAACACAGCTGAAACACTACATATTTTTTCATTGAAAACTAGTAGAACAAAATAGTTTTGAAATCCTCATGATAAAATGAAGCAATATCATTAAAGAAGAAACAGAACTGAAAAAATCATTTTGGTTATTCTTGTTTGAAAAAGAATTTAGTTTTACTTAAATGTTCTGGAGAATGCAAAGAAAATTTCTAAGGACTTTAAAGAGCCACCAGAATTTCCCTTTCCATAATTCAGACATATTACTAGCATTAATGTTATGCTTCTCAGTCATACTTAGTAAAAACCAGGCACACAATTTCAACTGAGAAGTCTTCAGCAGAGGCAGCTACATGATCTGCAGGAACCCAGTGCAAAATGAAAATGCAATTCTCCTCAATCAGAAAGCAGGAAAAAAGTGCAGTTAAAGGTACCAAAAAATAAAGCCTTCTTCTTTTGTCACCATCTCCCCTTCTCATCTCCTCCCTTCCCCCCACACCAACTTCTAATGGTGTTTTATTTGCTATTCAATGTACTTCTAAGGAAAGAAAAATAAAATTTTAAACTATTAGCATGCATTTTACCCTTCATCTTTGAATTTACTTTTCATCTTTATATTCATGCAATAACACAGTTTTAAATGCAAACACAGAGCGTTTAACTCATGTGAAATCAC
The DNA here is from genome assembly GCA_032199065.1 of Smutsia gigantea. NCBI lineage: Eukaryota > Metazoa > Chordata > Mammalia > Pholidota > Manidae > Smutsia > Smutsia gigantea. The sequence continues at coordinate 417,812 of JAVSCE010005163.1, read as the reverse complement.
TCAGCACACAATTCGTATTTCATATTTCATACACAAATATGTATACAGTGGCCACATGGCACAAACTAATTCCACTGTTTTTATTCCATGTCTTGAAATGCACCAAATTTGATATTCTGCTAATACATTACCTTTAGCTTACTAATGAGTTAAGAAACACTGAAAAGAAAAGGAATTCTGGGTTCCCTATCTTTTCCTTTCCTTCTATGTCATCATTTTCAATATAACTGGCTAATACAAGAAAGTAAGATGAAAAAGGAAGATTATGATAGGGCCCCTTGGATGTTTTTTCTGTCTGCAGAAGTTCTGATTCAAGAAGAGGTGGCCTTTGGGGGCTGTCAGTGCCTTCACTTACTCACAGACTTGACACCTTTTTCTTGTACTGATTTTGAATTTTGCTGAATTCCCAGGCATTATGGATCCACTGGAATTCTCCGCTCATCGGGCATCACAAATATTACTTGTGAATAGGGTGGCAGGGAACAATAAACAGGTGCATCACACGTATCTCCTCTGCTCACACACATGCTCCATTGTTCCATCAGACTTCATTTACAAAACACAAGTTCAAAGATAAAATTAAGAACTGCAAGTTAGTCACTACAGAGCATTAAACCAAGTGATGACCTTCTAGCAATGGGTTCTATGCAAGTGCAAAGGTCGTGTACCAGTGAACCTGGCCCCCGTCTTCAGAGAGAAATATTCCGAGGTAATGGAGTGATAATTGATAGACAAAAAGGAAGAAAGTAATTGAATATAGAGGACAGTCTCTCCACAGGGAGTGAAATTCAGGGAACTTCCGGGAAATAAGAAAATAGAATATACAGGTGATGCCCAAGCAAAAGGAAAGAAGGAAGAGAAAAGATTTTAAGTCGCACATTTCTCCCAAACAATCCACCAAGCCGGTTTCTGTCTCCAGTAAGTAGTTAATGAGCCATAGATGGCTGGGCACGCACAGGCAGTAGAAAACACTTCCCCAAGGTGGCTGTGATCTTAGCGACCCTGACGGATGAGGTGTGGTTGTGAGGGCTGAGCCTTTTTCCTGCGTTTCACTCTTCCAGCAATTCTGACGCATTACTAAGATCTCATTCTGGAAAACGATTTGTTCCTTAAGGTCTGTAAGTTCATCAGTAGCTTTGATTATTTTTTCCTCTGAATAGCAGGACCCACAGTAGAGCTATTTCAAATTTCAAAATGGGCATTTTGCATAGGCTGCCCTTTTAATGTTCCAATTTTAGAGACATCTTTGACATGTCTTAAACATCACTTTAGATTAACGACGATAGGTTTAATTTCTGTTGCTTAGAAAATATTGGTGCTGTATGTTTTAAAAGGTTCTCTGCATTACCTATCATTCGAGACTAATTCAGTCAAGTTGATAGTCATTTTATTTTAACAGCATTTATTTTTCAAGAAGTGTATTGAATTATCATATTGATACATTCAAAGTACAAAAAGAAAAATGAAGTACACACTTAGCTTTGTTTGTAGGACAGCACTGTTAGACACTTTGACAGACATGTTATTTTTATTACTCCACTCACTGACTTGTTCTTTCCCAGTAGTTCAGATTGGTTATGCATATCTGAGAGACAAAACATTTCAATAACTTGTTGAGTGGTTGACATATGCTATCAGTTTTTATGGAGGAGACATTTACCTATTTTTTTCTGTTTTACTGCACACAATGGTCTCACTACCCAAGTTCTAGAACTGGACCAAGACTGTGTCACAGATGCACCCAAGTTGTCTCATCTCAGTTTGCCTTAGTTTATTGACTAAGTAGCCAGATCCCAAAAGATCCAGTTTGTCACCTTGTCTGTTATTATTCATAATCCCACAGTCAGCTGAAATGGCCAAAGTTTTGCATCTTTAATATTTGGTTCCTTTTATTCTTGTAGACTGAATTTAATGGTTTCAGAGCACTAGACAGCATTAAAATGATTTAATTATTGTAACAAGAATAGCTGTTGTTTAACACCCACATTCCAGCCAGATCAAGTCTGATATTTCCTATTAAGTGTGTCTGAGCTTTCTTTAATTTTTTTCATGCATCTGTTATGTACTGACTTCTTGCTTTGCTTTATGGTATATCTATATCAACTATTTTAACTTTGCATGTTATATATGGGCCTTTTCTTATGTAAAGAAAAGGTGATACTGTGGTACAATAGAGCGAAGGTAATTTTTTTCAATAAATGGCACTAATTCAATTGTATATTATTATGATCAAAAAGAACAGTTACCCTTACCTCCTCCTTCTACAAAATTAGTTTGAGATGGATTATAAATCTTACATGAAAGGTAAAATAAAGCCTTAATGAAAAAGACATGTATCTTTGGGATAGAAAGGATTCTTAATCAGAACATAAAAAGCATTAACCAAAAAGGGAAAATTTGATAAATTTCACTATGTGATAAAACTCCTGTTCGCTAAACATCATTAAGAAACTGACAAGGCAAGCCACTGAATGGAATATTATATTTGCAATATATGTATCTGATAAATGACTTACATGGAAAATAAATAAAGAGCTCCCACAAATTAAAAAGGAAAAGACAATCAGCTCAATAGAAAATGGGCAAAAACTTGAAAAGCTCTTCACTAAAAAGACAATTTCCAAATGGCCAATATATATTTGAAATGCTGCTCAACATTGTTAGACATCAGAAAAGAACAAATGAAACCCGCAATGATAGAATAGTACACCTCCTCCAAAACTGCTATGATTATATAGTACATATCAATGTTGATAAAAATGTGGATGTGAAGTAGCCAGAACTCTCAAGTGCTACTGATGATTGTGTAAACTGACATAACCACCTTGGTTGGCTGTCTGGCAATATCTACTGAAGTTGAAATACACACATAGGCCCATGAACCCCTGCTTCTGTTCTTAGGTATATACTAATAGAAGGTATGCATAAGTACAACCAAAGAATGGTCATAGTTGGACTATACATAAAAGCTACAAACCAGAAACAATGCAGTTGGCCATCCACAGAAGAAATGGATAAACTGTAATAAATGCATACATTAGGATTTTATAGAATGAGAATGAAAAAGTCATGCAACATACAACAGCACAGATGAATCTCACAAATATAAAATATTCAGTGAAAGAAACTATATGGAAACAAGTGTATTTGGAATTTATGATTTCCTTGATGTAAAGTCCAAAGACAGGCAAAACTAATTTGTATGCTTAAAGTCAGGAAATAGGTTATTTTTAGCATGATTAGGAGATGGCAGAGGGAGACTTTGGGACACTGGTAACATACTATATATTTATTTTTGGTACAAAAAGAAAAATGAAGTACAAAAAAGAAAAATGAAGATTAATTACATAGATTATTAACCTGTGAAAAGTCATTAAGCTGTGTACTTATAATTTGTGTACATTTTGTATGTATGTTATGCTACAATAAAAGTTTTCTAAAAAGCCCAGAATTAAGTTGGTCCGTATGTCAATATGGAATATGTAATAAGCAATGCAAAAGTTTAAGAAAAAGAGAAGAAAAATTAGCAAAGCTTGGGCATCTTGGACCACTTAGATCAACCTTGGGACATAACATTCCCGTGACTCTGTTGAAGAAATCTTAGTAGAATCTTCCAGATAGAATAGTGGACGATAAAGATGTGCAGTGCCGTGCACTGTGAAATGGCATTCTTACTGTAGGCGGGAAGACTGTGCTCGGCCCATCAGCACTTCCATAAATAAAGTCATGTTATTTTTAAGCTTTCCCTGATCTATTCCCCAGCAGATGTCAAATGACATTTCGGTTTGTAGCATACTTCGGGTTCAGTTCCCTGGGAAGCCCCCTCGGAGATGGAGAAGAGCATGCAAGAAGTTCTTTAGAGAGCGCTGTCAGCATCAACTACAGGAGGAGAAGGGAGGAAGCCGAACTGCGCAGAGAGAAAGTTGACTGTGAAACAGTCACCCTGGAGATACAATAAGCTCTGAAACCGACCTGACCCTTTAAAGTCCCAAATGGACCGTTAATTGGAGATAAGCTGCCTCGGGAAGCAGCTTGCCCCGAGACCAGACGCCTCAGCCGCTGAGGCGATTCCCCAAGGAGGCCGAGGGCGGCGGGCTGCCCGCGACCAGTACGCCCAGCAGCCGGCGGGGGAAGCCCTGCCGTCCCGAAGCAGCGGCGCTCACTGCTTCTCTCGCAGGACAAAGGGGTTTGTGCCATTTCCCACACAGTTTTTGGAAACACTATAATTCGACTTGAAGAACCACAGTGGAACAATTATCCCTGAAGAAAACATTAAAACTGGTTGAATGAAAGGTTTCCCCAACCTTTATGCAAAGAAATTGTCTTAATAAAGAAGGGAGACTAAGGGCTCTATAACTGGGACACATGTGGAAGTCTACAATGTTTCCTCCAGCAGATATAAGTGCCTAATTAAAATAAGATCTCAAGACATGAAAAAAAAAATAATAAGAGCATAAAAAGAGAGAACCTACACAGGGAAGCAGATGTAAAAGAGGAGATTTTTATGTGTGAGGATGAGAGTGTACAATTCGGAAGGTGTAGATAGTAAAGGGAGCTTATTTGGGTATACAGGTCGATGGTAACTGTCAAAGCACATTACTCATTACCATATCCAGTGAAACAGACCTAAATTTTATTTATCTAAACTGCTCCTTCCAAGAAGAGTCAGATTCTTCTTACAGAGGTAGTGATCAGGCTGGAAGTAAAATCTAGGACCTAGTACTTTTGGATAAATAATTTCAAAATAAGCAATATTTCCCTGGAATGTGTGAACAAGTTAGAGGAAAAAATGGAAAACCCAACATCTGAAGATCTGGAAAGGACTTTCAATATCAGTTCACCCTACCCTCTCATGTTAAAGTCGAGGAACTCTATGATAAGGGGCAAATGACTTACTCAGACTCCATGGATAATGTGTAGTAGAAATGGGTGCCACAATCCACATGTCCTTTCAAGCCCAGCTGTTCTTCCTGTGACCCCACACCAGCTGAGTGGTCCTTGAAGCCTTGTGAGAAGTTTTAAGACGGTCCTAAAAATCTATTTTTGTAGGCTCCATCTGCCTCAAAAAATATTAAAATCCAATATAGTTCCAATATGAAAATGTAAAAAATACTGCATTAAATAAACTTTTATATGAAAATTTTTTCAGTGTTTCTGCAATTGATTTTAACCTAGATACTCAGGCTAAGAGTAACCCATATCATTGACTATATTGTATTGACCGTCATCCAATACAGAAGTACTTTGAAAATCAAAATATATAACCTAAAAATTGCTTTAAAAGGTAATTTTTAATTGAACACTAAAGTTAACCATGAGTAAAGGTGGCATAATATATCTTTTTTTATAGGGCTTTTTAGTTTTTTGCATTCTGGAACAGACAAATACAATAGATGGATGGATGGATACATAAATAAGTAGAAGGTGGACATCATGGAACCCAACTGCACAAAATAAAGCCTGGCTGCTTTGTGGAAAGCCCTGATGCAGCTGACTTTGTCCCTCTGGGGCTGCGTGCTGTCTCCTCTCTGTATCTCTCATCTACTTTATATTTTCTCTGAAGACTAGATTCCCATAACCGTCCCATCTGAACACCTTAGCCTTGAGTCCCTCTGACCTTCCAGTCTGATGCTTGTTGAAATCTGTTTCAGGCAATTCCCCAATCCCAGTTTCCTGAAAGAAAAAAAATCTGACTGGCTAAATGCAAGTAAGGTGTCCATTCCTGGTAGGTCCAATCAGCTGATGCCGAGTGATAGGGGCTTCAGAACTTTGGGTAGAGCAGATTCTCTAAGAAGTGGTTGCAGGGGCAAGGGGATATATTTACTAGTACTTTAGAACATGTGTGTGGTTTGAGAATTTGCATAAAATTTCTAGGTCTCTGTTCTGGGCAATAAACAGATTTCATGGACAAGCTTAGAAAACTAAAGGCTAAGAGTTCAGTCATATCACTGGGCCTTTGCTACCATCATAAAAGTTATGGTTTGTTGGTAAGGGCAATGATTTGCGTTACTGACCCAGGTGAGTTTGTCCCATGTAACTTCACTCCTGTTTATTCTATTTTATTGAATTTTCTTTATTGGGGTTGGAAGACCATCATCTCTTGGGAGGCAGAGAGAAAGACCCAAACTTGTTTGCAGCGCCATGAGTTCTGATGCTCTCTGTGGTGGAGGTCAGCATCAAGTTGTGACTCCACACAGACTGTCTACAGAGACAGTCTGCATTCCCTCATGTCTCTCTAGCAGCCCATTCATTTTGGTCTGATTCTGAAATCAAACCAAATCCCTACATTGAAATGAAATAGAGCATTTCTTAATTTTAAATTCTGTAGCAAGGTTTTAATTTTTTTCCTTTCCAAAGGAAGACCATTTCTGGCATAAAAATGGAGTCATCATTTATACTCTTTGCAGTAAGAAAGTAAGTGCCATCTTTGCTTCATTGTTTATGCACCTACGAAAGCTGTTTATTGATAGATGGGAGACACTACACATTTGATTTCTTCTTTTGCTAGAGTACATTTGCCCCCTTAAATTCTCTTAAATAAGTCCCAAGTTCAAAAACATAGTTTGATTGGTGATGATTAGCAAGGAGTTATGTAGAAAGGAAAGTTCTTGCAGAGAGAATTAGAAAATTGATTTCATAAGAGCAGGGAGAGAGAATTTGCCACCCCAGCTCTAGCTTCCCAAACTTTGTTAAAGTGTTAATATGGCACTTCTGGGCACTTAGCATGGATACTTAATTGTAAGCTAGCATGAGTTTTTATAGCTCAATTAGAAAGCTTTGAAAAGAGAAAAAATATTTTAAATGATAACATATTACATAAATATTCATGCTTATGCACTCCTCGGAAATCTGGATCATTTAGAACTTTATTCTATTAAAGAACAACTTTTTTTTTTCTGCATCCAGGTGCCATCCATTAGAGGGATGGGGACCAGTGATATACATCATGCATGGCCATGAATATTTATCTTATTCCTCTGCTAAAGAGAATAGGAAAAAAGGAGTTACGAGGAGGATTTTCTCCCATACCAGATGACCAGTGCTCTTTTTCAGCCCAACTGAGGAAGTTAAGTATGTTGGTCCTCAGGTGTGGCATTATACCCCATAATATTCTACTGGGTAAAAATTAACCGATGAAAGAAAGTGCCTGACAGATTCTAATGCTAGTGAAATAGTGGAGTGGCTTGCTAGAGTCTATTGAAACATGTCTTTATCTAAATGTTTTTTAAGGTCTTAAGATTAATTCAAAAATTTTACTCAACATACTGTGTGACTTAAGAGTTACTCACAGGCTGCGCTTAGCAGAAGTTGTCAGTCTCTGTTAATGTCAGCACTTGCCCTTTCCCCTCCATTCCAAACCAGCCTAGTGACCTGCTCCTGCAGATGCTCCTGACATCATATTTTTGCTCTACCGATGGATGTGAGAGAACTGGGGCAGACAGTGAGTAGCCCTGTGTCATTCACCCACAGACACTACGAACATCCTATTTCATCACTCTAGGCCTGGAGCCTTTCTTTACTTCCAATAACTTACTTTTACCCTTCTGTTTGGATATGCCACTGTCATCTCAAACTCAATAATTTTCTCTCCCAAGCCAGCTTAACTTCCTGATTTTCTATTCTGGCTAATGATAGCACTAAGGCTCAAAACCTCTGGGTCATTTTTCCCACTTTGCCAAGAATATCAACCCAGCTGCCAAACCCCATTGAAACATCTTTTTGATTTGCCTCTTTCCTTCTATTCCAAAACTAACAATATTATTATAAGTTTCAAATGCCTCAAATCTTGCTGGGGCTTTTTAACTTCCTTGCTTTTAGGTCCACTCCTGTTAAATACACCAGATTAAAGTGTCCAGAAGTCTAATCTTGTTTCATCACCATGTAACAGCATTTAATAATTCTCCATGATTTATTGGGGGGAGGGGTGAAGAGTTATGTTTTAGTTTCCCTGAAGTCACCTGGAGGGATGGCTGTAAGATCTTCATTAGTCATACTTTTGAGGAGCAATGTATAGATATCTGCATCTTTCAGAACTCTAAGTTATTAGTGTTTTGTTACTAACATTTATATCTATAAATGTTGTAGTTTTGAAATATGAATCAAAATCCTTCCTCAGAAGCCAAGCACTTCTATACTTGTGTCCTTTTTATAAACTCTGTACTTATTCCATTGGTTTGTTCTTGAATCCTTGCATCAGCAACACAGTATCTTAAATAACTTTTTAAAAGACTGAATATTCAGTGGAACAAGTCTTCTACAATGTTCTTCTTCAAGGATGTCTTAACTATGCCTCCTTTGAATTTCCAGGTAATTTTTAGAAACTTGTTAAGCAAATTTCACTTAAAAAAATACTATTGGTATTTTGACTGGGATTGTATTATATTAGTGGAGCAATGATGCATTTACAACTTGGAGTTTTCCAATTCTTAAACAGTACATATTTCTCTAATTCTTTTGGGTTTTCTCAATTTCTGATAGTAATGTTCTATAATTTTCTGTGCAGATCTTGCAACATTTTTACTAGATGTAGCCCCTTGTATTAATATTTTTATGTTATTATAAATGTAACTTTTTAAGAATTTCATTTTATAACTGTTGCTGGTATATAAAAATGAATTTAAAGTAAATTCTTATAGATTGCCCATTAGTTGAAGCAAGTTGTGCAGTTTCACTTCTTCATTTATAATATCTAGTCCTCTTATTTCTTTTCCTGCTTTTTTCTTTTTAGAACTGGTAGAACCTCCAGTGCAATGTTGAATAGTAGTGAACTTATTTTCAAATTCAAGTTGAAACTTTCAGTTTCAACATTAAATATAATGTTTTCTTAGACACTTTTTATAAATTGTCAGATTGAAGAAGTTTATATTCCTAAGTATGCCAAGAAAATTTTGTTTTCTTAATCATTGATGGTTATAGGATTTTATCATATTCTTTTTCTGAATCCATTGAGATGTTCAGCTTTTAAAATCTTTTTTTAATGTGATGAGTTAAATTGATTTCCAAATGTTACCAACTCTGCATTCCCTGAATAAACTCAGCTTGATAAGATATAGTGTTCTTTTTTATAAACTAGTTACTTTGATTTGATAATATTTGTTAAGGATTTACATATCTTTGTTCTTAAGAGAATTTTGCCTGTAATTCTCCTTTCTTGTAATGACTTGTCAGATTTTAGAATCAAGGTTACGCTAGCCTGTTTACTCATTTAGAAGAATTCGTTGGTGAAGCCATTGGGTTCTAATGTTTTTTTCATATATTTTATTGAAAATATTCATGATAGGTTATTAATGTATGGGTTCAATATCTGAATGACCTCTGAGTCTGTTTATACTGTCTTTTATCAGTCATTGCTTTTGTTGCTGAGCATCTTTATTAACTCTTAACTGAGATGTAGGCTATATATAATGCCACTTCATAAAATGTGAAATATTTTTATTAAAAAACACACAAATTTAACAATTTTCCATCTCAGTATAGAGTATGTTGCATTTTTTTGGTTCATCTAATGCTTTTAAAGTTTTAACTTTAAAACTCTTAAACTTTTAAAATCTGAATATAACAAAAAACCAGAGCTTAAAAAATGTATTTTCTCTACTTTATGGTGAGTCTAAAGTATAGAACCACAGTAGTTATTTCTCCTCACCTGCCCCATAGGATTTAGTCCACATTTATAGAACATGTTTGTTAATATTTATATAAATGCTCAGCTAGGTTAGGTTGTATTTGGCATTTATGGATACTGCAATTTCTGTAGGGGGTGAGGAATACAGAAGGGATGGATTCTATTTCAGACTGAAGAACTTGTTTTGATGACACTAATGAGGCCACATTTTTAACTGGACCCTTACTTTCTGCACACACACTCACACTTCCGTACACAATTTAATTATAAGCTTCTGCACACAAGCTGAAATACTGTAGGATGACAAAGTCATGTAGAAAGGGTTTATGCTCATCTTGAGGCAGTCTTCATTTCCAGAATCTCATATTATATTTTTTAAAACCCTATTTTGGTCCAGTAATAAAATGTATTTACTAAGATATAACTAGAAATTAACTTTTCCTACAAAACACACTTTCAACAGGTAAGCTTATTCCCTTCTTATTTGTTAAAAGCAGAAAAAATTTTAGCTTCTATGGCTTTTTCCTCCTGTAGATCTTTCCTTTAAAACTGCAAATGGAAGGCACTTGCAGAAAGTAACAAAAATAAGTTCTTTAAAATTAAAAATGTGACATAAAAACAAGGTAATTAGAGTAAAACAAAAAGACATCCTACAGTATGGGAGAATATATTCATAAATGACATATCTGATAAGGGGTTGACATCCAAAATATATAAAGAGCTCACACACCTCAACAAATAAAAAGCAAATAAGCCAATTAAAAAATGGGCAGAGGAGTTGAACAGACATTTCTCTAAAGAAGAAATTCAGATGGCCAACAGGCACATGAAAAGATGCTCCACATCGCTAACATCAGAGAAATGCAAATTAAAACCACAATGAGATATCACCTCACACCAGTTAGGATGGCAAATATCCAAAAGACAAACAACAACAAATGTTGGTGAGGATGTGGAGAAAGGGGAACCCTCCTACCCTGCTGGTGGGAATGTAAAGTACTTGAACCATTGTGGAAAGCAGTATGAAGGTTCTTCAAAAAACTCAAAATAGAAATACCATTTGACCCAGAAATTCCACTCCTAGGCATTTACCCTAAGAATGCAGCAGCACAGTTTGAAAAAGACAGATGCACCCCTATGTTTATCGCAGCACTATTTACAATAGCCAAGAGATGGAAGCAACCTAAGTGTCCATCAGTAGATGAATGGATAAAGAAGAGGTGGTACATATACACAATGGAATATTATTCAGCCACAACAAAACAAATCCAGACATTTGCAACATGGATGGAGCTAGAGGGTATTATGCTCAGTGAAATAAGCCAGGTGGAGAAAGACAAGTATCATATGATTTCACTCATATGTGGAGTATAAGAACAAAGAAAAAACCAAAGGAACAAAACAGGAGCAGACTCACAGAACCCAAGAATGGACTAACAGTTACGAAAGGGAAAGGGACTGGGGAGGTTGGGTGGGAAGGGAGGGATAAGGGGGGAAAAGGGGCATTATGATTAGCACACACAATGTAGTGGGGAGGGGGGACACGGGAAAGGCAGTATTTACAGAGAAGACAAGTAATGATTCTATAGCATCTTACTGTGTTGATGGACAGTGACTGTAATGGGGTATGTGGGGGGGACTTGATAATAGGGAGTTTAGTAACCATAATGTTGTTCAAGTGATTGAACATTAATGATACCAAAATAAAAACATAAGAAATAAATTTAAAAAACAAGGCAATTAGCACATTTACAAGTATCGGATATGTATAGCTGAGAAGTAGAATGAATTTTTTGCCCCCAGTTATACAGTCATATTAAAATAAAGGAATAGGACTATGTTTTTATATTAAATACCTAAACCAGTTGCTTATTCAACAGTTTGTTTTTAAATGGTAATTCTAAGCTCTTCATTTGTAAAAATTCCGATCTGAACCAAAGCTTAAGTGAAACATGGACCACCAGGATTCCAATGTCCCACAAAAGATAAAAAGAAAGAAAAACATTTTTCTAACATCCCATAGAAGCTGTTTAACCCATGGAAGTACAGGCAAATCATATTCTCTGAAAAAAAAATCATTCATTTAGTTAGATAAAAACAACCTTACAACTTCAAGGCAATTAGCCCGCACTTTGCATGTTCCAAGGAAAACCAAAAGGTGAAGGGAAGAGAGGGGAAAATAGTGAATCATTCTAGGTTTCCTGTAACTAGTTTATATCAGTCTAGTCATAAATAGATAGAGCTTTTAACTGGAATTGTCAGGCGTGATTTTTTTAAAGAGATTTAATTTGTTCTGATAGGCAGTTATATCCAGATAAACGAGTCTATTTTTTTGATCTGCCCTTAGTCCTAGAGCAGAGCCCCTTCAGGCCCTCCTTCCTCCTATGCCTTGGGCATTCCTCCTTGGTTAACTCAAAATTCTGTCTTCCTGGCACCATCTAATCACTGCATTCTCAGCTCAAAGGGTTAGCCTTTTAGAAGCTGCTTCTTGTGTGGTTTTTCAGAGCCTCTTACCACACTTGCCCTGGTTAAGGGTCAGCAAATGCATCAAGGGCAGATTATGCAGAAGGGGCTCACCTGGTCCTTTAAAGTCCTGGTTGTATTGGAAGCTCCGAACTCCAGATTCTGTCTCACAGTCTGATGAGAACCCTGTTGCAGGTTCCCGTATACCAGCTTCTGCATAGTCTTCATGTTCCCAGGAAGTGAACCAGAAAATATTTTGCAAGGAAAAAGAATGGTTGATTTAACTTCATGAAACTGAAAAGCTGCTTGCTAAAACATCTTGAACAAATTATATCAGAAATTGTATCTGTCCCCTAAATTTTATCCTTTCTGTGGTATATAGTTGTGAATGGGAAGTAGCAGCCCAGCCAAGAACTAAATTTCTCTGTCCCATATGCAACTAATCATAGACAATAAAATTATGAATGAAAGTATTGCATGCTAACTTCTGGGCCACGGCTTATAAAGGTAAGCATACTTCCTCCAATCTGTCTTCCCATCTCCAGCTGTATATATATGATAAAGTAGGAGCAGATAGTAAAGTCATAAGATCAAAAGCATCTATCCTCAAAACCACTTCATTGAACTGAACTATTATAAATTTATGGGTCTGGTTATTACAATAATTTAGTTTATACTAGATAACACACAAGTTAAACAATCTTAAACTAAAAATATATATTGCCAAAATATATAATTATGATCTGAAATAAGTTTTAAATTCAATAAGTAAAATAGAAATATTTCAACAAATATTAAGATAAAAGCAATTCTCTAAAGAAGGTAATATTAATTTAACAATAATGTTAAACCAAATTACTGATGTTCAAACTACTGGTGTTAATATCATGTAGCAAAACTGAGTATAAAGCCTATGAGATTAGCAAAAAAAAAAAAATGTTTTAAATGAAAGTGTCTAGGCCTGGCTGAGAAACGTACTATTAATGGAAGTGTAAATCAGTGAAACCTCAATGACAAACATTTGGTGATATGTATCAAATTTTAAATGATTATATGCTTTGAGATAGAAATAACAGCCTGACACTTTTCCCAAGGAGAAAATAAGTGTAAAAGTGTGTGAGCACTGTAGTGTTCATTCTATCATTAAAAAATACCAAAAGAAAAAGACCATCAGTGAGATTCACCATTATATGAATTGTGCCAGTATCATAAAATTATGTTTATAACATATTACCACTCCTTTTATGAAAACTATTCATATGTAAATACATGTGTATGTAATACACATTTATTCATATGTAAATAACATGTGTAAATAAATATGTGTGTATATGCCCACATGTGTGCTTAGAGAGGGACATAGAGAAAGCAATCTGAAAAGATATTTACCAAAATGTGAGTGATTACCAATCCTGATGGTATTGCTTTCATGTTTATAGCTCTTTGAACCTCTGCTGGCACATCATTATTACCCAAAGCCTGTAATTTACATTATAGTTCCCCCTTGGTGATGTACGTTCTCTGGATTTGACAAATGTATAATGACATGTGTCTACCCCTATTATCATACAGAATAGTTTCACTGCCTTAAAAATCTTGTGCTTTTTAAAGTCAGATAATTCTTTGCTCAAATCCACAATCTCCTCTTAGACGTGGAAATGGATGTGGAAAATGGACCTGTGAGGGTAACTCAGAGGTACTGTCCAAGTTCCAGGCTGCCTAAGAGCGCTAGCTGCAGCACAGAGCATTACACTCAGAATCAGGGCAGTCGTCCTCTCTAGGGCCTTCCCACGGGCAAAACATACTAAGTATCTTATGTACTGGATGCTTCTCAAGACATTTTGGGTACCAAAAATAAAATAATATTTTAGTATTATTTAATAATATTGTAACTTCCAAATAATGTTTGCTGATAGTGATAAATTATCCTTTAAGACATAATTTATCAAATAGATAAGAATTAGTTTGCCTGGGTAGGAAAGATGACATGGGAAACTTTCCTTCTCTCATGAAAAGCTCTCCATCTGTTATGGAGCTATCAAGAACAGTAACCTTTCTTCTATTGATATTTCTGGCAGAAATCAAGGAAAACAAACTATAACTTAAGCATTCCAGAAAGTATTACAAAGCAAAATATTCACTTTAAAACTGAGGCTGGATATAGCTGCATATTACGTGGATAAAAACTTTGGGGTATATTAACTTTAATATGACCCTGGCATGCTTCTAGTGACTTATTTGTTTTTGTTCATGTCCTCTGCCAAAATGATAACCTTAGTTAATTTGTTTGCAAATTTATTTCTTCTGGAGACCATACCTCCTAATCCCCATCCTCTTTTCAAACACTGTCTTTCACTTTCTTATTCAGGTCACACTGGAGTTTGTTCAACTTTTTAAATGTCATGCTCCTGTCATTCCCTGGGTCTCCACATACATTGCGTATGGAACAGCACATGCTTAGAATGTTCTTTTCCTTCTTTTAAGTCTGTTGTTCTCTCCTTTTAAATTTGTTTAGTTTATATCATCTGTAGTAACTAGAATGTTATCCATTAAAAATGTCAGTGTCCTAATTTGCAGGACCTGTGAATGTGTGCGTGGTATGGGCTAATTCAGTTGTAGACAGCGTTATATTTGCTAATCAGGTAACCTTCATGAGCCTGTAGTATCCAGGTGGTTCAGTATAACCAGAAGGGTCCTTAAAAGTGGAAGAGGGAGGAGGAAGAAGAGAGTCGGTTGAAGGACCATGTGACTTTGAAGAGAAGTACAAAGAGATACAGTGTCGCTGATGTATTTCTGGTGCCCAAGGGCCAAGGATGGGAGGAGCTTCTGGAAGCTGGAAAGGACAAAGAAGCAGATTCTCTCTTGCAGCGTCTCTCTTAGGAAAGAACAGAGTGCTGCTAACACCTTAATTTTATCCAGTCCTTCAGACCTGTAAGATAAAACATCTGTGTGTTTAAGCCACTAGGTTTGTGTATTTTGTTACAGCAGCCATAGGAAATTAATACATCATCCTTCAGATTGCAAGCGGAAAATCACTTCTTGATTTCCCCAGATAGTCAGGTTCCCCTCTTAGACTCCTTATTAGCACAGTACTTATTCTTCTTAGCACTTTAAAGCCTGTAAAAGAACAGTAAGTAAAATTTATTGTTTTACTAATAATTGTGTTTCCCCTGCTGGTGTGTTACCTCCAGGAGTGTGGTCCTTATCTTTCTCACACCTGCCTCAAAGTAGGTGTAGATACATGCACATTCAGGGATTCACTCTCCCCTTCTCTTCTCTACATTCCCATGTGTCCAGGAAAGGAAATCAGACAAATCTCTCCAAACAAAATCAGAGGACAGAGATAGTCACATTCCATTTAGTAATCCATTCATTTACATGGTGTTTCATTTTCCTAGGCCGTTACTTCTTACAAAGCAATCCCCTGTCAAGCAGCACCAGCACCACCTGGGACCTACTGGGCTGAGGAGGACCAGTCCTGGCAGCGGGTGTCCAGAGAGCTCTGATGCACACTGACAATGCAGTACGCCTGCGTCAGGCCTGCTTGCTTTGGTCCCACTTATAGAACCTCTGACTTAGTACATCTGAGGTGGGACCTAAGAATTTGCATTTCTAACAAATTCTTAAGTGACTCTGCTATTGTTGATGCTGGGAACTTACTTTGAGAATAACTGACCTAGTCACTGTGTAGGCCAGGGAGTGTCTGCTGGTCTTTATCACTTATTGATTTATGGTCTATGCACCATCCTTAACCAGAGGCGGTCACTGTCTTTAGAAGCAGATAATATGGCCCTTTATACAATCCAGCCTAGGTCTATATTACAGTGAGTGGCAAATAGGTTGAGCAATCCAATGAATATATTTAAGAGTATGTAGTTTTCAATTGTCCATATGTAGGATTGCTTGATTTTTTTCAAAACATCAAGTCTTTGTAAAAGTAAACAGTGACTGTAAACCAGTTTGCTCTGCTCTACAATGTACTTCATAATTATTTTTCTAAGAATGAATATAAAATTCCCCAATGTTATTATATTCCTGACACAGTGACAGCAATTGCTTATAAAATATTTAATAATGTGGCTTCACAACTAGGAAAAACAACTTACTGAACATAACTTACATTTTAAGGAATGATTTGGTTTAATACAAAATTAATAATGTATGGTGTCTAGATTGTTTTGAAATCAGCCTTCACTTGAATGTTTCTATAACTAAGAATGACTATGGTGCTGTCTTGTGGAGGAAGGGTCCTCAGGGAAAGTTAAGTTTGCCTTAAAACAACATGCTAGTTCTTATAAGACTGAGGCCACATACTACACACAACGTTGGAGGCCACAGTGACATGCGGTGGCCCCATAGGCTGACTTTAGGGTGTAAATAGGATCCCTCTGTCCTCAATTCACCTGCCTTCTGCAGGGAGAGAGTCCTTATATTGTGCACTTAAGGGATCCCATGTTCAAGTGTCAGTGACCTGGAACAGGTATCAAATTGCTTTCCATTCTCTGATAATAGATTCCATTTGAAAGAGGATGGGGTAAGAGCCTAAGGGAGGAACACACCTCCAGGGTAAGCTGGAAGACAGAAGGCAGAGGGAGGGAGAAAAAAACACATAAGTAGGCATGAAAAATCCTGAGAAACTGGGGGGCTTAGTTGACCAATTTGAGCATTTTGAAACAATGAGTGATTGGCTTATGGTGACTCTAAGTAGTAATTAGGATGGAAAATTAAGAATAGGTTCATAAAAAAAAGAAAGAATAGGTTCATAAGCCTAAAAATAGACTCATAAGTAGAACAAAATGGTGGTTGCCAGAGGGGGGGAGGTGTGACAATTGGCAAAAAAATAGGTCAAGAAGATCAAGAAATATGAACTTCCAGTTATAAAATAAATACATAAGTCACAGTGATGGAAAGCACAGCATAGAGACGATAGTCAATAATATTGTAATAACTTTGGTGACAGATGGTAAGTACACTTACTATGCTCAACATTTCATAATGTATATAAATGTTAAATCACTATGCTGTACACCTGAAAGTAATATATTATGTCAATTACACTTCATCAAAAGTTTTGAAAAGACATTAAAAATAGTTTTATTAAAAAGCATGCAAGTTAAAATAAGGCAATTATTAACTCAAGAGATAATATGAACATAATACAACATCTGTCTCTAATGAAAACAATATTTACAAAGTTACATTAAAACATAACAGGATTTCCTATAACTGATATCAGGATATAATTATACTGGCTAGAAAGAGAAGGGGAGTGGGCATGCATAATTGGGCTATATTTACCTGTTGCTCTGGGAGGAGGGGGTTTCCTTGCCTGGGGCAAGTTCTATATGAATTCAATCAGACTGAATGAAGGCAAGGGCAAGAAGTTGGGGTTTTAAAGAGGGGTACCACATTTATTCTCATGGCAGTAGGTCTTAGTCTATGCTGACTCTGGTGTTGCTCCCTCCTGCTCTCCAGCATAGGTTTAATTTTCTCCTAGCATCAGGGCTCCATGGCTTCCCTCTGCCAGCTGCCATTCTCTCCTAGTTCTCCTTCTAGGCTTCCCTTCTCTGCTCTCCAAGCTCTCTGCACCTATGCTCACACCTCTCTCCATCCCCTGTCCCAGCTCTCTACTTCCCTGCCTCTAACATGAGGAGGAACTGTGGGCTAGACTCTGGTGACTGGCGGACTTCAGATCAATTATGTACCCAGAACTGAGAAGAGGTAGGAATGGGTGTTTCCCCAGTAAACATCCCACAGATGTGCAAATAGGCTCTTTTATGTATATATACACAATGGGTGTTAATAAAGGCAGGCAGGAATCCTGGTCAGCAATTTCCATTTTCTCCACACCACCCTAACAGCAAGTGCATAGTTAGTATCCAAAAGTTATTAACTCAGAACCGGTAGCATAAGGTTATTTAGAAAGATGAAAATAAATACAATGTAAGCAAGAGCAACCACACAACTGAAAGGGTTCGAAGTGAGTAAGACTAGAAATAGGGTGAGGATGGGGCAGGGTGCAAGTACTTTAATAATAACCATTTTAAAATCTGTTCATGTACTATCAAAATGAAACAGAACACCTTAAAATATAGACTTCAGTGTTTTATTTCTTTGTTTTGAATATTTCAAAAGTGACTTGCAAATTTATTCCACTTTCACTTTTAAACAGAAGCATTTCACTAAATCTGGCCAGCTGCCCATTTTTTTGAAATAAAGTTTTATTGAAACCTGGAGAAAGAAAAGGAAGGATTTCATCTTTTGTCTAAAAAAATCAGCGGCAACAAAACTCAATCAGATATGTTTAACATTGAGTTTTAGCTCTGCTGCCTTCCCGAATCGCATAAGCTTGGGCAGGTCATGTCTCATTTCTATGAACTTTAGATTCCTCATCTGTGAGAGTCAGATACTGTGAATATTAGGTAAGATGATGCCTGTACAGCTCTTGGTGTTGCCTGGCACTCCACTGAATTCATCTGTATACTCTGCTCTTCATCTCTCCCTTCTAGATTTCTGAAACTTATGTCACAGAAAAACAACTTTTAAGTCCATATACATAAATACAAAAAGCTCTTATGTGACTTCTCAGTGCCATGAGTCACATTTTCATTTCTTTTATATTTATAACATCTGTCCCATTGTCTGTTTGATTGTAATCTCCATGAATGCCTTCTAGCTCAATGGCCATAGCTTCTTAGACTCTTTTGATAGTTTCTCCTCCTGAAATAACTTTCCTATGGACTCTTATCACTCCATAACTTCACACCAGATGATCACAATTATTTTCATGTTGTTAACAGCTGTACACTGACAACTCCCACGTTAGTATTTCCAGTACAGACCATTCCTCTGACTTCCAGGCCTATGTATCAAACTGCCAATCTGATATCTTCTTTGGGATAATTCAGGTGAACCTCAAACTCAACCTGTCTGAAAACAATTCATGATCTACTTCCCCTAAATGTT
The DNA here is from genome assembly GCA_032199065.1 of Smutsia gigantea. Taxonomy (NCBI): domain Eukaryota; kingdom Metazoa; phylum Chordata; class Mammalia; order Pholidota; family Manidae; genus Smutsia; species Smutsia gigantea. The sequence continues at coordinate 398,761 of JAVSCE010005163.1, read as the reverse complement.
CTGTTTCATGACTTCATGAACTGTAACACATCCAGATAACACATCCAGGTAACACATCCAGAAACATAGCACACCTTACACTTCGGAAATTATATGCTGCCTAAACTCCAAACTCAGTCCATCATCATAGACTATTGATTTTAAATCCTAAGTACACTTCAAGACTGTACCTCCTCTCTTCCAGCACCACTGCCAGTACCTCTACCATCCACACCAAAATCTCTTCACACCTACACCACCTTGACAGCTCTTAACTATTCTAGCCATATACACTTTTTTGTCCTATAAGCCAATTTCCACAGAGCATCCCAAATTGCTGGCCTTATCACTGTTCCTTCCTCCAGCATATCAGGAGTTTTCAATGCATATTTTGGTGAACAAATGAATATTTAGGATCTACTTTTGTAGATATGAATATTAAATGAAAAAATGTGCAAAACTATTAAGCAGGATTTACAGTGTTTGGTTCTATTGATGTTAATACCTTAGAAGTAAATTCCATTAAGTGTGAAGAGCTATACCACCTTTTGAGGGAAAACAAGTTAGATTCAAATATATGGAGAAAATAGGGAAGTGTTTGAATAGGAGAGGGTCAGCCTTTTGACCTTGCATTGCTGTTTATAGCAGTGTTTATGGTTTTGTGTGCATGTGTGTGTGTGTGTGTGTGTGTGTGTGGCTTAGGCTTTTACCTGTATCCTTTTGGGGTTTCTGAAGTAGCTATTGTTTTAGAACACATGATGTTAAGGAAAAAATCGCTTATCTTCTGTGATAAAAGAAAGAACACATTCATTAGTTTCACTCTGAAAAGGATTAGAATTCAGCCAAGCATGATGAGCTGGCAAATGATCAGAAAATACAGCATAAAGAACAACTGGAAAGTACAAGAAAAGAGAAAGAGGAGCCATGCATGGTAGGCCTCAGAGGCTAGGCACTTGGCCATGTGAAAGGAGGTTAAGAAGAATCTCTGAGTCTGAGTGGACCACAAGAGACCACAAAGCACTCCATGGTTGAAGGACAGGATCTGAAGGACCCACTTAAAAGCAAAATTTATGGGAGCTGTGAAACAATTATTCCATTATAGTTTATGCTGAGCAGACCTAGAATATTCCACTTTTCAAGAGAAGCAGGATGTGGAAAATGTGTGTGGGAGTTGGAAGGAAATCCACAAACATGAATAAATGCTGAGAAGATTAAATCTGTATGGATTATTTCCACATGAAAATCCTGAGAAAATTTACAAAAAGGAGGACAAAATCTTTTGGAGCTAAACCTACCTGTTTTTAGAAGGAACCTCTCCTAAAATCACTTGCAGAGACTCAAAAAAAAGCATTCCTTCAAAGTCGTAGTCTGCTTTTATAGATTACATGGTATAGATTACAAGAGACCTTGTTAGAATGAGTGATTTCATGAATCGCACTTTCCTGTGTTGTATGATGTGATATTAGGAAGCTGAAAAAAGCGTGCTATAAAGGAAGGCCACAGTACAATGCATGGTAGGTAGGATAGCTCTGCACTGTGTATGAAGAGCTACTGGGATAAGGCACTTGTTCAGCATGGCATGTACCTGTATGTGGCAGGTGGACTCTATGGAATATACAGAGGTTGGGATTACTGTTGCTCATTTTACTAGTACCATTTGAAAGACATGGCTGAGAGACTTAGTGTTTTGGTTAGTCATTTGGTGTATCCAGAGGATCCAAGAAAATACGCAATTTACAGCAAAAAACTTTGGGGCAAAATCTGACTTTTAATGATGTTGCTTTTTATGTCAATATATTATACTGTCTAGGATTAGCTAGAAGATAGAAAAGTTTCGATTTACTTAGTGCAGGTACACAGGGTCATTCTGGGCAGAGACATGGAATAACTTGAAAAGGATGAGAGAAGGCACAATATGTAGTGAGCCATTTGTCAGTCCATGAGAGGCACCTCATTTTCTTTTATTTTAAATTTGTATCTTGATTTTTCAGTTCTTGTACTGTGAAAGAATAGCATATATCCACCCACCCCCCAGATTATACAATTATTTCTATGTCTTTCCTGATTTGTTGTTCTATCAAATTTCTGACAAGTACAATGCAACCCATCCTTCATTCACAGGACACTGTTATGTGATGTGATATTAGGACCTTGAAAAAAGTGTGCAATTATGGAAAGCTACACTATATTTCAGGGTACATAGGATAAGAGGCAGGAGGCAATGCTCCATTTTTGGGACCCAGATGCTATTCCATGCCTTTTGGAACCCCATTTTCTTTCTAAATTAGCAAAAGAACTATCATAATAGCTTGGCTTACCAAACATGCAGCCTCAACCTTCATGTGGTATACATGGAATCATAGATTGGCTGGTTTCAAAGAGATTTGTGGAGGTCTAAGTTTGTAGGGGATCTTAGCAGTGTTCTAGGGTGTGTTTGCCCCGGACCACATTTTATATTTTATTTTTCATTACACCTAGCAGAGGATCTGTGTTGCTCTTTTTGACCATTTGTATGGAAAGGTGTTGCTGGAAATCTAGTTAGTATTTTGTGTTCTAGAACTACCACTTGGTATGCAATAGTCCTGTATCATTCCTCTTGTAGTTTGAAGGTAGTAGCCGTTGACTTATGGCTTTTAAATGTCTGCAATAGGGTGATGTTAGTTACAGACTTAACCTTCCCATGACCTTATTAACTTACTCTCAGAAGGGTCATCTGGCTGTAACACTTTTATTTTCCCATTATTCTCCAGGACCAGTTCAGCTGGGAGGCCAACTCTCCTAATCTTCTCCCATGGCTGCAAGTGATTCCTCCGCAAAGCTGTACTCTTGGTCAACAAGGCCAATGTACCCATACTACAGATATTCTTCAGTATAGAAATAGAACCATCAATAAAAAGAATGTTTATTTAACATAGAAGCATAGATTGTATTAGTCAGAGCTCTCTTGGTTACAATTCAAATGAATTTAAACAACAAAAGCTTGTTGGCTCCCTTAACCAGGAAGTCCAGGAATGATGCTTTTAGGCATACCTGGATCTAATATTTCAGATCTTCTCCTTAATAGTCTCTTTTACCCTCCATGTCATGTTTCTGTTTGTCTCTTTTTCTCCTGAATGAATGTCTTTTTCCTTTTTGTTACAGACTGCTTCCTCCATGTGGCCAGAGAACATAGCCACTTGCAACCACAACTTCACACCATCCAAGCTTGACAACAAGTAGAAAGAAAACACTCTTCCCTGCAGCTGTATGTCAGTCCCAGGTAAGACTCTCACTGTCCTCCTGCATCATGTGCTTATCTCTTTCTACTCAGTGTGTCCAAGGGAATGAAGTACTGGGATTAATCATTTCTGAAGCATAAATGATATCCATCAGAAACATATAGAAAGGAGGAACTATTTTCCAAGGAATCAGAGGATGGGAGAAGGGAAGTATGCTACACAATAGAAAATACAGGTGCTGCAGTTTGACACATCAGTGGTCTCCCATTAGAACTCTTCTGAGGCTGAATACAAAATGGCTTATAAGCTATCTGATAACCAACATCCTATCATGATTGGATTAATGTGATAGTTAATTTTATGTCAACTTGATTGGGCCATGGGGTACCCACATACTTGGTTAAGCATTATTTTGAGTCTGTCTGTGAAGATATTTCTGGATGAAATTAACATTTGAATCCCTAGACTGGGTGAAGCAAATTGCTCTCTCCAATGTTGGGTGGGCCTCATCTAACCTGTTAAGAGCCTGAACAGAACTAAAAGCTGTGTAAGGGAGAATTCATTCTCTTGGCTTGGCTGTCTTTGAGCTGGGACATCCACTTCTGCCTTCAGCTCTCCTGGTTCACTGGGTCTCCAACCTGCTAAATCTAAGAAGTCTTCTCCAGCCGAAGAAGCTTGGACTTCTTAGACTCCATATTAATGTGGGCCATTTCTTTATTTTCTATCCTCCATTATATATGTATAATGTTCTGTGTTTTCTGGAGAATCCTGATTAATACAATCAAGGGTATTAGGGTGGCAGACTGGAGAACATCTGGACTGCAAAATCAAGGTTGATGTCTTATGGCTTAGCTTTAATTTCTGTCACTGGGATGTTTCTTCCTACCTTCAGATTCCAGATGGTGCACTGTTACCGTTTGTGGGTCACTGTTAAAAGTCAATGTGAGAGATATTTTTTTTTGAGTTTTATACCTTCCAAACATAATTTCAGATATTATACCAGGCAAAAGTATGAACTCTACAAAATAGTATAAAACGTTGAAAATGTTTCATACCTCCTATACGATGTGGTCTGATCAAAATTCATAGTGCTTGTCACAATATAGGTAAGTCACAGGGAAAGCAGTACAGCACAGAGAAGACAAGTAATGATCTATAGCATCTTACTATGCTGATGGACAGTCACTGCAGTGGGAGGGGACTTCATAATATGTGTGAATGTTGAAACCACAATGTTGTTCATGTGAAACCTTCATAAGATTGTTTATCAATGATGACTTAGTTAAAAAATAATTCATAGTGCTTTTCCTAAGAACTCAAGAGAAACACAGAGAAAAAAATTCAATGCATCAATATTCCATGGATACTGGGGATACGTAAATCTAGCAATTTTCTTTCAACTTTGTGTTAGGATTAAAATAGTATCATGTTGGAAAGACAATTCTTGGCTTAAACTTATAACCCATGAAAATGAGTAAATTGTAGACTTGGAAAACACATTTTCCAATTTCTAAAAGATGTTTAGAAATTAATTCAAAAGGGCATCAGTGAAAAAATAGAGAAAACACTCTTACTTTGTGACAAAATAAGAGATATATGACAATTCTAAAATGTTGTAGCACCATGTTACCAAATCCTCTTTCATGACATTTATTAACATGCCCCTACTGAATGCATGTGTATAAAGTTTCTTGGAAGTTTGAGATCTGAGGATCAGAGTTTAATTTCTAGAACAGTCCAGGAGCTGGTAGAGTTGGTCAGAGTTATTAGAGAGTGTACATGTGTGTGTGTGTGTGTGTGTGTGTGTGTGTGTGTGTGTGTGTGTGTTTTCAGACAGGCTGACTTGATTTTTTTTATTGCCTCCCTAATGAGAAACAAACAAACAAAAAAACATGCTTTTTAGAGCTGTGTTTACAAAATTAACCATATACTTGAAACAGGAAGTTAGATTTCCTGTTACAATTTTTACAACATAGATGTGCAATAAATATTAATGATTTTTAGTTCATCAGACTAATTACAATTTATATCAATGGACATTATATTGCAGTTCTAACGAATTGGTAGAACAGTTTTACCATACTAATTTCTGTCATCAATTGGAATTAAAGAGAAAAACAGGCAAACCTTGAACTTCCTGAATGATTACAGAAATGGTATCTGAGTAATCACTGTAATGACTGAGTAATAAATGTCAGGTCAAGCCATTAAATTAATCTAATCCATAAACTGGGAGATTATCTAAATAATCCAAAATCCTGCCTTTAATTATACAAATGGAATTTTTGGGTGGAATTGTTCAAATCAGAGTTGCAGTCTGATCTTTACTGACTGAAGTCAATCTAACTGAGTTCACTTCACCTCGTGCTTCCTTGAAGAGACAAGGTGGGGCTTTGGGGGACACATACTCTCTGTTTCAGAGCCCACTATGACAATCTCATCAGTGTAACGAGCTGAGAGTATAGGCACCTTGAAGTGAATGCCAACCTCCTGGACTGCTAAATTGACTGAATTTTGTATATTGAAAGAGGCTCTGCTCCATATGGGGAAAAGGAGATAATAAAACAAAAAGGCAGGGAACATTAAAAGAGAAATTCCCCAGGAACTGTCTGGGAGGAACGTTTCCCTGTTGAAAGGACTCTGTGGCTAGAAAAATGAGAGAAGCATTGCACAGACCTCCCCCACCCCCCACCCATCAGGCAGTAACAGTTGTTCTTCACTCAGTGGATAGACTCAATAAAATTTGCCCAAGATCTCTATTAGGCTAGGAGCTCTATGGTTCTTAGATGACAGCCCACCTCTTTCTCTCTCTCTCTCTCCTTCTATCCTTTGCCAAATTTCACAGTGTTGTGTCAAAGATTAAATGATACCCTTGTACCAACAGGACATAATCAATAAATATTTTTTAAGTAATAAGAGCATCCATATTTGACTGTTTTTTTTGAATGTCAATTTTATAAGAACTTTGGGAAAACACTTAAATAAATAAATAATATAAAACATAATGTATCGCATGAATTTTGAGGGTAAACCTGAGACTCTGAAGATAGTTTCTATCTGTATCTCTTCAGGCAAACCTCCACACCTTCTGCAGTGCATGTTAACTTTCAACCATAAGGGATGTATTGTGGATAGATTAGAAGCACTGGAAGAAACTTTAGGATCCCTGTAGCAGTAGTTTCATAGACAATTTTATGCTTTTTTTCTCTAAATCTAATAGCAGGGTAGTGCGCTTCACATTTGAAAGAGCCACTGGAAGCCTATGTACGTCCATGCTCTTACTTAGGAAAACGTAAGTCCTGATATCTATCTGGCCAATTTTAGATGCTCTTGTCCGAGTTTTCTTACATCTATACTAAGATATGAAAAGCTAAGTAGCTTTGAACAATGACTTGGGGCATGCATTTTTTAGTAGTTTTGTTTTAAACTAATTTTTGATTTATAGATGAACTCCAAAAATAGAATATAAAGAGTTCCCATGTACTCTGCCATCCAGTGTCCCCTAATGTTAACATTTTACATAACCATGGTACATTTGTCAAAGCTAAGAAATTAATGTTGGTACAGTACTATTAACTAAACCACAGACTTCATTTGTATTTCCCTAGTTATTTCACTAATGTCCTTTTTCTGTTCCAGGATCTAATTGCATTTAGGGACTATGGATTTTTGCCTTTCCCTTCATTCTTTATATAACATAATGGATACAACATTACTATTTTTAAAAGCTTTGATCTTTCACAATTATCAAAGGCTATTAATAGCTCCATATTCTTTTTAAAGTAGTATTATACTCTTGCATTAAATAGACTGAATTGCTTGAAATCAATAAGATATTTATTGTGTGAAATTTTAAACTTGAGTAGAACAGGAAGTGGGGTTAAAAAAAACTATAACCATTTCAAGGCAGCATAAAATCTCTTTTAGAAAAATCCTTTTCACCTAGGAAATGATTTTCTGATAGGCTAGATTTAAATTTCCACAGAAAAGCTCTGAATAATTTTTGTTAGGGATTTTCCAGGCCACTTACAGCTCAAACTAGCACCCTTTTATGACTCAGGGTTATTTTGAGGTGCTTGAAGGCAAGGACCTGTTCTTACTCATTTTTGTATCCTTAACATTGCCTTAAACTTGATAATATTTGTTGAATTAATGAGCATATGAAATTTCCTGGACTCATCAGGCTGGAGTGACTTTGAAAACTTGACACTTTCAGGTTAATTAGACTCCAGAGCATTCACCTCTGACTGCCTTTGGAATGCTTTGGTGAGGATAGTGTGTCAAAGAGGTTGCTAGGTGATGTGTTATAGACAGCTTCATGGAAATGTCATGAACCCTGGTAGAATACTTACTGCCAGGAAACTTGTTGAGTTTTAAATGCCTGTTTCTTTTTTCTGAGAGAACGAGCAAGAGCCCTTATCTTCTCATAAATGTGCAATCAAATTAGTATAGAGAAATGTGTTCATGGCATAATCACGAACATCAAATGTAGTGGTCATATCCTGCTTAGGCCTAATCAGTTTCTAGTAATGAAGGTATCCTTCAAAATGCAATTCTAGGGCTGTAAATACAGATGTGCACACTGCACTAGGGCAGAAGTCTGCACAGTGATCACCGATGGATCTTAACGTGCCTGTATTTTTTTGTCACCTTCCTCTCAGTTCTGGGACCTTTATTGACAGATTAGTGCAAACTTGTTTGTATGTTCTCTTGATACTACGATGAGCTCTTGATGTATTTTGTATACTTTTCCTAATAACTAAAAGAATTTAAGTAGGAATGCCTTCCTGTAACTGTAAGCAAAGAATTCCTGCCAAACCAGAAACATTAATTTTTGGCTTTTTTTTCCTTTTAAGTCAAAGGGACTTGAAGGTCTAAATAGGTTGTCAAGGCTAATTTCAAAGCTTAAATCTTTCGGGTGTTAGCTTCTTACAAGTCTGTTTTATCTAGGCAGAGTGTCAGATGTATCACAGCATGATCTGGGCTTCATAGGTCCTACAGCGTCTAACATACTGAGAAGAGAGCCACTGCAGAGGGGTCAGGTCATGAGTCCACATTTGCTGCTTGGAAGTTTGTGGCATTGACCATGACCCCACAACTCTGGGCTGTGCAAGCAGCCAGCCGTGTTAGTGGACGTTCCTGGGGAGGATTCTGCCAGGGTTACTCGGTGAGAGGTGAGTATGTCAGTTCACTCGTAGTACTATCTTAGTAAGCATTCCATTTGATTGGGTTTATGTGATAGCATTTGAAAGAGAATTGGGCATAGCTGAGCACAGGAGTGGACAGTTGTTTTTTGTAAAGCACTAAATAGAAAATATGCTCAGAGCTGCTGATCCCTCTCAAAGCTACTCAACTCTGACCTTGTACTTGAAAACAGGCATAGATACCACATACACAAATGGATGTCATTGGGTTCCAATAAAGTTTTATTTATAAAAACAGGTGAAGGAGGCTGCATTTGGCCCGTGGGCTCTAGGTTGCCAACTTGGCTGAAGATCACAACTTGGGTCTTTTCTAAGGCAAATTCACATTTGGAATGAACTTCAATGGATTTAGATTCCTTAAAATAACACTTATGCTAATCAGACTTTGCCATCTTTCTCTACACTAACTTGCTTCCAGGATCTTGTCTCAGAATGAGATTCAGGTCAGGTATTTGTAGATGGTCTTCTAACACACAAACAGCATATTGAATATAACAGGAGAGTTTATTTTGACTCCTGACATAAATAACTCTTATGCCAATTCTTTTAATTATTAGGGAGATGATTTATGGTAATGACTAACTCAGAGAATTCTTTTATTTGATTCACGCGGAGACAGTGCAAAAAGTCAAACCTCAATTTATCAAGAAATATTTGAGGAATGGTTTCTATCCTGTCAACCTCTTGGTGAATGTTGGTTAGTCAGACACCCATTTATCTTGCATCTCACTTTACACCTTTCTGGTTAAAACGTGCCTCTCCCATCCCAGTGCAATGTGCTTCATTTGGCCTTAGGAAGCAGCACAGAGAGAAACACTGCACTGTGTTTGCCTATCTGGGTTTCATTCCTTCCTCACTTCAACATCATTTATTACATACCTTTTGTGTGATGAGGAGGAAAAGACCAAAAAGCATATGTAAATCAACCATCTTTATGGGCAGTAATTAAAAACGGTAGTTATGTATTTAAAATAGTCACAAAGTCTGTTCTCTCTTTTCAGGTGCCCTGAAATGCTTGGGCTTTGGGCTGAGTGGAACTGAGGTTTCCTGACAAATGTTCCCGAGCCTTTCAGGCAGCTGCGCTTGGCAGGCAGTGACTTGATGGTTTCTGTTAGTCAGTCTGGTCAGGTTTAACTTGAAGTCACTTGCTCTAATGCTCTATCTCACAACAGTTGGCACTTGATATCAGTTGCTGGAGTGTCATTTTTTTTTTCCTCTGGCAGTGATTGAAATTAATTCGGTTTTCGTCCTGCTGTGCTTACCCTTGTGGAACATTATTTCTTCTTAGTTCTTGACATGTTGGTTTCTTCATGCATAAGTTGTGCTCAAAGTCTTCCTCCAGCAGGGCAGCCAACCTAATCCCCATGGAGAAACTGTCTCAGCAGGTAACAAAACCCAGGTCTGCTGGCCCTCTACCTTTGTACTACTCCACCAGCCTCGTTTGGGATGGGGCTCAGTACAAATTGGAATTGATATGAAGAGGTTATACCTTTGGTAGGAGGAAGAGAGCTTCTGAGATTAGGTAGACCAGGTTTTGCATTTTGGTTTTTGAATTTTGACTCCACCCCTTACTTGTATGACCTGGGGCAAGTCATCAGCCTCTCTGTACCTCAATGACTCCATCTGTAAGATAAGAAACTCACATCTACTTGGTAAATGTATGGGTATTAAGAGAATATCCACCTGCACTGCTGGCATATCTAAATCATTTATCATGCTGGACACACAGTAGGTGCTTCATAATATTTTTCTTTGAAGGGAATGTCTTTCCTGCAGCCTTGACCCAAAAGGAGTGGTTGTGACTTTTTGGAGGGATGTCCCCTTAAAGGTCCCCTGCCTCAATTAACCTGGGCTGAGTGAAATGACCGCCTTCTCCAGGGCGCTGCAGGCTCATTGCTAACAATGACTATGACTTGTGACAAGTGTCCACATTTGGAACCATAGCTTGCTGAGGCCAGGGCAAATTTCTGAAGCTTTTGTGTTAATGCTAATAAACACAAGAACTTCTCTATAAACATGCTCCTTGTGGACCCCTGAGATGATAATGTTGATGAACTATTTTTTTAATGAAAAATAAGATAAACTTCAAGCACCCAATTAGAGAGATTCAGACAGATCACTAGAAGCTTTCAGGCCTGGACACAATGGAAGAGGTTTTAAGGGGTTCAAGCAAGAGAAGCCATATGAGAGAAATACTGAACTTGGTGTATTAACAGCAGCCTTGTTTGTCTCTCTAAGCGCTGAGCTGTACTGCTGGGGCTGAACTTAGGTCCCAGCAAATGCTCACGTGCAGTGCTCTGCGAATGGCCTCTGAAACACGGGCATTGTAGTGCCCAAGAGTGCAAAAGGTTTGACAATGCAATGAGGAGCAGTGGAAGATTTCCAACCCTCATCCACATGCTCCTTCTGATTGCAAAAGACACCCCAAACCTAGAAAGGCTCTAATCCAGGTGCTGCACCCCTCGCATGTCAACAAAAAAGATAAGACTGAGGCAGTGATGCTTTTTAGGTGCTGTCCTGGCCCATAGGTGACAGCTCAGAGACTGTCACATGTGCACATTTTAATACCAGTTTATGGGTGATGGAGTTGCGGTAAATAATGTGGCAAAACATCAGAATAAAACTTCTTAGAATAATGAGCCTGCTACCTGCAGAGTCACTTTGATGTGCAGATATGTTCCAAAATTTCAGAATCAAGGCTGTTCCAGTTTAGTGCGGTTAAGATTAGCACTATATCTCTTCAGTCATTCAGCCCAATCTGGGACCCAGCAGCTAAGTCCTGATTACCTGTGTCCCTTCCTTGTCTTCCTCTAATCATCATGGGTCCCCATCATGGGTATATCCTGTTATAGGCACATTTGTGGTGTATTTTTCTTGTTTTTATTTAAAATTAGAGATAAAGATACATTTGCTTACTTCTTTTAACTTGGGTCTCAAAGCAGAAGTGTCTGTTTTATCAATTCTTCTTGCTTTCCTAGTAACCTGTTCAGTACTGGTGTATTTACTGTGCACAAACACCAGCCAAAACCTGGTATCACACATTAGGATTCAATGGTGAACAGAACAGATGTGACCAAATAATCAGATGAATAAATAATTGTGAACTGTGATCAGCCTCACAGATGAAAAGAACAGGCTACAACAAGAACTCATAGCCAGGGAGCTGATGAAGGTAATGGGTCAGAGAAGCTCCTCTGAGGAAGCATCCTTTGGACTCAGAACTGAACAATGGCTTAGTGAAAGCAAGAGGAAGATCATTCTGGGTTACAGGAACAACATGTGCAAAGGCCCTGAACTAAAAGGAATGTGGCATATCAGAGGAACTGAAAGCAAGAGAGCATGGCCAGAGGTTAGAGAGCCAGAGGAAAATGGGAGATGGTACTGGAGAATGGGGGGCACTGGAAATATCAAGTAAAGCCAAAGATGTTGAGTTTTTATCTCCAAGTGTATGAGATACCAATGAAAGATGAATAAGAATAGAAATGTAAACAAATTGATTTTTGAAAGATTGTGACTGCAGTATATAGAATCTCTTAAAGAGGGGAGTGCAATGATTTTAAGGTGTCTGTAAGTCCTTTGATACTCCTTGCTTCAGGAAATTGAGCTGAATTCTCCTTCCCTTGAGTGTGGGATGAGCTTAATGACTCAGTCCTTATGAACAGAACATGATGAAAGTGACAGTGTATAATGCCTAAGGCTAGGTCAAAAAAGGCAATGTGATTTTCACTAGACTCTCTTTAATTTTTGTTCTGGAGGAAGCTAGCTGCCATGTTGTGAGGAACCAAGACCTTCTGGCAAAACCTTCTGGGGCCTCCTGCTAGTCTTCATGTGAGGGAACCAAAAGGAGAGCAAACCTCCCAGCCCCATTCAAGCCTTCAGATGATTGTAGACCCTGCAAACATCTTGACAACTCAGAGTCAGAACAAGCCAGCTTAAGGGCTTCTAGACTCCTTACTCTCAGAGACTGTGTGAGATAATATTTTTCATCTAAGCAGCTAAAAATTGGGGTGATTTTTTATGGACTGATAGATATTTAATAAAAGGAACAAAAACAGAAATAATAGTGGGAAATTCCTATAGGGGACCAGTAGAGGGTGATGATGATGTCTTTACTAAAAGTGGTTTCTACTCAAGGCCAACTTCACTTCCTCTTCCTAGGAATACAACCTGGACATTAGAGCATGACCATTGGAAAACTGTAGATGTGGCTTTAAATCCAGGCTTTGCTATGTGGTTATAGGTGATCTTGCAAAGCCTTCCTATGCCAATGATTTTTTATTCATATGACAGAGCTAATAATATCACTTCGCTTTTAGCTTACACAGAAGCAATACATGCAAGGTCCATAGTAGATGTTTGAGAGCATAGTAACTGCTCAGAAAACATTATGTGATAGTTTTTATTATTATATAGTAGTAATGTATTTCTTCCAGTCTTGTTCTTAGCTATAAGACGAATTCCCATTAAACACTGCTATGTCACTCTCCTTATCAAATCGCATTCAGAGAGTCCCATTACTTTCAACATAAACTTTCAATTCTTTGGCTCTGCATTGAAGGTCCTCTAATTTTTAACTTGCTACTATGTGTACCTCTGTTCCATGAAAATTCACCATCTCATCAATTAATTTTTTTGTTTGAGGTTTGTGATATTTGGTTGAGTCAATTTTTCTTACCCTCAGTTTTCTCATCTGTTATTTTGTACATATTCATAGATACCTGCCCCTTCTCACTGTTCAGGTAAAACACAATGAAAGTTGTTACATTGTGACATCACTTGCAAACTCATTCTAATTAAAAGAAGCCCTGGCATGCATATTACACTTCCTGCACGTTCATAGATAAAATGAAATGGCCACCAAAGGGCATCTCTCTGGATTGTTTCACCAGCCACAAAGAGGAACTTCAAACCACAAGTCTCAGCAGGTAGAAACTCACTTTCAGGACATCAAACCCATCAGTCTCACCTTCTGGTTCCCATCCCAAGCTTGAGATGTGATTAATCACTGCTGGTGCATGCTCAGTCATGTTTTATGCCTGATAAACCTCAGGCAGTCTCCTTCCCTTTGCAGAACAACCCAAGGCAACCGCGGCTCTGCACTTCCGCACAGAGAAAATGAAGAGCAGGATTCCTTCACAGGCTGGGGCAATAAACAGCACCTCCACTGAGGGCTACAGAGATGACCTTGAGTCCCCAAACTGTTCTGGACCTTGCTGGCCAAGGGCGCCTGAGAAATGGGTATGTCTGACCAACACTGAATGCATCCTAGACCTGTAATTTTATGGTAGCCTCCAATTTGTATAGCCCTCTCAGATTGGCTCAAAAGTATGTGGGCATAATAATCCACTGTCTGTGTTCCCTACTGATAATAATAGGAGTTATTACTCCTGTTAGAATGCCCTTCAGAGGCCAAAAGCTTTGCCTGAAACATTAATTATGGGTTTCTTTCTCCTCTCCAAGTCACCTTTAAAAGAAAGAAGCTGCCCACCAGAGAGGCTCTTTAATTTGCCAAGAACCCAGCCCAAGGGGTTTTAACTTTTCTTTTTTTTTCTTGTTTGAGTTAGTCCCAAAACACAATTATTTTAATTAAGGCAAAGTATGGCAGTGACTTTGCAATATGGTATATGATGAGGACTTTTTGTGGAAATCTTTGCAACTTTATTTTCATATTTTCAATAGAAATGTCCTACATTTCTCTGCATAATTTTGCATTTGAAACATAATTACCAGGAGCAAGTGAGTAATTTCATTGTTCTATTGCATTCTAGCCTTTTCATATCTATCCAAGTATGAGAGTCACAAGTCCTTTATTTAATGATTTTGTGTTGCAGTTGATATTTCAATGGCCTCTGAACAGAAATCTTATTACTGATCAATTGTATCAATTGAGATGCAGCCTGAATTCCAACATTTAAAAAAATGACTTTTTATTGAAATAGATCAACAGAAAAGCACATGAATGCCGAGATATATATCTCATTGAAATTTAAGACAATGAACATATCCAGCTTTTATTTTTAATTGGTTATTTCTTTGTGAATCATGAAAAATAGGTAATTTTAGTATTCCCTTAAGAATGATAATTATGTTATTATCTATTGACTAGATTCTTAGATTTTTAATTAAACTGCTTATACATTGGGACCTCTTAATAGTAATACATTATAATCTAGTCATGATTTTTACTGATATAAATTTTGTTTTATTGTTTGCGTGTGCATATTTCTGTGAGTGTGTGAATGTGCACACACAGATGTGTGTTGGGTGTGGAGATGGGACTGATGTGGCCATTTCACTGGTATGAAATGAGATCACTTGAGATCTTTATGCTTAATAAAGCAAACAAACCATTATTCTTAGTCCTTGACATAATGTCTGAAAAGTGAATTTCTCCAGAATATATATACTGAATATAGAGTTTCAAGCTTTGAATGTGAAATGTTACAGCTAGAAGGGACCTCAGAGACCTCAGTTGCACATGCAGAACCCAAGCCTGTGTATTTGAGTGAGTGAGTGAGTGGAGGTCACGCACTGATTAGTGGCTTTATTTTACTCCCTACAGCATCTAACCATCTGTCCTATTATGATTGTTCTCTCTGTAGCAAACCATGAGAACCAGAACTCTTTGTGGCCAACACAGAAAAAGAAATCAATTCCACTAGTGTGGAGTATCTCAGAAATTCTTGCTTTTCCAACAGTTTGGCACTCATCCCACTTAGAGGACTGTGGCTGGGGCTGCCTGTTAAGCACACAGGTACTTTAGAAGCAGGATCAAGAGCGCCAAGAGAAATACTGCAAAAACAAGAAAAAGGACTGTTGGTTTGAATATATTTTTAAAATATAAAAATTAAAAATATAAAATTATGACATCTAAGTGCAAGTCAGGATCACTGTGACAGAAGTACTTACTACCTGTTACATATTTCTGAGGAATTTTTTCATCTAAAGGCTTCAACAGTACAAGCCAGGGGCATTTGCTAAAAAGATGTTTGCATTTGCTTACAAATATATTCTACCAGTGATGTTTTTAAAAAGTAATTGCTCTTTAATTCACATCTAAATGATTATCTTGCATATGTATTTCAAGATGCATAGGATTGTTTTGGGAAGGAGGCAAAATATAGAGGAAGGGAGAAGGATTCCTCTATAAATTATCAAGGTGAAGGGGATAATTCCTGTTATTGGGTGGATGGGAAAGTATATGAATTAGGCAGTGGGAGAATTCCCTTCCAGACATTTCACCGAGTTAGGGGGTGGTGATCAGAAATGTTTTTTGAAAGTTCTTAATTTCTCCTTGGGACATTGGACATTAATGTGTCAAAGAAATCATGATATCCTAAAAGAGGCCTATTAAATCTAAGTTCATTTTGGTCAGATAAACTTGCCAAGGTCAGCATTATTTATACAAGACAATGGACTTTGAATTTTTAAAAACTCAATTACATGGCAGCTCTTATGAATAATGATCCTGTAGGCTTGTTTTGGTCTGTTAGTCTTTATTTTATAATAATCATTCACTGTGACAGTTGAAGCTGTTTGGCTATTCTCAAAGATTTTAATTAAATTGATAAATCCTTCAAAGAATCTATGAAATGCTTAGGAAGTTACCCTTGAGGTTTTCTCTGCCAAAAGTCTCTCAATAAATGGTAATTTAAAAGTAGTTCAAGTTTTTACTTGTGTTGCTCTAAGACCATATAGGAAATTTATGGTTTCAGCCATGACGAGTAGCTGGTATTGGGTTTGCCTTCACATTTTAAATAACAATATGCCTGGAGAAAACTTATAAGATAAGCTGTTTGCAGTGGTAGGACTGGAGCCAAAGTAAAGCCACAGTCCTCGAGAGATGTGTATGTGGGGTGACTAGTGATGGGAGGCACACAGTGCAGAGATGGAACCCAAGCAGTCAATGTTATTTGAAAGGCCAAGTACTTTTTAAACGTATTTTATAAAAATATATGCCGTTCATTACGATTAGCAGATGTAATGTTAGGGGGGCACGGGGAGGGCTGTACAACCCAGACAAGTAGTGACTCTATAGCATCTCACTATGCTGATGGACAGTCACTGTAATGGGGTTGGTGGGGGGGACCTGATGAAAGGGGTAGTGTAATCACCATAATATTGCTCATTTAATTGTAGATTAATGATATCAAAATAAACTTTAAAAAAAAGGAAAAAAAAATATGCTGTTCAATTCATACAACTTAATAGCCAAAAAAAAATCCATTTAGTAAATGGGCAGAGGATCTGAATATTTTTTCAGAGAAAACATACAGATGGCCAACAGGTACATGAAAACATGCTCAACATCATCAGTCATCAGGGAAATACAAATCAAAACCATAATGAGATAGCCCTGTTAGAATGGCTATTATCAAAAAGACAAGAAATAACAAGTGTTGGTGAGGATGTGGAGAAGAGGGAACCCTAAAACATTGTTAATGGAATTGTAAATTGGTGCATCCACATGGAAAACAGTGTGGAGGTTCCTCAAAAAATTAAAAATAGAACTACCATACTGTCCAGTAATTGTATGTCTGGGTATTTATCTGAAGGAGATGAAAACACTAACTTGGAAAGAGCTCCACACTCATATTCATTACAGAAAAAAATACCAAAAAGTTGCCCTTCATTTAAAAATAACATTCTACGTAGAAACTGAGACCTGAGAGTTCTCATGAATTTGCTTATGAATATAAGCAAAAGGAAACATTTGCTTTCCCTGTTGTGGTATAATATCTTACCAAGTATTTCTTAAATTAAAACTTTTCCTCTTCCACTTTCCACCTTGACTTCAGAAGTCTAGAGCTGATGGACAGGTGGAAGCCCTGTAGTATATACCTCCCATTCTCAATCAAATTAAACTTTTTCCTAATTTCAGTCTCTAAGAATTTATTTCATTCAACTTTGAATCAAGGAGTAACTTAATGGACAAGATTTGAGTATAATAGTACATAAGACACATCCTAAGATAATCAGATGAACTGACCCATTGAATTGGATGCTGGGCATATCTACCAGAGTGAGGAGGAGTTACTCTTCCTGATTCTTATTGGTCTGAAGTTTCAGTTCCAACTCAACACTCGTTTCAGGTTGGGACAGTAAGGCTAAATCAGCAGACTGGAGGCAGGCTTCCTCCCTAATCTGCTGGAGGTACTAAACCTAGAAGCAAGCATGGTTCATTTTCCTGGACTGTCATCTCACTTGAAGTTTTGAAGAAATAATCGTTTCTTATACCTTCAGTCTCACACAGATATATCGTGAAAATGCAATATATACTTAAAATACAAGACTTCAGAAAGGGAGCCTCTCTGGTGCCTTTCCCTGGCATCCTGCAGGCGTCTGTGTTTATTCTTCCCTCCCGTGGGGGAGGGAATGTCTGAGAACAGAGAGCACAGGCTGGCATAGCAGGATGGAATTCATATTCACCTCATCTCACTAACAGTGTCACTTTGGGAAGGTTGTCTAAATGCTCTGAGATTTAGTTTACTCATATTTGAAAAGGAGATGCTACTGTTTACCTCAAATGTTGCCACAGATGAAAAAGAAAGGGGTAGTGAAAACCTTGTATGCACCTAGTTAGGCAATACCCTCTTCTCTCTACTCATATCTACTAAAATTATGTGACATTGTTTAGGTATAAGATAAAAGCTGGAAGAACAGGAGACTATAGCATTTTATCACAGACTTGAAAGCAGGTTTGCTTGTCAGGAGTTACTTGCTTCATCACTTCTTCATCGGGATGCTAGTATAAAGATGGGGAAGGAGCCTGCTCTGAGAACAGTTTGTCCTATAGGTGACTAAGGAACCAGGCCTGGAAAGACCCTTAGTGATGCCAGGATTCTTGTTTGCGGAGTCAAAGAATGAACTTAGCAAACACTCAAGGTAGGGGAGCCAGGGAGAGGCTTTTATTTAGAGATACAGTGAGAGGACAGAGCTCCTGGCTCATGCCAGGAGGGGACAAGAGAGCCCGGGGTGGTGCGTTGTCTAGGTGATTTATAGGCAGTTGAGGATTTTGGGGAACTGATAAAGGGCTTAGGGGTGTGGACTTGTTAAAAGTGATCTTAGGATGTTTGTCCTTGATGAGACATTAAGTCCCTTTAGCATGCTAAAGTGAATCTTACACATGATTATAAATGATTAGCACAATAAAAATATGGGCTATGCTGAGATACTTTCCTTTATCTGGG
Source organism: Smutsia gigantea (assembly GCA_032199065.1). Lineage (NCBI taxonomy): Eukaryota > Metazoa > Chordata > Mammalia > Pholidota > Manidae > Smutsia > Smutsia gigantea. Next base: position 380,170 of record JAVSCE010005163.1, on the reverse strand, counting down.
GAATATTAACTGATATCACTGAAGAATGACTCTAGAGCTTAGTGTTTAACACAGAGTTTTGGTACGGGGTTTCCTTGCATGTAGTTACATTGCTCTAACTGTAAATATCCTGCCTTGCTTTTTTTCAGAGGCCGTCGCCCTACTCTGACTACACCCACAGTCCCTGTCTCATTAGGTGACGCTGAGTAAAAGCCACATTAAATAGGAAGGCTATCCTGAAGTGCTACCTTGAACTCTATAAGCAGTAGGACAAGAGGGCAGATGAGGGGGCCAATCTGGGACTCCAAGAAGTTCTGGTGGAGTAAAGGGAAGAAGGTTAGAGGGCAAGTAGGGGGACTGCAGGAGAATCTCTAGAACTGTATTGAGAGAGTCTGGGGTGAGGGGCGTAGCTGCTTCTGTCGTCTGGGGCTATCTGGTATCTGAGGGTGGCTGCGGTGTGGGAGTAAAGTGGAATTAATTGGTGGTGACTCAGAAGCATCTCCAAGCAGTGGTGATGGGCCGTTTTCCACCCAGTGTGTTTGCAAGCTAGGAGTACGTAATTTGGGGACTATTTAAAGAGTAGGGGGTTCAGTGATACCTTCATTTAGCACTCACCATGTACCAGGCACTGGGAATATAAAATGAAGTCTAGTGCTTGCCCCTTGGAATACACATTCTGCCTAAGAATGTAGGTATCATAGCCATTCATTTGAAAAATGTGTATGCGAACTTCATATTCTATTAATTTTTTGTTAATGTAAAAGCATTATGTCAATCATATTTTTCATCTCTTTTTTCAAAGGCACAGGGACACTGCCATCTGCATTTAAAAAACATTTTACATTACATGTATATAATATTTGGCCTGCTTCTAAACTTACTGAGTCAGAATTTCTGCTTCTGAGGCCCAAGAAGCTGCTTTTCAGCAGACTCCCAGTGTGCTCTTATGTAATTAAAAATTGAGAACTGTAGTCGACTCTCTTTCTTAACATTCTCCCTTATCGTAAGATAGATGACACCAAGGACTTTAAAAGCAAAAGCAGAAGAGATCACATCTGCCATGAAATTTCCAAATACAATCTTTCTAAGTATGTGTTGGTGCATAAACTGATTTGTTTTGACTGATTTTATCAGTGGGACCAATCCACAAAACAGCCATGTCAATCAAAAAGTCATTTCCTTTTGTTTGTGTTTTAACATTCACCAGCCTGGGGCATGTCACAAAGGTTACCCGATTACATTACTGCTGCAGGCAGTTGGGCAGCTTCTGTAGGAGCCACTGGGAGACATCCATCAAAGGACTTTTCAGTGGGCAGGTCAGTGCTTAATGAAAGTGTCAATGGCTTTCACAGAAAGTTTATCTTGATTTCTGTTAATACTCTTGATAATAAACTGCACACCTTCTTACATAAATGGTCTTTCTAAATTTTTAAGTAGGCAAAGTAATCAGGTCTAAGAGGACCAAGTGCACTTTTGGGGGGATAGTATGGAAGGAATCCAGAGGCTTGTTCCCTTTGCTGGCTTTTGAAAGAGAGGTAAGGGGAGCTGGAGCATTCTGGTATTTACAACATGGCTCCCAGAATCAGAGGCTCAAATACCATTCCTACTCTTACCATGCCCTTTGGGCAACTTTGCTTTGTAGCTAAGCCATCGTTTTCTCATCTGCAAAAGGAAGGAAATAATAACATTTATTGAGTGTCTGTTATGTGCTGGGTCCCCTTCTGAGCAGTTGACATGTATTAATTATTTTAGTTCTCACAATAATGCTATAATGGAAATGATGATAATAGCCTTATTTCATAGACAACGTAACCGAGGGACAGAAAACACTATCATAAAGTTTTTGAGAGCATCAAATATGGTAACATTTGGAATGCTTAGCACAGAATCTGACACTTAACAAATGTAAACAAAAATGACTATTAATATGAATTTATTATATTAGCTTTTTTTCTTTCTTTCTTTTTAAGCCCTCAACAGTAGTTTTAAAATTCAGTCTCCTTGGTCTGGACTCTTGGGCCAGCCAGTTATTAGGATGTATTGTCTGAATGCCTACATGGTGCTCACTCTTCACACTTCAGATGAAGAGTACATTGAGCTTCTGAAGTTAGTTCTAGGAGGTGATACTCTTTATTTCTCCAGTGTGTGATTCTGACTGAACCCAAAAGTGTACACCACCAAGGAGAGGTTTTATCTGAAACACTAATCAGTCTAGTTTATCTGAAATGACTAATCAGTCATTTTGATTACTTCCACATAGCAGGTGCTTTGGCTGGACTGATGTACTTTGGACAATTGATTCAAATCTAGTGCTATTGGTTGGTCACCCTCAAAAGGGTGGGGCAAGAGGCAGTGTGGCCTAGGGTAGGAGCCAGATCTCTGCCAGGTACTGGGGAAGGGAGTCAGAGCTGGAGCTGAATCCTAGGCCCCTTCTCTACCTAAGCATTGTTTGAAGGGCAAGTACTTCAAGTACTTAAGCTGGAAGTACCTCATAGGGCTGTGGGGGCCAGAGAGGTTTCCCCTTCTTCTCTTCTAGGTTCTTTGGCTGGTCTAATAATTAAATTGATAAAAGACAGATTAAGAGGAGAAAAATAAATAAAAATTTAGTTACATGTATACATGGAAGAGACCCAGAAAAACTGGGTAACTCCCTGAAATGGCCAAAGCCTTAATATCATCTTCAGCTAAAAACAAAAGATGTTGGGGTTGGGAAATCAGTTATGGGAGGTTACCAGGGAAAGCATAGTACAAAGCCTAATTCAACAAATATTTTGAGTTGTACCAGGGATCCTCTGGAATATTCCAAGGTTTCTTCCAGGACAAACACATTTCATTTAGAATTTGATTTGGGGAAGTTTGTAAAAAATATCAAAAGGTTTTTGACAGGTGACTAAATAGGATCATAGGTCAATGTGTAACAATACTTAGTTATCTATTTAACCAAAGAGACAATTAAAGATATCACAGGCAAGTACAGAAGGTAATATAGTTCTAAGCAAAACTTAGCTCTTTCAATATTTGGTCTACTTTTGTAATCAAAGACCAGATAAACACAGAAAATTATTCTGGCAGGACACGGAATCCTTGATTTCTAGGAAGATTACTTTAAAAGGTAAAGAAAAACCTTTTACAATCTCTTATCAAGAGCAGAACAATAGTTCAAGAAAACTGTGTCCTTTTAACAGAGAAAACCAAATTCTAATTTTTAAAATTTGTGTACTTTTAATATTAAAAATCTTTTTACTTAATTAAATTTATTTAAATTTATTCTAGTCTTAGCCACTCCTGACCATACAAAAATCCTTTAAAGATTCTTTTTCCATAAACCTTGTACAACTTTGTTTTCACATTCAGATTTTTTCCTACATTTTCTCTTTCCCAGCCTCTCTTTATGACAAAATTACTTTCTTTTCACTAACAAAATGCATTTTCATTTCTTACACCTTCTTTTACTGAAAACACACATCTTACTATCTTGGCATATGGAGATATTTCCCTTATTATTTCTAGTAACTTCAATCACATATTACTAGAAATTTTTAACGATAAGAAACCTTTAATTTCTAGTTAAGCTAATGTAAGCAATTTACACCAGTATTTTTAGGTTGGCAAGTTTGTGAATACACTTTATAATTTCCAGAGACATAAGCTTTTTCATAGTACAATTTCTCAATGTGGCACAAGACATGTTTATTAACAGACCCAAACATTTTTAGTTCCTTTATACTAAGAGGTCAAAAGTAGGTAAACTTTGAATTCTTTAGCAATTAATGTCTCAGTACTTGATCCTGTTTGGAAATGATCTAGAAAATCAGTGAAATTCTATCATTTAAGTTAATTTAGCAAAATTAACAGTGGAAGTCACCAAAGAGATATAGGTAACTATTTTTAAGTAGATATACCATAAAACAATAAATGCTAAAAAGATGATCTAAAAACTTTTATCTCACATTTATTTAATTCATTTGTTCTTAACTATAATACTTAGATTACTCTTGAAGATTTTATGAGACATTAAAGCAGTTAGCCATCATCTTAAGTCATTTTTCTTGCTGACAAGTTTTGTAACAGGAATAACATGAGGTTTATTTGACTTTTAGTAGATCTAGGTAGAGTAAAAGTATTATACTTAATGCTCATAATTCTAAAGACATGCCTGTATGAATTAAACTACCAAATTTAAACTCACTTTGATACCAAATATGTTCCCAGGTCATGTGATCCTGAAGAGCATTTAGCTTAATTTCTATTACGTATTTTTGAAAATTTTCATGAATACTAAATTTACCTAAGTCATTGTTTGAGCCAACTAAATAGAGCTCTTTCATAAATTAATTTTTGCAATACCATCTGCAGATAGAAAAATATCACAAATCTACATTCATATACATAAATATGTATACAGCACACATAAATATGTATACATATACAGACAAATACAGAGACCCAATATTTACTAATATTTGTAGAGAAGAGATTTTGTTTTCCCAATTTCAAAATACTTCTCACCTTTCTGATGAGAAACCTCTCCCTAAGTTGGATTTCAAAAAATGCTCTTAGGTTCTAGAGAACATGGCGTTAGAAAATCTATATCATAAAGGCACAAAGTATCAACTTTTCTCCAAGATGGAATTTTGGGGACATATTTAGCTATTATCAGAAGTCTAGGTAATCAGTATTTTAAAATTTTCCTCTTTCTCTTAAGTGCAGGACAGTTCTAATATCAATGCCTTGATCTTTTACAATATCTGTGAACATTTTGATAAGAGGGAAGGTTTAGGAATTAGTAGAGATAGGTAGGATCTGAATTGCTTCCTATATGTCTAGTTTTGTAGAGATTTGCAAGATAAAAACAATTGTTTCCAATTGCCCCAAGAACTGGATTGCACCTTAAATGCCAGAAGGCTTACCCACCCATCCAGCTAAATTATCACCTATTTGCTTCTTTCCCTCTGGGTTCATAGTTTTATTTTAGCTTAAGGTAGAAGAACTTAAGAAAAAAAAAAAGGAAATTCCTGTCAGGCTCTAAATATCAGCTAGGTCATAAATTCAGTCAGTCAAATGGCTTCCTATCTTCCTTTCTGCCTTTTTACCACCTATCCACTAATCTCAGTAGGTAATCCATTTATAAAAACTTTTCAGGATCCTCTCTGGGTGAAAGAAATTCTTTAACTATGGCTCTTGGTTTGGCCTTAGACAAAGCAGTGACATATACCTCAAGGCAATGCCTGTACCCTCGGTTTTATTTTAAAAGTTAACTCTTTAATATTATATTCACAGTATAAAAGCAATTGAGACAAAAGATTAGTAAAACATTAGTGATTTAACTCCAGCAGAAAGTCCTGGGGCAAAAACCTTTGAAAACAAAATTAGTCAAAGGGAGAAATAAAGTGGGAGAAACCTGTTTATTGCTTAGAAGCAGTCGTCCACTTCTGCTCACCTGTATCTCTCATGACCTGGCTGCAGAAAAAAGGGGGCCCATTCATCCTCTTCTGTCCAGATATGCTCTTGCTTCCTCATGTAATTACCTATTGATATGGAGATGGACTACTTCTCTCCACCCCTTGGAAACACCTATACATATGGAGATGCACTAAGGCTAGGCAAGAGATGCTGGAAATGTTGCAATTTTACTCTCAAGTACTCAGATAAAAAAGGATGGTAGAGAGCAGTAGGAGTCATGACAGTCTTACTGTCTTTTGTTTTAGGTTCTTTAACTTAATTTGTGTCTTTAATATTTTTATTTGCCTTTTACAACATATCTTTCAATGAAGCTATTTTGGAATTTTGAAGTCTTTTGGAGGCTTCTGCCTACCAATTAAAATAAGAATCCCATTCTGTTTGTTTTATTTGGAAGCCCTTGCATTTAAGTATGTTTCTTAAATGAAGTTATCTAATTTTAACATTTCTCATAATGGCCATTGTAATTGTACATTATATGCTCCTGAGGGCTGGCAGCAATTTGGTGTTCCCTAGCCATAAATGGAGTGCAACCCACAGTTTCTGTCCAGACATAGCTAGCCTCAAATGGAGCACAACCTACATTTCTTTTTGGCCATATTTCAGAGCCCCCAAGATGATGGTTACCAAGCCATGTTCTCAGAATACAAAACAAGCTTAGTAAGACTGTCATTTTTCTAGATATCTACAGCTTCTGCAACTGCAGTTCTTAGACATAAAATAGGTAGGTGTGTTGGAAGGTAGCATGCGTAACCCTTTGGATTTTAAGAGGGGGAAATGTATGCTGGATGTGGAGTTTAACTTTTGCTAGACATAAATCAGCCTCCTGGCTTATAAAGTGGATTTTTCAATAGCAACCAGTGTGGAATGGAAATCAAAATGACTTCCTATAGAGCCAGGCTTTGTAGACTTGACCCTCAACCATGATGCAATCAAAGACAAAGAGGCGCTAAGATAATCTCTTATTGGATTCCCTGCCAAGTTGGAGAGATGTGGAATGAACAGAATATAGGTAATATTCCTTGCACATCCACATATAGAGTGAGATTCATATTTGCTACGTATGTTACAGTTGTTGAAACCAGAGAGAAATACTGAAGACAAAGGAAAAGCTACACTATTAAGAGTTCCTTCTACCTTCATCAAAAGCTTCCCTGGGGCTCATCTGACAGCAGGGACCTGCTTCTGCCTGATATCCAGGATGTAGAGCCCAGTTTATCTGGAGAGCTGGTTAAAGCAAAGGTTGTTGGGCTTCTCTCTCAGAGTTTCTAATTTAGTAAGTCTAATGTTGTCACAGAATTTCCATTTCTATCAGATTCCCAAGTGATGTTGATTTTGCTGGTCCGGGGACTAAGCTTTGAAAACTACACCTAATTTTTAGAGGAAGTTCCTTTCTTATGTACCATGAATTTACATTCTTGCTTTGTAACACTGTCTCCTACACGCACCCTCCATATTTTCCACTAAGCAAAATTGTGCAAGCTGTTTCCAGAAATTTCTCTTTTGAATACCTATTTTTCACATCAGGGTTTGTGATAGCACTAGATAAAATTATGGCACTTTTCGTTTACTTTTTAATGCTTAAAGTTTTTTTCTAACTTGTTTGTATTTTTCAAATTTTACTCTTAAAGGGAACTCTGAACTTGTCTTTTTAGTAGCCATAAGTATTATGCATTGAACTTGAGAGTTCTAGGCAGAATTTGTGATATATATATATATATATATATATATACACTTTTTACAAAGCCTTCATTTTATTTTCTTCAAATACAACCTACCCAAGTCTCTTATCTGAGTTGGTTTTAAAAGCCTATTTTGTGTGACAAATTGTATCCAATTTTCTTCTTGCACCCTGTAGATATTCTTTCATGGACTGTTGAACAGAGTATAAAATCTGCTACAAAAATTAAATAGTGTAGTGGGTAAAGCATGGGCTTTGCTGACAGATATACCTCAGTTTGAATTTCAGCTCTGTTCCTGCAGATATAAGGGGAGACCTCAGGCAAGTCAATTTTTCCTCAGAGACTCAGGTTTTTTTTTTTTTTTTACCAAGTAACAGAGATAATGCCTTCTCTTTGCCTTGTTGTAAAATCTGATAAGATGATGCAAGTAATAATAAACATTCTAAGTAGAGACTATTATTGTTTCTTAAAGATTATCCTTTTTCCATACCTTTAGTTCCCTCTCCAGCCCCCTAATTTAATAGTTTAAAAAGAGAAAGCTCTGTGGAAAATTAGAGAAAAAAAATGTATTTGTATAAACTGGGTATTTGGGGAAGGTGCTATTACAACCATGTGGTTTTCACTTCTTATGACAAAGTATGTGTATTTCCTTAGTGTTTACTCTTATTTCAGTGGTTCACCCCTGAATCAACATTAGCTAAGAGAATTCACACAGTGCAAATAAATATCAGGGCTGAAGAGAACATTTCTCTGGCCACATAGGTCATGCTGGAATGCTGGGTTAATACCAATACATAAAAAACCATTTGGATAACATCTCTTGCTTCTAACACAAGATATTATAAAAGTATTTGCAGCTTAGATGAGACAAACCTGGAGAATAAACACACACACACATATACATATGTATGTGTGTGTGTGTGTGTATTCTCATTATATATTATATATATATTCTCACTGTATATTTTATATATATACAGTCTCATTGCATATTAAATATATAAGTCATTTGTGTCAATTTTTACCAGCTCTTTTCTTTTAACTGAGGTTCATGACATTAAATTTCTCAGGCTTTAGTTCATAGAAGTAAATGAATCAGTTCAGATGAAATATAGCCAAAAAAAGAAAGTAATTCTGGTTAACTAAAGACAAAACCAGATGTGTATGTTGGGCAAGGCAAAAATTGAAATTGATTGGCAGGGTATGGGTAACTCAGAAAAAGTTAAAAAGGTAGATGACCAGACTAGGAGGACACAAGAAGCAGGAGCTCAGGCAGCCTAATTAACAGGCTAACTAGTGAGGGCAAACAGCTTCTCCATCTGTGAGTCATTCTGCTTAAGAGATAGGGTCCATCCACCTTGCTAGCTCAGGTCAAGTACTTCCCTATTGTTGTGGGAGGGCAGGGAGCTTTGATTGACAGCTCACATATGATGCTGTACACAATTTCTGGTGGATGGGGGGACTCTCCCCACCGAAATTGCCTGATGTTACTACACATTAAAAAGAATGAAAGCAAAAAGAAGTGTAGCTTGCTGGTACAAAAAAACACATAAATATATTTGTTTACATTTGTTTATATAGCATGTTCATTTAACTTAAAAGAAAAGATGCCATAGGCTTAGAATAACACAAAAAACATCTTAAAAATATAACTTTAATCTTCAACTTATCCAAATTCATAAGCTACCATGCTCATCAAATTATCTAAAAGTTAATACTTAATGTAAATATCCAAGATGGCAAGATAAAACTCATTACATGGAATAATGTTCATTTAAAAGATTAATTTATTCATACCCAATGCAATGGCTATTCTGTTATTCAATTTTAATGGTGTCAGCAATAAAAACTTTGGCAATACTGTTAATTTATTGAACGCTATAGCTAGTAAATATTTAATACGGCCCCAAACATTTTAATCTTTTTTCCATTAATATTTTACCTAACAGTTTTTCTCTCATATAATCAATTTAATATTTTTAATGCTTAATATTTTAATTGGTCTTCAATTTGGAGAGATAGAATAGGATTTTAAGCTTAAGACAAGAAATTGTATCTACAAGCTAAAGAAAAAGTTAAAAATATGTAAACCCCTTAGGAAATGGAAAATTATTCTAAAATGTATGGCATAAATTTTATATTAAATTAACACTGAATCATAAATGTTTCTTCTTTCAAATCTTTAATATTAAATAATTATGTCTCTCCTTAATATCCTTTCACATTAAATTTAATTGACCCTGGTTGTGTCAATTAGAAGCACTTGTATTATTTATGGATTTTTTATGAATTGTCTTTAACAGGTCTGTAGAGCTTCAGGCCACTTGCTTATTCGTCACCTTCTTCATCAAATCCTCATCTTAAAATATTTGGATTTTTGAAATTATTTCTAATACAATCAAACATCCACTCAAACCCTATATTCTAATGTTGATGGCAAACACTTTCTGGAAAGGACCAGATAGTAAATATTTTAGGCTTTGTAAGTCACATATTGTCTCTGTCACCTCTTCTTCTTTTTAACAACCTCTTAAAAATGCAAAAACTATTCTTAGCAGAAGGACTGTACAAAAAGGCTGCAGACTTCATTTAATCTATCATTTTATTTTATAAAACATTACCCATATAAAAGGCTATAAGATATATTTTTTAGTTTAAGTAACAATTTTGAAGTGAACTACCAAAATAACCACCATTAAATTCAAGAAGTGGAATGCAAAACCAACCCCTCAAAATCTCCCCATGTGCCACTTCCAGAATTAATAACATCTTTGGACATTTCCTTCATTCATTTATTCTAATGTTTTCAGGAGCACTTTTCTTTTAGTTGAATTCCTTTATAATTGAGTCAGCTTGTCCAAAGATATTTATTAAGGATATCTTGTGTTCCAAGTACTCTTCTCCCAAGAGACTGATACCCTAGCAATGAAGATAAAAATGCATACATAGGAAATAACACAAATTTAATGCTAGCTGGAGATGGGAAATGATGGTGGCTGAGGATAATGTGATAAGCATTGGGATATATTTATTAAATAGTGCTATGGGACTTATTGATGGATTAAATGTGAAGTGTATAAGAAAGAGATAAATCAAGGATGACCTAAAATTTGGATCTGAGTAGTTGAGTAAATATGGTGATGCCATTGAATATGATGAGGAAGAACTTAAGAAAGGCAGATTTTATAACAAAATTCAAGAATTATATCAGGGTAGGTTAAGTTTCATGCTTATAAGATACCCCAATGAAAATTCAAGTAGACATTTGGATATTCAAGTCTGGAGCCAAAGAGCTGGTTTAGAGAAAAGAGAGAGCAGATAATGGAAGCAGATAAAGAAGAGATAAGGATCCAGGAGGAAGCTGGGTATAGAAACAGCTGGAAGCTTCCTGGAAAAATGAGAGTCAAAGGGAAATAGGCAAAACATGCTAAGTCATGGCAGATAAAATGCTAGATGGGTGTGGGGGGATCTTGGAAAGTTAATAAAGGAAGGAAAGAGTGGTCAACCAAGATTTTTTAAAAAACTGAGGAGTTGAGCAGGCTGAACATACTGGCTTTGGCAAGATATTATTTGTGACCTTGATAAATAGCCATTTGGAAGAGGGTAAGGATAAAAATCAAAAACCTGGTTGGAGTGAGCTGAGCAGAATGGCAGGTGTACCCTTCAAAGGAGTCTGCAGTGAAGGAAGCAAAGAAACAAGGTGGTAGCAGGTGGAGGTGTGAGATAGAGGTAACATCTTCTTCCCTTTAAAATCAGTAATATCAAATGAACTTATGTATAATTTAAAAACAAGAAGACTCTAAGAAATATTTTAGAGATATCACTCTCATTCTGTCCCAGTTAGCTAATGCTGCATAACAAACTACTCCAAAACTTACTGGTATATAACCAGCGTTTATTATGCTCAGAGATTCTGTGGGTTGGAAATTTGGATAGGGTACAGTCAGGAGAGTTTTCTGTTCTCTACCACAGGGATTGGCAAACATTTAATGTAAAAGGCCAAATGGCAAATATTCTAGGCTTCTCAAACCCAAGGGTCACTGTCACAATGCTCACCTCTGCCTTTAAACCATGAAAACAGCCATAGACAATATATAAAAGAAAGAGGGTGACTGTGTTCCTGTAAAACTTTACTTACAAAAATAACTGGTGGGCTGGATTGGCCCCACAGGTCCTAACTGGCAGGCTCCTGGCCCAGCATGCCTCACCTGGAAGACCTGACGTCTTGGGGAGATCTGACAGCCAGGGCTGGAATGCTGCAGCTCCTTAGGTATCTCTTTTATTTCAGTGGGATCTTTCCATGTCATCACTCAAGCTTGGCAGCTTCAGGTTAGTAACACTTTAAAAATGGCAGCTCAGCGTTTGAAAGCGAGTGTCCCAGGAAAACCTGGCAGACTGCGTGGCTTTTTCTAATGTAGGCTTGGAAGCCATGCAGGACCACTTCAGCCATATTCTGTTTATTGACATAGTCACAAAAATTCAGGCTCAAGAAGGAAAGGGAGGAAAGTTTGCTGCTTCCTGGGATTTGGGCATTGATGGTAGACTGAATAATGGCCCCAAAGATGTCTGCATCCTGGAATCTGGAAGTGATACTTTATATGGCCAAAGTAATTTTGCAGATGCTATTAAAGATACTTAGATGGAGAAGTTATCCTGGACTATCCAGATGGGTGTTAAGAAAAATCACAAGAGTCCTTAAATGAGGGAGGCAGAGGGAGATTTGACTAGAAGAGGAGGTAGGAGGTATGACGATGGAAGCAAGAGATCAAAAGAACACAAGGAAGAGGTCATAAGCCAAGAAATGCAGAGAACCCCAGAAACTAGAAAAGCTAAGGAAAGGGATTTTCCCCTCAGAGCCTCCAGAAGGAAACTGCCCTGCCTACATCTTGACTTCAGCCTAGGGAAACTGACTTGAGATTGCTGCCTCTAGAACTGTACAAGAATACATTTCATGTAGTTTGAAACCACCCAGTTAGTGGTAATATGTGGCAGCAGCCATAGGAAACCAATTCAGTCTCCTATAGAGGCTCATGGAACATTTGACTGGCACAGTGGTTTGCACATGACATAGGCTGTGGTGACTTAGGTACTTTCCCATAAATCTAGGAGAGTGAAAATGCAATTGTAAATGGAGTGACTTCTCATAGAGTTGCCCATGTTGCTCAGATTAAATAAGATGTATGTTAAATAAATGATTAGAAAGTAGAGGACCATAAAGACATGGGGAAACCAGAAAGTGGAACTGGTAAAAGTCACAAGAATGGTAAGGCGCTTGAAGCCGGGCTGAAATTGAAAAAGCCCGAGGGAGGTGAGGATGGAATCTCTCAAGGAGACTGCAGCATACACCTCAGGGTCCACTGGAGGCAGGACGAGGGTGTCCCCCCAGCACTTGAGTCAAGCCCCACCTGGAGTGGAAGGATAAAATATGGCATTTGTTCATTGAACCCTGAGGGCCCAGCAGGTGCCAAGCATGTGCTACTCCTGGAGATACGGAGTGAGTAATGGACAGTCTTCAGGCCCCAGGGCACCGAGTGAGGGAGGGTTGCCCCCAAAATACACATGGAGGGTAGAGTCTTCTTGAATATCCTCACTAACTGAAAATTGTTTCAATTTCTTTTTAACTAAGAATATGTTAAATGCCAAACTTCTAATTTTAATGCTTTAGAGATATTGTTACATGGTAGCTAATAAAAAACTAAAGATTAAAGGGGAAAACATGTAGGTTTATAATACATAGGTAGCCTATAGAATCTGTTTACAACACATCTACCTCCTCAACAGTCTCCTAGAAGCTGCCAAAGCAGAAAGCACAAGGGCATGGATTCTGGAGCAGGAATACCTGTGTTTGAATCCCAGATCTGCCACAAATTAGATTTGTGACTTCGGACAAAAATCACTCAAATCCTTCATTTGTAAAATAGAGAAAGTAATAGTATCTCCCTCACGTTCTCATAAGAATCGAAAGGGTTCCTAATTGTAAAGCACTTACAATACAGCACAGGAGGCATATTTGTTATGCAGGATATTAAAAACTTCTTTGAGACCCCGGAGTTCCTAAGAAAGCACATTTGTACTCTGTAAATTGCTTCACCTTTTCGGAGGAAAACATTTTCCTGCTTGATATTTCCCATGCTCACTCTGCAAGAATTCCCATGACGAATCTCCACTTACCACTGCAGACAGAGCTCCCTCTATGAGAGCCTTTGTGTTGCAAGTGAACGTCAGTAATGGCTACAGTAAGGGTTTCACAATCTGTGAGTGAAAAGAAAGCTCACGAATGCAATCGGAAATGAGGTCTCCTTCTGCCACTTCTAAATCACTTCAAACCCTTTCAGACTAAAATGAGTGCTGGGGATGTGAATCATAGCTATTGCATCAGGGTGGAGAGGTGAAAAACTTACTGGCTTTACCAGTTGGATAGAGCTGCATTCAAGTCCTAATGCAGTCCTTACTGTCTGCAGAACAGGCAAGTTAAGTAAACTTTCTTATCTGAAAAGGGAAAGTTCTGCTGGTTTGGCTGAGTACGAAAATACAAACTCACACACACACACACACACACACACACACACACACACACACACACACACACACGCAGCCCATTAATTTGACAAATCATACCTACCAGTGGCTAAGCAGCAAACAGACTGTATGCAGTTTGGGTAGTCAGAGAGTGGGGCCCCTAGGGATCAGATCCACACACTTGAATCTTTCAGTGGGGAAGGGAAAGCAGTGCTACCTCGCCTGTCTTCTATGTGCTTTTACTGGCCAAACTGTCTGCCTTTACTTCTGTTTAGCCGTTTAGAAATTGAGAACATTTAGGCATTTCCTTTGGCAAATTTGTCACATGCTAAAGAGAAAAGACATAAATATTTTCCAGCCTCTCCAGTGAAAGTAGATGCAAAACATAAAAGAATGGTAGTTAGACAGACAGCTCTTTCCAGGAACGACATCCCAGGCACACGTATTATTCCCTGCTGTTCCCGCCGCTGAGCCCAAGGGGGGAACTGACTCTGCAAACACTAAAATCAGAGTCATTCTCTTTATTTCCTGTGTGGTCCTCCCACTCCTCCCACAAATAATCCCACAGCCACATCAGTCAGCGTCAGAAGCCCGGGTTTATTTTACTTCCAAGGAAAGTGATGCCTGAGGAAAGAACTTTTTATTGTCTTTTGAATTTTGGCTTCTTCCTAAATGAGACAGCTTTCTAGAAAGATTTCGCAATATCTGGTTAGTTATCTAAACACTGTGACTTCACACTGGATATGAAGGAACAAAGAAGAGGGTTGAATTAGGATGACTTATTATGGACCATCTTATTTTTATTTTGTTTACGTATTCAGTGATAAGAGCTGTGTGTAAACTGGTAGTATAAATCAGTGATGGACAAGCATTATTTCCATGTTTTACAGGAAAAAAAAGCTGAGAGAAAAGTCACAGATAGTTTAAATGATTTGTCTATGGTCACAAAGCTTCTTAGTAGCCAGCCCAGAACAAGAACCTAAGACTTATGAACGCAAGCTGTGGGCTGTTTTTCTTTGCCCTGCGTCCTGGTAATAAACATAATCAGAATCTGTTTAGAGGTAAGTGGGTACTTTAGCAAAATAAATTATTGTTGCTTTTGTTGGATGAGTCCTATCTGACCTGGCTATTAAATTTCCTGAAGTCCCACTGTCTCATTTAGTTACGTCTGTTTTGACTTTTAGCTTTGGTAGTTACCAAATAGGATGTCTTCCAGGTGAATTTGAGATACCTGTAGAATTCAGAAGCAAGGCCAGGGAAGCACTTCAATATACAAACAGTGGAAGGAGCCCAAAGGAGACCACATGATTTGGTTACTCTTGGTTCTCCCTAGAGTAAGAGGAATCACTCTCGTTGTGGACCCAGTGTGGATCCCCTCTGTCAACATCAGAGACACATCCTGCCTGCCTCCCTCAGCCTGCTTCTTTCCAACAGCAATACTCTCCCAACCATAAATCACTATCTTCTTCTGTATTCCATTTTTGTCTTGTTCTCTTGAATAGTGCCATTTCTTTAGAGTTGTTGTAATAACCCAGGACCTACCCACAGTGACATAAACTGTTGAGTGACACTGGGTCCAGAAGTCTGGTGGCTCATTCTCTAAGACTAAAGTCAGGGGATGACATTAATGTGGCTACTAATCTCCACTGCTCTCCAGGTAAGAGGCTAATGACACCTCAGAATAGTAAGTAAGTAGGAAAGCAAATGAGGTATCTTGGAGAATTCTGAATTCCCAAAGCCACACTACTGTTCTTGTCTTTTCTTTCCTTGGGTCAGCTCCAGGAAAAGTGTGTTCTTGTCAGCATTACAACACTTTCCATCCCATAAAATGAAGTCTTGAGAGATAAAACATTGCTGCACTATTTGGGGACCCTTTGTTTTGTTTTTTTTTGAAGTCTGGGGTGGGTGATGAGGGAGAGAATGAATGCATGATATCATAACTTATCCTGTGACTGTGACTGATTATGACAAACTTTCTCAGGGGGTCTGACCTCTTCTGGGATTTTACCCATATAGGATCTCCCAACTTTTTGGGACATCATCCAAAAATGGTGACTTGGGTAAGACAACTCAAGAAAACTGCATGTAACTCTGCATTTTCTTCTGGATGTGGCTGTTTTCCTATTCTGCTAAAGCTGGTTAATGTTCGTAAAGCCTAGCCCCATCATAAAGGTTTTGATATTTTCTTTTCACTTTTCCTATCTCAATATAGGTATGGAAATTGGCGAATAATCATTTAGTAATGAGCCAGAGCCTTACAAACAGAAACACACTCTAGAGTCTGATGGAGCCAGAGGGTGATGTCATTTCCTACAGACAATGGAAGAGATTTAGAAAGCAATTACAGAGTGAAGAGCAGAGAAGCGATGAGATGATTCAGGAAGAGACATTGCAACTAGAGGCATAGAAGATCTAGCCAGTGATTACAGGCATTCAATAATAAGGAAAGTGGCTCCAGTGACTGAGAAGAAAGGAGTAGTTTAGACTTGATCTTTTGTATCCACAAACCAATTAATATGGACCCAACTTTCCCCAGGACCAGAATTAACAGAGATATAAAATTGGTTTGGAAGGAAAGAAATCTGGCTTATTAGTCAAAATATGTCTAGCTAAACCATGTAATGAAGCTGAGTATTTGTGACTCATTTATTTGAGTATAGATTTTAAAGGTAATATATCAGAGTGTAATAAAAAGATCTTGTGCTATAAACTCCAGTTGTGATTTGAATGACTTGCCTGAGAAGGATGTGGAAAAAGATCTCTTATCTCTTGATAGCAGCCCCCAGGTCAGCCTAAAAGGAATAAAGTGTCTTAAATCATGGTTTGCAGTAATGGAAGGGATTCAGAGTAAACAGGGGGTCTCGTAATCTGAGTTGAATATTGTGTCAATGTTTCCTCCTAATTAGGCTCTAAATTAAGGACCCTCTTGAATGGATTTTCTTTTAACCCACGCATGTTAAGGAGTAAACTTTTACAAATCAAGCTCAATCTTGCCCTTGATAACATTGTGTTTATAGACTAATTTTTGCAGGTAAAGTGGAGTATAACTCACCATATTTTCTTCCTCACAAGTTGGATTAATTCTTTAAAATGATGGCAAGAAAAATGATAAGTAGCCAAACCAATACTCATTTCCTTACTTAATGTCTGCTTGGCAGTCTTCTTCACTGCCATTTTTCAATGGAAAAAATACCTGAAATTCATCTACTGAAATTTAACTGAACAGAATAATTTAAAAAGAATCAATATGCATGCTAATAATAAGGAAACACATTCAAAATGCAATACAGCATTTGTTTCTAATTGCTACTTCATCAAGTTCCAGTTACAAATTAAGTCTCTTATTTCAATTAACAATTTAATGGTGCTTTAGAGAGATAAAGAATGTTTTAAAAAGAAACCAAACTTCTGATAAAGCACACCCAATTTTCCCTCACAAGAAAACAGGATGAAGGTTTCGAGCTCTGGGAAGAAGCCTGGGGTAGTTAGAATATTTGTGAACTACATGGTCCACCTTAGGTAGCAGATGCAGATATATTGTTTGTTTGTTTTTTTAAAGCTCCCTTTCCTGGGACCTTCTCTCCTATTCTCTTCTGATATCCTTTCATGGGGGAAAGGCCCCCTAGCTAGCCATGCGTCTGTCCCACAAATTTTTATTGAGCACCTACTTTGTGCCAGGCACTTAGTTGTTGGGTCATGGGGATTCAGTGATGAATAAAACCCAGTCCCTTCTCTTAGGAAGGTTGTTGTTTTGTGGTAGAGACAGATATATAAACTAGTAATAGTGTGATGTGTCTTAAACAATAACCAAATGAGAAGAGCTATAATGAAGATTGATAAATTCATTTTCTCTAAGGTTTTATATCATTTCATCCAGGAGTTTTTAGATGGACAGAGGAATATTATACACACACACACACACACACACACTTCTATGGGTGAAATTCCAGGTATATGTGGTGAGGATAGTGAGATGTCTGATACTCATATAGGTGACCACAAACTCTGTCCATAAAGTTGAGCATGTTATAAATTTTAATCCCAACTCTGGGCTGGATAAAGCAGAGAATGTTAGAGCTTCAAGGAATTGCTGAGTATATCTAATTGACTCTCTCATTTTACAAATGAGGAAACTGATACCTAGAGAAACTAAGTCATTTGCTCAAGAAGACATAGATAATCATTGGAAATCAATATGGAGTTCAGATTCCCTAATCCTTAGTACAGCATGTTGGAGAAGATATTTTGTGTTTATTCACAATGCAGGCATTTGCCTGGCCTTGTCTAATTTAACTGCCCTACAGACCCAGGACCTGTAACTCTTGTTCTCTCTTTTCTCTGCTGCTGCTGAAACCTTCAATGTCAGCAGCCACATCTGTTGAATGAACTTAATGCTCTGCATTTTTGAAATAACGGAATAAGAAGGAACAGAGAAATCAAGATAGAAAATTATTCTGAAAATTCTTGAGTGGTGTCTTGCAGCTTTTTGGGGAAGAAGTCATCAATCTGAAATAAATGCTCACTGGACATGTATTGGTAATACACACTTTGATTCGTGGATGGTGTATTAGTTTCCTGTGGCTACTATAGCAAATTATCACAAACTTGGCAGCTTAAAACAACAGAAATTTATTTTCTCTGGAGAGAACAAATTCTGGAGGCCAGAAATTTGAAATTAAAAGTAATGCCAGGCTAAAATTAAGATGGTGTCAGTGCTCACTAGAGCCCCTAGGACAGAATCTGGTACCTGCTTCCTCCAGCTTTTGGTGACTGCTGGTTTCCCTTGGCTTGGAGCCACATCACTCCAGTGTATTTCTCTGTGGTAATATTGCCTTTTCCTCTTCTCTGATATCTGCCTCCTTCTTATAAGGACACACGTGATTGCATTTAGGACCCACGCAGGTAATGCAGGGTGATCTCCCCATTTCAAGATCCTTAACTTAAATACATCTTCAAAGTCCTTTTTTTGCCAATAAGGTAACATGCACATTTTCCACCTTTTAGGATGTTGATTTTGGGGAGCCATTCTTCTGCCCACCACAGGTGGATAACTGATTGTCCATTCTTTAGTCAGAGACAGCTACACACAGTTTCTTCTTGCTTTTGTCCCATCATTTTGCACATAATCACTTTGTTTGGCTCTTTCAGGGACTTTTACTAGAATTTTTTTATTTTTATTTTGCTACATCACTTAAAACAATTATATGATTTCTCTCATAACCTGCTTTTAATGGTTTTTCCCTGTTTGGCTCTCTATTTTGGTCAATGTGCTGAGGTAATCAAGATCACTTTGGAACTGAATTAAAAAAATCAGGAAGAAGAGTCAAGAGATCTGTGTCTTATACGTAAGGAGAACTCTGTTGTATTTCATGTCTATTTTCAGAGTTGGAGGTGATCTGCTGACTGTGTCTGCAATGTTCAAGGAATCAAGTGTTCTTTTTTCCAACCACATAGTCAGATAGGCTGGGTGTTTTAATAATCACCATTGATTCACTGTCAGATGGATCGATGCTCTATGACAACTTTTCAATATTATAGACTTTACTAAGCAAAACTGCATCCCCCTGGCCTATGCACAGACAAAATACAAAGTTAGTGAATGGTGATGACAGCCAGAAGCCCTGAGGCAGGAAAATAAACATGAGTGTGCCTTTTCATGCCTTGTGAGAACTCCCATGCTCAGGGGGATTCTTCGGGGTGATCTGTCCAGTTTTACAATTCCAGTCAACAATCTGGCCACACAAGACAGCCTTGTGGTGAGGCCAGAGGACACCATTGTTATGCATGAAGTCTAGAGTTCAACAAACAAACCATGCAGAAATAAGATGTTGTTATTGGTCCAGGACATTGGACTGAAAACCTTGCGAGATGAGAGATGTGACCACTTCTGAGGCTGGTTTCCTTAGTAGAGTGCCTGGGTTTCATACCACAGATGACCCGGCCCAGTTCAGAACCAAGCTAGCTACAGGTGGCAACTGCAGAAAGAAATTAATGGGCTGGTGACTGAGACCCATCCCTTTACTGACTGCGTTCATCCCTACAGGTGTGGCCCCAATTCCCTACTGACTTTGTTTCTGTGTGACAAGCAAGTTCCACTCCTCCCTAAGAAAGAACCTATAATAAATTCATCTTCATTTATGGCAACTCTACTCATATTCATGCTGTAAAAACTTATTTAGTGCTGTTTGAATTTCTTAATTCCTCATCAGATGTGGCTGCAAGTTCATTGTGTGTAGGAAAAGAATAGCCAAGGACTTCCGGTAACATTTCTTCAGACAATGGAGAATAAACAAATTGTTTTTGATATATCTACCATGTCTTCCAAACATGACTGTGGGGAACTTTCCTACATAAATGAGAATGTTTTCTTGAAAGATAAAGATATAACCACATTCTCTTTTCTCCAGCCTAAAAATAACAAGATTTTCCTCAGATTATAAGTAATTCAGATTTAATATTCTCCCAGGAGAATTTCAAGAGTTACAAATGGTAAGGTACCTTTACTGGTTGTATTCTGGACCATGATGTGCCATTGAACCAAGGGAGAAGAAAGGTTGAATGTGACCTCTGAAAAGAGGGAGCTTTAGTATATGGCAAAAAACAAGTTAGAAGCCTTGATTAACTGCATGACCATAAGGCTTATCTGAGCATCCATGTCCTGATAGGTTAAGTGTAAAACAGCATTAAACTTGGTGTGTTTTAAAGATAACATCTGTTTGTAAACTAGAAAATCCATGTTAGGTGTTATTATGCGTATGGTTTAGTTATAATGGAGAGATGTTCTTCAACTGCCTGATGATCTTTTTATACATGAATAGACTAGACAACATTTACATTTGGATTCTCCCTTGATCATAATTTTCCTGGCTCCTTTTCCAAATCAAATATGGCAGCAGTTGCGACTAAACTAGTCTGACTGCTCGGACAGCTGCACTTCTGTTTGGCCACCCTGGTCTCTTTTCGAGGCCAGACAGTGGGATCATTTATTTTCATCAGCACTGGCTGCTGTTCCTGAGTGCTCACAAGCTGAGCATCAGCATATTGCTCAGAGGGCAGCCCCAAGGTCAGCATGCTATCATAAACCTACCATGCTGGAAACATCTTTTAGGTCCTCTTCTCACAGAGGCTGAAAGGAGAGGACAGGATGCTGAGCATTGGGAATGGGGGCTTCAGTCCTGCACATTCCTCACCCTTTGCTTTGTGTTACTGCTGCTGTGACCACTATTCTCTTATATTGGTCCCAGGGCACCCTGGACACACTATACATGGCTTTACTGGTTGTTCTCTAATGGTTTGTAAATACCTGCTTCCCAGAGCTCTCAGCAATGCACCCTGCCCAGGTGTCAGCCCCAGACTTTCCATGTTCCTCCTTCATTTCCAGCAATGAAAAGGTCAGCCTGGCACAAGAGGAGTTCTCCGTACTGTTCTGGTGCCCTTACTGCGTGTCAGTGGTGATTTGAATTCCTCTCCTAACTGTGTCCCCTTTGGCTTTGGGATAATGTAGAACAATTCAGGATAATGTAGAGGATATATTACTTTCAATTTGAAAATGTTACATTTCCACTCAAGAATAAATATTGAATGAGAGCTTACCATGTTCTGGGTAGTAGTCCAGGAGCTAGTGATTTTTCAGGTGTGCATTTCATGGAGATCATAGGAGGAGACTTTGGGGCAGTCCACCTTGAACTGAAGAAAAAAATTCCACAGGTATTTATAGATCTGCTATTTTCTACTGATTATGATAACTTCCTGTAACCATGACAAACCACATTCATTTGAGGTCAGAGGACACCTTCTCTTGGACATTGAACTCCTCCATCCATGAAATCATATTTTATGTGAATTTAGTTTTTGAAAAGTCCAGACAGTTTAAAATTTACATATCATATAGAATGGGAGGAGAAAAGGAACATAAAAAACTATTTTCCTGGGAAAATGTAGAATGTAGCAGATGTATTCCAAAGAATTTTGGGGAACACAAAGATAGCCATTATGTACCCAATGGTCAATGCAGCATTAGTTTCTTCCTTCAGGAAACAAATCAGATCCTTTGTTCAAACTCAGAAAGTTATAAGTGTAGTGATAAACAGACTTAATAAGTTTCCTGCCTTGTCCTCATAGTTCCTTCTAATTTTCTTTTAATGTTAGATTTCTGCAAAAGTCATACTCCTTAACACTCTCACACATGGAAGCACACTGAATTCTCAGGTGCTGTATAAGTTTCAGGCATATTGTGAGGTTTCTGAGTTGCTTGATAAGATTTGTATGTAGTTCATGTCTAGTTAACATATGATTAAATGAATATCCAGTAAAATACAAATTAAATTAGTTTCCAATCCACTAACAACAGGGCTGCAAGTATGACATAATAAAATGTGCACACAGGGAGAAAAGCTTTCTTGATGAGTGTGTTTGCTAACTTCACGATGAATCATGAATTTTCTTTTTATTATAACATTGAAAACATCCCAGTAAAAAAACACTTTGGAGGATTATAGAAAACAACTGGATTCTGTCTCAAGCGTGCAGAGATAACATGGTGATCAAAATCTTTAGGTAGCTTTAAATTAATACAACTAATCCTGAAAGAGCAACAGGAAAGACGACTGTGCCAGACTGCATACACCTGGAGAAAAGAGCAGACCTCACAGAACAGGGTAACATAACAAAGCTGTGGCCTAGCGGGAACCAAGCCCTTCCTCCACCCCAGCTCACTGGCAGGAGGAAGAGAAACAGAGCAGGGAGGGAGTGGAGGCCTGGGACTGCTCAATACCTAACTCTGGAGATCTGCTCTGGGAGCACAAACCTACATTTCCCGGTGCTTTCATGATACTCTCATGATTACAGGTTTGGAAAGCTAAGACAGGCAGAATTACTGTAGAGACTGAGATCTAGCCAATTGCGGAAAGCCGGGATCCATAATCGGCTGCTCTGGGACAAAAGAAAGGTGGACAGTCTGAGAGACTTCCTAAGAAGGAAGCCCTTAGCAAGAAGGCGGATAAAGGGGCAAGGATTGCACAAAGCTTACTGCTCAGGAGAGAGGACAGGTAGACAAAATTGTCTGGGTGCACTCTGCCCAGCAGTTTGGGAGCTTTGCCATATAGACTCTCATATTTAAGGAGGAAAATGATATCTTCCTCCTTAGACGACCTTCAGGTGCTCCAGCTCCCCTGGCTACACAGCTCCAAGGACCCCTCTGTGATATGCAGCCTACTGTGCCTTTCTCCTGGCCAGCCCCACTTGTCTCGCAAACCGGCAAACCCTACCCTGGCATCAGGCCAGCCAGAGGGAAGCCCTGTCTACAGCAAATACAAACACAAAGCATAGAGGCTTATACCTGTGTGCTTGGCCCACTGGTTCAGGCAGTGGAGACAGGGATAGCAGCCTGGAAGCAGGAAACAGCTCTTTCCTCCCCCCAGGAACCAGTACCACTCCCTTGTAACACCCGACACTGCTTCCGGGGCTGGGCAGCTCCAGAGAGTAGAGCTTCTGGGAACTAGAGGGCACCATATACAAATATGAAACACCAAAGGAACCTGGTTCAGAGTAAAATTATTAATACAACTCCTGAGAAAGATTTAAATGACATCGACCTCATGACTCTTCCTGAAAGGGAGTTCAAAATAAAAATCATTAGCGTGCTCATAGAGACACGGAAAGATATTCAAGAACTCAGAAATGAATTCTGGTCGGAGATCCAAACATTTAAGAGCCCAATGGAGGGTATTAAAAGCAGATTGGATATGGTGGAGGAGATGATAAATGAAATAGAAACTAGACAAGAGGAATACAAAGAAGCTGAGGCACAGAGAGAAAAAAGGATCTCTAAGAATGAAAGAATATTGAGAGAACTGTGTGACCAATGCAAACAGAACAATATTCGCATTATAGGGGTACCAGAAGAGGAAGAGAGAGGAAAAGGGATAGAAAGTGTCTTTCAGGAGGTAATTGCTGAAAACTTCTGCAATCTGGGGAAGGAAATAGTCTCTCAGGCCATGGAGATGCACAGATCTCCCAACACAAGGGACCCAAGGAAGACAACACCAAGACATATAGTAATTAAACTGGCAAAGATCAAGGATAAGAACAGACTATTAAAAGCAGCCAGAGAGAGAAATAAGATCACATACAAAGGAAAGCCCATCAGGCTATCATCAGACTTCTCAACAGAAACCTTACAGGCCAGAAGGGAGTGGCATGATGTATTTAATGCAATGAAGGAGAAGGGCCTTGAACCAAGAATACTTTATCTGGCAAGGTTATCATTTAAATTTGAAGGAGGGATTAAACAATTTCCAGATAAGCAAAAGCTGAGAGAATTTACCTCCCACAAACCATCTCTACAGTGTATTTTGGAGGGACTGCTATAGATGGAAGTGTTCCTAAGGTTTAATAGCTGTCATCTGAGGTAATAAAACCACAGTAAAGAAAATAGAACAGCTAATTACTAAGAAAATGAAAAATTAAATTAACTATTTTCAAAGTCAATCAAGGGAAGGACAGAGAGTACAGAATATGATACCTAAAATATAAAGAATGGAGGAGGAAGAAAAAAAAAACCTTTGGATTGTGTTTGTAATAGCATATTAAAAGTTAAGTTAGACTCTTAGATAGTAAGGAGGTTAACCCTGAACCTTGGGTAACCATGAATCTAAAGCCTGCAATGCCAATAAGTATATACCTATAGATAATCACCCTAAAGGTAAACGGACTGAATGCACCAATCAAAAGACACAGAGTCACTGAATGGATAAAAAAACAAGACCCATCTATATGCTGCCTACAAGAGACTCACTTTAAACCCAAAGAAACAAACAGACTAAAAGTGAAGGGATGGAAAAAGATATTTCATGCAACTAATAGGGAGAAAAAAGCAGGAGTTGCAGTACTTGTATCAGACAAAATAGACTTCAAAACAAAGAAAGTCACAAGAGACAAAGAAGGATATTACATAATGATTAAAGTGTCAGGCCAACAAGAAAATATAACCATTATAAATACCTATGTGCCCAACACAGGAGCACCTACACATGTGAAACAAATACTAACAAAATTAAAAGGAGAAATAGAATGCAATGCATTCATTCTAGGAGACGTTAACACTCCACTCACTCTGAAGGACAGAACCAGATAGAAAATAAGTAAGGAGAGAAAGGCACTGAACAACACAATAGAACGGATGGACCTAACAGACATCTACAGAACTCTACACCGAAAAGCAGCAGAATACACATTCTTCTCAAGTGCACATGGAACATTTTAAAGAATAGATCATATGTCAGGCCACAAAAAGAGCCTCAGTAAATTCAGTAAGATTGAAATTGTACCAACCAGTTTCTCAGACCACACAGGTATGAAACTAGAAATAAATTACGCAAAGATAATGAAAAATCCCACAAACACATGGAGGCTTCACAACATGCTCCTAAATAACCAATGGATCAATGATCAAATAAAAACAGAGATCAAGAAAATCCAAACATCAACCCAAACACATACAGTCAATTAATATTTGATAAGGGAGCCTTGGATATACATTGGGGAGATGACGGCCTCTTCAGCAGCTGGTGTTGGAAAAACTGGACAGCTACATGTAAGAGATGAAATTGGACTACTGTCTAACCCCATACACAAAAGTAAACTCAAGGTGGATCAAAGACCTGAATGTAAGTCATGAAACTATAAAACTCTTAGAAAAAAATATAGGCAAAAAGCTCTTGGACATAAACATGAGCAACTTCTTCATGAACATATCTCCCCGAGCAAGGGAAACAAAAGCAAAAATGAACAAGTGGGACTATATGAAGCTGAAAAGCTTCTGTACAGCAAAGGACACCATCAGTAAAACAAAAAGACTTCCTACAGTATGGGAGAATATATTCATAAATGACGTATCCGATAAGGGGTTGACATCCAAAATATATAAAGAACTCATGCACCTCAACAAACAAAAAGCAAATAATCCATTTAAGAAATGGGCAGAGGACATGAATAGACACTTCTCCAAAGAAGAAATTCAGATGGCCAACAGGCACATGAAAAGATGCTCCACATCACTAATCATCAGAGAAATGTAAATTAAAACCACAATGAGATATCACCTCACACCAGTGAGGATGGCCAACATCCAAAACACAAACAACAACAAATGTTGGCTAGGATGTGGAGAAAAGGGAACCCTCCTACACTGCTGGTGGAACTGCAGATTAGTTCAACCACTGTGGAAAGCAGTATGGAGGTTCCTCAAAAAACTCAAAATAGAAATACCATTTGACCCAGGAATTCCACTCCTAGGAATTTACCCTAAGAATGCAGCAGCCCAGTTTGAAAAAGACAGATGCACCCCTATGTTTATCGCAGAACTATTTACAATAGCCAAGAAATGGAAGCAACCTAAGTGTCCATCAGTAGATGAATGGATAAAGAAGAGGTGGTACATATACACAATGGAATATTATTGAGCCATAAGAAGAAAACAAATCCTACCGTTTGCAACAACATGGATGGAGGCTAGAGGGTATTATGCTCAGTGAAATAAGCCAAGCTGAAAAACACAAGTACCAAATGATTTCACTCATAGGTGGAGTATAAGAACTAGGGGAAAAAAAAAAACTGAAGGAACAAAACAGCAGGAGACTCACAGAACCCAAGAACGGACTAATAGTTACCAAAGGGAAAGGGACTGGGGAGGATGGGTGGGAAGGGAGGGGCAAGGGGGAAGAAGGGACATTACGATAAGCAGATGTAATGTTCGGGGGGCACGGGGAGGGCTGTACAACCCAGAGAGGACAAGCAGTGACTCTATGGCATCTCATTATGCTGATGGACAGTGACTGCAATGGGGTTGTGTGGGGGGGAACCTGATGAAGGGGGTAGTGTAATCACCATAATATTACTCATTTAATTGTAGATTAATGATATCAAATAAAACTTAAAAAAAAACAGAGATCAAGCAATATATCGAGACAAATGACAACAATAATTCAACATTGCAAAATCTGTGGGAGGCAGCAAAGGCCATGCTAAGAGGAAAGTATATTGCAATATAGTCTTACCTCAGGAAAGAAGAACAATCCCACATGAGCAGTCTAAACTCACAATTAATGAAACTAGAAAAAGAAGAACAAATGAGGCCCAAAGTAAGTAGAAGGAGGGACATAATAAGATTAGAGCAGAAATAAATAAAATCGAGAAGAATAAAACAATAGAAAGAATCAATGAAAGCAAGAGCTGGTTCTTTGAGAAAATAAACAAAATAGATAAACCCCTAGGCAGACTTACCAAGAAAAAAAGAGAGTCTACTCACATAAACAGAATCAGAAATCAGAAAGGAAAAATAACTACAGACACCACAGAAATACAAGGAATTATTAGAGAATACAATGAAAATTTTTATGCTAACAAACTGGATAACCTAGAAGAAATGGACAACTTTCTAGAAAAATACAACCTTCCAAGGATGGCCCAGAAAGAAACAGAAAATCTGAACAGACCAATTACCAGCAACAAAATTGAACTGGTAATCAAAAACCTACCTAAGAACAGAATGCCTGCACAAGACGGATTTAGTGCTGAATTTTATCAAACATTTAATTAAGACCTAATACCCATCCTCCTTAAAGTTTTCCAAAGAGTAGAAAAAGAGGAAATACTTCCAAACTCATTCTATGAGGCCAGCATCACTCTAATACCAAAACCAGGCAAAGACACCACAAAAAAAGAAAATTACAGAGCAATATCCCTGATGAACATAGATGCAAAAATACTCAACAAAATATTAGCAAACCAAATTAAAAAACACATCAAAAAGATCATCCATCATGATCAAGTAGGATTTATTCCAGGGATGCAAAGATGGTACAACATTTGAAAATCCATCAACATCATCCACCACATCAACAAAAAGAAGGACAAAAACCACATCATCGTCTCCACAGATACTGAAAAAGCATTTGACAAAATTCAACATCCATTCATGATAAAAACTCTCAACAAAATGGGTATAGAGGGCAAGTACTTCAACATAATAAAAGCCATATATGACAAACTAAAATGCAACATTACACTTAACAGAGAGAAGCTGAAAGCTTTTCCTTTAAGATCGGGAACAAGACAAGGATGTCCACTCTCCCCACTTCTATTCAACATAGTACTGGAGGTCCTAGCCATGGCAATCAGACTACACAAAGAAATAAAAGGCATCCAGATTGGCAAGGAAGAAGTTAAACTGTCCCTGTTTGCAGATGACATGATATTGTACATAAAAAACCCTAAAGAATCCACTCCAAAACTACTAGATCTAATATCTGAATTCAGCAAAGTTGTGGGATACAAAATTAATATGCAGAAATCTGTGGCATTTCTATACATTAACAATGAACTAGCAGAGAGAGAAATCAGGAAAACAATTCCATTCACAGTTGCATCAAAAAGAATAAAATACCTAGGAATTAACCTAACCAAGGAAGTGAAAGACCTATACTCTGAAAACTACAAGACACTCATGAGAGAAATTAAAGAAGATACCAATAAATGGAAACACATCCCGTGCTCATGGATAGGAAGAATTAATATTGTCAAAATGGCCATCCTGAGTAAAGCAATATACAGATTCAATGCAATCCCTATCAAAATACCAACAGCATTCTTCAACAAACTATAGCAAATAGTTCTAAAATTCATATGGAACCACAAAAGACCCCAAATAGCCAAAGAAATCATGAGAAGGAAGAATAAAGCAGGGGAGATTACTCTCCTGACTTCAAGCTCTACTACAAAGCCACAGTAATCAAGACAATTTGGTACTGGCACAACAACAGACCCATAGACCAATGGAATAGACTAGAGAGCCCTGATACAAACCCAAGCATATATGGTCAATTAATATATGATAAAGGAGCCATGGACATACAATGGGGAAATGACAGCCTCTTCAACAGCTGGTGTTGGCAAAACTGGACAGCTACATGTAAGAGAATGAAACTGGATTATTGTTGAACTTCATACACAAAAGTAAACTCAAAATGGATCAAAGACCTGAGTGTACATCATGAAATCATAAAACTCTTAGAAGACAACATAGACAAAATCTCCTGAATATAAGCATGAGCAACTTCTTCCTGAATGCATCTCCTTCAGCAAGGGAAACAAAAGCAAAAATGATCTCATGGGACTAGATCAAACTAAAAACTTTCTGTACAGCAAAGGACACCATCAACAGAACAAAAAGGCATCCTACAGTATGGGAGAATATATTTGTAAATGACATATCTGACAAGGGGTTAACATCCAAAATATATAAATAATTTACACGCTTCTACACCCAAAAAGCAAATAACCCAATTAAAAAATGGGCAGAGGATATGAAGAGACAGTTCTCTGAAGAAGAAATTCAGATGGCCAACAGTCACATGAAAAGATGCTCCACATCACTAATCATCAGGGAAATGCAAATTAAAACCAGAATGAGATACCACCTCACATCAGTAAGGATGGTCAGCATCCAGAAGACTAAGAACAACAAATGCTGGCAGGGATGCGGAGAAAGGGGAACCCTCCTACACTGCTGATGGGAATGTAAGCTAGTTCAACCATTGTATAAAGCAATATGGAGGTTCCTTAAAAAACTAAAAATAGAAATACCATTTGACCCAGGAATCCCACTCCTTGGAATTTACCCAAAGAATACAACTTCTCAGTTTCAAAAAGACATATGCACCCCTATGTTTATTGCAGCACTTTTTACAATAGCCAATATATGGAAGCAACCTAAGTGTGCATCAGTAGATGGATGGATAAAGAAGAGATGGTACATGTACACAATGGAATACTATTCAGAAATAAGAAAGAAACTAATCCTACCATTTGCAACAACATGGATGGAGCTGGAGAAAATTATGCTCAGTGAAATAAGCCAGGTGAAGAAAGACAAGTGCCAAATGATTTCCCTCATTTGTGGAGTATAACAACGAAGCAAAACTGAAGGAACAAAATAGCAGCAGACTCAGAGACTCCAAGAAGAAACTAGTGGTTACCAAAGGAGAGGGGTGTGGGAGGGCAGGTGTGGAGGGAGGGAGAAGGGGATTGAGGGGAATTATGTTTAGTACACATGGTGTGGGAGGTCATGGGGAAAACAGTGTAGCACAGAGAAGGCAAATAGTGAATCTGTGGCATTTTACTACACTGATGGACAGTGACTGCATTGGGGTATGGCTGCAGACTTGGTAATATGGGTAAATGTAGTAACCACATTGTTTTTTCATCTGAAACCTTCATAAGAGTGTATATCAATAATACCTTAATAAAAAAAAAGAGAAACAGCAACAGAAAGAGTGTGTGCACACTCAGTGAGTCTCCTGCTGATGAGCCTGGCTTCCTGAGTGTCTGTGGAAACACTAATCACAGACGACAAACATTATGTAATATCCATTGTACTGTAGTCAAGAAGTTACAAAACAGCTCTGAATATATTCTCATTTTTTTCTATTTGACCACTCAGTATGTGTCTTCACACATAGTGTCCAGTCACGTTTACCCAGTGTTTATCTTCTCACAGAGAACACCACTCCAGTTTACCCAGTGCTCTCATACCCCCTACTGCATACAGTCCTCACCTGATAATTACATGGAAGTCTGCTTGGGCTGGTGATAATGCCACCAGTAGACACAGGTGGCTTTGGGGCTCCAGACGTAATGTGACAATTGAGCTCATCCTGGAACTCAAGGCTAGAGCAGGACAGAGCAGAACAGCTAACCTTCTGAGGGTTCGCCAGCCACAGCAGTGTCCTTAACTGATTGGATGGTTACTAAGAACCTTCTGATACAGACATAGGACATCATTGTCCAAAGCCTCTCACAATGAAACATGGTAGAGTTTTTGCTTTAGAGCTAGAGCATAGCTGTCTTTGTGACATTAAGGAATAGATACATTTCTTATCTCAAAGCACCAAACTAGTGGGACCCAGAAAACAGTTGTGGCAAAACTGAATTATGCTAAAGACCCTTCCAAATACTGTATGCAGCTAAGGCTTAGTTACCTCCGTTATAACCAATGTGACATTCTCTTCTCCTCACAGAGGACTACAAAAATTAAAAAATCATCAAGAATTTGCAAACACAGACTCATGGAAACATGCAGCAGCTATGTCAAACATAAATGTTATTTTTCTGGTACAAGAATGAGGAAGAAGCATATTTTATTGGATTCTTATGACCGCTGAGAGCCTGACCAGACTGTGGTTGGCCGGCTTCCATTCTCTGAATCACAAAATCTCCCAACTGGCAGTGGGTAGCTTGAGAGCATCTGGTTCAAATAACTTACATTGCAGCTGAGAAAACAGAGTTTCTGATATGTTGACTCGCCTAGGGTCACACAGCTTGTTTATGGCAGTGTCAGCACTGGAAACCCAAGTTGCATTATGCCATCCTGGAATTAGTATCTAGGAAAAGGATGGTAAAGATGTCACCCTGAGTCTTCAGTGGCTGGCAAGGAATCCTCGAACATGTGTTAAAAAACTTCTGGAGTCACGTTTAGGCTTATCAGATAAGAGCTCCCAAGATCAAATACAATTTCTGTCAGAGGAAAAGAGGCCAGAGGCCATATGTTCCTGATGTAGGAGCACCCAATTTTCTTATAGTCATTATCAGATGTGTTTAAACCATAGATGAGGATTGTAAGAATTGATTTTTTATAAGATTTAATGAGAAGTGACTGCAAAGAAAAAGTGTGAACTTAAAAATAGTGATAAAATATTGTCAAGTCAACGAGTGCCTATTTATTTGCCTCAACCTGTGCTGGGAACCATGCGACTTACAAAGAGAGTAGAAGGCAAACCCTTAGTTTCCAGTAGCCTAACTACAGTAGGTGGAAAATCATTTAGCTATCCTAATGTCATCATAGTTATGTTAGAGGAATACAGCGCTTTACATTTTCAAAGTGTGTTCAACACATTTTCTACTTATATATATACAGGGCAAAGGAATACATGATCACTTGCTAAATTTTGTGGTATTCACTTGTAGATGTTTTAGAAAAAAACACTTTGAAGAGGAGAGAGGGGGAAGGGGAAAATTGTTTAATTTAAAAAATCCTCTAAGAATAAAGGCAATATATAGTATTTTAAATGATCTATTAATTAATAATTTATTCAGATATTCAAATGGGAGATTCTCTGTTAATACAAAGTGACTACATTGAGTCAGGAAATGTATTGTTCACATTTTATTTCTTAAAAAATGGCTTTTAAATTCTCTTCATATTTCATGGTTAGTTGGTTGGCAGTCCAAGCTATTGGCGGCACGAGGCCTTTAGAGTTCTCAGCATGCATAAGTGAGAAGCCAGAGATTTCAAGTCAAGCCGTCCAAGCATTATTTGAATCATTATTTGAATCATTCCAAACGTCCTCAACCAATTCTCTGTGCTGCTGAGGTCTGTCTTTCATTCAGTGAACAGAGAAAAAGAAAACTCCATCAGATCTACATTTTATTTATTTTCAGTCTGATGAGAAAAACATGTAAATGCTAACATATTCCACAGAATGTATTTCACTGAGAGTTATTATCACTGTGATCTTCTCAATGGCCAAAATGCCACAAAGAAGGGAGCTGTAATAGGTCGATAGTTTCTCAACTGGGTCCAGTAGATTCATGTTTCTCAAGGTGTTGTCCCCAAACACCTCTAAGAAAATCACTTGGAGTGCATTTCCTGCTGAAAGTGCCAAAATTGAATTTACTGAATCAGAGCCTCTGTGAAGGTGTTAACCTGGAAATTCAGTACACTTCTAGGTGATTCATATGTCTACTGAAGTCTGAGAACCATCACACTAGTTTCTCAATGGATCAATCTGATAAAATTTGAGAGACTCTAAAGTTAGTAGCCAGAGCTCTTGTCTTCCCTACTATGGGAAGTTAGAAAATTGGCCAGTTTTCTCTGTTAAGTCTGTAGATGTGAGGATGGGCATCAGTTGACTAACAGAGTGCCATAGGTACCATATTTTGTTTCCTAAGATCATCTCTTTGAATGAGAAGAAGGATGTGTTTATCTTAAGCAAGTCATGACTAGGAAATCATAGTCTCTTACAACACCTGTGATCACAGCTTTCTCTTTTTTCTTGGAACCCTAAACGCAAAACTTTCTCGATATGATAGATAGGTGATAGAAGATGATGATACCGATAGATAAATAGAAAGATAGACAGACAAACAGATACCTCACAACCACCACCAATGTCAAAACTTTCATGGCAACCCAGAAACTACTCACTGGTTTGGTTTTGTGAGGGTTCATCTGAAAAATTGTGCACTACTTGCAAAGGCAAAGCTGTCAGACTCTGAAAACCCTGAAGTGCAGGGCTGCTGCCTTCTTCTTTCTTCATTTTTTGTCTTTGTTACTTACTTTTCTTTCATTTTTTAAATAAATCAGTGTTTCTAGATGTAATGGATCTCTCTAAAATCTCTTGCTGAATGGTCTGTTGGAAAATGCCTCCTTCCCCTCTCATAAAAAGCCAGAAGTCAAGAATCTTGCTAACATAATAAGCACGTCTGGACTGTTCCTTAATCCATCAGCCACAGATTGTGACAATCTGGCCAGAGGTGGCTATTATCAGACCCACCAAATCAGAATGTCAAGGAAGCCCAGCAGGAAACAATTATAAGGTAAAAGTGGCACATACTCAACTAGGCAATAACAGTATAAATACACAAGTAAGCTTCACAAGGAGTTAGCCCAGATCCCCACGATCTACCACTGTTGCGCCCATCCGTTTTCCCTCAGCTCACATGTATAGACATATAAAGGAGTACTTATCAGTGGATAAGTAGACAGTGGACAGGGGAAGAAAATGGTTCAGTTTTGTTCACAGATGAGTCTGCTCAATATGTATGTGAAATATTACCATGAACTGCTATTACGTTATAGCTCCGTTACTCAGTGATGACCCTTAAAACGGTGGTAAGAGGAAATCATAGCACTAGGCAAAACTTCGGGAGGTACATCTGGTCATCCCTTTTATGTGGAAAGAAAAATCACCCAAGATAAGAATATATACAGACTTAGGAGCAGTGGCAATTGGCTTGGCTGGTTGGTCAGGGCCTAGGAGAAAGATTAGAAGATTGGAGATGGGGCAGTCTGGAGAATAGAACTGTAGACACGTGTATAGAAGTTGGCTCAGTGTTAATACCTTTGTATTGCATGAAATGCCTACTAGAGGGCATGCTACATGGTAACAACACTGCAAATAGAGTACCTAGGCTGGTTGACATAGCCAGCCTTTGTCATTGGCTACTCTAGTGCTGACGCAATAGATGCACAAACAGAGTAGCAATATTGGCAGAATTGGAAGCTAAGCATGTTCAACAGCGTGAGTTTATATTCACCAAGGCTTAGCTAACTACTGCTGAATGCTCAAACTAGCTACAACAGAGACTAAGTTCCCAAAATAGCACCATGCTTTGAGGATAACTACTAGCCACTGATAGCAAGTTGATTATATTGGGCCTGGAAGGGCAGTGATTAATCTTACCTGGAATTGACTGATATTTTGGGTATGAGATTGCCTTTCCTGCTTGTATGGCCTTAGGAGGTACTACTATATATAGGCTTCTGAATAACATTGCTTTGAACCAAAGAATTCACTTTGTAGCAAAGAATGTGTATAGTCAGTTTTCTCCAGAAAAAGAGAACCAGTAAAATACATGTGTGTGTGTGTGTGTGTGTATACATACAAACACATATGCATATACATGAGATATTTAAGATATATTTATTAGAAGGAAGTTATATATTATAAGGAATTGTATTGTTATTATAAGGGCTTTTATTATAAGGAATTAGCTCACATAGGTGTGGAGGCTGGCAAATCCAAAATCTGCAAAGCCAATGTTCTAGTTCTAGTAAAAGGCTAGCAGGCTGCAGTAGAGCCAGAAAGAGCTTATGTCCCAGTTTGAATACGTTTAGTAGAGAAGAACCAATGTTTTAGTTTGAAGACCATCAGGCAGGAAAATGACCTCTTACTCAGCAAAGGGTCATCACTTAGTTCTAGTCAGGCCTTCAACTGATTGAACGAGGCCCACCCACATTAGGGAGGATAATCTGCTTTACTTGTCTACCAATTCAAATGTTAATCTCATGCCAAAACACCCTCCACAAAGAACACAAGAACACAGAGATAAGCAGGACAATGCTTGACCAACTATATGCACACCCTGTGACCCAGACAAGTTGATGCATAAAATTAACCATCACAGAGAGTATACAGTGGGTATATGACCATGGATCCACATACACACAGAGGTTGCCAGCTGCATGGGTGACCTTTTGATAGAATAAATGAGGTACCAGCTTGAAGATGCAATGACAGGGTGTATCCTTAAATCAATGGTCTTTATATGGTGCTCCTAGGGACCCTCTTCAAGAATCTGTGCTTTCTGTCTCTGAAACTGGGAATTTTTTGGTTTAGAAGTCCTGTTTCCTACAGGATTAATGTGTCCTCCAGAGATACTGAAAGAGTCCTATTAAACTTTAAATCTTTTCTACTTTCTGCTCATTTCAGGCTTCTTGTACCAAAAGACCAGCAAGCTAGGAAAGGAGCCACCTGAAGGAAGTCACTGACCCTTGTAATCAGGTGTAGGTAGTTCTCCTCCTAGACGAGAGGCCCTTCATGGAGGCGAAGATGATGGATTGGTAACCCAGTAATCCACTGGTGCATCTCTTGGTACCACCTTGTCCAGTTTATGGTAAATGGTTAAGTGCAACAGTCACAGTCTGAAAAGACACAGTGACCAGGGGCTTAGACCCTTCATGGATGAGTGTCTGGGTTGCCTCAGTAATTAAGCCATTTAGAACAGCAAAGGTGGTAGCTAAATGTGGGCTGGTGGAGGTGGGGAGTGATAATTATCAGTTAACTTCTTTAGGTTAGCTGCACAAGGAAGGCCTAAATTTTATTCCCATAATTTTCTTCTTTAAAATATCCCCAGGAAAAGAGACTAACCAGAATCTTGGAGGAGAAGTTCCTTGATAGGGTGAATTTTTTTTAGGAGCACATGAATCTGAGTAGCACAAGGTGTATATTGTACTGGATGCTGTGGTTTAAATGCCATATTCTCCCTTTGAGACACCCATGCTCTCTCATATGTCGGGACTATTGCCTACTATCAGCTTATAACTGGATTGTTTACCAGACATTTCCCTGGCTAAGAGCTCTCTACCCTCTCTATCCATCCAATGACTGGTCAGTTTGGGGGAAAGGAAGTTCATACAAAGACCAGTCTTCCTTACCCCAATTCAGGACAAATCTGAATTTGTCCATAGCTGAAGCCTTTGTTCTGACTGTATCACAGTTCAGTTTCTACTTCTGCTCAATGTTACTCTTTCACCCATCAAAAATAATGTTCCTGAGAGTTTCCTCCAATCCCCAATAAGCTTCCTGCTCCCAAATATCTGTCGCAGAATCTGATTCCCAAGAACTTGACTCTGACAATAGGACATATTAGTGACCCTCTAAACTGGTCTTAATTTACTTTCATACTGCATCATTTGAAAAACAAGAAAAAACAGATCTATTTTTTTCATTTTGCTATTATTAATATACAATTACATGAGCAACATTATGGTCACTAGACTCCCCCTATTATCAAGTCCCCACCACACACCCCCATTGCAGTCACTGTCCATCAGTGCAGAAGGATGCTATAGAATCACTACTTGTCTTCTCTGTGTTATACTGTCTTCCCCGTATCCCCCTCCCCCATCCCTACCCCCGCTAAGTGTAATAGCCCTTTTTCCCCCTTATCCCTCCCTTCCCATCCATCTTCCCCAGTCCCTTTCCCTTTGGTAAGTGTTAGTCCATTCTTGGGTTCTGTGAATCTGCTGCTGTTTTCTTTCTTCAGTTTTTTCTTTATTCTTATACTCCACATATGAGTGAAATCATTTGGTACTTGTTTTTCTCCATCTGGCTTATTTCACTGAGCATAATACCTTCTAGCTCCATCCATGCTGTTGCAAATGGTAGGATTTGTTTTCTTCTTATGGCTGAATAATATTCCATTGTGTATATATACCACATCTTCTTTATCCATTCTCTACTGATGGACACTGAGGTTGCTTCCATTTCTTGGCTTTTGTAAATAGTGGAAACAGATGTATTTTCATTATGGCAGAACTGACTGGGGTAAATCTATCTCAGATATATGTGGGGGCACCACTGGCAACATAAGCTGTTGTAATAAGTAAAGCAGCTCTGCCCACAGTATTCCACAAAGTACCTGATGCAAATGTCAGATATTAAGCAAAATATGGAAGTAGTCATCCTCTAAGTAGATTCCACATGTTTCTAGTAGTACTCACTGTTTTCCTCTAGGTCATTATGAGCTAAGATTTCCCTTAGGTTTGTCCAAAAGATGGATTTTGGAGCTGTTGGTGGGTTCAATTTATGTCCAAAGTAGAGAAAGCCCTCTTTCCAGAAGCATTTAGAAGTATGGATATGGTTTGCCTCTTTCCTAGGGGCCAATTTATTTATTGGCTCCTTATGAAAATTTACAGAATTATTTTGTAATCTCAAGAAGGGAGATGGGTAAATCTCACTGTGTTCAAGTTTAACAGATACCTCAAACTATTTTTCAAATTGACTATAAACATCAAGTTACAAAGCTTTAAGGCAAATTTAAGCTAAATCTTGCTGACTCTTTTTAAAATACAATACATCCAAATACCACTATTTTTTCAAATGTCCAGGACAGCTGGTGATATTTCAAGAGGAAAATTGGAAAGAATTTTTTTTTATACCTTTAGGCAAGAGTGAATTATTTCAAACACAAAGTGGTTCAAAATCCCATTGTGCTCAAGAGGCTGGGCTTCCTAGGATTTCTAGTGGGCACTGTGTTTGGCATAATAAACTTCCCCTCCTGCTTCATTTCCTCCACCTCCAATAGCCACATGCCCTCTAACCAGCCCTGGAGACAGACCTCAGTGTTGAATGATGGATAATCGTCATTTTCACCAATTCACTTTAAGAACTATGTTTAGTTTCCAAGTACTAACGCAACGTGAAAGGCTCCCTTAGGAAAACAGCAAAAATACAATCAAAACCGTTTAAATTTCAAAGGTCAGCTTCATAATTCTACACTGCAGTCTAGTTTTTCTCCCCATAGGCAATGTGGTATTACATACACTCTGAAGCAGTGCATTCACACGGAAGGATTAGTCATAGGCTGTCAAAGCTGGCAAGGACCCTGGAGATTATCCATTTCTTTGCTTTTCTTTCCAGATGAGACAAAGGCTCCAGAGAAGTGAAAGCAGAGTGGAGAGGAAAAGAGACACAAGGTTAGATACACACAAGTTCTTAAGTTTGTTCATAGACAATTATGACCAGCCTACTGACTGAGAGCATTCTCGTGGGCAGGGATTTCTCCCAGATCCTTCCCTGGACTCCACCTCTGAGCCCTCATTCCCACCTTGCCCTGCCCACCCTCAACCTTGTTGCCCTCTCACCAGCCGACATCTCTATGAAGGCAAGTTAGGACACCACTCAGTGGAGCCACTATGTCTAATGTGGTCTTTTGTTCCAACCTCTTACCTAAAATGGATGAGAGCAGGCCCTGCTGATGCTGGCTGGGCCCATAATACAGAAGCAGAAAGCCAAGTGTGTCTTCTTTTTGTTAATTTCCTTGTGTGCAGACCACAGAGACCAACGCCTTCTCCCCTTATGCAAGACTGAAAAGGTCTCATCTTTGGTTTCTTATCTGAATCCAAGTCTTGCTGTGATGCGTTAGTTTACTTTAACCTCTCCTGGAACACTTTCCGTCCTTTCTAAGGCTTCTTAACCCTGTGAACCTTGACCCCAACCTCCTATCAACTCCATTCTTCAACCTTTTCATCTATACTCTTTTCTCAGTGACAAAGGTCATGGGTCTTTTCTCAGTTCAGGGAGATTTTGGGACAAAACTCTCTTGTAATCCTGGACAAAGATGTGGGGCCTGGGGGTAGGAGACTAGGATCTGTTCTAAAATGGGGGTTTGAGGGATCCGTGGAAGACAGATTTCAAAAAAAAAATCACATCAAATCAGGAGAAGTCTTTTATACATATGCAATGCTACAGATCTTAAATGATTTGAAGCTATGATTTCACCACAAAAGGTAGTTTTCTGTTAGGCATTTTGCATGGGGAAAATAGTGAGATGTAGTGAATGACCAAAAAAATAGATTATGTATGTCTCTTTATAACATAAACTTCATCATGTGCAAAAGACAGACTATTTGGCATTGGTGTTTCCGTAATAAAGGAGCTGCTGCCAGGAGTCAATGCCATGGCAGATCCACTTAGGAGGCATGGATGAAAAGCTGTGCCCCAAAGGCAGCACCAACAGGAGGGAATTGCATGGATAAAAAGCAGGGGCTTTGGCCCTAAATGACCAGGGACCAAACCTCATTCAGCCACGTCTTGTGCAACCTTACACAAATCCTGTAACTTCACTGAACTTGAGTTTTCTAATCTGCAAAATGTTTTAACAAAGCATAGTTAAGGAGTTTGATGTGAGGATTCCACAAGATGATCTTATATGTTAAAAAATTATTTTGCATCTATTCATATTTTACAATAATATTTATATTTTACATATATATGTATGTGTACACATGTATGTGTATGTGTATGTATACATACCTAATGCCTGTTCTATAATATAATAGTCAATAAATGGTAACAATTATTATTTTGTAATCAAGATAAATTTTCAGAGGTTCAAGTTAGCACATACAGTGGTAACACTTTGACAATCTAAAAACTATACTATAACATAAACTTTTAAGGCATATTCTGTTCTTTTTTCTATCACTATCAGTGCCAATTAAAAACAAACAATTAGTTGTTTTTTTCTTTTATTTCTGCATCTCCTGCTGTGGGTAAATAACTACTTTAGAGGAAAAGAGCTTAAATTCAGGAAACTTACATACTAAATAAGTAGGCAGTGTATAATTCAGAGTCCACCGAAATGTAGGAATTTTTTAATGACATCACAGATTGAGATCATATCTACCAATCAGATCACAGTATCATTCATTAGGGCTTCTGATTTCTATTAAAATTTGAGAAGTCAGGCAGATGGTCTCATTCATTTTATAGATGAGAAATTTGAGACGATGAGACTGTGTGATTTGCCCAAAGTAAAAGGGCTTGTTAATAGCAAGGCCAGATAATAACAGGGCAAGAACTCAGATTTTTTTTTGTACACTTTTTTTGAGCTAAAATTTATCTATAGAAGCTTGTTCAAACCTTAAGCATGCAGTGCTATAGACTTTCATAAACTGAACACATTCAGGTACCCGCTACCCAGATCAATAGAATATTGCTAGCATCCAGGAGATCTTTTATGCTTTTAGTCCCTACACCTCAAAGTAACCAACATCCTCACTTCTATCACCACTAGTTTTACATGTTTTAAGAATTCATATAAGTTGACATGAATGTTCTCTTTTACATTTGGTTTCTTTTGTTCATCATTATATTTTTGAGACTCACCCATCTTGCTGCATGCACCAATAATTGCTTCAGATTCACTGCTATATAATATTCCATTATATAAATATACTGCAATTTATTTATCCATACTTCTATAGGAAACATTCGCATTGTTTACAGATTTTGGCTGCTGCTAGCATCACTGCATATTCACTTTGGTGTATGCAATTTCCCTGTACACCATTTCTGTTGAGTATATAACCAGGGCTGCAATTGCTGGCTAATAAGGTCTGTATAAAAGAAGGCAAATCTTTTGACTCTGGGATCAGTCTCAATCTATAAACATCCTCAGCATGACTGGACTTCCTTCTGATATGCACAGCAATTGAATGGCAAGATTTGGGAGGGGGAGGCTGATGGACTGAAGACCTTTTGGATGCTTTTGCTATTGAGCAGTATTCCACTGGAAGTGCCATGGAAAAAGCACTTAATGAGCACCTGGAAACCAGTTTCCAATACCGGTCTGTTGCTTACTAGGTGTGGCATTTCCAACATGTCTCAGAGCCTTTGCTGTTGTTATTCCCTTTGCCCAAATTGCTCACCCCTTCTTTTTTTTGTCTTGAGTAGCTCCAACCCATCCTTTAGGACTCAGCCTAATTTTCACTTCCTCAGCCCAGCCCTTTCTGATATCCCCAATCCAGATTCAGTTTGCAGTTACTTGTCTCACAGAAACCTTCATTCTTCCTTCTTTAAAAATGAAAATTGTTTATCTTAATCAAAATTTGTAAGTGAAAGTGATCATTTTTTATAAATACTGGTTTATCATCTACATCATTAGATGGTAAGTTCTGTGAGGGTAGGGACCTGCTCTCTTGCTAACTACATGTGTTGGGGAACCCCAACACCACCATTGGTTTAGCAATTTACTAGGAACATGCACAGGACCCAGCAGACATTTACACTCACAGTGCAATATTTCACTCGTCTCGTCATCTGCTAGAGTGAAATGGTACCAAGCACAATCAACAAAGGGAAAACCAGGCACAAGCTTGCTTGCCCAGTGAATCACCCAGCTGCACCTAATTTCCCCAGCAATGCATTGTCACAACACATATGAAATGTTACCAACCAGAGAAACTCATTAGGTGCTCAGTGTCCAGAGTTTTATTGGGGGCAAGTAACACAGGCACCCTCTGCCTAGCATACACCTAAATCCCAGACTCCCAGAAGGATAGCAGATGCTCAGCTGGAGTTCTCCCAAAACTCATATTCCCAAATGTCAGGACACCAAATCCATGGATGGTTCTCAAAATAAGGCTTTAATTCAGGAAAATGACAAGAGATGTTGGTCAACAAATTGAGGTACTTTTTTGGTCTTTAATTGCAGGAATTTCAGAGTCTTTAGTTGTATACATCCCTAAGGTAGAGTGGGGAGATAGAGTGTATGTTTCCCAAATTCTTTGACAATGGAATACTTCTTTCCCCCTCTCTTATTTTTTAAGCGATTAGTGTTCTGTGAAGAACACATTGACTGATGTTATAAATCTAGCCCCTTCTTTCAGGCCAGTCACCTTCCCACCTCAGCATTCTGCTGACAAGTGTCAGGGCACAGCTGTCCAAAGCATACCTTTCAGATTTCATAGAACATATTAAAGTTACAGTTGTTCAGCCAACTAATTCTTCACATCCTTCTCAGCCGTTTGTAATCATGACCTTAACCCCATAACACACATCAGTGATTCTGAATCACAGATAATGGAAAATGAAAGGCATTAAGTATACGTGTTCACTGATAACAAGACAATATTTATTCAACATCCTGTGACACAATTTGTTTCTTGGAAGAATTTTGCAAAGGAAACTTAGTTTTGCAAAGGTAACTTAATTGAAACTCATTAGCATGTTACTGACCATAAAGAGCAAATAGTGTAGAACAGAAGTAATTAACCACCGTTCCAGTTGAAAACCTACATTCAGTTCCTTTTCTATTTTCTTCGTGGCTTTTGGAGTTGCGACTACTGAGATGAAGGTCTGTGTCAAAGAGGTCATAAATAAAGCCAGTGCTTTGGATAATTAATATATGGTGCTATGATTATTTCTCAGGCC
Organism: Smutsia gigantea; assembly: GCA_032199065.1. Classification (NCBI taxonomy): domain Eukaryota; kingdom Metazoa; phylum Chordata; class Mammalia; order Pholidota; family Manidae; genus Smutsia; species Smutsia gigantea. The sequence goes on along the minus strand of JAVSCE010005163.1, from coordinate 337,974 downwards.
AAGAATATTAATTTTTGATAAAATGGTATGTATATTCATACAGGAACTCATTTAGAAAAATGGCTTTCATATAAACATTAGAAGAACACCTTATTTTTCTTCCCAGGTTTAATTGAACAATTTTAATACAAAGCAAATTAAGTAAAATAAGGTCCAGGCTTCTCTGCAGAGCAATAGTTCACTAAGTTTAGCTAGTTGTAGGCTTAATGAAAAACCATATTTTTTTCCATAGGTGGAGGGACCAAGACAATGGAGGTTATTTGTCACATGATTCAGACCTGTGTTTAGACTCGTCAGCCACTTGTGAAGGTATTGGTGAATGAGCTGGCTCCACCGTAAGCAATGAATACAAATAATTAATGTCCCAAAGACTGGCACATTTTCTTCCAGTCCTAAAGACAGGGACCAAGGCTTTATACTTGTATAAAGAGAATAAAAAAGAACAGTCTTAAAATGATGTTTGGCTGGAGTATCTTTTACAAGGTCACTAATCCCATTCCTGAGAACTCCACTCTCATGATGTAATCATTTCCCAAAGGGCCCACCTCCTAATACCATCACATGGGGGTTTAGGTTTCATCCTGTGAATTCTGGGTGGACACAAACATTCAGTCAATAGCAGGAATAGTCTACAAACTTGGTAAACTAGAAAACTGGTGGTATTTCTTTTTAATGAATATTATGGAGTCTCATCCCAGATCTGCTGAGAATATTGGGAACAAGGCTCAGGAATCTAAATTTTTAATACGTTCTACATAGGATTCTCATACACACAAAAAATTTGAAAATCCCCTTTTCAGATGACCAGAGATGGACAAGATCATCTCCTGTCCTCAGGGCCAGGTTAGGTGATTTGTAGCTGGGTCTGCAAGGATGAGTAGGACTTGAGAGTTAAACCTGAATAGAGAGGACCTCTGGTTGGATACAATGCCATGAGGGGGGGGGCACACAGAGGCAGATAAACAAGTTATATTTATCAAATGGTGAGAAGACTGGTTTTGTTGGAGACAAGGTAGACAAATGTAGTGGACAGTGAAGAGAAAAATGAGAAAGCACGTAGGAATGGACTGTGACTGGTTGTCCCACAGGAAAGCATCTCCTTCCCTCCTTCCCATAACCCACAGCAGACAGAAGATCCCCAAGTATAGACCTAAGAAAATACAGCAAACTTTATAGGCTCAAAGATAGAGAAGGTTCTGTTTGGTGGGGAGGCAGCAAGAGGAGTTCTCTGAAGGATCTGTACTGCTTTGTTTTGTGTTGTCAGTTTACTTATTTATATTCAGTTTTGATCCCCAAATTTAGGAACAAGCTCTGATGATCTAATTTTGTTCACAGAATTAATAAATGAGCTTTGTCGATGCGTCTGCTTTCTAACATCCTCTGATAAAGCAATGCTAATTAGCTGCTGTGGTGGATGTAGATAAGCACACAAAGACTATGATGTAGTTGTCCTCCCTTCTTATAATTAACTTTTGAATCTGATGTGCCTTTTAGGGTCTAAAATAAAATGGTAGGCAGAGAAAGTTTGATCATCAATCCCATTTAATAGCACCAATGGAGAGTAATTCTTGCTATTCTAGTTAATATTTTATTTTAGTTTTGGAATTGAAACTGCTGTTCCTATAAGCCTCTAAATTTACATGCTTTTTCACTCTTTAACTGCATTGGCTTCCAATTCAGGGGTGTGTGCTGATTACTATTATCGAGTGCACGGGTTAAACTTTCAGTCGACTGTCTTCCGTGAGAAGCCAACACACTATGAGAAGAATCTAGGGCTGGGGCCCACGCCCCCAGCGGCTGCCGCGCTGGAAGGAGCCTGCAGCCCGGCGCTCACTGCTCCTCCTTCTTCGCTCCTTTTCGCATCAAGCTGTTTCCTACAGCTGCAGTGCGCCCCACCGCCACCACCAAAGGCATACAACCGGTCTGAGACGAGTTGTTCTTGTTCAAAAGCCACGCCCTGGGCTGAGTATGGAAGAATCGTACAGGGGCACGTTGAACAGAACACATTCCCTGTAGTAGCAATCACTTCCTGGAAGGAAGTTGTGCTCATGTTATACTACTAACCTTTCCACTAAGGAATATTAGATATTCAGCACAGGGATCTTTAAACGCAGGCAACCCAATATATAAAAATGGCGTATCACATGCTCAAAAAAAGAGACAATTTATCCATTCTCAAATAATGGGTGCTTGAATATGGAAGCTTGACCAGGAGTGACTGAACTCTAATCCATTGCGGAGAAGTGGCTCTTAATCTGATTTGAACCACAAAAAGTGGGATAGGAAATGACTTCAGGTTCAGATTTTGCGGTGTCAAATTCACATTTATCAACAAAGTATATAAACCCTCCAGGGTGATAAATTCTCTGTGAAGCTCAACCAGCAGACCATAGGGAGCACAAATTGAATATCCAAGCCTGAATGCAAAAGGGACTCCACAGCCCCAGCGCCTCATCCCCCAGTAAAAAGGTGGGACTAAACAAGTTCCGACTGTAGCTGGAGTGACCAGGGCCGTTTCACCCCCTCCGGGGATTCTTGGCCGCCCTCACGGCGGTGCAGGGTTCTCTGCGGCGGCGGTGCCGCGGGAGGCGCGTGCGGGGACCAGAGCCGCGCCGCGGGGTCTGTCCCGGGGCCTCCAGGGCATCTGCCCTCGGCCGGGGACCCGCGGGCCCCGTGCTATTCTTGCTTCCGCGCGGCCAACTCGTTTCAAATTTCAGCCCTTTTGTTGAGGCGAATGTTGTGACTGAAACAATTGATGAGTGATCTGAAGCCATTTCCGAAAAGTATGAAGCAGTTTTTCATTCCAGTTTAACATCCAAGCTGTTACTTGCAAAAAGTGCTTTAACTTCTACTTCTCGCCGTTTTTCTCTGCCCCGAAGCCAACAAGCAACCGCCGCAATCTCTGTAGGTCTCCCGGAGTATTTCGGTCTTTCCCCCACCAGGCATGAAACAACCCCCTTCCCACCCACCTGGCTGAGGGAAGTGGGTGTATTAAACAGAGCAGGCAGAAGCCTCCCCCAAAGAGTGGTTTCTGGATATCCCTGGTTGTGGATATTTTCTGGTCCAGGAATGTAGCCCCTGCCAGGCAGGTCATTTCTGCTTGTCTTCCCTGTGCTGCAGGGGGACCTGTAGGGAAAACCACGCTATGGAAGTCTGGCGGATGTGTCTTAGCTGTGTGACTGTGGACGCATTGTTAAACTTGCTTGCATTTCAGTTTTCTCCTCTGTAAGCCTAGGACTTGGTATGACAAGTATTTGATGCACCGTGTGGCACACAGCGAGGATTCCAGTGATGGCAACCTCCTCATTGTTCTTATATTTATGTATTAGTGAGAGAGACATTTTAGGGCAACTGGACAGCTCTTGGGAGTCACCAAACCCCCATATCTTATATGCCATGGATCTATGAAATAAGCCAGCTTGGGCCAGCAGTGCAGGACCTGGAGCCACTGAATTTGTTCTGGCTCCAGAGGCTACCCTGGAAGGCAGAGTTGGCCTGGAAGAGATACTGGCCGGTTACGAAACATTCTTCCTCGATCTAGAAGTTTGGCTGTGGCCTGGCAGGTCAGAACCCAGATAAAGACTGAAATGTCTCCTGGCGTGTGAGGGGTATAGTCTGCTGCTCCCCCAAGTGACACTGACATCAATGACAGGTCTTTTGTATGTACACAGACACATTTAGGGTACATCTCTGGACCCCTGGGGTCTAGCAGTGGTTTGCTGGAACCCTGAGCTCTGGGAGAAAAAAGTATGGCTTGTGGTTGTCAATTTCTGTGGTATAAATACTCCCACGGTGGCTGATTTTAAGATTTCAACTTGATGTCACTAAACACAGGACTGGAAAGAGAGAAGCTAACTGGTTCTTGTGAGCTGAGGTACAAAGTAGTGGCTCTAGACCAGCTCTGCCCCTGCCAAGAGAGTGTCTTACTTTTCGGGTTTCTGCTTTCTCATCTGCACCACGAAGGAGGTAAACCAGGTTAAAGTTTCCCAGTCCAGATGGTAATAAACAAAAAATATGTTCTTGGCTCAAAGAACCTTGGGAAACCTTGGATTCAACAAGAGGTCAATTAGATAGTTTTCTTTATAACAGGACTCCTGAGAGACTTGAATCGGACTCTGTTATTGTAACTATCAGAGAAAGCTTTAGTATTTAGCTTTTCCCAAACATTTTTTTAAATGGCACAGCTATTAACAATAACCAGAACTCTGTAATAGATGATATTCTTGCAGCTCTAAAATAGGAAAGGAAGGGAGAAAGGGAGGCAGGGAGGGAGGGGAGGAGAAATGGAGGAAAGAAGGAAGGGAGAGAGGGAGAGAGAAAAAAGAACAAGGAAGGAAGTCTCAAAAAATTACCACCCCCTCCTCTACTCTTACCTCTGAACTCCATTCCTCACTTGTAAGTTGTAACCCTTGTTGAGCACTTACTCAGTGCTGAGTGTGAAACAGCCATACCAAGGTTTTCTAATGTAAAGTTAACAACTATCCTGAAAAAACAGGAATTGTTTTCTTCTGTCCAATTTCCAGATTAGAAATTTGAGGCTCGCTCCAAGTCAGTTTATTGGAAGTGAAGAAGGCAACTGACTCTGCTGGTCAAAAACCGCATTTCCCAAAGACCCTACTTAAAAACAAAATGCAAACCAAGTTACATCTGCGTAATCACATTGACTCTGTAGGGGGAGATCTATTTTTAGCAATAGTGACACCTTGTGGCTATATCTGCCTCAGTTTAGCAGCCAGACAGACTAAAAGTTAAAATCCTTGCCCAGGCAAGTCACTCCCTGAGAGCAGTGGAATGGAAGCGACATGAAGAGAGCGCCGAGAATTTTATGAGATCATTATTTTGTCATTTCAGAAATCATCTGAGATGAAAAGAGTCAGAACCGTCTTTTCTCTTTGTCCCCTTTCTCTCCTCTCTAGTTCTTTCCTTTGATTCTTGTGATTAACTCAGAAACAAATAAGTTTGCTTTTACATCCAACCCCACTCATATCCAAAACAAAATAGTACATTTTTAAACGTATGGGTGACTCTTTGATGTTATGAAGGAAATTAATGGGCCTTCATTTCAATGGGACTTTCAGATTCTGGGAGGCCCTCGTATATCCCTTTCATGCGATTTCAGAGAGATTTCAGATGCTTCTTAATAAAATGGGAAAAAACAGGCACATTTTTTTCTAAAGCAGCCAGAGTGATACCAGGTTCTCAGAAGATAGCAGGGCTGTTGTCAAGTCGTTTGAAGAAATGTCTGCAAGGAAACCTTGCAAAGATAAGAGGGAAGAAAGGAAAGCCAAAACTGGACAGTACAGTGGAGAAAGTAGAAGTAAAGCAAAAAAGACTTTTTACCAGCTTTTTCTTATAAAACCAAGGTCAGGCACTGGATCCTCAAATCTCCCGCAGAGCTAAAATAGTGTGAAAACTCCCATTTAAAGGAGTTGAAGGGTGAGGTGTTGAAGAGGCGGGTGAACTTGTTGCAGAGTATCAGGGGTGGAGGTGCTGGGGGGGGGACAGATTTGTATTTTTGCAGAGGCCTGGTGACCCAGAAGGCAAATAAAGATGTGGAACATGAACGTTTGTGTCTCCCTCTGAGTAACTACTTCCATGCCCGCTCTCAGGGCTTCTGTTGTGCCCGTCACAGAGAGAAGATGAGTCCTAGAGCGAGTCAGGAGGGCCCTACAAAAGAACACTCTAAAACCCTTGGTTGGTGGGCAAGCTCGGATGAGCTGTGCTGTCTCCCCCTGGCCTGCAGGACTGAGCTGGGCAGGGGAGCTCAGAGCAGGGGAAGGGGGATGCAGGTCACAGAAAAGGAGTGGAAAGGTTAGGAAGGAAGCAAGCAGACAAGGGTTCATGAGCAGTGTCAGGCTTAGATCAAGTATGCTCTTTTTATCCGGTAAGTGTGGTTTTCAGCTACCTGTGTGGAAACTCCTCCTCAAAAATCCTGGATGAAGTAGGGGTGAATGGGCACAGGAAGTCGGCCAAGGATTGTATGTCTCTGAGTTATTGCACATACTCTTTTTTCCCTGCCAAAATGTTCTTCCAACCCTCATCTCTGTCTAGCAGCACTTCACATGACTATACGCCCTTTCTGATTCACACCCTGCATATCCCTTCCCCTAAATAATGGCTTAGCAAACACTGGGATACAGAGAGCAGAGCGTGACGTCACACCTCTCTGGCTGGGCTGGAGGAGCTCACAGTGAGGGAAATTATAACACCCCCCTCCCATAACCCAGTGCTGCCTCCTATCGTTCTTGAAAGCAATTGCTTTGTTCCCAAGAGAACTCCCCGTCTACCCAAGGGCAGAGACTATGTTTGAATCTTGGTGTTGCTGTCTACTATCCCAGGGCCATCGAACACAGTAGATACCTATTAAATGGGGATTTATTTGCGGCTAATATCCAGTTGACTGAGGGGAAGGCTCATAGCTGTTGCTTCCACCCCAAACTGCCACACTCCAGCTGATTGAGATAGAGGCAGAATTTTTCTGTCAGGCTCCTGGTTGAGGAAGGCCAAGGTTCAGTCAGCAAAGAGCTTTAGTAGGAGGGCCAGCTGGGAGAGTGTCTTGGGGAAACAGAGGTCAGTGGGTAGGCAACATCAAATGCAACTTGGAGAGAAGCAGAAAGAAAAGCCGCAGTGGGGATCCTGTCTGCCTTTGAGATTCCATTCATCTGATCATCCCTTTACTCTTCCTCTTGTCAAGCCCCCTCATCCCACCCCTTGTGGCTTGTTTTCTTGGTGGAATAACTCTTGCTGCTACTCCAAGTATGGGAAGTTGTCTTTTAAAGAGTAATTTGTCCATATCAATGCATAGGACTAGAAACAAGGCAACACATGATAATTTAATTAGCACATTTTTAGATAAGACAGCCCTATTTTAAAACAACAAAAAAAAGAGAGAGAAAAAAAGCTTCATAATTCATCGTGGGAAAATGAAGCTCCTTATAATAAATAACAAAACAACCAAACTCTCTGTCGGAAGATGCCATTACGCTCCTTCATCAGCTGGACTGGGTGGAAATGCCCTGTGGGATAAAGAGCACAACCAAACCTGCTTGTCAGAAGGTCCTCAGAGGGCACTACTTACCCATGATGCTCCTCTTACCCCAATTCCAAATGCAGTTGCCGAGATTCTCTTTTCTCTAATCAGGAAAAACAAACTGATAAAGAGATTTCTTTTCTTTCCTCCTTCCTTTCCTTTCCTTTCCTTTCTTTTTCTTCTCTCCTCCTTTCCTCTTTTCTCTTTTCTAAGGAATTTCTGGCATTGGAATTAGAGAGAAGGGGAACAGGAAAACCTTTGACCTCCTCCAGGCCTTCAGAGCAGCCAGCAGAGCCAGTGCCCTTTAACTCCTTTAGGGTCTGTCGTTCCCCTGAGGCTGATGATCCTAGGTTCCGTTCTCTGCAGCTTCTGAAGCACTCAGTCAGCCCTGCTCCTGCACTGACTCGTCCAGCAGCTTCCTCTGTGACTGAGCACTGATGTATTTGTTCCTAGACTCTCAGAGGCATTTCCTGTAGTTGACAAAACATTTTGTACCACTTTTATCTTTAATGATATTTTCAAACTATTACTATGTGGTTTAGCCTTTCTTTTCAGATGTCCTATAGTGCTATTCCTATGACTTACTCATTATTTTGATATAAATTATAAATGTTCACTCTAGAAAAAATTAAATAAAATAATATATAACAGAAAACAAAACTTACCCCCTAGAATGGAGAGTTGAAGCTACTTTTGCTCTGTGTTAATATTTTAAAGTGTCTATTTCCTCTCTTTCTCTTTCTCCCTCTATCCCTCCATTTCTCTCTCTCTCTCTCTTGTGTGGTATAGGTATGTGCCAGATGAACATACCTATGAAGTCTCTGTCTCTTACAAGGATTTTCTAAATTGCTCCATCTCTATACTGAGATAGAGCAACACAGTATTGGGCACCAGGAAAGGTTGTAGGGCCTCTTTAGTCCTGAGGTCTCTACTATGAGGTGGTTTTATGGAGAAGCCACTCCTCAACCCAAGTTCCATTTAGGAATCTCTTAACCTGTTTAGCTCTACTTCTCACTGGCCTTTTGGTACCACTGAACAAGTTGTCAGGAAACAAAAGTCCTATGACTAAACAATGTGACAGGGGTATAAAGTACCAGAATATCACAAAGTTCATCAAAAATAGTGCCTGGCATAAGGAAAGGGCAATTCATTTGCCTTCCCAATGAATATGTGGTGAAAGGATTTCCTTCTCAAGTATTCATTTTAATTCATTTTAAGATAAGGAGTAGTGAGACAGAGATTTGTAAGCATTTGATGTTGGGTAGTTTCTTTGAAGGTTATTTTGGTGGAATTGCCTACTTTAAAGCTATGACAACTCTTTATCAGAGTACAATGAATGTAAATGACAAGTAGTCACTGGCAGAGAAAAATTTGCAGTCAAGTGTAAGAAAAGGGAAAAATGTGGGGCGATCTACTGGAAGACCAGATGGGGTGATAGTGGAGATTCTTCTCTTGCTATCTCTAAAAGTGAATGTGGTGCACTTGGTATCTGAATTTGTCAAGCCCTTTTAATCAAAGTTGTTCATATCGTCAAGGAAGGGAATAACAGAAGTCCTCCAATGACAGCATTCCTTTGGTTTATTAACATATGTGTTTACTAAAAGCAGCACAGATTAAAGATTCTAGCGAGGGGATGTAGAAAGTAAGTTCAGGAAACAGGTTTCTGTGATGTCAGCCTAAGGCTGAATCAGATTCTCCGTATTTCTGTTGAATGACCTTACCAAACTGGTCTGATCTCATCTCTATAATGGAGATAGACTAGTTCTTATTTCATAGGATTGTTAGGACCATAAAAGAGATGATATAAGTAAATAACTTGCACTTAATTAGTGTGTAATAAATGTCAGTTCTATTCTAGAAGCTCTTTCTAGAGCTAAAGACAGAAACCTAGCTGATTCAAACTTCCTCACCCTCCTCAATCCAAGGTATTCACCATTGCTTTTTAGGCAAAGAATCCACATATATGTAGCGTGTACAAATTTTGGTGCACAAGCTTGAGTGTGCAGGAACTATTTTCCCTGTATCATCCTTCAAAGTAGTAAGGAGTTTACCCCTGCTATTATCGTCTCTCCTCCTTTCTCCCTCCCTTGGTTGTGCCAGGCTCTCAAAGGCTTGCATAGCTGGAAACAGGCCCAGGCTGCTCATGCCCAGTATGTCCTGGATGCTACTGACTTGTCATGGTTTTGTCTGCTATGGGCCTTTGAGGTTCCCTGACTTACGGTGTCCCTGTTCATGTAGATAGGAGGCCTCATCCTCAAAATTCTGATGTAACTGCTCTGAGGTGGAGTGCAGACACTGCTGTTTTTTAAAAGCTTCCAAGATGCTCTGAACGTACAAAGTTGAGAAGCACTGATGTAGACAAAAAAGAGCTAATGGTGAAATCCCCGAATCCCATTTTCCTGCCATTTATTTATTTATTTGCCTGCCATTCTTTATTAATGTTTGTCATTTTTCTATCTCCTCAATTTCCTAATTTACTTATCATCCTCTGGCATTGTGTGAACTTTTGTGAGCCGACACAAATTCTTTTGGAAATAGGCAGAGTTTGAATAAGCAAGTCACTAGAAGGGTGAACCAGCAATCACCAGTCCATGCTTCCAAATATACTAACATGTTTCTAAGGAATCTCAAGGAAAATATAAACTTCTCAAAATAAGTTTTATTTCACTATAAGACTTAGTTTGAAAGAATACTCATTGCATTTCTCCTCTCCCCCAGCTCGTACTTCAAGGGCTTCTCTTAGCAAAAGAAAACAGCAAAAGAGATTAAAAAATAATAATAAGAGGCACATATCAAAACTTCAGAAAGTTTGGATATCTTTAAACTTGCTTCATTTTCCTCTTTATTAGCTTAAATTTTTGAGTGTAGATCTTGTTAATTTATGGTCTGAGTTCTTTATGAAGAGGAGAAAACCTACCTCAGGATTGGATTATTGAAACAGAATAGCCATTATGCTTTTAGGATCTGAAATTGTGAAATTGAACTGAATGAAACTGAATCAATCACATGGCTCAACCTACATATTGGTCACAACTCCCTATCATGTAGCCAAGTCTCTTGTTCGTAATTAAATATTACAATAATCTAGTATAATGTTATCTTAATGAAATGTGAGTAGTCATATTAAACAATTAGCGTACTATGCAGTCTTTCTAATATAAGTAGGAAAATTACATAGTCTCCTTCACAACCGATCAGATTTAATTCCACAGCAACAAAATTTACCACTGTAATTGAATCAGGATATAGTTGGGGTGACTGCCTTTTAAGCGCTTCAAAATGACAGTAAATATAAAAGATCACAATCTCAACATGGTGAAAGCAAAAACTGCTATAATTGAAACTTCAAAGTGTAGAAATACCTCATTTAATCCAACTTATATATTTAAATCCAATCTCTTTCCTATTTAGGTTGCACAGAACTTCTAATACCTGATGTTTTGATTTTCCTCCTGAATGGCTTAAGCATTAACCTTAAAAAACTACTAGAAAATAAATATTTTGAAAACTTAACCAACTACATTTTTCAGAACAAAACAAAATGAATAGAAAAGAAAATGGGACCATTTTCCTGCCAGATAGCTCACAGGGATGTAGGAGCCCCAACTTGATCGTATTTCAGGCATGCTGGCAAATTATGAGGTTGCTGGAGATATCATACTGTCTTTGTACCATAGTCTCTCCATTTATAAAATGGAAATGAGGGCATCTTTTACTTTTCTACAGCTGATAGGGAAGTTACATGATATTGAACTCTGTTCTTTTTAGCAAAGAAAGAAGAGAGAAGGAAAAGTTTTCTGTAGTCATTAACTTATTCAGTAGGAACTTCACAAATATCTAAATCATATACATTAGAAATTAATAGAGATTTTCAAAGCTCATTAAATGCTTCATGCACTATGTGCCCATTTTTATATATAGAAGACATTATTTTTTAAATTACAGTAGCAAATTCAAAGATGAATTCATTTTCCCTCATGCATTCCATCTTATAACCTCTGGGATACAGCACATTTCTATTTCCTTGAATTGCTTTTTTTTTTTTTCTTAACTGGCCTCTCTGGATAATTCCACAGGATAAAGAGGAAAATAGTCTTTGGGATTAGTAGCACTGAACAGGTGCAAAATGTTCCATTGAAAAGCTAGTTAAACCTCAAAGGTGGAAGCCCACACTATAAATTAAATGAGAGATACATAGCCTCATCAGTACCCATATGTTGGTCAACTGGGGATGCTCTTATCAGAACAATCTTTGTAAATGTAACAAGCCTGTTTCAATGCTACTCACAGCATGAAATGATTTCTATTTTGCATTGTAATAGATTATACAGCTTCAATTTTCAATGGACATGCTCTAACATATCAGGTGTCTCTGGAGACACAGCTGTGGCACTGACGGGGTGGTGTGGGGGGAGCAGAGGGCTAAGCAGTATCAGGAAATATTTAAAATGGTGTTTATTCTTGACAGCCAGCAAGGTGTGATTACCAAATAGGATGATTCACCACTTCCAGCTGTCAAAAATAATAGCCTCTCCTATACCTGTTACCTGTTACAGAATGACCATCTAAATGTCCAGTTGCTGAAAGATATATGTGTTCACATATTGATTATAAGATAAAATATTTAGTTTCTTATATATGGAAAGAGTGTTGCTGTATAGCTTTGTTTTTTACAGTGAGAAACAGAGTAAGGGAGAATGTAGCATCCAGAAGAAAACCTCAGCACTACACCATTGATAATACCTGCCAATGTTATGTCACGTTTGCTAGAATGATCTCCAAGTAGTCACTGAACAAAGCAGGAAACTAATTTGCCCAAGACTAAACAGTTTTCTCTGGCTCAGGACTTTCAGCACTAAAATCAAATGAGTCCCAGGCAAACAGGATGAGTTTGTTGACTTACTGGAAACTTTTCACTTAAGCATCAGTGTACACTTTGATCTGAAATAGTATGAAACCAAAGACAAACTACCCAACAACTGACAGCTCTGCTGGCTCACTCCTGTGGTAGAATTTAAAGGAAGACAAAATAATAATAGATTTTTCAACATTACCCATTTTATTTTGGCAAAAAAGTTAAATAATTTCTTCACTGTTTTCTAAATATTTGTACTGGTGTTTGGACATCAGGATCTCTGAGATGAGTGGGAAGGCATGGTAATATGATCACATTCAGAAAGAAGGAGAACTGAAGGGATATTGGGTTGGGTTTGACCAATCTCACCCTAGATTAATTTGGTGATGTTATAATCATGGAGTAATTTAAGACCATATATCACAACTGGAAAACTGTATTGTTTCAGACTAAGATATTTCAATGGTATTTTCCTTCTGTAGGCCATCAGGCCAGGTCACCCATTATGAGTACTGAGTATGCTGGTGGGAGTAGCAATTTCTAGGGGTCAATCCCCTTGGAAAATGGCAGCTCTGAGAATTAAACTAGAGAGGGGAATGTGCACCCTAAATCACAGACATGTCCAGAATGCTCCTGGAGAGAAGATAGTAACCTAGGTGGTAAGCTTTATTCTAGATGAGAAGAAAGCTGACCAGAAGCTAGGCAGAAAAGCACACTGTGAGGAGCCCCAAAGGAAGATGGATGTGTTTTGAGCAGGACCAGATGTAACATTTTCTCAGGACATTCGTCTTCTGTCATCCCCAAGTCTTGTGAACAACTGCAGGTTGGTCTCAGCGGGCCCGTGAGAAGTTAAGGGAAAGGGCTGTTCCTCTACTTTGGAGGAAAGATTAGCACAGTGCTTCTTAACCTTTTTTTTTTTCATTACCAACCCTCTCAGAAGCCTTGTTAGGCACTTTTTCCCCCTAATTGCCTCCTTTCCCATGAATTTTAGTATCATAAATAAACCGTATTTTTTTATGCACTTCTGTGCTTTATACATTAAAAGAGCAAGTTGAGTAAGATGTTTTTACCCCCAAAGAACCAATTCCAGTCCACCCCATATGGATGCAATATAACCCCCACCGAAGATGCACAGAGAAGGGATGATGGCTTGAGAGACGCTGCATTCTCGAGACTACCAAGAGGTGACCTGCCTTGGAGCAAGTAACAACTCAAAGGGCAAAGTAGAGATCAGAAGACTGATGAGACCCCAGAAAACAGCCCAAATTTGTAGAGTACATAACAACTTCAGGTAAGACTGGATTCCCTGCAGCTGAGTAGAATGCCAGTTCTAAGTCATTGTAATATGGGTTATTTAAGCAAATGTAATTTCATTTTGTAGTTATAGGCTGATGTAACTCCTGGGGAAAGTCCCGGGGCAAAACACTTTTGAAACTGAAATCAGTCAAAGGGAGAAATAAAGTGGGAGAAACCCGGTTATTGCTTACAAGCAGTCATCCACTTCTGCTCTCCTGTGTCTCCCACAACCCAGCTGCAGAAAAAAGGGCACCCCACCTGACCTCTCCAGTCCAGGTATGCTCTTGCTCCCCCTTGTAATTACCTATTGATATGGAGATGGCTATTTCTCTCCACCCCTTGGAAATACCTATTGATATGGAGATACACTAAGGATAGGTGAGAGATTCTGAAAATGTTGCAATTTTACCCACAGCTGATAAGGCTAGGGAACTTTTGGTTTACAAATGTAAATAAAATATATTTTGACAAAAATTGGTGAAGATGTGCCTTAGACCTCTCAGTGATGGGGCATCATATACACTCAATTGTAGCAACAAAGGGGCATGTATAATGAAATACAGAGTGTCTCAGTGGCTAAGACTGGATTGGTATTACAGTAAAGGATAACCAGACAATAAAAGAATCAAAAGGCATAGCCAAGATTAATGTGTTATAAATTCTATTGACCTTCAGTCTTTTGCACTGGAGATTATCTTGCCTGCTCTGCAGAAAATAACATGTTGCATGGTGGAAGTGGATTTTGGGCAGGAAATCTGGGCTCTGTTCCCAGCTGTATGATCCTAGGCTCCTGGTCCTTCACTTGCTGGCCATCAGTCCTAAAATCTGTAAAGTGCAAAGGCTAAAGTAGGAGATTTCTAATACACTCTTCCACTTCTACCATTATCTGAAGATATAAAATTACATGCTATGCGTTCCTCTGCCCCAAAGCAGCTAGTATTTGATGAGCAATCCAACAGTCAGCCATTAAGTATTTACTAAGTATCTCCTCCTTTCCTGTACTGTACTACTTTCCTTTCCTACTGTCCTGAGTACTGAGACAGGGCTGGATTAACACAATTCACTCAACTGGATTCCCTTTTCCTACTCACAAGTATCTAAAATGTACGCATAATTAAAGGTAAGACTTTAAAAGCCAGGGATGCAGGCAGTAGTAATGCAGTGATTTTAATTTATATCCAGAAGTAAAAATCAGATCTTTTCCTGAGAGCAGCTTTAGCAAAAAGAAAGGAGGGAGGGACCAGGAGACTCCGAAACCTTGACCTGAAGGCAAGTCTGAGTAAAGGAACAACTAGCCTGGAAGCCAGGGCTGTTGTGATACCATTGACTTAACTCACTTGGATATACACTGAGCACCCCGATGGGCTAGTGTGACAATGCTTCTGGCTTGGATTTTATTATATTAAATGTACTTATCTAAAGATAGACTCAAACACTTAGCCACCATTCTAGGATGGGAGAGAAATGACAAGGGTTGGCATCAGTTAGTTAAAACATGGAGCACTGAGTCTATGACTGAAATGACCTTCAAAAGAATAGAATAGATCCAAACTGATGCCATTTATGATACAATATTCTTCCACATGTTCTGTCAGTCCAGGCTTTGTTCTCCTATAGCACTAGGAACGGTTAAGTAGTTAGAGTAGGAGAAAGGAGTTTGCATTTGAAAGCAAAAGCACCAAGTAACTAGACCAATTCATTTTGACTCAGAGTATTGTTATTGGTATATACACTACCAGCCAGACTTGAGTTTAAAAAAAAACTTGATTTATTTTGTTATAATGAAAGCAGAAAAAAATGTATGAGCCTAACTTTCATATAACTCCAGGATGTAACTGTGAGGAAAAAATTTTACTTCACTTGTTTGTGTGGATTGAAGCCTGCAGATCACCACTGCGGTCCCTCTTCTATGATGTCCTTCCACGTGTCCTGTGACCTCCCACCACACCCCAGACCAGCTTGCTGTCCTTCAGTCCATTGCCTGTGTTTGCAGGGCACAGTTTGCAGGGTAGACTGCTGTGCTACCTTTAGTCACGTATCTGTTTCCTCAATGGACTATGAACTCCCCAAGGGGCCGTGATTATTCATCTTAGCCTTCCCCAGCACCTGGCATGACATCTGCATAATATATATGCTCAATTAGTGCTCAATTATTTTCAGTGGCCATCTAATTATGTAAGACAGTATAGCTATAATTAATACCAGAATCCTAAATGTAACCTAACAGTGTATCTCTGTTAGAAATTAAAACCTTTTAGAAATTAAAAAGAAAGAATTTTAGTCAAATACATAATTCCTAATTTATATAAGCACAAAATGTCCTGAAATCACTCTACGTTCCTCATACCTTCTTTTATGTGAATATGTAGGAAAACTGAGTCTCCTGTTACTTTCTGTTGGCCCTGTTTGGTTTTAATTAGCATTTTTAACATAGAACAAAACATGCAAACAGGAAACAGCTAGATGATGATACTTTTTCATTTTTATCCCCATTTTGGAAAGCCTGTGGATACAGCCACTTGGTGCCTAAATATTTATTTACAAAATGTCAACAGACAGGAGAAAGTGTAAATAGAATGCTAGTGATTTTAATGAGAAGTAGCTCTGAAATCTAAGATTAGCTGGGTCTCAAATACTACAAATAAATATTTATTCTTCTAGACCGGTACTTATCTGGATACAACATCAAACACAGAACTAATGACAAACTTTCTTATGACATTTTCAATGGAGCAATGGATAAAAAGACAGATATAATGAAGGGCAAATATTAACTCTATCATCTGTTCATTTTCCCTGCACTTGCCCAGTTCTGTATAGTTTGTTATCTTCTGTAGTCTCCATGAGTAAATTTCATATGCTATCATGCACTGAAGAACTATGATATATTTTTGAAGAATTGTTGGTAATGCTAGCTAAATTGTTAGGCACAGAACAAAAAGCTCAGTGTGGCAGGCCATGTCACACCAAAAAGGTCATATGGAAGTGAAGGATGTGTTAACTTGGGGATCTGTTGATAATTACATAAAAACTCAATCAGTTTCTGAATATTAATGTATTAGTGGTTTTTTAAAATAAAGTTGTAATCTGCTTTGTTTCAAATGTATTTGTAATTTACAACTCCCACAGATACTTGAAGGGGTTCCTACTTAAAATACACAGGTGGGACTGCTAACTATAAAGTCGGGGAGAAGAGATGAGCAATCATGCAGTGTGGTGGGCAAGTGGAGGGGGCAGTGTTGCCCTTCAGGGCACATTTGGCAAAGTTTGAAGACATTTTTGGTTGTCACAATTAGGGTGGAGGGAGGTGGACGGGTGGAGTGCTACTGGAATTTAGTGGGTAAAGGCCAGGGATGATGCTAAATGTCCTGCAGTGCATAACACAGGTACTTCCCCGTCTCCCCCAACAAAGAATTATCAGCCCCAAGATGTCGATAGTGTCAAGACTGAAGAACCATGATACAGAAAAAGGAAAAATAATTCAGCCAGGTACCAGGTATAATTGATAAAAATAAGCATTCAAGTTACCTTCCAGCTTCTTGGCTCTCAAGTGACAATCAACTGAATATTGCTAATGCTAATTTTGCAAAGAACAGTGAAGTGTTCTCCATATGCCTGTTTTTTGTTTTATTTGTTATTGTTTTTGGATACTCCACAAAGCCAAACACTCAAGATTAGTTTGTCAGTTGTGATAACACTAGGGAGTCAAGGTCAGATATTTTCAGGATAGAACTTAGTGAGCATACAGGATGGTTTTCAGCCTTAGTGTGGACGAGGTTCACCCAGAGCACTTGCTTCAGATGCAGTTCTCAGACTTGTTGAGAGGTTACTATTTAGTGGACATCAGCTTAATAGACCATATTTTAAGAAATATTACTGTAGTGGAATGAGTCATTAATGTAAACTTTATATCAGTATTTCCCAAACAGGGACCATCAGAATCATCTGGGAAATGTTTCAAAATATAAAATATATATGTATTGGTCTTATTCCAAGAAATTCTGATTCAATAGATCTTGGAATAGGACTCACCCAACTATCTGTATTTTAAAGCCCCCAAGTTGATTCTATTGATCAACCAGGAATTAAGAGTTGCCATCATAATCAATTATTACATCATTTGGTCTAAATTAATTTTTGAAGGAAGCTAGATGAAAGTCTATTCCAAACTGAATTTCTGGACAGTGCTTAGGCTAGAAATAACACAGGTTTTTAAATATATATTTAGGCTCCAGGTGCCAGGCTTTCTGGCTATATGATCCTGAGTACTGCATTTAAGCCCTCTGAGTTTCCTTTTTGGTAAAATGGGAATAGTGATGCCAGCTTTACAATGGAATTTTGTGAACTGCCTTGCACAGAGGAAGCACTCAATAAACAATTGTAGGCTTTAAAAAACAGGTGTCTAGACATATACAGATACTGCTAATATATAGATATCTATACATTAGATATCAGTTATTCCATCATATTAATAGTATTCATAACAACCAAAGCATTTAGAATTTACCTCTGTCTAGAGAGTTATGCCTCTCTATCAAATAGATTGACTTTCAGGATCACGCCATAGAAATTACCCCAACATATTTACAAGTCAGTTTGCATACTTCAACTTCAGCACACACTGTGGAGAAATGATGTAGGAGTTAGCCTCTAAAATGTCCCTAAGGCTCCCTGCCTCCTGGCATTCACATGGATGTTTCTAAATCTTGTGATTACAGAAGTTCTAAGGTCATTTAATGTCAACAGAAATCCTTAGGTAGTCATAGAGAAATTTGTAAGTTAAATAGATGACTAATTCACAACACTCAGAAATGGCTGATATGAAATCTTTGACTAGGAATTCTTTCCAGTATCGTAGAACTAGTTTTGTTGACAGCATAAAGAAATGTGTCACTTAGCAGGCCAGCTAGAATGCTCTTTCAAGTTGTGGGAAATTACAAATTCTGCAGTGGTAATTTGAACCATATGGGCTGCCATTCCAGAAAGTCAGTATACCCTTACAGGAATTTTAACCAAGCTATCCTTGAGAATGCCTTACTACCTTTATAATAATAGTCAATTGAAAGAATGATGGAGATTAACCAAAATGATGTGGCTGATTTCTTCTATAACTTCATGTTCAACCAGAGAGGCCGGTGTCAGTATTCAACCACTATTTTAACTTAAGTAAGATCTTAAAAGACAACAGGCATAGACTTTGGATAAAGCATGGAAACAACCATAATTTACTTGATTTTTAACATAAGATGTGGTCTTTTGGGAATGCAGGACATTGAACTTCAGCTGGTTTATTTCAGTGATTAAGAATAGAGGTTCTGAAGTCAGACTAGTCAAACTACATTTCTCTGTTTCCCAACTGCGTGAGTTCTTTTACCTCTGTGTGAGTTTTGACATTCCCTCACTTTTCTAAGTCTTAGTTTTTCCACTTGTAATATGGGATGACTAATAAACCTACCTCATATAATCATAAGAATAAAACCCAATTAAAGTATCTATTATAACGACTCCATAAAGTAACTGCTCTATAAATGCAAGTTATCATAATAAAAGTAATAATTATTCTGCCAATGCAAATCAGATGTATAGATGAATTAGTGTACTTTCTTGACCAACTGTGAGTTGCATTTAGAGTACTGATGAAAAATCACCTGGAACCCAGAACATCAAACAGCTAAAGGATCATTCAAGTGAGATGGTGATGAAATTTACAAAATTTATTAGATTTACAAAGACACTTAAAGTTCAAATTGAAAGTCTCTTTCTGAAAGATTTACTAGAGAATGTACCAGGAAAGTAAAAATGAATTTAGGAGAAGTAGATGCAATAAGCAATGGTATACAAAGATTAGCAGAACTTATTTTTAATTCTAAATAAGTACATGTTTCTAATCAATGTGTTTAACAACATTTTAACAAGTGGATTCTCTGACACCTCCAATGCAGTTTGGTTCTTTCATGCATGAAAAGATATGAGCCAATGTAGTTTATGAAGAACAAGGAATATTGATGTATTCCTTGTTTTTTATCTTTTAATGACATAAAAGCATGAAAAGGAAAGTTAACCTGTTCTCTTGTCAGAGCTTGAGATGACTACCTTCAATATTTGGGATCACGATTCATTTACCATGTGCAATTTAAAATAACTGGTATTTATATCATGCATCCCATGTAAGAATGAATTTCACTATCCATTTAGGAAAAAAAATCCAAAGAATATCAGTATGAGTTGTAGGAGGGAGAGATAAAGGAAAGGGGTGGAAATAAAAGCACATAAGTCTCCTTTTCAGAAAGATGATATTGGTAGTGGTGAAATGTTGATAATGATTATAAAGTACAAATTAAATGATGTGTTTTTAAGAGTTAAGAATAACTACCAGAATAATAGTAATATTCTAGGATATAAGTACACAAAAGAAAAGGTTTAATAAGTAAGGGTCATATATATGCAATATTATACCAATAAGCATGAAATGAAGTGCACAATTTACTATGAAAATCTGCTTTGTAAAAACAGGTGCAAAATAAGTAGAATACCTGGTTAGTCTGTCATCCATTGAATATATTAAAATCAAAACTAAAAATACATACCCCAACCCCCAAAAGGTACTAAGTCCTAATTCCTTTGCAGGTGATGTCTTCCAAATCTTTAAGCAACATGGAATTCCCAACTTACACAAACTGTTCCAGAGTATAGAAAAGATGGAAAGCTACTAAATTTATTTTATGATTTATAAAAAACATTGGAATCAAATATGACTAATGATAGCAAATTACAACAAATTATAGGACACTCATTTATGTATATAACAAAGATTGATAGCTTATCTAGAGACTTGCATGACCTATTATAAAGTATAATAAGAAGAAAGATGCCATTTCTCATAGGCACGAAAGCAACAAGACAGCTAGGAATATAACAAGTTAATTCTTTCAAATCCATGGAAAAATAGAGAATGTTACTGAAGGACCTAAAAACATTCTTTAGTATATGGAAAGATACATTTATGGATGCATAAAATCAATATTTTATAGCTATCAAATCTCACCACATTAATTTATCAGTTTAATTAATTCCAAATAAAACCTAATACAATTTTTCACAGCTGTTGAAAATTTAACTTTAAAATTCAAGTATAAGAGTAAATGCAAAATGATAGCCATGGCAATATTTAAAAATGAGATGGATTTTTCCCTATGGGATATTAAAACATATTACAAAATATTATAATTAAAACTGTGGAATTGGCCAAGGGACAGACAAATACACCAATAAAATGAAATAGGTAATGCAAAGACTGGCCTGTGCATATTTCAGAAATTAGGCCATGATAGATACAGCATATCAATGGAGAAAAGACAGATTATCCAATAAATCCTTTCCAGGCAGTTGTCTAGCAATTAAAAAAAAATAATTACATTCTTCCTTATGGCAATTATAATATTAAATTCTGGATGGATTAAATGCCTAGATGTAAAAGACAACACAGTGAAAATAATAGAAGAAAGTATAAATGATATGTTTATGTCCTTGAAACAGGGAAGATCTTGTGACAAGACACCAAAAATTGGTAACTTTGGCTGTATCCAGTGGTAGGATTTCTCACTGATGAAATACATCACCAACAGAGTAAAATACGGAAGGAGAAAATATTTGCAGTGTAATGATAAAGGGTTTTCATCAAGAATATGCAAAGAATTTCTACAAATCAATAAGAAAAGGACATACAGTGCAATAAATATTAGCAAAAGAAGGGTACAGTCAGTTTATAGAAGAGAAACCACAAATAGTAATAATGCAGGTATACAAATCTATTCAACCTTCCTAATATTCAGGGAAATAAAAATACAAACAACATACTCATCTTTTAGGGTTTAATGATACAAGTGTTTATGAGAATGTGAGGAATGTGATACCCTCATACAGCTTAAAATTTTAAATGCTTATAACACATTTCCCAGGAATAATTGGGCACCTACCTACTCTACAAAGGTACTATGCCTGGGAATAAAGTGGCATGAGTAAAAATTATTATTAAAAGGTAGAAATAGCCTACGCATCTCTTAGGTATATTAATATTATATCAGTCTTAAGCAATTAAAAAAGAGGATTTGGCCTAATATGGTTAAATTTCTAAAAATCTTTTATTGAGTTATAAAATCATGCTGTAGATTATGTATAAATAGATACCATTTATAAATTTCAAAATCTCAAAGCAATACTATTTTCCATGGATACATATATATGTATATTAATATTTTAAATGATCTGGAGCAAAGGATCACTGAACTATTGGCTTGACTGGTTTTGTAACATCTATAAGCAAGGATGGTTTTTGCAATTTTAAATGACTGCAAAAAATCTGAAGAAAGAAATTTGAAACCTATGAAAATCATATGAAATCTTAATTTCATTGTGCATGAAGTTTTATTAGAATACAGTCACAATTAGAATTCAGTCACAGTCATTTACTGGAATACAGTCACAATCATTGTCCATGACAAAATTCAACGATAATTTAAATTTAAATGGTGTCTAATACTTTCTGGCTACAATGACAAGAGTTGAGTAGTTAGTATAGAGACAACAAATATAATTCTAAAGATTTCATTAATTGACTTAACTAGTATTTAATTCACAGCAAATATAAGCTAAAAATATTCACTATCTGGCCATTTTGCAGAGAAAGTTTGCTAACCCCTAGGGGTAAACACAAACTATTTACATTGGTCAAAAAGAATTTTACCCTTAGTATTAATGTTCTGGTTTTAAAACACAGTGTTTTCTCTTTGTGTTGGGAAGATTTCTGAAACAAATCACAGTGTTATAAAAATAAATTTTTAGCTCAAGTGCACTGAAAATGTCGAGGTTCAAGGCAGGTTCTTCTGTGGCTTGACTTGGTTTATGTTGTCCTCAGGATCCATCTCTTGGCTCTACTTCCCTTGAGCTGTTTCTGTCTCAGGCCCAAATTTTTCACAAGAGGATTGCCAGCAATTCCTGGGGTCTTGTTTTCCCTATTTGAATCCAGAGATGAAAAAGCCAGTTTCTTCATCCCAGCCCAATCCAAGTTGGAGAAAGAGGTAGGCAGTGAGAGCAGACAGATTTGCTAAGGAGGAATATTTTCTCATATACATTGTTTAGAATTGCCAGTACATGGTGATAATAAAAAGCAACTGACTTGTACTTAGTTTTATTATTGCTTTTAAATTCTGCACAGAGGATGTACTCCTTTATTGCCTGCACCTAGGGCAGACCTCAGCTAGAACTGTCTTTGTTGAGCCACTGGTCCTAGAAGGATCCTGGGAATCACTCTAATTCGATTACTTAGTAGAGTCAGGGGCCCAGGTGTGAACCAAAAGAAAGAAACCATAAAGGCCCAGAGAGAGCAATACAATGGCTTGGAGCTTGGCACCTATACAGCACCGAAGTCACAACACTGGAACGTGTGCTGCAGTGCAGCCCCCATAAAACTTGGGGCTGTTACCCAAAGAGGAGGAAGATGCCAGAGAAGCAAATAGTAAGCAAGTCCACTGCAACTTCCTACATATGTTATTAAACCTTCATATTAAAAAAGAAAGTAAAAGCATTTGTTTGGGCTCTAGATGAAGATCCCATCACTTACTAATCATGTTTTGTTGGACAAGTACTTGTTTTCTTCCTCTGTAAGAAGTTGAACATCATCAGGTCATTTTAAAGGTTTAAATAAGATTAGGTGCATAGATAGTCTGTCTAGTACTTGGTATATAATAGATGTTTGGTAGTTGTTATTCTGTATTACCTGTTGTTACACTAGGAATATGGCATAAAGCCAGCAAATACCCAAAGCCACTGGTGATTATAACATTCGGTATAAGGAGAGGGAATGAATGGTAGGCCCCATGATTCAAGGTTAACTTTTGTTTTCTCTTCTTTCTTTTTTTTCCCCAGCTTCTACCATTTTATGGGGCAGTGGTTTTGCTGTTGCTAGCTAGTAGTAATTTATCTACAATATGCCCTGTTTCCCTGATGACTGCTTATCTCCTGTGAGAGAGACCAGCTGCATTGATGGCCCAAATAATGGTCTTCTATATCCACGCCCTTTAGCATGTAACTTTGAAACTCCTCCCATCACGAGGTGGAATCTTTCCCCTCCTCTTGACTGTGGGATGACCTCCAGACTTCTTTGGCTAATAGAATGTGGGGGAAGCAGCAGTGTACCAGTTCCAAACCTAGGTTCTCAAGAGATCTTATGTGGGTTCATTTTCTCAAGACCTGGTCTTCACCATTAAGAACAAGCCTGGGCTGCCACACAGACAACAAGGGACCACGTGGAGAAGAGTCGAGGCATTTATTTCCAGTTGGTGCCCAATTTTGCGAGACAGCCCTGCCTAGATCAGCAGAGCTCTCATCCAGCCCGCCGCTGACCAGAGTCAGGAAGAACCACCTAGCTGCCAGGTGCTTGAGCAGTAACGGACTGTTAGCTATGCGGTGACTGCAAACCAATTCCCTTTGTCCAATATGCGCTGGACTTTCATACCTTAATTTTTTTGTGAAATAACATGTTCACTTTCCCCATTTCCTTCTTGCAATTCCTGGGTTCACAACAAATATTTGATTTAACTGAGGGTAGAAAAATTCTAAAGAAAGGAGAAGAGTAAATGGTATTCTCTAAGTTTTAATAAAATTAGGGTCATCACTTTGGACCAACTTTTGGTTGGCCTCTGAGTTCATGAGAAGGAAACTGTGCCTTTTTCTGGCATGTTTTTGTTTTTACTGTTGTTCAAAGGAGAGTAGAAATGTGCAAACAGCCGGGCAAAATATGCATGATTATTTTTGAAGTGTCAAACTTAAAAAAAAAAAAAAGAAAGAAAATAACATTTTTATTTACTCTCTTTCCTTCAGGAATTGTATTGTTTTCCACCTGGGATGTCCTCCACAATTTCAGTTGGAATTGGTTTTATATTCTATTCCCACAACATTTAACTCTTAGACCAGTATGTGACTGAGCATCTTCCACTTTAATTGATCTAATTTGCACACATAATTTTGATGGAATTATTCATTGTAAAGTGCACCTTTGGGCCTTCCAGAATTTTGCCTTTTTTCCTATGAATCCATTGCATTAATTTACCTGCAAATTCCTCCTTTCTCTAGAGGCTTCTCTCGGTTATGTAAATACTTTTGTGCAGATTTCCCATTACAAACTGTTCTGAAACACTGTGTTCTCTGATTTGTTTCCTGCTGAGATTGGAGCATAAGCCTTGGAAGGCATCACCGAGGCAGTTTGTAATGATCTTTTTTTTCTGATAAATTGGACATACTTTTCATATATGTGATTCATTAATAGCATGATTATTGTAATAAACACTAAAATGTTGATATTGAATTGTAGCCCTCAAAGATCTTAATTTCACTTCCAACACCATTTAATCTTTAGTTTCAAAGGTGCATTAATAATAAAGACACTTTTTTCAAGATAATCTTACTCTGGTTTATTCTACCATAGACTATTTAGAATAACAATTGGAGGTTGTGAATATAGGACAGAGTTGTGATGGCAAGACAATTTCATTGTTTTAATTCTCTGTGGCATCAGTATCTTGTCACTAGGAGCAGTTTCTAAGATGTATGAATTTTGACCTTACAGCAGCCTCATAAAAAAGCTAAAGTGTGTGGAGACTAGCAAATATATTCAACCTATCAGTAAATATAGCTCACTTTGCTACTGCAACCGCCTTTAATCATTTGTTGCCAGGTTTCTGCCCCTCATAGACCATGCTTGCAGAAACCAGGATTTGCCTGAAATACAATAGGTAGTCAATTTGTATTTAGAGAGAGAGGGAAGGAAGACAGGAAGGGAAGGAGAGAAGAATTTACCACATACATAATAAATATAAGAGAAAACAAAGAATAATCATATTTCAGATATTGCGGTTGGCCTAAGTTCATAAGCTAATGTATATGAGTAGAGAGGACCAATCTGGTGTAGGGCATGGCGCTGCCACTCGGAGCCCTATACTGAGCCTTGCAGGTTGAACATACTTTCACAGGCAAGCAGAAAGGGAAGAATTAATACGTGGCCTTTTACTGGCACCATTTGTGTAATATCAGTCTTACCCACATCCCAGACTATCTTTTTGACCCTTGATTATTTTAACTCCACTTCTGGCTGGTGGGGAAAGAAGGGAGAGGATAGCTCACCTCTTCCCTCCCCACCCGCTCCCTTCCCTTCCTTCCTCCCTTCCTTCCTCCTCGCCTAACTGCCTTCCCACCTTGTTTCCTCCCTCCCTCCTCTTTCCTTCTTTCCTTCCTGCTTTTTTCTATAAAGATAGGTCTTGAAAAAAGCTTAGAATATATAGTTATACCTTGTATGTTAAATACATTAACTGCATGTTCAAAAAAGTGGTGATTTGGTTCATATTACAGACTTGCCATGATTTTATATATAGCTAATCAGACTTGAACACTTGTAAATTGATTGACTTCAGCGACTTCCGATACACACAGAAAGCATCATAAGGCATCAGTGATGCTTAGTAGAAGGGCCCTGCACTGAATAAATAGGAGGAACCCATAAATTGGTGAATTGTCTTCACAGTGCCTTCTGATCTGCATTGGATTATATCTTGAAATACTAATATTCCAGCTGACAATGTCGTATGACTCATATAGGCTGAGTTGAATACAGATGAGTTTTATTAAGAAGCTGGATGATTTGCAGCAAATAACAGCATCATAAATGTTGGTGCTTACTCCTGGGACAGACGTCATCATCAGAAAGAGATAAAGCCAATGTATGTATTAGGAAGGAGATAATTTGAGCTATTGCTGGCTAGTGGCTATATTTAAGGTACTTGATTATATGATGTCATACTCTAAAATCAGGGCAAGTATCAAAAAGAAAATCCTCACAACCCTAAACTTTACTGGTTTGAACATAACTTGCCTGGTAAAATGCATTATCTTACCGTCTGTCATAAAGAGAACTCTGGATAATTCTTCCCATATGGTGCTGTGCATTTAATTCTCTTTAACACAGCCACCTGAGTATGTATAAAGTCAGTGATGGAAATGGAAGCTATTTACTTTGATGGCATTACTCCTGAATCATTTATCACTGCCAATACTCCACAAAACTGCTGGGACTAGATCCTGTTGATAAGTTATTACATTCTGAACCTGCTACCTTATTTCTAGCATGCAATAAAAATGAACTCAGTATCTGTCACTTTCACATTAGTTTTCTTCCCTGTTGGTAAATGGTTATCTTCAATGCTTACTATGTAGAATGATGATCGTAATAAGCCAGTGGCGCACATCTTCTGCTCCAACCTTCTTATCATCCATACATCTTTGCTGCCTTTCAGCCCAGCTGCTCCACCTGGGGACCTCAAAATGCTAAAGAATGCGTTCACATTCTTAGTTATTAGCTTACTTCCGGCATTGTCCCACACCTCTGAGTGCTTCCACCAGCCCCTCCAGAAATCCAAGCAGAGTCTAGATCCACCTTGACCACCTGTATCTCTAAGATAACTACTACGACATAGACCCAAAGGGAAGAAAAGGGCCCACAGCTGTTTTCCAGTAATTTAACATTGGAAAGAGTGATGCAGATAGCGTTGCCCCAGATTCTAATGCTAACCCAAACATGTCATGAAAACTTCCTTTTGTCAAACTGGTTTTTTCTCTGCTCTCTTCCCTTATCCTCTCTTCTGTTTTTAATCTATAAAACTTAGAAAATTTCTCTTAAAAAATGTGTAATTTCCAAGATCCCCTGTTCCTCTAATTTAACATTCATAACTCTTTTAGCTTGAAATTGTCCCTGCAAACATGCTAACCGTAAAAGAGCAAGTGATTGAGAAAGTTCAAAATTTAAGTTGCAGAAAATAGGCAAAAGGATTCTATTTCTGATAACTAGAAACTGGTGGGGTAGTTACTGTTGCCTATAATTTGATAATATGAAATGTCTACTTAAGTCATTAATGCTGACACACTATCCTCTCAGCCTGAGAGAATGTTGTCTTTGTGTTGAAGGTTAAAAATACTACCTTAGTGGCATGCCAGGCCTAAGAGCTGGATATTGGAAATAAGCTATAATTTTTTCCTTTAGAAGATGACAAAAATGTAAATGTAGGATTCTTCTGCATCTGTTGCACATTTGTAACACATTTAACACAGACTAATTGAACCCGGTGGCTACTAAGTATCACAGAAATATTTACTGTGTTCCCCTGCTTGTGGAATTGCTGGGGGCAGTGAGCTGAAGATAAACCCTAAGTCTGAGAGACAGAGAAGTAATTACCTGTTTGCCTCAAAAGTTTATAGGATAAATACATGTGGAGTTATTATACTGTTCCTAAGTAATTTTGTTTTCTGATTGATGGGTTTATGTTGAAGAAAGAATTAGAATCTGAGGTGGAACAGAAGAAAAGTATGTGGAAAATGCTATTTCCCTAGGCTGGCTACATTGTGTTGTTGCAAGGCAAGACGGTCCAACTGTGCATTAATAGTCTTACAATAATCAAACAAGTGGGACTGAGGAAGTGGCCTTCTCCCATAGGCTCAGTTGAGACTATTAGGTAAT
Organism: Smutsia gigantea; assembly: GCA_032199065.1. Lineage (NCBI taxonomy): Eukaryota > Metazoa > Chordata > Mammalia > Pholidota > Manidae > Smutsia > Smutsia gigantea. Next base: position 310,233 of record JAVSCE010005163.1, on the reverse strand, counting down.
AAGATGATTTAACTAGTGATGATTAAGATGAAGCCAGCAGCTACTTATTAAATGCTTATTCCAGGCCAGGCACTACTAATTCATGTCATCTTGAAAATAACTCTATTGGTTAATTAGTACTCACTATTTCTTAAAAACCATCTCTATTTAACCAATGCAGACATTGAGATATGTAGAATTGGTCCAGGCTGCTTGGAGCTAGTATTTGAAATAGTTATGATGGCTTGCAAGTCCATATTCTTCAATACTTTGATTTTCTGCTTCTATAGAAGGAAGCTGAGAGTAAATAACAAACAAGAAGAACCCCTTTAATTATCAGAGTAAATCAATCACCCAGTTTTTCTAATTGCAAATGGTATTCTTGAGGTTGATCAACCACTTCGTTTTGAGTAGTTTTCAAAATCCAGATCTGATTTACCACCATTAAGCATAATCTGGAAGAAGTCCTGTAACCCATGAAGGAAATTCCAGAGGAACAGCTCCAAAGATGTTTTAAGTATTTCTAGACATGAGAGGCACCCCCAAGATGAAAGCTTTGGAGAAAAATGTATGGATAGATTGTTTACATCGAATATATTGGTTTAAAAAAATCAGTCATATGGTCTTACTGACATGACTTTCAGAAAAATTGCATACACAAACACCAAGGAAAAGCTACATGATATATTAAAAGTAACTCTAAATGTACTGAAACTTTGAGTGTGAAAATTAAAGTCAGAAGAAGAAATTAGAGGTAAAAGCTAATAGAATAAAATCTTTGAGGCCTTGGTTTAGAGAATCATTGCTTTTAAAAGGATAAAACTTTTTAAAAATGCATATGGCATATGGAGGTTAGGAATTGATAAACTGGATCGCATTAATATTAATTAAATGTTCCATGGGCACCCTAGATAAAGTTAACTTCTTTTTTTTTTTTAAGTACTTTTAGTCACTGTTAAAGAAACTGTAAATTGGCAGGGAAAATTATGATGGAAATTTGACAATGTATATTGTTTTTAAATGTCCATATTTTAAAATTTGATATTAAACTTCAGGTGTTTTCTAATTCTAGTTTCTAAAGAACCAATTAAATATGCACAAAAATATATGTACATAAAAAAATTCATGATGTGATTATAGTGGCAAAAAATGAAAAACAGCAACATGAGCAAAAACAAAGAATTAAAGGAACTAGGCACTTTTGTTTCATGGACTACTATTAAGTCATGAAAAACATCTTTAAAAATATTAAATAACATGGAAGGAAACACTCCCAAATATTTTGGTATGTGAAAAAGCAAGTTATAGATATATACCAAAATTAAGAACAAACATACTTACCATTAACAGTATTTATCTCTGAGTATGACTTCATACACAATATTTTGTTTCCTTCTTTTCCAAATTCTCTTAAGTGATCATTTACTTTTATAAAACAAAATAAGGAATGCATGTTACTTACAATTATAAAACTATTGAATCAAGTTAAATATATTGTTGAGACTGCTAATTTAAATAATTCATAATCATTATTTTTATTTGTTAAAATACATATTTGATTTCTTCCAGGGAATTTTTAAGAATGGGAAATTTAGATTACATTCAGCCACATTTTGAAAATTATCCAAGAATATTTTAGGTACACATGCTACCTGAATATAGTGGATTTAATTAAAAAATAAATTAAAGTGACTTCTACACCCTCAAAGAGTTTAAAAAAAAAGAAAAGGCAACAACAGCTCTGTTTTTGTAAAACATAGTCAAGTACCCTTTTCAAAACTGCATTTATTCTAGTTCATATACCAAGCCTCAGGATGGATTCACATTCTAATCCACTGCTCACAGTATCCAGGGCACCTCTCAAGCACCAGGCGTGCATTGTGGTATTTTCAATAATTGACAGGGAAATGAAGAAGAAGCTCACTGTGGAAATTAGGAGGGAAATTTAAAGGCTATGAAGGCAATGACCATAATCTATTAAATGCTGATCATCTCCTGTTTTCTCTTCATTTCTCCCCCGGGTTTTTTTTAACAAAGTATCCCCAATAACAGTTAATATTACATTCAGCCATGTAACCAACCACCTGCAGAATTTCTGATTAGCCGAGATCAAGGTATATTTTCATCTGCAGAAACCAATCCTTTAATCCTCAAAATAGAAAAAATGAACCGCAAAGTATGACAGACCCAAAACACAGAGTCAACTTTCTTGTTTAAATGATGCATATCAGCAATCATCCTGCTTGATTTGAAGAGATTGTACTATGAGGCTCTAAGCTGCAGCTGGATCATTAAGGTGCTCACCAGGGAATGCATGTCAGTCCTGCATATTCTTTGCTTTGCGTTCAGGTGTTTCCAAGGCCCAACGTGTGTCTTCCTGGGCTCCTCAAAGTATATGAGGGTGAGACAGAACTTATCCCCATGGCTCGTTTCACCGGCACCAGTGTCCGCTGCCACCAGGATTGAGCACTGTATCCCTTCATGAGAAATTGGCTTTGGGAAGTGATCTCATATCAAGGTACCAACAGATCTGGTCAATACTCCCTGTCCCCAAACAAGAGGAAGACTCTCTCTGCTCACTCTTATTTGGAAATTACCAGCCGGCAATTGTGTAATGCAGGTTGGATTGCTTCATGATCTGTTGGAAGAAACTAAAATTAAAATCAGTTTATATGATGGGGATATTTGAGTTTCATTTTCACCCAACTTTCCCAAATTACAAGACTTCTGCTGCTACAAAAAAAACATCTACTAACTTACTAAGGACTCAGAGGCCTGGAATGCACAATGATGCATTCACACTGGGAGTGATCATTTAGTTGGTGTTTCAAGTAAGTACCAGTTCTGACTAGAAGGCATAAAGAAAGTCTTACATCATAGGACCATCAAAAAGTCATATGGAAAGTTCAAGAATATAGATGGGTTAGGAGTGTCTCTGAGGTCTAAGAGTCAAGTTAAAATCAGCTATGGCCTGGAGAAGGAAGAGAAGAATTGCCTCAAGAAGAAAAATCATCAAATAACAGAGGATAGAACAAGATCTGTTTTCTCTCTCTCCAGTGGAAACAGATCAAGAGAAAAGAGTTAACTAACAAATGGAAGATCTTGAAATCTTATAGATTTGGAGAGGAGTTCTGGGAAGATGGCGGCATGAGCAGGGCGGTGGAAATCTCCCAAAACTATACAAATCTATGAAAATACAGCAAATACAACTACTCCTAAAAGACAGACCAGAATTTACAGCACAGTGCACAGCTTGCATCTGCACCTGAGAGGACTCGGCACCCCACGAGGCAGGAAAGATCTGGAGCCGCGTCCGGAGGGACCCGAGCACTCTCCCACCACAGCGCACCGGCAGAAGGAGAGGATTCAGAGCCAGGACGGAATGGAAGAACAGGCCTACGAAATAACCAGTGCCGGTGATCTGCGCCAGGAGTACTGACACACATCGCGCGGTGCATCGGATATTGGAGAGACCGAAGGTGCAGGTTTTGAGCTGGGAAGGTGCCTGGGTTCGGGCAGCTGGCGCCCCGAGACAAGAGAAAAGTGCCCGTTGTTTTTAGTGGTCTTGGAGAGGCGAGGGAACACGATCGCCCTGGCATGCTCAGCCCAGCGGGCTGGGAGTCCTGAGGAATTTCGGACCCCTTGGCTGGTGACTGGGAAAAGGTAGCCACACAGAAACTTTACATAGAGAACAAAAGCCTCCTATTAGTTCAGCCCTGGCCAGAGCTACAAAGAGCAGCACAGCCGCGGCTGCGGAACAGTGGAGCAACAGCGCCACCTACAGCATCCTTACAGAATCCACTCTGGGTGGGCGGTTTTTTTTTCAGCTTTTTCTTTTCTTTTCTTTCTTTTTTTTCCCTTTTCTTTCTCTTCCTTCTCTTTTTTTGTTTGTTTTTTCTTGTTTTTTTTTAATAAGTCATAAAGAGCCCAGATGACATATGTGGCACCTACCAGCGACCACTTCTATCGCCATGAAAAGACAGAAGACTATGGTACAAAGATCACCCAGACCTAGACAACAACTGAGAGGGAACCTGAAGGGATGGAAAGGCACAATCTTCCTGAAAAAGAATTCAAAATAAAAGTCATAACGATGCTGATGAATCTACAGAGAAATATGCAAGAACTGAGAGACGAAGTGAGGGAAGTGAGGAAAGACAATGCAGAAATGAGACAAGCCATCGACGGGCTTAGCAGCAGACTGGCAAGATGCAAGAGACTGTTAATGGAATAGAAATCAGAGAACAGGAATACAGAGCAGCTGAGGCAGAGAGAGATAAAAGGATCTCTAGGAATGAAAGAATATTAAGAGAACTGGGTGACCAATCCAAACAGAACAATATTCGCATTATAGAAATACCAGAGGAAGAAGAGAGAGAAAAAGGGATAGAAAGTGTCTTTGAAGAAGTAATTGCTGAAAACTTCCCCACGCTGGGGAAGGAAATAGTCTCACAGTCCACTAAAGCCCACAGATCTCCTAACACAAGGGACCCAAGGAAGACAACACCAAGACACATAATAATTAAAATGGCAAAGATCAAAGATAAGAACAGAGTATTAAAGGCAGCTAAAGAAAGAAAAAAGATCACCTAGAAAGGAAAACCCATCAGACTAACATCAGACTTCTCAACAGAAGCCTTACAGGCCAGAAGAGAATGGCATGCTATATTTAATGTAATGAAACAGAAGGGCCTCGAACCAAGAATATTGTATCCAGCATGATTATCATTTAAATATGACAGAGGGATTAAACAATTTCCAGACAAGCAAAAGCTGAGAGAATTTGCCTCCCATAAACCACCGCTACAGGACATCTTAAAGGAACTGATCTAGAGGGAAGCACTCCTAAGGCTAAAAAGAGGTCACCAGAGAAAATAAAATCATAGCAAAGAAAGCAGACCATCCAAATACTAACTAAAGGCAAAGAATAAAACACCTAGTATAGAAAGAATGGAGGAGGAAGAATAAAGGAGAGAAATTAAGAAACATCAGATGGTGTTTACAATAACTTAACAAAAAAGTTAAGTTAGATTGTTAGATAGTAAAGAAGCAACCCTTGAACCTGTGGTAACCACGAATCTAAAGCCAGCAATGGCAATAAGTACATATCTACTGATAATCACCCTAAATGTAAATGGACTGAATGCACCAATCAAAAGACACAGAGTAATAGAATGGATAAAAAAGCAAGACCCATCTATATGCTGCCTGCAAGAAACTCAACTCAAAGCCAAAGATATACACAGACTAAAAGTGAAGGGATGGAAAAAGATATTTCATGCAAACAACAAGGAGAAAGAAGCAGGTGTTGCAGTACTTGTATCAGACAAAATAGACTTCAAAACGAAGAAAGTAGCAAGAGAAGGACATTACATAATGATAAGGAGTAAATCCAACAAGAGGATATAACCATTATAAATATATGTGCACCCAATACGGGAGCACCGGCATATGTGAAACAAATACTAACAGAATTAAAGGAGGAAATAGACAGCAATGCATTCATTTTAGGTGACTTCAACGCACCACTCACTCCAAAGGACAGATCAACCAGACAGAAGGTAAGTAGACACAGAGGCACTGAACAACACACTAGAACAGATAGACCTGCAGACATCTACAGACCTCTACACCCAAAAGCAACAGGATACACATTCTTTTCAAGTGCACGTGGAACATTTTCCAGAATAGACCACATACTAGGCCACAAAAAGAACCTCAGTAAAGGCAAAAATATTGAAATTCTACCAACCAACTTCTCAGATCATAAAGGTATAAAACTGGTATTAAATTTTAGAAAGAAAACAAAAAGGCTCACAAATACATGGAGACTTAACAACATTCTCCTAATTAATCAATGGGTTAATGACCAAATCAAAACAGAAATCAAAGAATATATGGAGACTAATGACAACAACAACACAAAGCCACAACTTCTATGCAAAGCAGCAAAGGCAGTTCTAAGAGAAAAGTATATTGCAATCCAGGCCTATTTAAAGAAGAAAGAACAATCCCAAATGAATAGTCTAAAGACACAATTACTGAAATTGGAAAAAAAAGAACAAATGAGGCCCAAAGTCACCAGAAGGAGGGACATAATAAAGATTAGAGAAGAAATAAATAAAATTGAGAAGAATAAAACAATAGAAAAAATCAATGAAACCAAGAGCTGGTTCTTTGAAAAAATAAACAAAATAGATAAACCCCTAGCCAGACTCATTAAGAGAAAAAGAGAATCTACACACATAAACAGAATCAGAAATGAGAAAGGAAAAATAATGACAGACCCCACAGAAATACAAAGAATTATAAGAGAATATTATGAGAATCTATATGCTAACAAGCTGGAAAACATAGAAGAAATGGACAACTTCTTAGAAAAATACAACCTTCCAAGACTGACCAAGCAAGAAACAGAAAACCTAAACAGACCAATCACCAGCAATGAAATTGAAGCAGTAATCAAAAAACTACCAAGAACAAAACGCCTGGACGAGATGGATTCACCTCTGAATTCTACCAGACATATAGAGAAGAAATAACACCCATTCTCCTTAAAGTTTTCCAAAAAATAGAAGAGGAGGGAATACTTCCAAACTCATTCTATGAAGCCAGCATCACTCTAATACCAAAACCGGGCAAAGACCTCACCAAAAAAGAAAATTACAGACCAATATCCCTGATGAACGTAGATGCAAAAATACTCAACAAAATATTAGCAAACCGAATTCAAAAATACATCAAGAGGATCATACACCATGATCAAGTGGGATTCATCCCAGGGATGCAAGGATGGTACAACATTCGAAAATCCATCAACATCATCCACCACATCAACAAAAAGAAGAACAAAAACCACATGATCATCTCCATAGATGCTGAAAAAGCATTTGACAAAATTCAGCATCCATTCATGATTAAAACTCTCAACAAAATGGGTATAGAGGGCAAGTACCTCAACATCATAAAGGCCATATATGACAAACCCACAGCTAACATCATACTTAACAGTGAGAAGTTGAAAGCTTTTCATCTAAGATCGGGAACAAGACAGGGATGCCCACTCTCTTCACTGTTAATCAACATAGTACTGGAGGTCCTAGCCACGTCAATCAAACAAAACAAAGATATACAAGGCATCCAGATTGGTAAAGAAGAAGTCAAATTGTCACTATTTGCAGATGACATGATACTGTACATAAAAAACACTAAAGACTCCACTCCAAAACTACTAGAACTAATACCTGAATTCAGCAAAGTTGCAGGATACAAAATTAACACAGAGAAATCTGTTGCTTTTCTATACACTAACGATGAACTAACAGAAAGAGAAATCAGAAAAACAATTCCATTCACAATTGCATCAAAAAGAATAAAATACCTAGGAATAAACCTAACGAAGGAAGTGAAAGACCTGTACTCTGAAAACTACAAGACACTCCCTAGAGAAATTAAAAACCACACTAACAAATGGAAATTCATCCCATGCTCTTGGCTAGGTAGAATAAATATTGTCAAAATGGCTATACTACCTAAAGCAATCTGCAGATTCAATGCAATCCCTATGAAAATACTAACAGCTTTCTTCAATGAACTGGAACAAATAATTCTAAAATTCATATGGAACCACAAAAGACCCCGAATAGCCAACGCAAACCTGAGAAGGAGGAATAAAACAGGGGGAATTACGCTCCCTGACTTCAAGCTCTACTACAAAGCCACAGTAATCAAGGCAATTTGGTATTGGCACAAAAACAGACCCACAGACCAGTGGAACAGAATAGAAAATCCAAACATTAACCCAAACATATACAGTCAAGTAATATTTGATAAAGGAGCCTTGGATATACACTGGGGAGATGACAGCCTCTTCAGCAGCTGGTGTTGTAAAATCTGGACAGCTACATGTAAGAGAATGAAACTGGACTACTGTCTAACCCCATACACAAAGGTAAACTCATGGTGGATCAAAGACCTGAATGTAAGTCATGAAACCATAAAACTCTTAGAAAAAAACATAGGCAAAAATTTCTTAGACATAAACATGAGCGACTTCTTCATGAACATATCTCACCGAGCAAGGGAAACAAAAGCAAAAATGAACAAGTGGGACTATATCAAGCTGAAAAGCTTCTGTACAACAAAGGACACCATCAGTAGAACAAAAAGACTTCCTACAGTATGGGAGAATATATTCATAAATGACATATCCAATAAGGGGTTGACATCCAAAATATATAAAGAACTCACACACCTCAACAAACATAAAGTAAATATTCCAATTAAGAAATGGGCAGAGGACATGAATAGACACTTTTCCAAAGAAGAAACTCAGATGGCCAACAGGCACATGAAAAGATGCTCCACATCACTGATTATCAGAGAAATGCAGATTAAAACCTCAATGAGATATCACCTCACACCGGCAAGGATGGCCAACATCCAAAACGCAAACAACAACAAATGTTGGCGAGGATGTGGAGAAAAGGGAACCCTCCTACACTGCTGGTGGGAATGTAAATTAGTTCAACCATTGTGGAAAGCAGTACGGAGGTTCCTCAAAAAACTCAAAATAGAAATACCATTTGACCCAGGAATTCCACTCCTAGGAATTTACCCAGACTGCAGCAGCCCAGTTTGAAAAAGACATATGCACCCCTATGTTTATCACAGCACTATTTACAATGGCCAAGAAATGGAAGCAACGTAAGTGTCCATCAGTAGATGAATGGATAAACAAGGTGTGGTACATATACACAGTGGAATATTATTCAGCCATAAGAAGAAAACAAATCCTACCATTTGCAACAACATGGATGGAGCTAGAGAGTATTATGCCTAGTGAAATAAGTCAAACTGAAAAAGACAAGTACCAAATGATTTCACTCATATGTGGAGTATAAGAACACAGAAAAAAATTTAAGAAACAAAACAGCAGCAGAGTCACAGACTCCAAGAAGGGACTAGCGGTTACCAAAGGGGAGGGGTTGGAGAGGGTGGGTGGGGAGGAAAAAGGGGATTAAGGGGCATTATGATTAGCACACATAATGTAAGGGGGGCACGGGGAAGGCAGTATAACACAGAGAAGACAAGTAGTGACTCTACAGCATCTTACTATGCTGATGGACAGTGACTGCAGTGGGGTGTGTGGTGGGGACTTAATAATATGGGTGAATGTTGTAACCACAATGTTGCTCATGTGAAACCTTCATAAGGTTTGATATCAATGATACCTTAATAAAAAAAAACAGAAATAGTAAATATAGTGTAAGAATACTTAGAATTCACAAAGACCAGGTCCTGAGACGTTCATAAAATCCTAGGTTACCGTACAGCATCATTGAACAAAGACTTGGCTTTCATTTCAGAACCATTGAGTGAAAACAAGATAAAATGAAAACTAGTCACTCCTGCCCTATTACAGATACTGAAAGGTAAAAAAGAAAATTTCTTTAAATCACTTTAGAAGACGGTTTGTGAGACTAGAGAAAGCAAAAAGCTATTGATGTGGATGTTGATTGGAGGGGCTTTGCTCACCTTCTGGCTAAGAGACTGGTGTTTACACCCGTGCTTCAGAGCCTGGATTCCCTTTCGTGCCTTCACAAGTTACAATTGAGCTCTTGAGGTACCCATGGAATCATTTGTAAACTGTTAAGACTTAAAACTATGGATCTTAAATCCATAAATGCCAGAAGCCTGCTGTCCAGGAAGTTACCAGCTGAACACTAAGGGTTCTCCAGGTTTAACAGACAATTCTTCCGCCCTTACACGACCCCCAGAACTCCTGAAGGAGCTGTCACTCCCCACATCATCCTCATTTTCCTGGAGCTGAGTTCAGAGGAGCTCAGAACTTGGAGTTTAGGATTTAAGGTTCAGTGAGTTAAATGTCAGGAGGGGGCTGGGCTCCGCATTCAAGTTGATGGTCATGATTCTTGGAGTGTGGGCTACAGTCAAAATGTCCCTAACACCTGACCTACTGAACTCTCAGGGAGGAACCAGTATTTTTAACTCACTCATATATATATTTTTAATTAAAAGAGAAAGGCCGTGTTAGAGGTACTACATAAATTTCAGATTGACTACAGCCTCAGAAACATAAGCCACCAATACAATTACCATTACTGACAATTCTAGTGAAGAAACCGTTTGCCTTCTCAAGCTGCATCTCCACCTGAGTAAAAAAGCTCATGACATTTTAAACCTGAACACAGAGCAAAATTAAATTTCTCAGTATTTCAACACAATTTACCAATAGTTGTATGGCATGTTTCAGTGATCCCTGAAACCAATATTTGTATGGCATGATTCAATTTCCCCAAATTCCCAAGCAAAGAAGCCCGTTCAATTATTGTTAAACCAGACACCCCCAACTCAGGAGGTGACAGAGCCCGAGAAGGGCTGCCTTGAGTGATTCTGTCAGATCAAAATTATTCAGATACCTTCCACACAAATACCTTCCCCACAGTGAACTTTCTAACTTTATTTACTGTCAGCAGCCTTGAATGATAATTGCAATAAACACATATACAAATATGTTTTGGATGACAAGTATGTCATCCAAAAGCAAATAGAACAGGCTACTGTTCTTCACTTAGAGGTGAAAGATTCTATGTTTAGAAAGGAATTGAAATCTTTTGTTTTCAAATAGCACATTATAAACATCACTTAGAGCATTTCCTTGTTCAGTTTTGAGCAACTAATAGTTTCTTCAAGTTAGTTAGGTGATTGCTAGCAATTAATTAGTAAGGTTAACATTGTTTTTATTGATCAGCCTGGCAGCAGTGATTGACAATATTAATATAATTGCTTTATTTCTCAGAAAACCTTGGCATAAGAGCCTGATAGTACTGGGAAATAGTTGGGAGAGAAATAAAAATAGATTATGTGCTTTAGATTGGGCCAATTACCTGAACATGCTACCAGGGCCTTGATAACTGAATTAAGGGCTAAGGCTTCCTTCCCTTGGGCAGCTAAGAACTTATTTTTCTCCTTCCCCAGTACTCAGCATAGTGATGAATCTCCACAAAGGATAGAGAAGAGGTGAGTCTATGGTCTGAGGTGTGACCCCTACATTACTATTTCAGTTGTAATCACCATGAGCAAATAAGGAAATAGTCTATAACCAAAATTTGAAAACTCCAAGTTCAATGACTATGTTTAACATCGTTTTTGGTGAAATAAAAGACCAAAAGGGAAGGGAGGACAAGTTTGCTCTGCTTTCTACTTCTCTGAAGTTCTGATAAAGTTGCATATGTTTTCTCCTAATTGTCATTCAAATATGGAATTAATATTGGTGATGTCCAGGAATGATGCTGGATCTCGATACCATATTATTCCCTTAAGTCATCCTTGTTCAAGGATTAGTAGGAAGAGAAGGTAAAACCTGAGGACCAAGTCCATCTGGTGACTGATTCAGAGTTCCAGTAGTTTCTCCTGGAATTCAGGAGAAACCTTCAGTTCTTTGTTGTGCCCCACATACTCCTGCAGAATGACTATTTTTTTATTCTTCCAACCTATCTTTCAAAATGACAGAGTTAAACTTTTATAATTACCAAAGCTTTTATAATTACAAATTGAAAAATTTTTAAAGAGCTTTGTTTTCTAATTAAAATGATTGGGAAAATAAGTATAGGTTTTGTTTGAGTATTTGCTCTGGGTATTATAACTACTCTAAAAGATGTCCAAATAAATGTTTCAAGCATAAAATTGCAGATCCCTTTCACTGGATCCACCACTTCCTGAGTGCACTGTGGGCTCAGAGACCTTTCAAGGTGAACTGAACACACTACCTTCAATTTTTACAACAATCTGGCAAATTGTAGCCCAAGTTGACAGATGAAGAAACTAATAGAATAAATGACTAACACAAAATCAAGGAGGTAATAAGGGGCAAAACCTGAATTCTTCTTGTTCCAAAGCCTGTATCCTTTCTGCTACATTAGGCTTTCTCTTGGTGGAAACCCTTAGGTTCCATTTAGAATTCTTATGTTTAAAGGTGTACTTGTTCCCTTTATTATGCTTTAACTGTTAGAAATTTGGGTTCGCTACTATTGATGGTACTGTCAAAAAGAACAGCAGTATTGTGGTTCAGATTTTAGGCACCATGTCAGTCTTGCTGGGTCCGAACCTTGGCTCTGACCCTTCCTGGCTGTGTGTCCTTACGTATGCACTCAGCTTCTCAATGTCTCTATTTCCTCCTCTTTAAAATGGAGGTATATCTACTCCACCTCACAGGGATGTTCCAAGAATTAGATTAATTAATTTAGTGCTTCTTCAAATAAACAAAACAGAAATAGATTCATAAATACAGAGAACAAACTGGTAGAGATGGGAGAAGGGTTGGGTAAAATAGGTTAAGGGGAAGAAGACGTACAAACTTCCAATATAAAACAAATAAGTCTCAGGGATGAAAAATGCAGCATAGGTGAATATACAATAATATTGTAACAACTTTGTATGGTGACAGATGGCAACTCATCTTATTGTGGTGAGCATTTCCTAATGTGTGTAATTGTTGAATCACTACGTTGTACACCTGAAACTAACATAATATTGTTTATTGGCTATACTTCAATAAAAAAAAGTATTCAGTGTTTCAAACTTCGGTGTGCATACAGCTCACCTGGGAATCTTGGTGGAACCTGAGATTCTGTGTACAGGGTAGGTAGAACAGGGGCTGACTTGGAGTGTTTTTTCCCTAATGTCAGCTATTTGTCCATTTAGTGATCAGATAAAGGAGGGTCACTTGGAGAAAATACCACTTTTGAGTGAATTATTGAGGGAATGATGAGTGAGCTCTGATGGTACCTGATGGACACAACAACTGTCTGGCATTACAGGAAGAATTCTGACTCAGAGCCAGAAAAGCCAGGATTCTAGTTCTGAATGCCATTAAATCTATGATTTTAAGCAAGTCATTTTATTTCCCTTAGCCTAGGTTTATTAATCTGTTACATTGGTGCTATGGCATGTGATGTTCACACCTCAAGGACTGTTTTGAGTGTAAAAACAACTGATAAGAGATATTTTGGAAAAAGTACATATAAATTTGTACAAAAGCACCATACATTATGACCATTTTCAAAAACACCGTCAAAGTTGTTGGGAAACTTTTCAACTCTTATCATTGACTCATTTTACTATTACTACTCTTATAATTACTACTGTTCATGATATATCAGCAGGCAATTGTTTTAATTGGTTTGATGTTCAAATTTCTCTTTTTGGAAGTAAGGGTACCAGATGAAACCTCTCTTATATATACATGGCACGGTGAAGTCAGGACAGGATGGCCCTGTTTTCAGTCTCAAGAGTCTGCTTGTCATCCAAATCCTAAAAGGCTCTCTAAGTAGGTTAAGCTAATTTAGAAAGAGTCTGAAGATAATGTTGAATGTATCATTCATTGTGATTAATAAAGAGTCTTTCACCATAGATAAATTCCTCTTGGTTGCTAAAGGAGTTTTCAAACTTCAAATGCACATTTATCATTCTCTCTTAGAAAAGGAAATATAGTAGAGATGTACTTTTGCTTCAAATTGCTTTTAAACTAATGAACAAATAAGTTTTACATTGTTCTATTTGTACAGTTTTTAAAATTTTGCCTTAGTGGATGTAGAAAACTCTAATAGTGTTACTTTAATAAGAGACTTTTAAAAGGATATGACTGTCATAGAGCCTGTTTCTCCATTTCAGAGCCTTCTGCGATAATTCATCTAGTCTGGATTCTCTATAATTATATGGCATTTATATTCTCTTCTCAATGTGCCCATATTACTTTTCTGTCGATTGGCTGAATTCTTCAGGTCAGAATAAGTGGGGCCTTCATTTCCCTCTACTGCTTTCCTGGTAATTGTTTGAAGAATACTGTGAGGACTCTTTAAATCCCTCTCACTTTGAAGCAAGCCTTTATAAGGACAGTCATAATGCAGAAAACAGGGACTTGTGCTGGGAATAACACTGTTTCATAAAAATGTCAGTGCTTATTAATTCATGGAAGATTCGCAAGGCAAGTGGAAAAACTTGATAAGCCTCATTCCCTTGACCATATTCATCTTTTACCCTGGAATGTAAATTTTGCTAATCACTATTTAAAATTGCATTTGCCTTTTACCCAGCCACAACCATGTTCATTTTAATTAGTTCAAGTTTGTGGGATGGATGTAAAAATGTTTTCCTATTCATCAAGTTGTTACTAGAATAATACCATCCAGAGTCCTAGGCATTCCTGAGAAAACAGGGTTCTGTGAAATGTCAAAGAGCACTTCTAAGGGTACTTTCCCAAGTACATGTAACTAAGGAGTCCAAGAAAATATAATCCCAAGGAAAACAGCTTATTTTCAAACTTCTTATCACTGAAAATTCAGTAATTCTTTGAAATAATTACATTAACCTACATTGTGCTCTAAATTTGCGCAACCATTCTCCAGGAACACAACGTGCTGTTTTAAAACAGTACCACCCAACCGCAAAGACTGTTGAACTGCGAGTAATGTTTTTTTCAGTGCCAAATTCTCACAACTTGTTTTCTAATGCTTGGAATATCCTCTGAGGCTCCTCTGTGAATCCAAAGGTCAAGGAACTAACATTTCAATATCAGCAACGGCACTTTGGGAGCTAGCAGAAAGACAAACACAGAGCTGCTTGTCCAGTCTGGACAAGTAATATGATTTGTGCAATGTGAGACATCCCACGTGAAAACAACAGAGGTTAGTGGCTGCTATGGGTAAGAGACCCTGGTGGGTCATAGCCAGAATCAGAATGAGCATACTGAACTCCCTTAAACAAAAAAACAAAAACAGGAAAAAGAAAAAGAGAGAGCAATCAGGCAAAGGGAATCTAAATCCAGAAATTGCATCTACCTTCAGAATTCATTATCACAAACTCTGAGAATGGACCCAGTTAAATACCAGTCTTTAGAGACATTTTTCTGAACCACAGATATTTCTATGCCAGTCAGGGCTGCAACTGAGTTTTAAGTGGATTTGATCCAAGAGTAGAGGGGAAGAATTTTTAATGAAGACTTTAAAAAGGTTTACATTAACTTAATAACAAAACTTTCTCCAAAACCTTGCTGAAGTGGTCATTTAAAACACATATATCCATTCAAATACATCTTTCTAAAACCAGATTTCCAAAGTAGGTTCTGATGAATTCTAAGCTTTTCTAGAGCAGAGTTTAACATCTTTCTTACCCTCACATCACAGCACCAGGCAAAATGGCCTGCCAAAAGTGGGGCTCAATTCCTATTTGTTGAATAAAAAGTGATTTCAACATACCATTCTCTTGCTGAAAAACAAGTAGAAGACCTCCAACTTCATGCCTGTCTTACCCAAGTCAAAGCTTTCCTTCAGCCTCAAACCCACCACTCTCCCCTGCTGTTTTGGGACTCACTTCCTTATGGAGTTCTTGCTAGTGGGACTGTGCTTCCTCGTTCCCTTTGTCTTCTCAATCCTAGCCACCATCAAGTTGCCATTCAAGCCCTATTTTGTCCAGAATTCTTCCACTACTGCTCTGTGTGATTGCTTCACCCTGAAAATTGGTGAATTCTCACTTAGCTCTTCTCTAATTGCCATATGTATGTTAGGCTTGTGATACAATCTGAGTGTAGACACCTTGAGGGTAAGGACTAGGTCATTTTTATTCTCTTTCCCCTCAGGTTCCAGCCTAGCATGAAGAATGGACATGAATGTTCATATGAATTAATATGAATAAGTATATAATGACATCCCGGAGCCCTAGCTCTCATGGAGCTAGGAGACCCAAGTAACTTGAGGGTTCAGTTCACTTCCATTCAGATACAGGATCAGATCATGAAGGCTAATCCAAACCCTCACTAAATGGGACAGATGTGTGATTTTCTTATAGAATGATTGAGAACTTTCAATAATATATGACCACAGACCCATGGAATTCAGTCTTTTGGGCTTATAAAAATTCTACATCAATACCAATCTCTCTTTTCTTAAAAATAAGATGTGTCACATACAAGCGAAATCATATGGTATTTGTTTTTCTCCACTTGGCTTATTTCACTTAGCGTAATACCCTCTAGGTCCATCTATGTTGTCACAAATTGCAGGATTTCTTTCATTATTATGGATGAAAAATATCCCATTGAGTATATATACCACATCTTCTTTATACATTCATCTATTGATGGACACTTTGGTTGTGTCCATATCTTGGCCATTGTAAATACTGTGGCAATAAACATAAGGGTGCACATATCTCTTCGAACCAGATATTGTTTTCTTTCAGTAAATTCCTAGAAGTAGAGTTACTGGGTCATCACTTATATATGGAATCTAAAACAAAACAAAACAAAATGAACAAAACAGCAGTAGACTCACAGATACTGAGAAGGGACTGGTAGTTACCATGGGGGAAGGGTTGGAATGGGTGGATGGGGAGAGTGAGGGGGATAAAGAGGCACAAAAATCTCAATCGTAACGTAAGTTGGTCATGGGGATGGAAGTGCAGCATAGAGAATACAGCCAGTGATTCTATAACATCTTCCTATGTTGACAAATAGTAATTGCACTAGTTGGGGTGAGGACTTAATAATGTGTGTGACTGTTGGATCACTGCCTTGTAGACTTGAAACCAACATAATATTGTTGACTATTCAATATTCAACATACACTTCAGTAAAACATACACTTAAAAATATCCGGTGTGCAAATCTTTGTATTGCAAGAGTGGAGACTGGTTATAAAATATCTTTTACAATATCGGGGAATGCATTTGATTTCTTTTGGAGAATGAGGTTTGCATTGCACTGAGATGACCACATTCTATTTCAAACTCCCCTCCATTGTACCTGTGACCCAAGGATGACAGCAGGAAGAAAGAAGAATTGCATTATACCTAGTTTTCTTTACCCACTGATTCACTAGACTAAGATTTCCACTTAACAGGAAAGTGAGCCAGTTTCCCTCAGATCCTGAGGTTTCTGACATTAACGTCTGCTAAAGGAAGCCACTTAGACAAAATGGATCACCATCCCTACAGGAGGGTAAGGGCCCATAATTTATACACACTGGATCAACAAGAAATGCAAAGGAAAACCAGAAAGAAAGACTGAGGTAGAAAAAGGAAAAAGAGATAAAAAAACAAGAATAACATGTGATGTGAACCAGAAACTAGTTTGAAGGTGACACTAATACATATCTCTACATGGAAGCTTTGCATCTCTTCAGCTAATGTAGGATAGGATCCAGTCCTCACTACATAGTGCTGTATGGCTTAAATTTTCTCAATCGTTTCAGACCCTTGATCATTTTTTTAAATTACTAATATGTGCCTGGCACTGTTCTAGATTCTGATACATCACTAAATGAAACAAAATCTGTATCCTCATGATATTTATATTCTAGTGAATGACCAGAATCTAAATATCAGACAACATAGCAATAGGCATTAATTAAGTGACTACTAAGTGTCAGATGATTTGTTTGTCCTCAAAATACCCACAAAATGACCCTAAGAGGTAGAAACATCAATCGATCCTATTTTGTAGATGAAAAATACTAAGGTTAAGAGAGAGCTAAATAAATTCTGCAGTGTCACACACCTAATAAGAAGTAGAGCTTAGATTTGAACCCATATTCCCCTGACTGCTAAGCAGGACAGCCCAAAGAGGCATTAAATGCCAGAATGCTAACTGAAATGGTCAGGCATATATTCCACTTCATATGTGTTATGTGTTATAATGAAATGTCTAAACTGGGACAGATTTGATTCTTAAATTAATTTTATATCATTAGTTTTCTTTTATGTAGAGCTATCGAGATAGTAAATGGCAGGGCATTTGTTTTCATGTTCAACTCTTTAACTGCCAAACGAGCCTCCTGCAGTGTCCCCAGTCTTCCGTAAGGACAACATTTGCTTGCCGGCAAAGTAAAATTTTAAACTGCTTCTAAAAATTTGCAAATGAAAAATGTTCTTGTGATTGAAAAAGATGGTTCTGTACTTTCTTCCCTCTAAGATCTCTTTGGCTTCCCTTTGGGTTGATTCTCACCTATCGGCTTTCAGAGGCATCTGAGCCTTGGTCCAGGGAACCCACAGGCTATGACTAGTGAGGCTTTGCTGGGGCCCACTGGCAAGCTGGAGGTTAGCAGTTGTGGACGCCATCATTTTGGAAGTTTTCAGAAATGAGTACTGTTGTCCAAAATGCAGGAATTCCTTCACATAGACAAGTGCTTAGCTGCTTGTGAAATGTTAATGAGAATTTTTCAAGGGGATGGGAGAAGCGAAACATTCAGGTCCCAGGTTTGTTTTTTCGTAACTCTCAGCTCCCAGGACCCACTTACAGTTTCTAGAAGCCATGTGGTGATATGAAGGACAGAGAGAGACAGACTATACAACCCGCTCTGCACCTACAGCATGCAGAACATGATATTACAACAAAGGAAAGCAATATGTATTCTCTCTGCTCCTGAGGATTTTATATTCTAAAGGAGGAAGGGAAAATATTTGAATTATCCAACTCAGTCAACAAGCCATATGCCTAATTAGAGCTAGGTAACCACTGAAGAAATACAGTAACTATAGCATCCTCCCACCCTGAAGGACAATTTCGCTCTGGAAGCTGTATAGTATAATGGTTGAAATCATGCCCCCTAGGACCAGACAGCCTGGGTTAGAATCCTGACCCTACAACTTTCAGTCACGTGACCTCGGCTGGGTAGTACAAATTCCTGTGCCATTGTTCCCTTATATATAACGTAGAACTAATAATAATATTTCTCTCACAGCATTGTTCTGAGTATTAAATGAGTTAATATACAGAAAGTGCTTGTAAAAATATTTGACTAAAGTAAGAGCTATAGTAAGTGCTGCTTCTAGTGTCACATTCTGTTTGTTTTTAAGACAGGCCTGAAGGTTGAGTGAGTCATTTCTCAATTCTAGTGGTAATAATAAAAACTCCTCAGTTGTACAGAATGCTTCATGTGAAAAATGGTAGTGTCCTACCTCAGTATCCATAATAATCTATGAAGTAGATACAATTTTAAACATCATTTGAATATGAAGAAAACCAGGCTTAGAGAGGTTTAAATAGCTTCCCAAAGACTCAAACCCAGATTTGTCTGACTCTTCGGGACCCCGTTTTCCATGATAACCTCTCGCTTCCTCCCCTCAACCACCAAAGACTGCCAGGGAGAATATTCTGGCATTTGAGATGGGACATGATACTAAAATAAAATTGCTAAGTGGGTAGAGGAAGGAATTGAACAGCTCTCTAAATCTTTTAATTAAAAACAAATGAAGTGCAAGGGTATATAGCAGCAGAGTTTTGTTGCCCCTAAATTTTCTTTAAGAATCTGAACTACGCAGTGGAAGTCCATTTAGAGATGGTTCCCATTTCGACAGTTCTTTTCACTAACATCTGTGATAAAAGAAGGAAAGATAAGTTTAAATGGCAATACGTCTGAGAACAGAGTTACTGGAATCCGACTCAGGCTGTGATGAGAAAAATATAAGGGATGATGGAGCTATCAGAAATCTTTTGAGGCAGGTAAGAGGGAGAAATAGTATCTGTGTCTTGGGGATGGACAGTCTGGACTGCATTAGAGCAGCAGGTAGCTCTTTACAATTGGTGACTGCATCCTTCACAGACAGCCCAATCTAGTTTTAAAAGATCTAGATTGAGAAAAGGGTTAGCGATGCTCCAAGAAGCATCAAGATAACGCTGAAGTTTTAGCCAGTCCTGTGGGGCAGACTGAAAAAATCATAGGTTTATTAAAATTGCCTGTGTATTATGCTATGAAAACTTCTACAAGGATGCACAGATGGGCTTCAATTTGGACAACTCTGTTGCTGCGTATTAAAGGCTTTTGATTTTAATATCCAGTAATGAATAAAACTACTGGTGAGTGTCCTCCTGAGTCATAATGTAATCAGAGAAAAACGGCTGAGTCTGGCTTTCATTTCTTTTTACTATTGAATATTTGCTTTCAGCCAGATGTACCTACACTGAGAACACAGCAACGAATCATTGTATATGTGGTAAAGAAAACCAAGGGGATTTTGTCAGAAGGGAAGTAAGGGCAATTAGAGTCAAATAAAAATGTGGCTTATATTGGATTTCTAGAAGAAATCAACTCTAGGTACTCATGAAGGCAAAACTATTCTGCAATAAAACAAGGTTTAGTGAGAACTGCCACCTCTACTCTCTACCAACAGGCCCAGTCCCTAGTGGTCATGGGTAACTCCCTACCTTATCACGTGCCTCAGTGCTGGCTGCCAATCACCTAGGCTGCTGATTCTTGGGTTAAGGTTTCTCTTTATGATGATGAAGATGCTGTTCCCTGAATGTAGGTAAGATCTCTTTGCATCCTGTACCTTTCTCACTTGGCAAACTACGTTGTCTTTGTTGAATTGGTTTGAAGCCAAATGCTACTTCCCTTATGCTCTTTCCTGTCCCCAAGTAAAACCATTGCGTGGCCTCAATTCTTCACCCTTTCTTCTGTGCACATTCTTTTCAATGTGACTTTGAAATTCCTCCCTTCAAGTGGTGGAGAGTGTTTCTCCACTCTTTGACTTTGACCTACTTGCCCTTTTGACCTGTTTTTGCCAATAGGATGTGGAAGAAGTAAATGTGTAGAATGATAGCTCTAAGTCTAGCACCAAAAGGCCACAGACACATGGGCTTTCTCTATTGCTCCCCTGGTTTCATCATGAGAAAAAGAACAGGCTAGCTTGTTGGAAGATGAAAGACCAGGTGAGTTCAGTTGTCCCATCCAAGGTCCCATAGAGAGTCTACTCAAAATCAGCAAAGCCACCGAACTGACCTGAAGCAGACATCACCGAGTGCCACTGACTAGCAGAGCCACCTAGCCATCCTGAGGACTCCTGAGAAGGGAGGCAATGATAGTTGCTTTAAGCCACTAAGTTTTGGGGAGGTTTGTTACATGGCAATATCTTATGCAACCACCATGACTTATCCCCCTTTCTGAGTTCCAACAGGCACCCTAAAATTGCCCCTGCTTGAATGTGGGCAGGTATCTTCAGCTCAGACACTATAGCATAGTATCTGAACTCAGCACTCCTCATAACGTAAATACTAAATAAATGATATCATTGAACTCACATCAGGGAGCATTTGGGTTGCTCTCTAATTTGCAGTCAGATCTAAGTTTTCCTTATTAATCTGCATCCTCCTTTTAGGACTGTATCTCTTTTCTATTCTTAATTTGATGTCTGCTCTGTTTCTGCTTCACTTTCATTTATAAACAGAAATGAAAAATAAATTTGAGACATTAATAAATTTTCTAAATGCCTTTGGTAGAGGAGTTTAGAAAGTAGAATGAACCACACTGAAGAGAAGGAAAAGTAATCCAAAAGCAAATGAGAATGGAAGCTTTGTCTTGGGCTTATGGATTTGATGATGAAATTCTGAGTCACAAAACAATTGTTAGGGGCATTATTATTTTATAACAACAAATCCTTATAGTTTTATTTATGTGGTTTCAAATAGTTGTTTCCTGCCCTACATCTTATACAATGTAATATCTTTTGATTTTTCTTCAATCTTCACTCAGAAGCTCAGGCATTAAAGGTAACTGTAAATCTTTTTCATTAGGAGACTGGGTCCTTCTGCTTAGTAGAACTCAGGATATAGGTATATTTTCTCCCATCTTCTAATACTATGAATCTTCAGTCAAAGAACTATTTTTTATTAATTGTCAGTGGTATCGATTTAAAAAATGTGCATAGACACTGCCTACTTGGGCATAAAGTCTTCAGAAAAGAACACTCTACAGACTCGCAGAATTTAAGGCTGGACATACATACACAATATATATATTTTTTGCATTATTTCTCCTTTGGGAAAAATCCATCAAATCCCAATATTAGCTTTATGCAGCAAAGCAGTGGGTACTTTTGGATTATTTGCCCTTTCTCTGCACTGAAAGCAGTAGTACAATGTTGACATAAGAAAGCTGTTATACTCCGTGGAGATGTTGAAGATGTCATTCCCTTGGTGTGGCTGAGGACTGGCTGCTTATTTCCCTCTCTACAAAGAGTGATCGGAACGAGTGATCAGAAAAGGAAGAATAAAAAGGTAGTAGCCTATGTCTTCTTAATTATCACATTAGATTGCAGCCATTTAATAATGTTTGGCCTTGAATTCGTTCCTTGTCTGCTGAGGTGCAGGAGCATGTCCCATCATGGCCTGGATGCTGATGCAAAGATGCTGTGAAAACCTTGCTCTTGTCTTATTCTTTCTCTCCCTCATTAACTTGTTAATTTTAATGATTACATCTTCATAAACTCTACCATTTCAGTATCAAATGTTCCGTTCTTAAATTAAACACTTAAAAAATAGGGGAGAGTTGATCATCATACAATCTGTCCTCATTTATTTCAACACTTATAATGATTCCACTCATTATTTTGGGGATGTATAGGGTACCAGGTACCCCTGCGTCCTTACCATCTGTTAATACAACTCCACCTTTATTGAGCTCTTTCATTGTTGAAGGGCTTAGAAGGAGGCTTTGAGGGAAAGAAAAGGAGGGTTTGATCCGTTCTTGAAAGAGCATGTATCTCCTTTCCTACAAAGGATCAACTTTGAGGAAATCCTGATGAAGAAAGGTAACACATACAACATAATGAAAAAAGACTTGAATGGATGCCTGGAAGACTAGGAGTACCCACAGGAAAGGAAAAGTATATCAGGGAGATTCACCAGGGCTTGTCTTCAGTAACTTGTTAAGCTCTATATTTATGTTTATGTACTTTTCTCTAGATTTATTATATTTGAAATTAAAAATATAAACAAATGCTTCAAAATGAGAGACATGAGGGATAGTTACCAAAAAATGATTGGCTGCTCTTAGGAAGCTAGGAACAGTTAGTTTTTAGGAAGACAAGTAAACTGGTACTTCATTTCATCCGATTAATTAGACTCATCGTGAAATTAGAAAATATATGGGTATGATTTTATTATTCTCCTCCAAAAGAGAAATATGGCCTGTACGTAAGTGTCACCAAGTAGCTTTCTCTTATGACCTACTCTAATGCAATCTGTCAATGTTGACTTTCTTATGTCATCTAAAGTAACAAATATTGAATATTTTATTAAAATATGCTAGTTTGGTTTACATAGGAACAAATACTTCCCTATCCTATACAACTGATCTTTTTCATCTAAATCCAGATCTACAATGTCTATGAATACTTGATCTGCATAATTCCAACTGTTTAGATTTTTTTCTTGAAATTTTGATTCTATGTCAATTACTCTTCCCATAAGGCTTATTTATTAAACTATTCAATACATATTTATTTCTTCTTGCATGCTAGACACTATTTTAGGTGTGAGGATATAGCAACAAATGAAAGGCAAAGTTCCTGACTTCACAGCACTTAAATTATAGGAGAGGAGACACACAATAAAAAGATGACAGAAAAGCAGATAGTGCATCAGACGGTACTATGAACTGTGAAGATACATAAAGTGGAATAGAGGTGATAAGGGAGTGTAGAGGCCTCTGACCCCTGCTAGCAGTCTTGGGTTTGGGGAGGAATGATAATGAGTTCAGTGGCTGTAGCAGAAGCACAGGAAGATGTAGGAAGCGAGCCTGAAGACCTAGAGAGGAGCTATGCTCTGTGGGGCTTTGTGGGCCATGGAAAGGCTTTGGCTTTTCCTCTGTATAAAATGAGAAGCCATTGGAGAATTTGAGTCAGATCTAACCCACATTTTAATAGATTTTATATTTCTTTAACAGGTGGCTGCATTGAGAATAGATTGAAGAGGTGCAAGAGAAGAAGTAATTAGAGCTGCTAACGATTGCAGCAAGCCAGGCAACAGTCTATCCTGGGTCAGAGCGGATGGTGGCAGTGGGAGTGGTGAGAAGCAGTCAGATTCTGAATATATTTTGAAGGTTGAATCATGAATATAACTTGCTGCCTTCTTGGATATGAGGTAGAAGAGAAAGAGAATGTTACACTGACTCCATGGTTTGAGGCCTGACAAACCAGAGGATGGGAGTTGTTTAGTGAGACGAGGAAGGCTACAGAAAGCAGGTTTGACAGGGGGAACCAGGAGCTGGGTAGTGAATGCATTACATTTGAGATGTCAACAGACACCAGTGGAGATGTTAGGTAGATTGTAGAATAATTGAATTGGAAGTTTAGGGGGAGAAGTTCTGGATGGAAATAGAAATCTGAGAGTCATCAACATATTGATGGCTTTTAAATTCAAGAGTAGGGAAGAAAACACGTAGATAGAAAAAAGATGATATCCCTGGACAAAGCTCTGGAAAAAGCAAATGCTGACAGCTTCAAGAATTGAAGAAGAATTAACAAAAGAGATTAAAAATGTTTAGCCAGTGTATTTGGAGAATTTGAGATATGCATTCCCGTATTTGAGCAGGGTGGTTCACTGCATAAGTACATTTAAGGAAATATTTCATTATATTATTTCAAATATAGAGAATATACAGTGAACATTTATATAATCCTTTGTGATTTATTGGATCTTTTTTTTATGCACTGTAACATTACAGCTAAGATGCACACTTCTGTGTACTCTTCTGCCTCCATTCCGTTCTCTCTCCTCCTAGAGGTCACCACCACTCTTTTGAAGGTAATGTTTATTATTCTCATGCACATTTTTCATATTTATATATGTGTAAACACTTAAATTTTGTATTCTATGTTTGTATATATATACAATGTATATATATATAATATTAATTTCCAGGGTTTTAATTTTTTGCACAACCTGTACATTGCCTTCCACACCTCTCAGTTTGTGTTTGCTCAGCAGTATACTTTTAACATACTGTTACATAAAGTTTTAGATCATTTTTGAAAAGGCTGTTCCACATTCCATTGTAAGTATGTGCTGTAGCCTATTTTCCCCAAAATACCATGCATGACATTTAGCTTGCTTCCAATTCTTGCTATTTTCAATAATGATGCTACATTCACGTACCATCTTTAATGTACCGATATGTGTGGTTTTTTTCTAGCAGACAAACCCAGATGTGGAATTGCTGTCATGCGAATATGCATCCTTCATCTTACAGAATATCACCAAATTCTCTTCAAAGTGACTGTGCCAATTTACACTGCTACCAACAGTGAATGAAATAATCCCTCTATTAGACTCCCTGGCAATCCTTAAATCTGATGGGACCAAATGACATCCCATTTACAAATGCTTTACCAGTGGAAAAATTCACATTAATTCTGGGTTCTGTTTTCCTTTCTTGAAAAAAACAAAATCTGGCAGTAGTCGCCAACTTTTCACAAGACAATAGTTGATGAGAAGTCTTCACTGGAGCATATACTTTTTGATTTGCATTACAGTCCTTGTCACATTAAAAATAGCCTGCTTCCCTCATTTATTTTATCTACCTGACCCCTAGAGGCATCTGAATTGGGTATTTTGTCCTAGAACCACCTGAACCCAGGTTAGGAATCCAGTATTCATCTGGATTCCTCTTGAAAATATATTTTTTAACAATTTTAAATATTTGTTGAAATGACACGTGGGAATTTAAGAATACTTAAAAAACAAATGAACAAACAAACAAAAATCCCTTAGTTTATTTTATAGACATCCCTGCTTTAGGTAATTCCAAAGCACGAAGCATGAAAATCCAGTTATTTTAAAACGGAGGGTAATTATTCTCCCTGTTCTTAATACTTTTGTGTGTGGGTTTTAAAATTTATCAAAACTCACTATGGGATTTCATTTACGAAACCTCCCCTAACGCACTTAGAAGATACATTATTATTCAGCCAACATATACTTAACAACTTACTATTATAGCCCACTTTCGAAATCTCTACTATATAAAGGAAGTTACATGTATATTTTCATCGTAACAACATTTTCAGCTGATTAAAAAAATAATACATTCATTAGCACCTGCCTTACTTAAAGGTTAGAGTGATGGCAACCCTGGCAAAAATAATCGAAACCCTAGAAACAAGAGAGAGAAGAACAGTGTGAGGGGTTTTGAGTGGCAATCAGCAAATGAGATATTCTGGGGCATTTCTTCACTGATGAGGATCTGGGATGCAAGGCTGATCCGAAGGAAGTGAATTATTTCCCCAGGGCACCATGTCTGCTCTTCTGGTAGCTGCTACCACATAAATATTAATGTCAGTTTCCAGTAGCATAGTCTCAATGACTGTGCTCACTTCAGGCATGGTAATACAGAAAAACAAGGATATAATACATTATTAACTTCCTGATGTTCTTTGTACAAAATAAACTTTAAAAGTGAATCAACCTAAACTGATTAATTTCTAATTTGATGTTATATTGTTGTATTATTATATATTATTATATTCTTATTAGAACAAAGTATGAAAGCAAATCAATCACCTAAGTTCAAATTAAGTACTCTTACCATTTACTTTTTTACTTATTCTACAAATATTTATTGAATACCTACTGTGTGCCAGGAACTAGAAATGAAACTGTCAAAAATCTCTGCTTTGTAGAGCTTATACTATACAGCTCTGCCCATGCATGTGTATTCAGATATATCCTCAGCTGCTGTCTACCAGAACATCTCTGCTCCTCTTGGAAGGTCAGTGTTCTATCTGACTTCTGTGCTAATACATTTTTGTCACCACTCTACCAGTCCCAAGCAGTGGCAGAATTAGAGGCCTGAGGGAAACATGGAGAAAGCATTCTTTGAAAGTGCTTCCATCTCAAACAGATACAGAAACAAAGGTAACATGGACCCCTTTCCTATCATTTCCAAATATTTACACTGTATCTTCTTGCAGGTCAACTTTTTGATACATTATCCTCTGCTGAGCCAAGGCTGTTTTAGGGCGAACTTCATTTGATCATTTACACAATTACACTCAATGTCAACTGAAGACACAGAAGAAGGAAACCCAGGGGAGAGAAAGTAGAAGGTTGCAGAGGTAAATGAACAAACAGCAAGCAATGTAAACAATTTGAAGATTAGGAAGACTAGGAGCCATGCATATATGACGGGGAGATGACAGCCTCTTCAACAACTAGTGCTGGCAAAACTGGATAACTACATGTAAGAGAATGAAACTGGAACATTGTCTAACCCCACACACAAAGGTAAACTAGAAATAGACTAAAGACCTGAATGTAAGTAATGAAACCATAAAACTCTTAGAAGAAAACATAGGCAAAAATCTCTTGATATAAACACAAGCAACTTTTTCCTGAACACATCTTCTCGGGCAAGGAAACAATAAAAAATGAATGGCTGGGACTATATCAAGCTAAAAAGCTTCTGTACAGCAAAGGACACCATCAGCAGTACAAAAAGGCATCCTACAGTATGGAAGAATATATTTGTAAATGACATACCTGATAAAGGGTTAACATCCAAAATATATAAAGAGTTCACATGCCTCAACACCCAAAAAGCAAATAAACTGATTAAATAATGGGCAGAGGATCTGAACAGACACTTCTCCAAAGAAGAAATTCAGATGGCCAACAGGCACATGAAAAGATGCTCCACATCCCTAATTATATCAGGGAAATGCAAACCACTATGAGATATCTTCACACCAGTTAGGATGGCCAACATCCAAAAGCCAAGGAATAACAAATACTGGTGAGGATGCAGAGAAAGGGGAACATTCCTACACTGTTGGTGGGAATGTAAATTAGTTTAACCATTGTGGAAAGCAATATGGGGGTTCCTCAAAAAACTAAAAATAGAAATACCATGTAACCCAGGAATTCCACTCCTAGGAATTTACCCAAAGAAAACAAGATCCCTGATTCAAAAAAGACATATGCAATCCTATGTTTATTGCAGCACTATTTACAATAACCAAGATATGGAAGCAACTTACGTGTCCATCAGTAGATGAATGGATAAAGAAGAGGTGGTATATATACACAGTGGAATATTATTCAGCCGTAAGAGGAAAACAGATCCTACCATTTGCAACAACATTGATGGAGCTAGAGCATATTATGCTCAGTGAAATAAGCCAGGTGGAGAAAGACAAGTACCAAATGACTTCACTCATTTGTGGTGTATAACAACAAAGCAAAATTTAAGAAACAAAACAGCAGCAGACTCCCAGACTCCAAGAAGGGACTAGCGGTTACCAAAGGGAAAGGTTTGGGGAGGGAGGGCTTGGAGAAGGTGGGAGGTGTTGGGGAAGGTGGGTGGGGAGGGAGGGAGGAGGGGATTAACAAGCATTATAATTGGCACACACAATATAGGTAGGTAAGACAGTATAGCATGGAGAAGACAAGTAGTGACTCTACAGCGTCTTACTACTCTGATGGACAGTGATTGCACTGGGGTGAGGGGGGACAATATGAGTGAATGTTGAAATGGGTGAAACCACAATGTTGCTCATGTGAAATCTTCATAAGATTGTATATCAATGACACCTTAATTAAAAAAAAGATTTGGAATACTAGCAGTTGGGATATTGAATTGGTATTGAATTGAGATGTTGGTAAAAGCAAGGTGCCTGGGGTCCTGTAACTAACAAAGAAGCTTACTCATTCCTTAATGGAGAAGAGTTTTAAGGACCTTAAGTGTTTAAAGGAGTATTTGAAGACATTAAAGCAGAGTCAGAAAATGTCTGAGTTTTCTGCTTCCTAAAACACCTTTTATTTGGCATCTGAAGAAACATTCGCTGTATAGAGTACCTGAAATTCTTGATAAAATGTAAACACCTCTCTTTAAAAGCATGGCTGAGGATTTAGGAAAGTTGGGGAAATCACCACAGACCAGAGCTGTATGAAATCATGAATCAGGAAAGATAAATAAGTGCTGGAGCAAGTGTTTATTGTGTGGACATCTGAAAATCCTTTGTGGTTGAGAAGCTCAGTTTTGAGGTTCTATGCTTGCAGGAGGCAGAAGACAAACTCATAGGCTAGGTTGGAAAGAAAAACAATTTAAAAGTGGCCCTTTTGATGGAAATCAGTGAGCAAAAAACTGGTAACGTTGAGGGAAAAACTAAATATACTTAGCTTTGGCTCTGGAGATATGATAGACAGAGATAGAGATAAATAGGTGGGGAATGCATAGACAGACAAACATAAAATCTCTCCATGGACAATGCCTTACCATATTAATGTAGGCATTCTCCATACAGATAGTAATTATATGACCAAAAAGCCCAAGGTCAGTATGAATTTTAAATGGTCTCAAATTACCTACAAGAAGGACAATGAAACTGACATCATGTCAATAATGATAGAAATTGTAAAAATTTGAAAATCTTTTAAGTCTTGAGAGAAAATAATCCTGCATGTGGACCTGTTAGGAAGGAAAGGACTCAGCTCGGTGTCTTAGGGAAGTCAGATATAGTGAGATAGGAGACCAAGGTCAAGAAAGCAAAGTAAGTTTTAATACACTGTGCATAGAGCAGAGCGGACCTGCCTAAGATAAGACAGGCAGGCCCGGATGCTCATTCTGAGGCTTCTTTTATGTGGTTTTTGGCAGGGCAGAGAGGTCCTTGATTGACAGCTGTCAGCTCTCTAGGCTTGTTCTGATTGGTGAAATGGGGACAGGAGCCGTGCTGTGCCTGTGCCTCTGATGTTTCTTATCTGGGGGGACCCTGGACATTTCCTGAGTCACTCTTGGACCCTGTGGCTTCATCTGATTAACTCTGAGTCATTTCTGGCTTTCTGGTTCTTGCTGCATTGAAGAGCTCCCTGAACCATCTTTGGGGGGCCCTTTCTCCTTTTCATCAGCTCATTTCTGTCTTTCTGCCTAACAGACCTGCACATGGAAAGCAAAACTCCAAAATGCTTATAGACAATTAAGGAGAATACCTTTATGGCCTCAATTCACAAGAGATTTCATCAAGACATTTTTGAAAAACAGAAGATAAAGGAAAGATTGAAAAATATGTCAGAACTTGTATCTGGAATTGATTATCATCAAAGACACCATAAGGAGAATAAAAACACAAGCCTCCAACTGGGAGAAATTATTTGCAAAAGGCACAACTGTCATAAACTAGAATCCAGAACATAGACTTCTATAAATCAACCATGAAACATCAGATTGAGAGAAAAGATGAAAGTTCATGGAAGAGGAAACATGAACGGTTCATCAGCAAATTAAAAGATGCTTAACTGTATTAGTAATGGAGAGGAAGCAAAATAAAATAGCAGTTAATATCATTTCACCTCCAACAAACCATGGAATTGGAGAATATCTGAAAAGAGCCTGTGTTGAGAATATGTGAGCCCATGAGAACTGGTGAGAAAGGCAATCAGCATAACCTCCTTGGAAACAACTGGCCATTCCTCAGTCATTGTCAACAGCTCTTCAAGGCAGGAAGAGCTCTCTTAGGAGTAAACTCTGTGAGCGGGAGAGGAAATAGGCAGCCTGATACCATATTTATACTATAAAATAAAAGTAAAGCAAGAAAACACAGCATCTGGCAGGTTCTATTTCTTAAGTGAGGTGGTGGTTCCATGGGGTATTTTATTATTTTTCTGTAAATCGAACTTACATATGATACATAGTTTTTAGAAAAAATGAGATAAACACTAAAAGCCATTTATGTGCTGTTCTATATTATCATGCATAAGTAAATCAATCAGGAAAGTGTAATTCTCTTTTCATACTGTCTTCAGAGCATTGATACCATGATTCTAAACCTGCTATCTTCCTATAGTCCTGTATCAAAGGCTGCCTCCTCCCCATATAGAGATAGATCTTGGAATTGGAAAGATGCCTCTTCGCTTCTGTCCTGCCTCATTACCCATCTGAGAAGTAGTTTCGTGAAACAGATGAGCATGCAGTTTTCCTGGGTGCTAGACACCACGTCGAGGTGTTGCATCTTTTGATTTTGCACTTACTCTGCTTTTCCTCCAGAACACATACAGGGCCAGTGTGCCAGGTGAGACCTGATCAAATACGAATACCCTCACAGAACCTGGAACAGCACGCACTTTAGGTGACGACTGCTGTTGATTCTCTCAGGGTGCATTCTTCTACACACCCGCTCTCCCCTCCCACCACCATCACCACTTGCCTCTACCAGAAGATCCCCAGCATCTAAGGATTTCAGGCAATGTCCAAGGCTCCTGGGAAGGGAAGTTCACTGGTTCCCCACAGTCAGTCTTGCCTTGGGCCCTGCAGGAATACCCCTCAATAAGGACGTCGCCTTTCTTGGAACAGTGAAATGAGTGAGGGTCCAGATAGTGATTGTATCCGATTAGAAATATTCTAGCATCTTCAGTTTTATTTCAGTCCTGGCATTGAATTACTTATGAATTCTTAAAATTATTTAATCTTTTTACTCTGCTATGAATCATTTTGGAATTCTGGTACGGTGTGATAGCCCTGTCAAGTAGAATTAATCATTACTTAATGGCAGATGGCTGCAGAGAACACTGAAAGGTCAAAAGCTACAGAAAATCCCTAAACCTCTTGTTACCCCCACAAAAAAATTAGTTCTGCAAAAGTTATAAGCTTTCATTTGAATATGGATGATTCACTGCATCTGTGCCTCTATAAGCCCTTTCACCCTTGAGATTTTCTGTGATCTGACACTAACATCACTTTGACCTGCAAGAATATATTCATTCTATTGCTTTTGCCAGTTATATAAAGACTTATTACCTTCTGATTGATCCTCCTGGGCAGTGGTTGCCAGACATTTTAGCTTACAACTTTATATTTGGTTTGATGTAGAGATTCATAGCTTTCCTAGAACTGTGGAATGTCACATAGATATTTTTTAAATATACAAAGGAGTTTTGAGAATTTGAGGTTGAGTTGCTGTATAGCTAAAAAACATAGTTGAAAATCACTAAGTATATAGAAAAGTACAAGAATAGAACGCGGATGTGTCCCAATTAAGATGTTACTGTTTTGGTGTGGAATCTTTCAAAATGAGGATTACTATGCCCAACATTTCTCCAGTTCAGAATTACAAAGCCTGCAGCCCTGCACTGACATCTTCTGTTCCAGGCAGCCAGTCCTTCGTTTATTGGCTATGTTATACATCAGTAGCACCATCCTAATCTGACTCCTATTTCAGGACTGAAAGAGAAACTTAGCTACAGTTCTCAAAAACACATGCCTCTGCCTTCAGCTGTTTTCTGTATTCTTCATAAAATTTGGGATTTTTCACAGTAAAGAAGGTAAAGAGCAGGGGTAGTATCCTGATTAGGGAGATGCATCCATTTACACTAGCTTTTCCAACAAATATGAAAAGTGTATTAAAAATGCAAAGTATGATCTCTGTATTTGCCTCTCAGAGAAATTGCTGAATATTATTATCCATAATGCACAGAGTTGGTAACTTCCGCACATTTCCATTTTCTTAGCACTTCCTTTCTCAAACTCAGAAAATTATGTTGGCAAACTAAAATTTATCAAAAGCTTTAGGAGTTGGTTTCTTGGTCTTTGAGCCATTGGCATAATCAGCATCAAGCAAACTGTAGAGGAGGAGAAAGGCTTGGTGAACATAATATAAACAACCGTATCTGCAACTCCAAATCTCCTTCTTTTCCTCAACCTTTATCAAGGCTCAGATAATTACTGCATTATCCAGTCCACATAGCTTCATGAATTGGCTTGTGTTAATTGGTTTGAATTACTGTTGTTTTATTTTATTTTATTTTATTTATTTTTATAATTTATTTTGGTATCATTAATCTACAATTACATGTGAAATATTATGGTTATTAAATTACCCCCTTCATCAGGTCCCCCCCACCAACCCCATTGCAGTCACTGTCCATCAGCATAGTGAGATGCTATAGAA
This sequence comes from Smutsia gigantea, assembly GCA_032199065.1. Classification (NCBI taxonomy): domain Eukaryota; kingdom Metazoa; phylum Chordata; class Mammalia; order Pholidota; family Manidae; genus Smutsia; species Smutsia gigantea. The sequence goes on along the minus strand of JAVSCE010005163.1, from coordinate 277,527 downwards.
TCACTACTTGTCTTCTCTGAGTTGTACAGCCCTCCCCGTGCCCCCCCAACATTACATCTGCTAATCGTAATGCCCCTTTTTCCCCCTTATCCCTCCCTTCCCACTCATCTTCCCCAGTCCCTTTCCCTTTGGTAACTATTAGTATGTTCTTGGGTTCTGTGAGTCTGCTGCTGTTTTGTTCCTTCAGTTTTTATTCTTTGTTCTTATGCTCCACATATGAGTCAAATCATTTGATACTTGTCTTTTTCAGCTTGGCTTATTTCACTGAGCATAATACCCTCTAGCTCCATCCATGTTGTTGCAAATGGTAGGATTTGTTTTCTTCTCGTGGCTGAATAATATTCCATTGTGTATATGTACCACCTCTTCTTTATCCATTCATCTACTGATGGAAACTTAGGTTGCTTCCACTTCTTGGCTATTGTAAATAGTGCTGTGATAAACATAGGGGTGCAGCTGTCCTTTTCAAATTGGGCCGCTGCATTCTTAGGGTAAATTCCTAGGAGTGGAATTCCTGGGTCAAATGGTATTTCTATTTTGAGTTTTTTGAGGAACCTCCATACTGCTTTCCACAATGGTTGAGCTAATTTGCATTCCCACCAGCAGTGTAGGAGGGCTCCCTTTTCTCCACATCCTCATCAACATTTGCTGTTGTTTGTGTTTTGGATGTTGGCCATCCTCACTGGTGTGAGGTGATATCTCATTGAGGTTTTAATCTACATTTCTCTGATTATTAGTGATGTGGAGCATCTTTTCATGTGCCTTTTGGCCATCTGAATTTCTTCTTTGCAGAAGTGTCTATTCATGTCCTCTGCCCATTTCTTAATTGGATTATTTGCTTTTTGTTTGTTAAAGTGCGGGAGTTCTTTATATATTTTCGATGTCAACCCTTTATCAGATACGTCATTTATGAATATATTCTCCCATACTGTAGGATGTCTTTTTGTTCTACTGATGGTGTCCTTTGCTGTACAGAAGCTTTTCAGCTTGATATAGTCCCACTTGTTCATTTTTGCTTTTGTTTCCCTTGCCCGGGGAGATATGTTCATGAAGAAGTTGCTCATGTTTATGTCCAAGAGATTTTTGCCTATGTTTTTTTCTAAGAGTTTTATGGTTTCATGACTTACATTCAGGTCTTTGATCCACCTTGAGTTTACCTTTGTGTATGGGGCTAGACAGTAGTCCAGTTTCATTCTCTTACATGTAGCTGTCCAGTTTTTCCAACACCAGCTGCTAAAGAGGCTGTCACCTCCCCATTGTATATCCAAGGCTCCTTTATCAAATATTAATTGACTGTATATGTTTGGGTTAAAGTTTGGATTTTCTATTCTATTCCACTGGTCTATGGGTCTGTTTTGTACCCATACCAAACTGTCTTGCTTACCGTGGCTTTGTAGTAGAGCTTGAAGTCAGGGAGCGTAATTCCCCCTGTTTTATTCCTCCTTCTCAGGTTTGTGTTGGCTATTCGGGGTCTTTTGTGGTTCCATATGAATTTTAGAATTATTTGTTCCAGTTCATTGAAGAAAGCTGTTAGTATTTTCATAGGGATTGCATTGAATCTGTAGATTGCTTTAGGTAGTATAGCCATTTTGACAATATTTATTCTTCCTAGCCAAGAGCATGGGATGCATTTCTATTTGTTAGTGTCCTCTTTAATTTATCTTAGGAGTGTCTTATAGTTTTCAGGCTATAGGTCTTTCACTTCCTTCGTTAGGTTTATTCCTAGGTATTTTATTCTTTTTGATGCAATTGTGAATGGAATTGTTTTTCTGATTTCTCTTTCTGTTAGTTCATTGTTAGTGGGTAGGAAGCAACAGACTTCTCTGTGTTAATTTTGTATCCTGCAACTTTGCTGAATTCAGATATTAGTTCTAGTAGTTTTGGAGTGGAGTCTTTAGGGTTTTTTATGTACAGTATCATGTCATCTGCAAATAGTGACAATTTGACTTCTTCTTTACCAATCTGGATGCCTTGTATGTCTTTGTTTTGTCTGATTGCCGTGGCTGGGACCTCCAGTACTATGTTGAATAACAGTGGAGAGAGTGGGCATCCCTGTCTTGTTCCTGATCTTAGATGAAAAGCTTTCATCTTCTTGCTGTTAAGTATGATGTTAGCTGTGGTTTGTCATATATGGCCTTTATGATGTTGAGGTACTTGCCCTCTATACCCATTTTGTTGAGAGTTTTAATCATGAAGGGGTGCTGAATTTTGTCAAATGCTTTTTCAGCATCTATGGAGATGATCATGTGGTTTTTGTTCTTCTTTTTGTGGATGTGGTGGATGATGTTGATGGATTTTCGAATGTTGTACCATCCTTGCATCCCTGGGATGAATCCCACTTGATCATGGTGTATGATCCCCTTGATGTATTTTTGAATTCGGTTTGCTAATATTTTGTTGAATATTTTTGCATCTACGTTCATCAGGGATATTGGTCTGTAATTTTCTTTTTTGGTGAGGTCTTTGCCCGGTTTTGGTATTACAGTGATGCTGGCTTCATAGAATGAATTTGGAAGTATTCCCTCCTCTTCTATTTTTTGAAAAACTTTAAGGAGAATGGGTGTTATTTCTTTATATGTCTGGTAGAATTCAGAGGTGAATCCACCTGGTCCGGGGGTTTTGTCCTTGGGTAGTTTTTTGATTAGTGATTCAGTTTTGTTGCTGGTGATGTTGCTTTATGATGTTGAGGTACTTGCCATCTATACACATTTGTTTCACATATGCTGGCACTCCTGTGTTGGGTGCATATATATTTATAATGGTTATATCTTCTTGTTGGACTGACCCCTTTATCATTATGTAATGTCCTTCTTTATCTCTTGCTACTTTCTTCATTTTGAAGTCTATTTTGTCTGATAGAAGTACTGCAACATCTGCTTTTTTCTCTTTGTTGTTTGTATGAAATATCTTTTTCCATCCCTTCACTTTTAGTCTGTGTATATCTTTGGGTTTGAGGTGAGTCTCTTGTAAGCAGCATATAGATGGGTCTTGCTTTTTTATCCATTCTGTTACTCTGTGTCTTTTGATTGGTGCATGCAGTCCATTTACATTTAGGGTGTTTATCAGTAGATATGTACTTATTGCCATTGCTGGCTTTAGATTCGTGGTTACCAAAGGTTCAAGGTTGCTTCTTTACTATTTAAAAATCTAACTTAACTTTCTTGTTAAGTTATTGTAAACACAGTCTGATGTTTCTTTATTTCTCTCCCTTCTTATTCTTCCTCCTCCATTCTTTATATACTAGGTGTTGTATTTTTTGCCTTTAGTTAGTATTTGGATGATCTGCTTTCTTTGCTATGATTTTATTTTCTCTGGTGACATCTTTTTAGCCTTAGGTGTGCTTCCCTCTAGATCAGTCCATTTAAGATATCCTGTAGTGGTGGTTTATGAGAGGCAAACTCTCTCAACTTTCATTTGCCTGGAAATTGTTTAATCCCTCCATCATATTTAAATGATAATTGTGTGGAAACAATATTCTTGGTTCGAGGCCCTTCTGTTTCATTACATTCAATATAGTATACCATTCTCTCTGGCCTGTAAGGTTTCTGTTGAGAAGTCTGATGATAGTCTGATGGGTTGTCTTTTGTAGGTGATCTTTTTTCTCTCTCTAGCTGCCTTTAATACTCTTTTCTTATCTTTGATATTTGCAATTTTAATTATTATGTGTCCTGGTGTTTTCTTCCTTGGGTCTCTTGTGTTGGGAGATCTGTGGACTTCCGTGGACTGCGAGACTTTCAGCAATTATTTCTTCAGACACTTTCTATCCCTTTTTCTCTCTCTCCTTCCTCTGGTACTCCTATAATGCGAATATTGTTCTGTTTGGATTGGTCATACAGTTCTCTTGATATTCTTTCATTCCTAGAGATCCTTTTATCTCTCTCTGTCTCAGCTACTCTGTATTCCTGTTCTCTGATTTCTATTCCATTAACAGTCTCTTGCACCTTGTCCAGTCTCCTGCTAAGCCTGTCGATGGCTTGTCTCATTTCTGCATTGTCTTTCCTCACTTCTCTCTCTCTCAGCTCTTGCATATTTCTCTGTAGATCCATCAGTATGGTTATGACTTTTGTTCTGAATTCTTTTTCAGGAAGGTTGTGCTTTTCCATCCCTTCAGGTTCCCTCTCTGGTGTTGTCTGGGTCTGGGTGAGTTTTGTTTGTACCATATTCCTCTGTCTTTTCATGGCGATAGAAGTGGTTGCTGGTAGGTGCCACGTATGTCAGTTGGGCTCTTTAAGACTTTTAAAAAGAAAAAAAAGAGAGAAAAGAGAAAAAAAGAAAGAAAAGAAAAAAGAAAGAAAGAAAGAAAGAAAAACACGCCTACCGGGAATAGATTCTGTGGGGATGCTGTAGGTGGCACTGTTGCTCCACTATTCCGAAGCCGTGACCGCGCTGCTCCACAGGGCCCTTTGTAGCTCTTGCCGGGGCGGGAACGAATGGGTGGCTGTTGATCTCTGTGGCAAATCTGAGGACAGCTACTCTTTCCCAGTCACCAGCCAAGGGGTCCGAAATTCCCCAGTACTCCCAGCCTTCTGGGCTGAGTGTGCTGGGAAATTCCTGGGTCCTTTTCTCTTTAAGACCGCTAAAAAAAAAAGCACACACTTTTCTTTTGTCCCAGGAGCCGGCTGCGAGGACCCGGGTGCATTCCAAGCTCAGATCCTGCACCCTCTGTCTCTCCAATCTCCGATACACTGCATGATGTGTGCTCCTGGCACAGATCACCAGGGCTGGTTATTTCATGGGCCTGTGCTTCCACTCCCTCCCGGCTCTGAATCCTCTTCTCCCGCCGGTGCGCTGGGGTGGGGGAGTTCTTGGGTCCTGCCGGGTTGCAGCTCTGTATCTTACCCACCTCACGGGGTGCCGAGTCTTCTCAGTTATAGATGCAGGCTGTGTGCTGTCCTGTATCTTCTGGTCTCTTTTTTAGGAATAGTTGTATTTGTTGTATTTTCATAAATACATATGGTCTTGGGAGGAGATTTCCGCTGCCTTGCTCACGCTGCCATCTTCCCGGAAGTCTTGTTGTTTTATTTTCAATTACAAAATAATTCATATTCTTTTTTTGAACATTTGGAAAATACAAGAAACTAAAGAAAAATATTAACATCTGAATATCCCACCTCCTAGGGACAATAAAATGCTCTGTACAACACAGGGAACACTTAACAGAATGGAAAGGCAACCTATGGGATGGGAGAAACGACTTACAAACCAGATAGCTGGTAAGGAGTTAATACCCCAAATATATAAGAACTCTTTTAACTCAATGGCAAAAAAACAAATAACCTGATTTTAAAATGGGCAGTTGCCTTGAGTAGATATTTTTTCTGAAGAAAACATAGAAACCATCAACAGGCATAGTAAAACATGTCCAATATCACTAACTATAGGGAAATGCAAAGCAAAATCACAACAAGGTACCACTTCATACCTGTTATGACGGCTATTATATAGAAAAAAAGATGACAAATGTTGGCAAGGATGTGAGAGACAGTGGGACCCATGTTGGTGGGAATGTAAATTGATGCAGCCACTCTGGAAAGCACTATGGGGGTTCCTCAAAAAATTAAAAATAGAACTACCGTATGATTCAGCAACCTAACTTCTGCAAGTCCAGGAGAATTGAAATCAGGATCTCAAGGAGATATCTGTACTCCCATGTTCACTGCAGCATGATTCACAATAGCTAAGATGTGGACACAACCTAAGTGTCTATCCACAGAGGAATGGATAACAAAAATGTAGTGTATACATACAATGGACTATTGTTTAGCCTTTTAAAAAAAAGGAAATACTGCCTTTTGCAATTTGGATGAACCTGGAGGTCATTATGCTAAGTGAAGCAACTCAGTCATAGAAGGACAAATACAGCCTGATTCCACTTACATGTGGAATTGAAAATGGTCAAACACAGAAGCAGAGAGTGGAATGGTGGCTGCCAGAGGTTGCAGGGTAGGGGAAATGCAGGAGTCACTTTTCAACAGACATAAAGTTCCAGTTATGCAAGATGATTAAGTGCTAGAGATGTGATATACAACCTTATCTTGTACTGACCAATACTGTATGGTACACTTGCAAATTTGCTGGGAGGGTAGATCTCGTGTCAAATGTTTGTACCACAGTTAAAAAGGGAGACAAATTTTAATTCTCTTTCCCTCTCTCGGGTGGATTTTGTTTTGCTTGTTTTGTTTTCCAAACAAGATTTGAGCTCTTTAATACTGCATGACCACTGAATTACCTTCAAATGTAAAGTTGATTTTTCTGTGGGCTGGCACATTGTTCTTCCTCTTGAATTTTAAAATTTGACTTTGCTGAGGGGAATTTCATTTTCTCTCACCTGAAATTACAAACAGATTTCTTTTGTGCCTGAGTTAAGCACGAAATTAAGGTAATTAAAGATGAGTAAAGCTAAAAGTTCCCTGAGCAAAATCGAAGTAAAAAAAAAAATTAAAAAATTAAAGACTACCGTAACTGAAGTAGCATTACTCATCAATCTTCTGGGGATTGTGCTTGTTTTTGTTTTAATTGTTCTGTTTTGTTTTTCAGCGTAGGATTAGATCAGAATTGGAGACCGAGAGACTCGTCAGAAAGGATGGCAAACAGGTGGATTATTGCAGTGGTCTTTCCTTCATTCCTGTACCTGCTTGCTTGTCTGTCTAGCAAACGTTTATCGTGTGCCCCCTGTGTGTGGTTCCATAGCAGTAAACCACCGATGCATCACGTATAGGCAAGAGGTTGGAAATTTATGAATTCCTAATCTATTGTCAGAGCCCTCAGCCGAAGACCACCAGACCCCATTGTAATCAAACAAGTTGGGTTTACTGCACTCATTGCAGTGGGGGAGAATGCACAACATGAGGAACTGTGAGGCGTTTCAGCAAGAGGAGGCAGAAAGAATCTGTTGGGGGATTTTGCCTTGGCTTTGGGAGAGGGTCTAAGGAAATGAAATTGGCTCTGCACTGGCTGTTTGTTAGTAGAAAAAGAGGGCATTTCTGTGTTTGGGTGTTTTGTGGGTAGCCCAATTACCATGATTTTTATCTGTGCTTAGACACAAGTATGAAGTAACCTTGCTGTTTCATTTTATCATTGTCTCGGGGTGACCCCATTTGAGGTTAGACATTGCGTGTGTCCAACAGGAGAATAAGGTGACCTGGCCCTGAATGTCAGACCAGCTTGTAGTATCACTGAGGTCTCCCTGTGAAAATTATATCAGTTCCAGGTGACCGGGGCAGCTTTTTCCTTCTGTCGGCCTGACCAGGGAACCAGGGAATCTCTTCCCTTCTGGGTACTGACCCCCATCACTCCGCTCCTTCACCCTGCTCTGCTTTGGGCGGCTCACCTCTACCCTTGCCTGCTCAGGGACTCCTTTCCTGCCCTGTAGCCGGAGCCTGAACAGGCACAGAATCAGGTCCTTTTCACACCACCTAATCCATGAGGAGACAGGCATACTCAGATGCACCTTATTGAAACTTAGAGGGTCCCGGGCATCCCCAGCTCCTCTTTCTCCCTAAATCCCCACAGTTCATCAATCTCCAATCAGCTTTCATTCTTCAGTCTTGCTACCATTCACTTCTACCCATATCCATATCCATACCCTACCTGAGGCCAGGCCACTGTGCACTTTCAGTGGCTGTATCAGCCACCTGGTCTCCCTGCTGTCACCCTGACCCTTACAACCCCACCCCTCCCCGGCTTCCAGAATAATCTTCCACAAATGGAAATCCAAGAGCATTACTGTCCACCTTTAACTCTCTGTGACATTTCAGACAAAGACCAAATTCATTACAAAGTTGACCATGATGTGACCTTTACAAGTCTCCCCAGCAGGCAGCTTTCTCTTTATTCCCAGTGCTCTAGCCTCGGACAGTTCCTCTTGCTACTCAAATGGGCTCTATATTGCATATTTCCTCCTGAGTCGTGACCTTTGCATCTTATCTTCCCTCTGCTTGGAAGCCGCCCTTCCTCCTTCCCTCCAAGCTCCAGTTTACATCAACTTGCCATTAAAACCTCAGCCTAACCTGCCTTATATAAGAAGCCCCAGTCCAGGAAAGCTCTCTGGTTGAGGGCTACCCTGCACACTTCAGTCTCCCCAGTAACACTCATCATCCTTGATTCTGATGCCCACTTGGTGTCTGCTTTGCCCAGAAGACAATGCACCGTGAGGAAAAGGAGAGTATTTGAGTTTTTTCATAACTATACCCTGAGTGTCTGGCATGCAGGAGATTCTCATCAAAATATTTATTGAATATATGAGCATCAGTTAATTAAATTTGACATACAAATAAAAATGCTATAAGTGCTACTATATTATACATCACTTAGTACTAAGACTTACTTTAAACTTAATAAATAGGAGTATATAGCCTAACCAGGAAATTGATTACTATTGTTCTATGGGAAGATGGAATTCTGGACAAAAACTCATAAATACCTTTCTGTAACACAGTCCAATTATAATTGGTGGGCTGTCCATGATTTCTCATGTATTGTTGTATTAAAAGCTAGTTTAAGTTGTGCCATTGAATTTGTATGTTTTTTGTTTCCTATCTCTTCAAATAAATCATAGGGGCCTTGAAGACAGGGAATATTCATTTATTTGTGTTTTTCCCAAATTCGAGCAGTTTCTGACACATACCAGGACCGGGATAAATATTGTTCTATTAGATTTGATTCTGCTCTTAATAAATTGGATATATTTAATAAGATAATCAATTTCCATGAAAGGAATAAATGACGTCTGCCTCTCTTTGGTTTTGTGAATTATTGCTCATTCATTATTCATTTGGTCACTCAGTGTTTATAAGACCTTTGCATACTTGGTCCTATGTTAAGTATTTGCCATACAATATGAATGAAGAGCAGCTGTCTTTCTCTGAGGAGTTCATAAGTAAACAGATGATAGTGATGTAAGATAAATGTTAACAGTATAACCATATTATACTTATAGATAACATATACTGTATATATAACAGAGGCAGCCTTAACTCTATGGGAGTTTATGGAGTCTTCAAGGGTAGGAAAAGACTGGGCCTGGGTTACTGTTTGCAGCAGCATAGAGGCATACAAGAGCAGTGGAACTGAGCGTCATCCAAGAAAGAGGCAAGATAATAGTAGAGAATAAATCTGGAAAGGGAGTTGGATCTGGTCTGGGATGAACTATTAATGAATTACTATTTCATCCTTTTGGGTGGTGTGTAGATGGCATAATGTGCATAATGAAGTTCAGATCCCCTTCCAAGGATGAGTGTCAGCTTCCCCAGCTGTCCAGGTGCTGCCAGCAGAAAACCCTCAGCCCCTTGCTGGGAACTGATTGCCTCATCTGGAGAAAGCGGTTTTGTCCCGGGTCATTCCACCTTCCCACGGTGGCCTACATTCAATGATCGATGGACATGGGTACATAAGGCCTGGCTCCTTGACCCCAACTCAGAAGGGCTATTCCAACCTCAGAACTTATCAGTGGAGGCCCCACTGAGACAGTTTCTCAGTTTCATTTCTCCCTCCATTTAATTTTGCTGGTTTTTTTTCTTCCCTACTACCACTGTTGATCTTAAAACCATTCCCTAATAAAACTCCTGCATAGTAACATCCAACAGGTGGTGGTAGGATGTCATCAAGGAGTCTGAAGCAAGAAAGTGATATAATCAAATATACAGTTCTTCAATATGAGCTTGCTGGCACATGAAAACTAATTAGGCTTTAAACAAAATGCACATCAATTAATTTATTTCATCAGGGATTATTCCTGTAGGGCTGAAAAAGCTGGTACGGCAGCTGCAAAAAGATGTAGTGTTCATATTTTTCAATAATGGATCATTTTTCTTCATTATTGACATCATAGTCATCTTTTTTCTTGACTTTTTTTAAACATCAGAATGTGTTAAACTTTGTCTTCAAGCAAACGAACTACAAAATAAGATCTTGATATTTAGAACTTGAGCATCAGAAAGTTAGTTATCTGATTAAGAAGTAAAATGTATTCCTGGTTTTTAGAACATCATCCTAGGTATAAAATAGGAAAACAAGACATTTTCCAAAATATTCACATTAGTTTTTAAAGTTCTTTGACCTTACAATGGCAAAACTAATGTTTGAACTAAACAAAATGGGATAGTTCCGTTCCACCATCAGGCGATTGAAAAACGCATCCCTTTAAATTCTGTCTTTGAAATGTTTAACCCTGAAGACAGGTTAGATAAGCCAATGCAGAGTCATACTGAATAAGGGTTGCAGTTGACCTTTATCTAGTTTTTTCTTCCACCTCTGTTTAATAGTATAAGATTACCTTTACATCATTCATTCAATCTACAATTATTAAGAATCTATTACAAGGAAGGAGCAGAGAATGGTCATAAATAAAACCCATCCAAACCTACTGATGAAAGACCTAACCCTTGGCTTTCCCTCCTCACGTATTTTTGGGAGTGTCTCACGTGAGTTCCCATAAGTCCAAGCATGAAAGGATCAGCTGCCCTGTTGGGGCTCCTGATTCTTTCTTCTTCTGCTCTGGTTCTCAAGGTTGTACACCACCACTTTTACTTGTGTGGGAGTTTTCCACACCCTGCAGGTACAACACTCTCCCACAGGCACCACTGGGGTTCCGTAAGTGCTCAAAGAGTGAAAATTCTCTTATGCCAGTCTCTCCAGATTCTCTTCAGCCCCAAGTTGAGGCACGGGAGCACTGAAATTGCCAAAACTCCACGTTTACTTAAAAATGAGTCAAGACTCCTCCCGGTCTGTGTGACACTCTATTGTGGCCGTTTCCATTTCACTCCCTCAGATATTTGCACTCATATCATTATAGGATATGAGCCAGTATATGGATACCACGCTGAATACAGACGTGCCCTCCCCTTCTCTAAGACCTTATCAGTCTTTTCATGTCCAATTCTTTCTTCTCTTGAAATGTTTTTCCTACCAGTCCTCTTCTTGGGTCCTAACGTATGTAAGACCCACAGGGTCTATTCCATAGTTCACTCAACATTTCTGAACCCTGTGATAGTCACAGTTATTGAGAAAGTATTCAATACTTTAAGGTCTATCATCTTAAAAATGGAAGGAGAATTTGTGGCACCTAAAGCCAGGAAAAAACCTTTAAAATTTGTATCATACGGAAAAATTTCTCAACAACAAAAAAATTAATCCCTATTCATCATTTAATATATCATCATTTAATATGAAGGACAGCAGAATAGTTATTTAAGGTATAAATTTTACAGATAAAATATATTGCCAGATACGACATATTTTTATTTCTAAGATAAATTTTGAGTACTTTAAAATGATAATCATGTTGCAGAAATCATAAAGTTCCATATACTTCAGTGATTTCAGTCAGGCTTTCCTTTCCTTCCTTTGTAATTATGAGGAGGTTTTTTTGTTTTGCTTTTTCTTACCTCTGGCACTTTCATTGTTACTAAAACCATTTTATTTCAATCAGAATTGTTTCTTCATACACTGATGGTTTATTGCAGAGAATAACGTAAGATACTAGAACTTGTTAGAAGGAAAAAAAACAATAAAAATTCTATTTGAACAGACACTAAAACCCATATTTATCTGGATTTCCAATTCCAGACACTTAGGACAACTTGATTTTCAAAGACATACAGAAGAGGTCCACACCTTCCTTCATCATCATTTCCACCAACTACCAGCCCATCTTGCAGAAAGTCTGACACAAGTGCTTACTGTGATGCATGACTTACACCATGTTTTTTTTAAAGAAAAAAAAAGTCTGATGTTATCACCTCATACTTTTTGAAGGACTGCGAGTTAAAGGTCCAAGGGAGAGAAGTCAACGTGTTGGCAAGTCTAAGAGAATGTTAAGATCTTTACAGAAAAATAACAGGACAATAAGAGACATTTTATTTGACTTGAATTTGTAAGTGGTCTTAAAAGAGGTTAGACTGTCTAAGACAGTATAATCCTTTTTGAAAAATAAACTTGGAACTCTGCAACCCTATATGGCATGATTGGACTAATATCCCTATGAGCCAACTGGCTTCTTACAAGTGGAATTTGCCAAGTCCATGTTACTCAAAGATTTCTAGACAGGTCTACATTAGACCATGCCACTTGAATATATTGTCAGAAGACAGTTCATTCCTACTTTTAGCACATACAGAAACAGTTATGAATTCTAGGCCAAACTGACAAAATATTTAAATTATACATCCAAGGTTTGTATCTTCCAGAGGCCACTTGATTTAAAATGTGTATGAGTCTTAAGGTTTTAAATGAGGGTTGGGGGCTAGGGTACATAAAACATATGCATTTATTTGCAGCATATATGTCTTTTGGCCTCCAGATTTTGAGAATAATGTTAGCAAAATGAGCTATATTTCCTTCTTTTTTTTTTGCTTTGGTCTGCCTGAATTCAACATTAGGCCATGTGTAAAAATTAACCATGATAACATTTATAGGTCTCGATGCTATTTTAATTCAGCAACAATATCTGAACTTTGGCTATTCAGAGGTAAATGAGGCTCCCTCTTTTCTCTTTAACTTAAATATTTCAAACACTCTATCAAAGCCAACAATTTAAAGTTAACTCATTTTACTGTGGTAGAAACTACAAAGTGAAAAAAAAATCTGGTCCAATTAAAATACATGGACTACTCCACTTTATAATGCTCCCCACCAAAAACTAAATGAATAAAATAATAAAAGTTAGTTCAATATTTTTTAGCATAATTGAAATATATTGCAAAAATTATTGAGAAATACTTATTTTTCATCAGTTAAATATTCTATACCAAAAATTTTGAGTTAGCTGAGCACATGCTAACACAGTTGAAATGTATTATTTGTATTACTTTAAAATATTTCTATTTTCTCAGGTATTTTTAAACAGTTTAAGAATCCGTGAACTTGCCAAAAGTTTTCAGAATGCAATAAAACAGCTTATAATCATTGTCCTTTAATTTCCAAAATAGAGAAAATGTAAAAATTGAGTAAAGAAGCTGTAACAAAGTTGATCATTATAAAATGTTAATCTAACAATGAAATTCCAATTTATTTCTGACTTCTAAGGCTATTCTTTCTATACTGCAATGATAGTTGACAAAATATCTTTATCTTTATAACATATCCTGTATATTTTTCAGAAATAGGACATATATCATCTGCATACATGTTGAACATGTCACATAATGAAAAATTTTTACATAGTTTATATTTTCAAATATAGCATTAATTGGCAAGTGTCAGTTGGCAGTAAATGATAAAAAGAGAAGCTTTTCAAAGTTTGTCCATGTTTTCATCAAAATATAACTAGCATTATTTGAGATGCTGGTACTTTCTTCAGTTGAAAATACTTCTATAAGAAAATAATTCTTCCTTCATATTTCCATGTATTTAACATTTTTTCATGACTTAATAAATATATCTATTAATTTGTTTAATATTAATATTTATAACATGTTGTGGTGCTTAATATTATTAATGAATGTACTATAAATTCATTTAATTAAATTCTTTGCAACATTTTAATGACCACGATTTTTGTGGTCTCCCCTGTTTATATAGTTTACATGGTTTTGAATTTTATACTTGGTAAGAAGCAAGTACTCAGTTTCATTCATCGAGGCCAGGTCCGTCTTGTAGTGCTCATATTTGTACAAAATTCTCATAAGTCACTTTTTAAAGCAGAGAGATAATTTTAACATAATTTATGTTGATCTCCAGAAATCCAGATTTAAACACTCACTTCATAACATCACAATGAACCTCATGCTGTGGCCAAGTGCATTTAAATCTTACAACAATTCTCCTGATGAGAATTTATTGCATTATTTGAATGTCCTATGTTTTCTATTAGCTTGATTTTTGGTTTTGAACATGATAAACCATTAACTCATCATTATCTCTGTTATTTTGCCATCAATTCAGTAAGGAACTCTTGTTCTTCAGTCACTAATTCATCAGTTTGATGGGCCAAACAATTTAATTGTACATCTCTAAAATAAATATGAAGTTGAAAATATTGTTTAAAAAAAGTATTAGTAAATGTACTAATTACTGGTATACTACTGTTAGTGAACTATTATAGATCATATGGAAAGGACACAATTCACACATTACATTCTTTCATGTGTCTCTGACTGCTGCAGAGCATATTCTTTTGGGTGTAACAAACCCTTAACACACTCTGCCAAATAATGATCATTTCTCCTGCCAAAATCCCAGCTTTCCCACTGGGTATCTTGGTATATGTTACTCCTGTGTGCCTCAGTTCCCTTACCTGTAAAACAGGTATATGAACAGCAAGCTGCTATAAAAACTTGTGTTAGTTTTCAGTTGTGCCATAACAAATGATCACAAATTTAGCTTACAACACCCGTTTATTATATCTCATGGTTCTCTAGGTCAGAATTCTGGGTAGAGAGCGTAGCTCAGTTGGGTTCTCTGCTTAGAGTTTCACGAGGGTGACATCAGCATGCCTGGGCTTCTCTCTGGAGGCTCTGCAGACAAGTCTGCATCCGAGCCTGTTTAGGCCATTCCTCGCAGTTGCAGGAGCTCAGGCCCTCGTTTCCTTGCTGACTCAGCCATGCCTCAGGCTTTGGTGCTACAGGCTGTCCCCGCTTCTTCTCATGCTTTCCATGTGGCTCTCTCCAGCATGGTGAGTTGAGTTTCTCTGATACTTGGATTTTCTCTCACATCTATTGCATCTCTCTGATGTCCAGCCAGAGAACGTCCTCTGCTTTTAAGGGCTAATGTGATAAAATGGGGCCCATCCAGACAGTCTCCCTATTTAAGGTCCATAATTAATTACATCTGCACAATCTCCTTTGTCATGTATGTCACCTATTCACATGTTCTGAGAATTAGAATGTGGACATCTTTGAAGGGCTATTATTCTGCCTGGACCACAGATTTAGATAAATTCATTGAAAGGGCCTCAAACCATGTTGGATGCAATTGACTCTTTTTTTAATATTGTAATTACTGTGAAGCTTCATATATACAGTATACCATGATATCATCTGTGTCCAACATTCTGTACAAACCCATCATGAACTGTTTATTACTATGACTGACTGTGGCTATGTTATTGGCCCTCAACATTAAAAAAAAATTGTTCTACCACGTTATTTTTGTGGTGTCCATTGTCGGAGGCCAAGCTACTCGTGCTGCTTGACAAAGTCCAGGCTCGAGGATGCCTTCAGAAGATCTGGAAGCCTCTCAGCTGGCCCTTGTTATTTCCCCGCTATATTATTAACTTTCCCACACGTTTCATTACTTGGAGCTCTAACAAAAAGTACACTATAATTCTCAGAAATATAACAAGAATTTATTCCCCTTTTATTTTCAGTTTTACTGCAAATACTTAAGGCAGGTAGCCAAAGCTCAAGGAAAGCTCACCCTACCTTTCCTGCTCACTCAGAAGAAACTCCCTCTTTGGAACCTATACAAGGTTGCCCCTTATTACAGAAGAGGAGTTTTATAAGAAATTACAGCATAAAGAGATATGGGAACCAGGACTGCGGGGAGGATCCCCTCCTGACTCACCAATTGCCCAGAAAAGAATTAGTAATAAGCTTCCTTTTCCCACTATAGAAGGACCCCCTAATGTAGGTGTAGAGATTTTGAGTAGAAAATGGTACTTTTCTAAAGGTAAACGTTTCCCAGTCCTATTTCATATACTAGGGTTCATGATCTATACATAAATAAATAGTTTTTGTTTAATAGAACAACGGTTAGTGCAGTTCAAGTTTTTTTATAAATATAGAAAAGAGTGAAAAGAAATAGGCCCAGCTGGTGTTTGTTAAGTGAGAAACAAAAGGAAAGGTGTGTTAATCAGTAGAATGCTTACTGGAGTAGAAATGGTTAGGGGGAGTTGATAAGTAATCAAGGACAGAACAAACAAGACCAAGACGGCCTTTAGGACCTAATTGCCCTTGCTATTGTTTCAATACCATGTAAGACGCTGCACCCCAGGACACTGGAGACCACGGGAAATTGAGTTTAGAATTAGTTACTGGTTGTCTGTTAAGTTCCCCACTCAGAATTCTATTGACTGTTAACTTGTATAAAATAAACGACTACTAGCCTTATGCTAGGAGATGCTTGCACCTTAGTCAGTGTGGGTGTCTTCTCACTCGCCAACGCCGTCTCACTCCCCTCCGATACCTCACCCCAGCTGGAGCTGGACTCCGGCAGTCCATCAAGTTAAAGAGATACTTTAAAATATACTCAAAACTTAGTCAAATTAGGAGACACCTTTCAGTTGTGAATTATCACTTTATAAGAGAAATTTTGTTTTTATAACTAGGAAAATAACTCAATTTGAGTTCTTAATAGACTTTGGGCTATTGCTATCATGTTGACATGAGAAAGTTAACAGTAACCAGGCAAGCTTATCAACACATTAAAAAAAAATTCACTTTACGGTGATGGCTTAATTCAAACACCGACATATCTGAAGTCTATAGCAGTTATTGGTTATAGGCAAGTCATCCCAATGTCCTCAAATTGGACTCTATTAATATTCCTAAATAATTTTTAAATTACAACATAAAATTTAAAATAGTTCATAGAATTACAAGATCCCAATAGTACATGAATCCTAATTGGAGAAATTTTCAGGCCTGAGCAAAGTTTGTGGTAGAAATATAACATATTACAGTTGCTTATGTGAATTTTTAAGGTTTTTTTTCTAGCTTAAAAGATCTCTGAAGAAAGAAGCTGCTTCTTTTCACATTTTGGAAGCCTTCATTCTACTTAGAAACTTGCTGTATAAAGTTGGTTGGTTAAATGAAATTTAACATGTTGCTTAATAAACATAGCAAGTAAAAGGAAAATTAGCTAAACTTCAATATTCATAAATATGTTAGGATGCTCATTTTGACTTACATATAAAGTGTGATTCATTCATCCAATTCACAGAGTAAAAGCCAAAATAAAATAAAGAGGGAAAATTTCTAAGGTACTATTTCCCTTCCAGTCTCATCAAAAGATTAAATCTGTGTATCTGGAGTATTATGTATTTTCCAGATGCTTTTCAAGAATTTAATTTTCTGCTTATTTCTGTAAAAGCCTGTTATTACTTTGATGTGGCAGATGAAGAGGCCAAAAAGCTGTTTAGCATGCTTAAAGCTAGTGGCAGGGCAAGTAGAGAAAGCAAAACAAAAAATATATGCCCCAAAGCCCTGATGATCAATGGTCCTCACAGACTGTTAGACTGACACCACTCAAAATCCTTTAAGTAACAAGATGGTTGATAAATAAATACATTCCTTGTTAAATACAATGGCAAATTGATCTGTTGTGAGAATAATCTCTAGGGCTGTAAGGAACTAAGACTCCCCTGGTTCTGACTATACAAAATAAAGTTCAAATAGAAAAGCAAAACTTCAGTGAAGGGGGATGTTGAGAGAATTAAAAGGGAACATTAAAAAAAAGAAACAAATGAAAAACGAAATTTAGAACAGGTCCCTGGAGCCATTTGTAACTCCTTAGTAAGAATCAGTATTTAAATTACTTGTCTTTTAATTATTTGTGCTGCAACTTGTCACCTGGTCACATGTTTTAAACAGAATATAGGCTAGACCAGAACAAAATAGCGATTAATGGGAATTAGTTCCATGATGTATTATTGATTGCATATAAAACAAGAAGGATTTAGGGTTCATCGCATTGTTGAAACTGTTTCTTTTCTTCCACAGATGCAGCTGTTGGTTTAGGAGCCTAACATATGGCCACAGGGTAATTAAGACGCTGCTGCCTAGCAGAATACAAATAAACGGGAGGATGCAACTGCCTTACACCTTCTGCCCCTACTGGTCCTTGTAAGAGAATTTTGGACCATGAATAGTGATTCTATTTAATGACATGGGGAACCTTGAGGAAAAAGCAGATTTAAGAAAGAGAAGAGGTATTCCAGAGTCCAGTTTGCATTTGCTAAGTTTAAGGTATCTGCTAACATTCTTCTGTAGGGATCAAATAGATAGGTATTCAGATTGAACTCAAGAAAAAGGTTAGGATTGGAGCTATGAATTTGGGGGTCAAGCATCCAAAATGATACTAAAGCCACTGAGAAAGAACAAGATCACCCTGAGAATAAGTATAGAAAATAAAAAAACAACTGAGGACGGAGTCCCGTGATTCTCTACCTGTCGATGACAGCAGGAGGAGGGAAAAAACGAGAAGGGGGAGATTGATAATAGGCAGCAAGTAAGAGGACAAGGAGCGATGCCTGCGACACCAAGAGGGGATCCGGGGGTGATAGTGCCAAACGACAGTGTGAGCCCAAGTCAGATGATGGCTGAGAAATGACCACAGTGTTTTTGGTAACATGGTAGTCATTGGAAGTTTTAGTAGAGTGATGGGCCTTGGACCAGGATAAAAGAGTGTGGGATAAGGAAACTGACATGACTGCTCTTTAAAGACGTTTTGCCATAAAAAGGAGCAGAGAAATATGACAGCATTGAGAGGATCTACTCTCAAGCGGCAGGACAGTAATTTTGCTTTGATTGGAGATTTTACAGCATAAAATCTACACTGCATTGGGAGGGAAAAGTTAATAACGCAGAAGACAGGGAGTCATTGTAAGAGCAGAGTTCTAGAGTAGGTGAAAATGGAGCTCATGGAGGGCTTAGCCTTAAATAAAAGCCAGAGGGTCCGTTGTCCTTTATAGGAGACCAGGTCGTGCTGACAAGGACCAGACAAGAAGGCCTTGATCACTGGGGTGGGTGACTAAGGCCAGGGGGAGGACCAGATCATTGGAAATGTGAATGTGCAGGAATTGGGTCGGGGTAAGCTAACATACGAATCATCTTAGCAAGATCTACTCTCTATACGGGATAATTATTAGAAGTTCCCAAGGAGTGTTTCGCACACATGAGAACAGAGGGCCTCTTGCCTCTGATTGTGGCTACGCTGAACTCTTCCCATGCTGACTACAGATGCTCCCCAAACTGAAGTGTTAGGGCAGCTCTGCAGCCGGCTTCAAGTCCAGAAAGGAAAGGTTAGTCCTCTGCCGCACTACTCCGTTTAAGTGCTGGGCCTGAAGGCACTGCTCCCACTTTAAAACTACAGCGTGGTTTTCCCAGCGGGCTGCCAAACCAGAGGGGGCGCTTGGTCCGAGGGCTTTGATTATGTTCTCCCTCCAACTTTCGGACCTTGTGTCACAGAATTCCTCTCATCAAGTCACTCTTTCTTCTTATAGTAAATTTTCTTTTTGGGCCCCAGTTATTACAATTTTTTTATGTTTTTCCCTACCAAAATAGTACCCAGCCCTATGCTAATTAATCATTACAAATATGTAATGGGTAATACCTGCAACCTCTATCTAAAAACCAGTTATAGCCCTGCTTAGAAAACCAAGATGGCCTTCACGAGACAATACAAATAGTAGAGAACACGCAGGTCTTAGCATATAATTGTAGACCCATCGGTCAACACTGGAACATGCTCTCATGCAATTACACAAAGTGTGTGGAGACTTCACGTTGGATATCCTTGATTTCAAAAGTATCCTTTTGCATATGGGAATATTCATTCCCCCATTTGACCAAGAACCCAGTTTTGATGGGAAGTACATGGATTGATGAGAAAATTGGGGGCACCGCCCAGCCAGATAGATAAGCTTCTGAATAATGATGGCAGATGCTACACCTCGATTACGCTCCCAGACAGGAAGCTGAATCCGTACTACTAAACAGGCACCAGCCAGCCCTGGGAGGAAAGCAGGAGAAACCCAGGGAAGGGCAGTGGCGTCAAGCCTCCTAAGGATTTCTTGTCCCAGGACTGGCTCAGAGGGACAGAGGCTGATAATATATGACATTGACTCATATTTATTATTGCCACATTGAAGGGGAGTGAGACGGCGTCGGCGAATGAGAAGACACCCACACTGACTAAGGTGCAAGCATCTCCTAGCATAAGGCTAGTAGTCGTTTATTTTATACAAGTTAACAATCAATAGAATTCTGAGTGGGGAACTTAACAGACAACCAGTAACTAATTCTAAACTCAATTTCCCACGGTCTCCAGTGTCCTGGGGTGTGACGTCTTACATGGTATTGAAATAATAGCAAGGGCAGTTAGGTCCTAAAGGCTGTCTTGGTCTTGTTTGTTCTGTCCGTGATTACTTATCAACTCCCCCTAACCATTTCTACTCCAGTAAGCATTCTACTGATTAACACACCTTTCCTTTTGTTTCTCACTTAACAAACACCAGCTGGGCCTATTTCTTTTCACTCTTTTCTATATTTATAAAAAAACTTGAACTGCACTAACCATTGTTCTATTAAACAAAAACTATCTATTTATGTATAGATCATGAACCCTAGTATATGAAATAGGACTGGGAAACGTTTACCTTTAGAAAAGTACCATTTTCTACTCAAAATCTCTACACCTACATTAGGGGGTCCTTCTATAGTGGGAAAAGGAAGCTTATTACTAATTCTTTTCTGGGCAATTGGTGAGTCAGGAGGGGATCCTCCCCGCAGTCCTGGTTCCCATATCTCTTTATGCTGTAATTTCTTATAAAACTCCTCTTCTGTAATAAGGGGCAACCTTGTATAGGTTCCAAAGAGGGAGTTTCTTCTGAGTGAGCAGGAAAGGTAGGGTGAGCTTTCCTTGAGCTTTGGCTACCTGCCTTAAGTATTTGCAGTAAAACTGAAAATAAAAGGGGGGTAGATTCTTGTTATATTTCTGAGAATTATGGTGTACTTTTTGTTAGAGCTCCAAGTAATGAAGCATGTGGGAAAGTTAATAATATAGCGGGAAATAACAAGGGCCAGCTGAGAGGCTTCCAGATCTTCTGAAGGCATCCTCGAGCCTGGACTTTGTCAAGCAGCACGAGTAGCTTGGCCCCCGACAGAGGCTGATAATATATGACATTGACTCATATTTATTATTGCCACAAATCCATAAGGCAAGTGATTAGATATGTCAAGAAGGAGAAGATAAAAGAGATGAGCAACTGATCCAAAGTCAGCAATAACAATTTATGGATATTGAAATATGCAATGGGTACGAGGATGATTTTCAATGTAATTCTCCATAATGAAATTAGAAATCATATAAAGTTGAAGTCAGAGCTAAAAAGGTCAGAACTAACTAATTTTTCCCCTTGTTTGAGGCAATCATCTTAGGCCCTTATACTTCATGAGCTTCCAGAATCTAGGTATACATTTCAATGAAGCTCAAATTATGAGCCATGTTAGCTAAAGGGGAAAAAAAATGTACCTGTTGGAAGTGTATCTTTTTTTCCTTTCCTTTCAACAAGAAAGGTTTAGCTAGCTTGAAAAAGAGAAGATTCAGAAACCTACACTGCTTCTATAATTCATATCATGACATTTAACTGTCAGCTATTATTTCTAAACTATTAACTTTTATGAAAGCTATTTGGACAATGATGTCAGTGTTTAATAATATTGGCCTCAAAAATATCCGTGGATAAAGGACACAATCCTCATGGCAGTTTCTTAAATTCAGAATCTTATTTTTTTTTTTTTAGGAACAAGTTGTGGCAATAGTTTGGAATCATTACATTTTCTTTCACTTAGAAGCACTCTTTTCTTTTTCCAATATCAAACACCTTCAAGGATTAATGCTGCCCAGAGAGCACTGTAAGATTTTCAAGCTTCTGGTTAGAATGGTCCCTGCAGGGGGTTTTGGTCTATGTATTTGGTAACTTATATAGTGCCTGGCACACAGTGGGTATTCAAGAACTAGCTGCTGAAAAGAGTATAGTAGCTAGAGCACGTGCTTTATCCCATTTGAGAATTGATAGTTAGCAATGTGGGTATTTGGAAGGAAAAGCCAAAGGCAAAATCAACACAAAATATCCCTCTGATTGCATTAATTTTTTGGCTCTGTGGTTCCTTTCAGTTTCTGCTTGCAATGCTGCAAACAGTTCCAAAATTCGTAAGCTAAGCCAATTATTAATTACTTGAGAAAACTCAATTTTATTTTATAAAAAAGGCAAAAATTTCTCTAAATCTTGGTAGTAGAGTTACTTAAGTTTCATCCAACAAATTTAATATAAACTTGGAGAGTTTTAAGGGTATTAACTAGGGATACTTTTAAGAACACTTGGGGATTTTATGAACCATAGAAAGGAGTTGTTATGCACTAACATTTTAAATTCATTTTTCAAATATTAGTCCATTAAGACATTTCATTTCTCTGATCTGATTTTTTTCCTGAGGCCAAAAGAAAGATATATTTATTTATGTAAAGGATCAATAGAAAAGTGATTCTCAGAAGGAGAATCATTAAATTGTCCTCCCCAAAGGTAGACAGAGCTCTACTCAATAAGGCACGAAGTCATTTTATTTCTTATTAACTCCAGACAAATGACTCTTTCTTTTGAATGTGCCTGTGTCTCCAGGTTTAAGTTATAAAGCTCACATTCCTACTGGTGACTCCCAAGGCACAAAATGTAGTCTGGGTTTCCATGTACCTCCACAGGGAGACCTTAGGGTATTCAGTCAAGAGAGTCAATTCCTCTTCCCATGATCATAAAACAAGCCCAGACTTCCAGAAGGGATCAAGCCCAGGGGGCAGCTCTGACAGGAAACTGTCCCTAGCATTTTCAGTGCAGCACAGAGGTAGTTTCAAGGCATTTTGCCAAGCAGCAATCAGAAGACAACCAGGAAGAACCAATCTTCCTCGTAAAAATAAGGTCTGCTAGAGGCTGAACGGTCTCTGTTTAACCAAGGGCATCATTTTTGTTCCTCTTATCAATCTTCAATAATAACGCACCAGATTTGAAGGAATATCACCTAGAACCTCTATAGTAACTTTACATTTTCAAAAATATCTTTATCGATATTATCCCAATGTGATCCCCAGACCATATCTGTAAGAGACTGTTTGTAAATGGGATCACAGTATATGGAACAGTGAGCAAACCGTTCTAAAATCACGTGGAAATTGAGTGTCTGGGTGCCATTCAGATTTTATGATTCTGAACATCAGGCTCTGTGGAGAATTCAGGGCTGCCCTTTTACAAGGAAAGCATTTAGAATTTTCATCTCTGCCCTCATGACAGAGACACTTGGAAAACACAGACTCACTAATTATCTACATCCTAAAGCAAAATTTGAGTTAATTGTCACCATTTATTTTCATTGAGGAATTTAGTCAGGTAATTATGAGAATTATTTCAAAGAACAAAATCTGTTGGCAATGATGGACTCTAATGAGCAAATATTAAGCTGCTACATTAGTTCTCCAAAATTAGTACCCTTTCTATTTTCTTCCTTAAATGTAACAATTGCTGTGAGAAGAATTAGATAGTATTAGTTCTTGACACCAAAAGCCATGGGGAACTCATTACATAAAGTTGAATGAATATCTTATCTTTCTTGTGCAGCAGGACATGGCCAGGCTTGTTCATGAAAAGCTCCTGAGCAGACATGAGTGGAAAACAACTGAACCCTACAGAAATATGGAAGGAAGTACATAATTGTGGCTGAAGATGGCCCGCTGTCCACAGAACCATTTCCTCTTCCTTCTGTGCTATTCACTAAGGCTGCAGGTGGCCACGTGACTTTATTCTCACCAGTAGAATCTAGGAACTGAAGGGATGGGTGCCAAGTGCAGGCCTGGCCCATAAATATTCCTTCAAGCCCTTTCTCCATTTGCCAGCTTGGTGAAGGAAGTACAGTGGCCTTGGCAGCTATGTGCTAAAGATGATGAAGCTGAAAAATGGAACAAGTCCAGAAGCCTGAATCACCATATGGACAAGAGTATCTACCAATTAGAAACACCAATCTGGAAGTTATGTAAGAACTAAAGTTCTATCAAGTTTGAATTATTATGCAGTAGGGTTGTGACAGCAGACAGCATTACTTTAACTAATATGTGCACTTATAGAAAGAAAGACTGCATTAGCATGGTTTGGAAAGATTTTAGGATTTGGACTGTAGACAGCTTGAAAGTAATGATTTTGCTGAATAACAACTATTGTCTTACGTGGAGTCATAATCACATAGGTATTAGTGTGTTCCTTTCAAGAGGAGTAAGAATTAAAGGCTGGCATAGCTTTCTGTTCTGGGTGCTTTAGACTAGGAATACTACCCTCCCCGGACAGCACACAGACCATCTCCACCGCCCCGGGGCATCCTCTCAAGGAATGAAAGGAGGATCCGGGGAGGCCGTGACCGTGCAGATGTACCCATTGCCGCTGCCCTTCTCTTACCCCTTTGGTGTTAGCTAAAGCTTCAGTGGGACTGCTTGGTGCTGGTGATTTCTGCCATCAGCAAACTGAGTCCCAGCCTCTTTTGATCATTTGCATGTGCAATCACTATGTATATAAAGCAAAACTTATTATGTGGTAATCAAAGAGCAACTCTATTTTTATTCTCATTGCACCTTTAAAAATATGCGGTGGATAACACAGAGAAGACAAGTAGTGACTCTATAGCATCTTACTATGCTGATGGACAGTGGCTTTAATGTGGTAGGGACTTGATAATGGGGAGAATCTAGTAACCACAATGTTGTTCATGTGATTGTATATTAACGATATCATAATAAAAAAAATGCTGTGGGGGCTTCTTTGCCCCTAGATGAAATTTAGGAACTGTCCTGTCATTTTTCTGAGTGCTATCATAATATATAGGCTCAATTCAGTAATTACCATGGCTAATCCACTATTGTGATTAAAACTTTAAAATTCTTTTAAAGATTCGCATTTGGTCTGCCTGTTTCTTCTGCAGGATAAGAGAGTGAAACATTTCTCTTTTCTTTTCTAAAAAACCTGTTAAAGTATTTAGACTTAGAGGGATAAAAGGTTCATTGATATTATTATGTGGCAATATAAAATTTGATATCTAATAATCCAAAGGTATAAAATTAATGTAAGTGAAAATGTTTACACAGAGATAAATTAAATTCTTTTCTGTTAATGGTTATAGTCATATCTTAACTACTACTCAATTGAAAGCTATTGAAACATCAGCCAAATAATAATTTTAAATTCTAAGTCTTAAATCTTACTTCCATCCAGAACACTGGTGTTTGTTTTTAGGAAAAAATAATATATTTTCTTACTGAACTATAATTCAGTGCAAGAATCTGTTACTTCAGGCAACCATATGAGATATTATTTAAAATGCAATTTATTCAAGTACATAAAAAATAACTAAAAATGCTCCAAATCACAGAAGTGATGTAAGCAATGAACTGAAACATATTTCAAATCCATTAAGTCTCAAAGCATGTTCATTCTTCTTATACACACAAACTAGCACTCAAGAAAGTCAAAGTTGTTTATTAAAATCTAAATTTCATTATAAGAAAACGTTTTGGAAAATGTTGATAATTGTTGAAGCTGGGTGAGGAATGCATGGGGATTCATTATACATTCTCTCAATTTTTATGTACATTTGAAAATTTACATAATAAAAATTTTGCTGCCATAATTGCAAGAACTCTGTTATTTTAATAAAAAGATATTTATACCTGAACCAATTTATTTAACTACTGGTAGGATATCAGAGTGGCTCTTTCCTTGGAAGTCAATTCCCAAACGGAAATAAGATGAGTAAAGGGAATAAAGGGGGTAAAAAATATGGAATGGAAATTGCCCATTTTTAGGAAGTGCAGAAGATTGGGTATCACTCTACCACCAGGTTCAAGCATAGCACAAGAACCAGAAAATCTGAAGTTAACACAGTGAGTGTGTACCTTCATCAAGGCGAAACACCCCAATGGTATACACACTGATCCGCTCTGTCAATCTGAATTGAAATGGCTTTTTACGTTTCAACTGATTTGCAATGTAGAAACACTTATGTAACCATGTAGAAACAGAATCCTGATGTTTGTGATAACCAATGCCTTGTTCCTTGGTAATGTTACCATATATAGATGCATCCCTAAGTGATAAATTGCTCACTTTTTCTACTTCTGAGCTTTATGTAAATGGAATAATATATGTATACTTTTTTTGACTTGTTTCTTTCATTTAAAAAGACTTTTGTGAGGTTCATCAATGGCAATGTGCTTAACTGCATTTTATTTATTTTTGTTGCAATTCTTTGGTATGAACATACCACCAATTTATTATTGTTGATTGTTCACCAACAATCTACTTTTGATGAACCTTTGGGATGTGTTAATTTCCTACTTATTGCCAACAATGCCACCTTATTAATTTTATGCATATGAGTTAATCTAGGAGAATTCTGAGAGGAATTGTTGGGTCAGCGGGTACAGGTTCAAGTTTTTTGGGTAATGTCAAACTGGTTTCCAAGATTTTTGTGCCAATATACATCAGCAATGTAGAAAGTTTCCATGGTTTTACATCCTTACTATCATTTCTTGCCATACAGATATATCTTTACTTTGAAATGAAGCAATGCCCATGATGATAAGCACCAGGAAAAGAGAAAAATGATGCAATTTGAACTCAAGGTTTTCACTAGCCTCAAGAATTTCACCTATTTTCATTATTGCCAATAATAATTTAAAAAATACAAATAAGGGGCACCCTTTGGGAGTTGGGAAACAATTACCTCTAAAGCAAGTCAAAAATTGCTGGTTAGAAAAGCTAAAATTAAGGGAGGCAGACCTTTTAAATGAATAAAAATTAATCTTGACATTTAGGGTTGGTTACTTGTACTGGACATCTTCCATTTGTCCATTTAGACCACCTTCCACCCTTCCCCATCCTGCTCTCCATCCTGGGAGGCTGACATCATTGGGCAAGTCATCCATGGGACCCCTTGCCCCCTGGCTTCTGATTGGATTCAGCCAATGGAGAACTCCAACAGAATACAGGAAGGAGAAAGCTCCCTCTTGTGCGGCAACCATGACCTGGCCTGTGTGCCAGAGGTTTTAGCTCCTGTCATGGCTTCTCCACAAGACCCTCTCATGTTGGGTTCCCGTAACCTCTTACTCCACTCATCCCCTCAGGCTTAGGTATGATAACAGCTTTGCCATTCCAAGCTCCAAGATACTCCACTATCCTCCGGGTTTCCCTCACACCATGGCCAACCTTTATAAATAATTTCTTTATTAAACTTTTCTTGAGTTATCCCAATTTGAATTTGGCATCTATTTCCTGCTGGGACACTAACTGATACACTACTCCAAAGATTCTCAACCTTCAGTGTGTATTAAAGGCCAGTCTGTTAAAACAGATAGCTGGGTATCACCTCTGAAGATTCCAATTCAATAGATCTGGCTGGGACCTGTGAATTTACATCTCTAACAATTTCCCAAGTGATGCTCAGGGACTAAACATTGAGAACCACTGTGATACTGTGTTTCAAGTTCAACTGGGTGTAGCCACAATTGGTCTACAAGTACCAGGTCACCAGTACAGGTACAAGTTCCTTTGAGGAAGAAATGTTGCTTGAATGGGGTAATATCCCAGAAGCCCTAGAACCTTAAAATGAGGGAAGGAGGTTATAAAACATCTTAGGTATTAAAAAGAATATTCTTTCTGTCTCCCTGTCTCAATCTCTCTCTGATTTCAGTGAGTAAAATGAAAAAGACGATTAATTTAGCTTTTTTCTTCCCTAAAGTAAATGAAATATCGATTTTAGTTGGAAAAACTTCATATAAAAAAATGTTCCTTAGCAGCATAAAAAGTAGCATGTTAAATTACGTATCTGGGAAAATACTGTGAGTTTTCTTCTCCAAATGGCAAGTGGGATAGGGATTGTGTAAAGAAAAAAATACCAGGGTGTATATAAAGTTCTTTGGCCTATTGGAAAATGGTGGGAGAAAGCCAATATTTACTGAGCACCTACTATGTGCCAGTCTCTCATAAACATTAACTTCTTTGATCCTTCCCCCAAACTGTGTGGTAGAGATTATCACCTACACTTTAAAATGAGGAAACAGACCATGAAAAGCGACCAAGACCTCTCCAAGACCACATGGCTTGTAACAAAGTTGGTATTGGACCATAGGTCTGTCTGTCTCCAATGCCTATGACATCCCCACTAAGCCACACTGATCCTGAAAGAGAACATAAAGATTGTCACGGGAGCTACAGGCCCTCAGGCCTGAAGGACTCGGCCCTCAGTGGCTGGGCATGTTGCCAGCTGACAGCGCACTGCCCTTAGTTATCGCCAGGAATTGCCCTCAGCCAGTGAGAACTGCTCCGCCCACTGTGGTACACTCCTTCCCAAGGTTGCATGCACCAGATCCCTGAGGGGGTCACGGAGGGAGTAAAAGCCCAGGTCCCTCGTCAGGCCTTTTTGTGATCCCACCACAGGCCAGCTTCTCCTCTACCCAGGCCTGCTCCCTTCTCTTCCCTTCCAGAATGCATGACCCTGACAACATTCCCTAATAAATTATCAGCACTCTACTCTCCATCTCAGCGACTGTTTCCCGAAGAACTTAACCTATGACGAAGATAGACCTTTTTAGATTGATGAGAGAATAAGGAATGGCTCATAAAATCATAAATTTTCTTACATTGTTAGATGGTTTATATTTGTGTGCTCAAAGCGCCATTAAAAATGTTAACAGTGATTTCACTGAAAAGGTCAATAGCTCCTGTGCCCTATTAAATAAAAAGATGTATTTCTCACAGAACAAATAAAAACAGAAGAACTGCGGACCAAAAAGGAACCATAAGAATATCTGAATATGCATTTTCTTGCCCTTTCTCTTTTTCTGATACTCACTTGTTCCCGTGTTTTCTCTTTTTCTCTCTCACATTATCTCTCCCTTTCTGATCCCATTTTTTCCTTTTCTGTAAGCATGTGTCTTGTATTTTAAAGATTTATTTTCCCCATGTTTCATATTTTCCAGCTTTTAAAGGGAGTCTCTGTATTTACCCTAGTTGTTTTGATTGAAGTTATCTTATGCCCCTGTTTATTAAATTCTGAAAATAATCATTCTCTTTGCAATGTAGTGGTGGCAATTTTATTAGGTTTCTGTCCCCTGAGATACCTAATCTCTTCCTCCAACCATTTTGGTTGACCTTACAAATCCAAGGAAGTTTTGTAAATGCCAAAGTTGCTTGTTTATGTAACATTGATTTAAATTTAGAGGGGTAGGTGTTCACTTACGTAACATGTTTGGAACCAGTAGTTGCTCAGTTAATCAAACAGCCAGGTTAAAATGAGTATGTATACAATTAATACATACATCTTTAATATTTTAACTTTAAAAATACAAATATATCAAGTATCAAATGATTTCACTCACATGTGGAGTATAAGAACAAAGCAAAAACTGAAGGAACAAAACAGCAGCAGACTCACAGAACCCAAGAATGGACTAACAGTTACCAAAGGGAAAGGGACTGGAGAGGATGGGTGGGAAGGGAGGGAAAAGGCGGAAAAAGGGGCATTATGATTAGCAGACATAATGTGGGGTGGGGGCACAGGGAAGGCAGTATAACACAATGGGGTGTGTGGTGGGGATGTGAAAATGGGGGGAGTCTAGTAACCATAACGTTGTTCATGTAATTGTATATTAATGATACCAAAATTAAAAATAAATAAATAAATGTACTTTAAAAATACAAATATATGTTTTCATACATAAAAAACAAACAAAAAAATATACAACCTAAAATACAAAAATATATTTGTCAATCATTTCATGTGGAGCTGAGGCCTTTGCATTAAACATGTATCAGATGAACAGAATTCCATATCATCTTTCTGGGCTAAACCAGTAATGTATCAACTTCAAATGTTAGTTTTACTTCCTTAATGTGGAACAAAACTTAAAAGATACTGGTGAAGCAACCTCAAGGAGGAAACTTTTCCTAAATGCACCCCATCTTTTTACAGTGTTGTTATCCACATCTAATATGGTGAGAATTGTAAACAATTCACTTTCACTGAATATTTCCAAATTATGCAACTTAGTTAGGTTCCACAGAAAGCAGAATGCTTCACATGTACATTTCATTGGTTTATACCTAATTTAGTATCATAATTTCAATGTCACACATATGTGACACTAATAGGTTTGGTAACAATCACAACTTGCTCTTAGTAAGTGTACAATTCAGTTGCAAGTAGCACAGATCTGTGGGCTGACCAGAGGGTAGGCTAGTAACCATGAGCACCTCATGTGCCCTGGGCATCAATTGGAATGAAATACAGAAGGAATGGAGAGTGACAGTTAAGCTGGCAAAATGGTTAATTCAGAGTTGGGTAAGAAGGCTTCTTCTGTATTCCAAACCCAAAGGGTTAACCGACTTATTTTCAGGTTAGCTGTGTTCTCTGAAAATTAATTCATTCACTCTTCTAAAATGTTAATTTCATAATTTTCATCCAATGTTCCTTCCCCAACTTCCCTACCAATAATATCTACTGTTTCTAAAATATTGTGGAAGAATCCTGTTCTATGTGCTTATCACCATATTACATATTTTCATAGAATGAATAGGAAGGTGTGTGTGTTCGTATGCGCGTGTGTGTGAGAAAGAGTATATTATATTGGTGGGGCTTATCAGGAGATATTTCATTCATAATATATTTTTAAAATCTCTTAATCCTTTCAAGAAATGTCAATATTTCCTGGAAGATGATTGAGTTTTGACATTCTTCTCTCTCTTTACTTCTCAGCGATTAGAGATGAGCCCACAAGCTAGTTGTAGACAATTTGGGATTATTTTATTACTAAATACAATTCTTCGTGGTCCAGTCCTATCATTTTGAAGGAAGAAACTATTTTTTTCTAAAGAAGTCAGGATGGATAACAGCTTAGACAAGATAAATACCAATCAAATTCTTTGATTTGGAATTGGGAATGAAAAATCCCTAAGTAAAATTTTGCGGTATAAATGTTGATTTTTCTCTGAAACTAGAGCTAAGCAGTAGGAGAAAGAATGATAAAAGGAAGTAAGCCACCACCTCAATGTTCAGCATATCTCTATTTCCTCCCCTTCTATGTGTTCCCAAAATATACATAAAGTTAGCTCAGAGCTTTCTAAGAAACCTGAGAAGAGAGAGATGAGTAGCAATTCCTCTAAATGCATGACTCTCAAACAGGTCAGCCTGACAAACCACAGTAAAAATAATCTCCCTTGCCACAATATAGTCTTCAAAAAAAAGCTCCAGACAACATGTATGTATTATCTGAAATCATACGTTGTTAAAAGAGAGCTAAACGTGTGTACAGAATCTCTGGAGAGTCCTTCTGTTTGCCGGCTACCTTGTTAGCGCCTCCCCGCCCCCTCCCCAGACAGCATTTGGTGTGCCCCCAGGGAGGCTCAAAAGACCTCTCTTTGACCTTGGGTAGCACTTATTCCCCTGAAGGCTGAAGAATGACCTGGCATGTGAAGACTGCCCTCACAGGGATGGGGCACGCCTCTGTCTCTATCACAAGTGCCAGAATGGGTTACTGAGACTGTCTCAGGACTACCGGGCTCCGCCACTCTGCTCCCAGGCTGGAAAGAAGCCCGCAAGAGACGGCCCCAAGAACATTTATGAAATCTCCTAAGTTATGATAAATTCCACAACACACGTTTAAAGAAATGATTGACATTAACCTTTTTTTTATTCCTTTAATGTATTTTGGATATTTGGAAAATTTCATTTATAAGATTTCAAAGATTAAAATTGAAAATTGAAAAGTATAAAAATTCTAGCAGGGCATTTGATCTCCTAGCCCGGCCTCTGTTACTCCATTCCATGAAAAGGGATCCAGCACTGTGAGAAATGCACATTCCTCTTTTGATACTGACTTAAAACTGATTTTTTTTTAAAAATAGAAAGTATCAAATATTTAAAAATGCTTGGAAGAGGAAAAGAGATCTATTGGCAGGAAGTAAACAATACAATATTCTTTCAAGACCTGTAGTATTTTTTTATATAATAACCAAATTAACCAAATCCCAAATCATATGATGACCAAATCAGATGCATTGTGATACACATAAGTATATTTATGCTAATATGAGGGTAATAAGCTGACTATATGAAATAATATGTTTGAATAGATTCACAGAGGACAAAACTGTTATAAACAAAAATTAGGACAATAATTTTCACATATTTTCTAGAAAATGTATCATAACATGCTTGTGACTTTCACATTGATTTCCAAAATATTCAGGTTCAACTTTCATTAAACCTATACTTTGGCACATAATTTTACTTTTCTATGTAATTGCTAGGAGTCAGACTCATATAACGAATGGCAAGAGTTCTGGAATGACAGACCTGATTATATATCTATGGGTTAGTAACTAGCTCTTTCATCTTGAATGAGCCTCTTAAACATTTTGCTAAAGTTCCTTCCATTTGTGTGTGAAATGAACAATAATAACTTCCATCTATAAAGTTAGAAGGAGAATCACCCAGAATCCACAAAATCTATTTGAAAATGAATTATAGCTGCAGCTATATTAAGTGTTATTATTGTACAGAAACCATTTGTTCAGGTGAGGATTAAAAGTCAATGTAAGCCATCATAGATCAGGATTTGACACAGCCAGGAGCCTGACTACATAAATATATCACCATCAAATTTCCTTTGCTCCCTGTCTCTTCTAAAAAAACAGATCTCATTTTTTTCTGGTTCTTCCGTAGTGTCTTTGGCAATTGCCATATTCCAAATCTTCTTACCAGCACATTGACATATTCTTCTCCTAATATGCTTCTCAGATGCTTCCTCATTGATCCCTTTGTGTCTTCTTCCACTTGATAGAATCATGCCTGCCTGGTCTCTGACACTCATCATTCCATATTGATAAATATAAGGACAAGAATAGCTCCCATGAATTACCAAAAAAGCCATGGGCTCTCTTTGAACAGATTTCAGTTATACTGATGTTTTTAAAATTGCTTAGCTCTATTTCAAAACTCAAAACCAGCACTATTTTACATAAGTATAATAGGGCATCTACATTGGTAAGCATGTTTATTTTTGATCAGGGTAACAGTGCAGGCAGCGTTTTTAATCAAATCATAAACAATAAATCATCCATGATCATTTATGATAAGAACTTGAACTAGAGCAGTGATGGTGTAGAGAGGATATGGCAGGATCACAGTTCCTATGGAACGGAATCAACAATACTGAGTGTGGTGGTATTTATCAGAGGAGGGAAAATTCAGCTATTACTTAGGTAAAAAATTTAGTAAATAAATGGTGGTACTGTCAACCCCAGGACAGAATGCCCATGCCTAAGTGTCCAAGCTAGCAAACCATAGGCTTTCCATTCTCTCTCCAGGACGTCTGTGCATTAGCACAAACCAGGCCATTTACACTAAATGTCTCTTTCGTCACTCATCTGCTGCTGCACACTTAATAAACTATGGTATAGTGTAAACCTAACTTTCATATGCACTGGGAATCCAGAAAGTTCATTTGACTTGTTTCACTGCAATATTCTCTTCATTGAGGTAGTCAGGCACAGAATCTGCAATATCCACGGTATGCCTGTATTTCAAAATCAAATACAACAAGCACTCAGATGAACAAAAAACAGATCTGGCAAGTGGGGAGTAGATAGAGATGACCATCTTGGGAGAAGAGATTCCGTAGAAAGGAAAGGACTGAAGCTAAATTTCTGAAGGGTAAGCAATGAAAATGAAGTGAGGAAACAGAAAGCAAATGGATATTTTCCTTTTAAGAACAATACTGACAGAGGGGAGAGGTTGTGAGCCTCCAGAGGAGGCAGGTTTATGTGGGAAATGCTTCCTTGTAGGAGAGGAGAACTTTGAGCATGGGCACAGCAGAGCAGAAAGAGCTAACAGAGAGGAAGAAACATTTGAGCAAGAGGGGATGGATGTTCTACCTTCCCCCTGTACCCAGCACACTGGATTGGCTCCATGTATTAGTGTTCTAGTTGCTGCTACAACAAATTACACAAATGTGGTAGCTTAAAACACTCCAAATTGCTATCTTACAGTTCTTTAGAGTAGAAGTCTAACATGGGTCTCACTGGGCTAAAATTAGAATGTCGCTGGATAGAGTTCTGGTGACTCTGGGAAAGATTCTGTTTCCTCCCTTTTCTAGCTTCCTGGGCTCACAGCCCCTTCCTCCAGCTTTAAAGCCAGCAGGGCAGCATCTTTAAATGTCTCTCTGACTCTGATTGTTCTGCCCCCCTCCTCCACTTGTAAGACCCCTTGCAATTACATTGGATCTACCTGGATAACCCAAGATAATCTTCCTACTTTAAGGCCAGCCAATTATCAACCGTAATTCCTCTTTGCCATGTGAACTAAAATACTGAGTTTCTGGGAATTAAGACAGAAATATCTTTGGAGGCCACCTCACTTATTAAGGAATCATATATAAAGAATAAGGTTTACCATTCCAGGAAGGCCAAAGACAAAGTTAGGTGGTATATGTGAGGGAGAATTCTTAAAGCAGAAGCTTGAAACCAGAGCATCGTTCCTCTAGTTTCCTCTCCCTTCTGCTCCCCTTCCCTCCTCTTCTCTCCTCTCCCATATATGAGACTATAAGGCAATATTACAACCAAAAATATTCTTACAGGAGGTAGAAATCCGGAGTGATGAAAAGAAGCCATTCAACTGGAGGTGTGCAGAGCTGGGAATTGGCTACTTGAAAGCAGAGTAGGTAATTTGGAGGATTCATCTTTCTGTGTATAAACTAGAGTTGTTTTTTGCCTGTCAGGTTTGCATTAAGATCCAGTGAGATAACAGATGCAATGCGTTCAGCACCCTGTCCTTTCCCATTTGGGAGGGAAGGAGAAAGAAGAAGAGAGAGAGAGAGAGATGACCTAGGTTTTACTGATTAGGACATCTTTATTGTATTCAAGTGAGTACAAAAAAGTAAGGTTTTTTGTGTACTGACAAAGGAAATTTGCATAATCTTTAGGAAAGGCTGTAGGTACTGAAAATAGGTATTTATCATGGTCTTACTGGTAAGCATCTAAAATGAAACTGTGCACAGTTAGTAATGATGCTAAAACCATAATATTCTTCAATTATTGTAATAATATCTTACCTTTAGCAAATGTGCTACAGGTTTCAAAGCACTTCAATTTTCATTAGTTCACTTCTAATGCACGCATAGTTCCTGCCCTAACCTCATTTCCAATTGGCCCATTAATTTATTTATTTATGCTACTTAGCTCATGGTGTTAACCTATTGCTCTGTTTTGAATTGACCTAAAAAAATCAGGCTTTCCTGATACAATTGGTCCAGCTTGTATGAAGTAATATAGGATGTAATATGAAAAAAATGCTTATTTTCCTAGGAAATGTCAGGCTTTTCATGGTATAGTCTAATCAGTTTTAGCCTCACACCCCAGCCCATTTAACATTTATGGTATATACATAATAGCAAACTATGCTGCAACTCCTAATCAGATAAAATTCTACACAACATCTGTGCTCACAGATTTAGGATTTTTTGAAGACAGCATAAGAATTTAATATGATATTGCTAAATCCACTTGCTAGTATAGGATCCCTTAGAAGGGACTTCATATACAGTGAGTCAAAAGCCATGAGCCAGTGTATATATAGCTGATGGATTAGACTCCCCTCTGTGAGTCACCAGTCATCTGAGCTGGACCTAGGTCCTTATGACGGACCTGGGATGCGTGCTCAGCTTTTGTTTCCTGACCCACGAATGGCCAGTGTGATGAAGCAACTCTCTTGCTCACCATCCCGAATGTTCTTCATGTGCTCACTTAAAGGACACATGGAACCTTTGGCATGTGCATTTTACCCACGGGACTAGCATGCGACTGGGATGTAGGGTCAAATCTGTCTGCTTCCTGTTGGGTCAGAATTCTTTGAGAGGGGTGTTTTTAATCCATTTTGTCATAAATTATTCACTTTATACTTAGGATCAAAACTGAAAATGGATATAATACCATTAGATATTTCCATGGAAGGAGTGTCTCAGAATGCTTCTGTCTAATAACTTCACACTCAGTCTAACAAGATTGAAGGCTAGAAAATCATATGTGTTACATTTAAATAATCACTTAAAATAACTTTTTGCAAGTGATCAACATTAGTGTTAAGTTTATTAGCAAACTATACTTATTTTTAAACTTATCTTAATTTTTAGGATTCTGAATAGGCTGTCATCCAAAAGACATTTAGACTACTTGAAAATGTCGATATTTCATCTCTTTCCCTGTTGCAGTAACTGAATTCTTTGTGTCTATATACTATGGGTCTAAATTATGAACATAAGTATATACACACACACACACACACACACATGCATAGGCACACACACAAACAGTGCCTGGTGATAGCATTTCCCTCAAGAATAAGTTTGCCCTATCGAGAAAAATATCCAATTTTACATAAAAGTAGGTAATTATTTTGTTATTTTCTGATCAGTTCTTGGCATATTTTTTTCAATCTAAAAGATTGCATCTAAAACATATTTATTTTTAATGTAACCATATGCCTCTAGACAGTTCAGATTGAATCATTAACGATTTTTCCCCCTTTCTCTCCTATTTAAACTTACTTGATAATGGAATGTCATCTTATTGTCTTGTTTTTTAAAACTTTTAATAACAACACAGGAAGGTGAGAATCCTGTTGAGAGTTTCAGAAAAATACCTCAGGTCAGTAAGCTGATATATCTTTCCCTAGGACCTAATTTGAAAACTTGTAACAAACAGGGAAAGTAGCCTTGATAGCTGAAGATGAGTCACCAGCACCCCCAGCCACTCCTAACAGGATCCAGAATACTCCTCCAGCCTCTGTTGTCCAGCCTTGCCCCCCACCCCGGCCGCCCACCCCCATTGCTGTCGCCCTCTGCCCTTTTGTTTCTGATGAAGGGTAATAAACTTCCTGTCCAAACCACATGTGGTTTTAGTTCCTGATCTCTATAGTAACAATGAAAAAGAAGGGAAAGCAAGTTGACTCCGCTACGAGTTAACCAGGACATTATTCTTCAGCGCTGATTAATCATCTTTCTGCTACTGAATCTTCCTGCCCTTAATTTAGGAAATCCTGTGTGCGTCACATGAGAAGTGGGATTCCAGGCAGTGATGTCTTTTGTAATGAAAGAGAAAAATTAAGTGGGACACATGGCGTTCATGTGAAACTGTACTACTATTCGTTAGTGTACATTTGGAGTGGTGCTTGCTATTTGGTCAAATTCCCTGCCATATATATAAGCAAGTTGGGAAGAACATTTGTTCTTGTCAAAATACTATTACACACAGGATCTTTTTACAACAAACCTTAAAAGACTAAGTTTGTTCGAAGTTGATGGAATTTCACCTGGAGACTGATCATCATTTTGTTACATAGAAACTTTTTTTTTGGTAACAGTTTAATCGAGATAAAATTTATATAACTATAAAAGTCATCCATTTAAAGTATACTATTCAATAGTTTTCAATAGTTTTAGTACTTTTAGAGTTGTACAACCATCACTACAAGTAATTTCAGATCATTTCCATTACCCAAAAATAAACCCTGTAATCTTTAGCTATCTCCCACAGTTGACTTACAACACTCTCCAGCCCCAGCCCTGGCCAACCCTTACTCTACTTTCTGTCTCTATAAATTTGCCTATTCTGGACATTTCATATAAATGGGATAATATAATATGTGGTTTTAACTCCAGGGGGGAAATCCTGGGGCAAACCACCTTTGAAACCAAAATCAGCCAAAGGGAGAAGTAAAGTGGGAGAAACCCGTTTATTTCTTACAAGCAGTCATCCACTTCTGCTCTCCTGCATCTCTTGAGACCCAGCTGCAGAAGAAGGGACCCCACCCAAACTCTCTGGTCCAGATATGCCCTCCCTTGCCTTGTAATTTACCTATTGATATGGAGATGGCTACTACTCTCCACCCCTTGGAAATACCTATTGATATAGAGATGCACTAAGGCCAGGTGAGAGATTCTGGTAATATTGCAATTTTACCCACAGTGGTCTTTTGTGACTCTCTTCTTTCATTAGCACAATGTTTTCAAAGTTCATTCATGTTATAGCATGAATTAGTACTTCGTCACTTTGTATGGCCAAATAATATTCCACTGCGTGGATATTTTGTTTACCCATTCATCAGTTGTTGATGGACATTTGGGTTTTTTCATCTTTTGGCTATTATGAAATGTGATTGCTGTGATCATTCTTGTACAAATTTCTGTGGACATGTTTTCATTTCTCTTATAACTAGGAGTGGAATTGTTGCGTCAAATGAGAGTTCTTGTTTAACTTCTTGAGGAGTTGCACAATACTTTTCAAAGTGGCTGTAGCATTTTAACATTACATAGAGATTTAGTTTATCAGAATGTGACCCTGTTGCTATTTGCTGCTTCTGTGTTCTGAATTGGTACTTAGTCTAACATATCTTAAGGCTACTTGTCCTGCTCACCTCAATTATCGAAACTCCAGTGAAAATCAGCAGAGAAGGGAGGTGGATGATGAGGGGCCAAAACAAAAAACCAAATCATCTTTTCATTAAAATTTACATCTAGTCCTAGAAAAATCCAAAAGCTCTCACTCATGGTCAATTTATACTTTGTATGGGCCAGTTTTAATAGCTTCTTTTCCTGATTTCCTGAACTCTTGAAGATTAGAAGAAAATTAGAAAATGAGTGAGAGTTTCTGGAGACCAGAGATTATTGATGGCAGTAAGAAAAGACAGATAAATGCCTCATTGTGAGAAAAGAAACTGAACATAAAACCAGGAAAGAAGACATATGGCCTCTAAACACTGGGAACTGTTAAGTTTCAGGGGAGAAGTTCCTTTAAACCAATAATTACTCTGAGATGTCACTGTATTGTGTCATATTGTAATTACTAGTACTTAGATTATAGTCTTCAGTAATTAAAAAAAAGGTACAATCATACCATTAAGAAAAGCATAGTTTTCAAAACTGGTTTAAAGGGTTACATCCAAAAAGATGCAGTTTTTAAAAGCTCACCTGTTGAAACTGTAGACTCTAAAAGGATAGATGAGACTTTAACAATCATCTCCTACTTAATGTGACGCCATCAAAAAAAATCTAACAGTAACTTTGGATCTTACATCATACTTGAAGTGCTGGATCTGAAATGGATAATAAACAAAGCTTCTTTAGATTTTTTTATTCTCTACTATCTCTTTCTAATAAGTGAGGTTCAATGAAGGGTTAGGCATATTCTACTTTCCCAAAAGAAAATAAAAGAGCAAGATACACTTGAGAATCATTCTAAACTCATAGACTTCATTTAGAAAGTGTCATTCAGGAAGCATTAAATATCTAGTAAGTGTCAAGCTCTGTGACAGACTTTGAGGCAGAAAAAAAAAAGATGAATAAATGAAGCCTAGTTCTTTCCTTCAAGTTTATGCAAACCATTTATCAGTGTCTATCATTATGAATGACAAGAGTTATACAAAGTCAATAATGCTAACAGTAGACTTTCTTTATTGATCACTTACTATGTTCCAGGAATTGTGCTAAGCGCTTTGCACACTTTCATAACTTAATTCTCATAACTCTATGAGGTGGACTGTTACTGTTCTCCGGCACAGAGAAGTCAAGTGAGTTGCCAAAGATCAAAGAGGTGGTGGTCTGGTTCTGCTTTTACAGGGAACACAATAGGAAGAGAACAATTATATTTGGGTGATGGGGGAACCAAGACTTTTTTTTTATTATTAAGGTATCATTGATATACACTCGTATGGAGGTTTCACAAGAAAAACAATGTGGTCACTACATTCACCCATATTATCAAGTCCCCTCTTACCCCATTGCAGTCACTGTCCATCAGTGTAGTAAGATGCCGCAGAGTCCCTACTTGTCTTCTCTGTGCTACACTGTCTTCCCCGGGACCCCACATACACCACTGGGGGAACCTAGTCTTTACATACTTTAGTCCTTTCCTTTCCTAAGCTTCCTGGCAAAACTACACAGGAAGCATATGATAAGGATGTATTCTACTATTGTGTAAAAATTCAGCTGCAGATAAATAGAAAATACTTCAGCTGTTTTAAGCAAAAAAGAATTTAACACAGGGAATTTAATACAGGGAATTAGAAAATAATGTAATACAAGGAAGAAGATATTTACAAAACTGTTACCAGAGCTGTTGGAACTGCCTCTGGGCTGGGCCACCAGGACTGACTGCCAGAACCGCACAGTGGACTGGTCTGCCAAGAAATTATGACTTCTGGGATTAAATTCAGGAGCCAGTTCCTGACTCCAAAATCACTCTGGCCTAAGCTGTGATCTGGGTTCGAGAGCCCACCCTTGCCACCGATGGCTTGAGTCATGCAAATCTTGCTCGATCTGTAACCGTGAAATGAGGGTCTCACACACTCTAGGCTCACTTCTGAATTAGCTCAGCTCTGAATGCAAGTGTCATTTCTGAACATCTCATTAGCAGGACCTAAATCACATCTGGAATCCTCACTTCAAACACATCGGGGATTTTCTTTTTTCTTTTCAGCCTCCACTTATTAGAAGGAGGTTGAAACAGATGTTTAAAAGAGCCAGTCCAGCATGTCTACTATAAACAAGAAATTCCTGGGCAAATTCCAAGATTCTCATAAGTAATTAATTCCTATATTTTAAATGTCCTGTGGTTTCCTCCACCTTTCTTAATGGATCTTTCTACATTTCAAAGTGCATTTCTTTTTAACCTTGTGGTCTTACTACAACTCCAATTTTGTTTTGTTTTTTCTTACACATAAATGAACCAGCAAGAAACATTTTAAATAAAAGGATCTATTTGGTGGTTCATTCTCTAAATTTAACTTGGAAGTTACAGTATTTTTTGAAAGAAGAAGCATTTTATAATGTTCTTTTTTTGATTATCACAAGCTGTGATTTTGTCGATAGAGTTGTTATTTGTGTTTGAATCTAGCAGGATGCCTGAATTTTTATGATGTAGGTTTGGGGGAAAACAAATGGGAGCAAGTTTCAGGCTTCTTAAGCTCCTTTCCATGCTGCCATGCATTTTCCTAAGCCATCCTCAGGACCCTCATTCTAATGTCGGGCTTGTTGGGGTTGTGAAGTCCATCACCAGTAGCCCTCCCAGCTTAGAGATTACTGGATAGCATTAAGATTCTTCACTACTCAACCTATTATCTTGTCCTTTCACAAGACATCCTTGAACTAAACCACCGACACACATCTCCAATAATACTTAGAACCAGAACACCACCACTAGTACATGGAAAAATGTACTAACACGCAAAAGGTAGGTGCACCACCCAGAGAAGCCCGTATTTATGGAATTACTGAATCGGTATTTCAATAGTGAGAGCCAAGTTAGGCTAGGGTCCCCCAAACCAAATTAATGTTTGAGGAATGAATGACTACAATTTATTTTCTACTTCCAAATTTTTAATGGGGTGTCTTCTAAAACCATAAAAAGCAAAATTTATTCTGTAGGAAATGTTAGCCCCTAAAATTTGGAAAGAATATGTCATTAAAAGGCAGAAAACCTGAAAATAGTGAAAAACAATACATTTTTCAGTAATGTCCTCTTTATTTTGTATTTGTTAAGCAGTTATTTTTTTCCCCCTGATTTTTAAAAACTTATGTCATTTAAAGACACTATCCTGGCATGCCCCTCGCACCGGATCTCCACTGTGGTGAAGGAAAGTCATGAGGTAGAAAGTATGCTGTTTTCTCACAGCCTATTGCTGTTTTCTAGCTTTATAAGACAATTTTAGGTACTTGTGCTTGTACCCAGTCCTGATCTTTTCTAAATACCAGCTACCAAAAAATAAAATAAATAAAAGGACTTGTGCATCATTTTTATCAGCCTTAAAAAACATATCACTGTTGTAAGTCCCAGGTTCTGGGTGCTGCTAAGAAAATTTGGTGCCCTAAGAAACAGAACTAGATCATATGCTAGCCAAATGTTTGTAGGACTGAGCATATCATGGAGTAATTATGAAGCTGGTTCTCTCCCTTTTGTGAGTGGAATTAAGTTGCATAAATAACATTATCCATATATGTACATATGAATCAGTGTGCATGTGTGTTTAATTTTTACTTGGCCAATTTTATCCAGTAACAAAAAAGACTGGAATACTTTACAACAAGGAGACCAACAGCAATCCTTTACAACAAGTAGACATGATGAGTCTCAGTCCTGGGATCTTGTAAACCTGGCTTATGTAACCATGAAAAAAGCCCTTCATGCCTATGGGATTCACACTTGTTCATGTGCAACAAAGGAGTTAAGTTAAATGCTAAAATTCTGTGTCTGTAACTGAATGTAACAGAACATTAACACCTTTAACTCAAAATAGAGTATTTGAAGTGTCTCAGAAGTATCTACCTGAGATGCAGGTTTATCTACAATAAGGTCCCTAACTACCTGACTTGATCTTGTCATCTATAAAGCTCTTTCAATTCAATAGGCTACAAATATTATCCAAAGTTCTTTTAGTTTGATATACACAAAAGAAAACATAATTTGGGGAATAGCGAGCAAAGTACAATTGTTACTAAATTCCATCTGTGTTGCATTTTCTAAAATATCTAAAATAGCCATTAGAAATCACAAGGGCTCCTTTTCCTCATTGCTCTCATTTGGGTTTTTGAGAAATGGGTTCCCTCAGTCATAATTTCCCTACATATGATTTCAGTTTTTGAACAGCTAGTTTCCAGAAACTTTTATCAACTGTGTTCCTTGAAAAACTTAGAAAATGTGTTCTATTATCATCTTAAAACTTCATCCAAGTATGCCATCTTGATAAATTTAAGTAAAGTAGTCCTGACATTAGTTTAATCGTATCAGCTATTGCCTATTTATAATTCTTCTAGAATTTAATTCTTTCTTTAGCATGACTCAGTGGCTTTTTTCTTTCACATAATCATGGTTTTAGTAGCAAACAACATATATTGTATACTAAACAGCATCATTTATTTTTAAGGAACATTTACATAATGATTGCCATATGGATATTGAAAAAAAGATGGGTAATGTAAGCCTATTATGTTGCTTAAAATATATTATGAGCATAACTAAAGGAAATATTGAGCCAATTTGTCACAGTTGTTTATTCTAAAGTAAAGAGCCTTTGTTTTATAATAAATAGATGCCCATATCAGCATTGAGATTTAAATTACTTTGCAACTCTTCTTTCAGATATCCTACTTCATTTGATGTGACTTTATTAATTAGATGCTTTTCCAAAGAGAGATTTTAATTCATAAATTCACTGATGACTGTTAAGACCTTC
This sequence comes from Smutsia gigantea, assembly GCA_032199065.1. Classification (NCBI taxonomy): domain Eukaryota; kingdom Metazoa; phylum Chordata; class Mammalia; order Pholidota; family Manidae; genus Smutsia; species Smutsia gigantea. The sequence continues at coordinate 234,502 of JAVSCE010005163.1, read as the reverse complement.
ACAACTGTGGATGTGAAAACAGTGTAATTATTTCCTATAATACATTGCTTATTCCAGAGTTGAACATATCCTTTCCCATAAGGGCTTCATTTCCTTTGTACTTGTAGCCTACTTGAACCTCCAAGACCTTCTGGATTTATTTATTCAACACATATTTGTTGAGCATCTACTATGCGCCAGACATTTTTTTTTGAGGTGCTGGAGAATCAATAAATAAAAAGGCTGAAAATCCTTGCATTCCTGGAGGTGTAATTCTAATTGAGAGTAAAAACAACCCATAAAATAAATAAGTAAAATAGATTGTATTTTAGAAAGTGCCAAGTGCTAATGAAAAAAATGAAGAAGAGGAATATGAAATATAAATGGAGGTAGCTATTATGGAATGAATGTGTCCTCCTAATGTTCACATGTTGAATCCCTAACTCCCAATGTGATGTCACTTGGAGGTAGAGATCTTGGGAGGTAATTAAGTTTAGATGAGGTCATAAGGGTGGTGCTTTCATGATAGGATTAGTGCCCTTATAAGAGGTGGAAGAGACAGGACAGCTCTCTCTCCTGTGTGACCAAAGAAAGGCCACGTGAACACTCAGCAAGAAGGCAGCTCTCTACAAGCCAAGAAGAGGAGCCTTAGCAGATGCCAACCTTGCTAGTACCTTGATCTGTTTAGTTTCCAGAACTGTGAGCAAAAAATTCTTATTGTTTTAGCCACCCAGTTATGACATTTTGGTATGGCAGCCCATGCTAAGACAATTTCAAGTTTGAAGTTTTAAACAGCATCCAGGGAAGCAAAATATAAAGGAATTGAGAAAAAGGAGCCATGCAGATACGGGGGGAAGAGTATTCCAGGCTGAGGAAACAAGTGCAAAGTCCCTAAGGGGGAAAGAGGATGGAATGGAGAAAATAATAGGAAAGGCAGTGGGATAAGAGGAGAGAAACATAATCATGAATAGCCTAGTAGCTCATAGTACGCATTTGGTTTTTAATTTGAGTGAAATTGGAAATCATCAGAGGTCACTAGTTGGAGAAAAGGGGAGATATAATCTATTTATGTTTTAACTCAATACATCTTGCTGCTATGTTGAGAATAGATTGCAGTAAACCAAGGTCAGAAGCAGGAAGACCACCATGGACTCTATCACCACCATACAGATGTGAAATAGTGTCTAATGGCACTTGGGATGATATGAAATGGTGGAATTTTGAGTATGTTTCGAAGGTAGAGATGACAGAATTTACTGTCAGGTTAGAACTGAGTTACACAAAAGAAAAATTAAGAATGACGCCAAGGATTTTGTTATGAGCAACTGAAAGTGTGAAGTTATCACTGAAAGGAGATGGTTTTATGGAGGAAATATTGTCGGTTCAATCTGGGTTATGAATTTCGAAGAGGGAAGAGTAACCAAATCCTTCTATTTTATCTTTTAAGGTGAAAATTGAGAAATATTCATTGACCTTGGGAATATTGAGGTCATTAGTAACTGTGATAAGAGCAGTTTTAGGGAGGTCAAAGAAGAAAAATTAGATTCATATGTGTTCAAGAGAGTATGGAAGGAGAGAAACAAGAGGTAATGAGCACAGATTCCTCTTCCAAGGAGTTTTCTTTAAAAGAGAGCACAACATGTAGTAATGTATGGAGAGGGAATGTAATTCAAGAGAATTTTTTAAAGGACAAAATAATAACATATTTTTAAGCTAGTAGGAATAATCTGATGGAGAGTGAGAGAACGATAGTGTCCAGGAAGGCATGAAGAATGAACAGGTGAAAGAAATACATTCTAATGCCCGTATATAGAAGCTGGCTATAGTCAGGGATAGTGTTACCATGTCCACTTTCTGGTGGCCACTCTCTGCACATGCCAGTAAGCTGGGAGGTAAGGTGTTGGGGCAAGGAAAGAGACTTTATTTGGAAAGGCAGCAGACTGAGAAGCTGGCGGAATGATGTCCTAAAGAACCATCTTAACTCAGGGTTGATTCAAGCTTCTTTTATGCAAAGGAAATGGGGAGTGGGGTAGGGAGCAGGAGGAGGCTGAGGTTAAGACATGACAGATGACTGCAGCCAGGTGGGCACTGGCAAGGGTCCGAGGAGGGGTGTGAAACTCCTTGTACCTGGTTAGTTGACTCTCCTCAACAGAGGTCTGTCACAAAGTTCCTATAAATTTCTGAGAAAACAATTTTATTTTTGTACATACTTCCTTATCTACTCAGGGGAGGTGAGTTTGGGTAAGGGGCTGTTTGTAACAATCTTAAACCATGAGCAAAATTCCATTTGATGATTAACAAGCCTGAGTGCAGGGCTGCAGAAGCCCTTTTCCTTTTGTTGTTTTGGCCAAAGGTTAAAGCAGCCAAGGAGACAAATACAGTATGGAGGCAGAGATGCCAAGCTTTTTCCTCTGGAGAGAAGATAGAGTTTATGGACATAGATGCAGACCAATAAATGGATGTGGTGGTGGGAGCTTTTAGAAAGTATTTCTGGTTTCTTCAGATTTGGGGAAAGGGGTGTAACCTAAAATGCAAGATTATCCATTGATAATGAGGAAGAAGATAATTTAAGGTGAAAGGAAAAAGTATAAAGTAGTTATCTGGAAGAATAGGAGAGAGAACAGGTTAGTTATGATTAACTGGGCTCTAAGAGCTACCATTTTTGCATTAGTAACACAAGTAATAACTGTTTGCATAAATAAAAGCTTATTTAAGAAAGCAAATACTTCAAATGAATTTAGGATCACTGGTTGCTCAGACGTTTCTCACTGTGGCCCTATCTTGAGGTGACCATATTAACTACGATGAGGGGTAAAGTTCCATTTGTGTGTGTGTGTGGTCAACCCCACATACTTTATATGAATACCTCAAGAAATAGACAATGCTTAATATCGCAAAGTATAGAATGCTAATATTATGAAGTAATCTGGACCATTTCCCTTATTACGGTTGTGAAATTAAGCCACTGAATGATCAAGTAACTCTTTCAAAATCTTACATTCAGTTGTTAGTTCAGGCAAAACCAGGACACAGTTCTTCCAGCTGCTAATTCATTGCTCTTCTCCAAGCATTTAAATGGTGCATTATGTAGAAGTAGGAGGATACATCTGTACCTATATAGTTTATATCTTAGAAAGAAAGCAATTGAAAAAACAGACCAAAACCTAACAAATAGGACTATAAACGTATAGAAGAACTAGGGTGTAGAAGACAGAATGAAATTCAAACTTAAAAAAAAATATTTCAGGTTTTGTAGTTTGGCTTTCAAACTGTATAAATATTTCATATTAAAATTTTTTTAACTTTAAAAATCAGAAAATATTGAAACAAATAAATCTAACTCTCTAGCAAAGTTGTCTGCATAACCATAAAAAGAATTATTTCAAGTGACTCCAAAACATAGCATCTTGACTGTAACTCTTTAGTCAGATATAGCCTAAGAACAAAATGAATTGTAAAATCATCTTAAACTACATTCAGTTAATTGTAATAATATTTTTTTATTTTGAAGCTATTATAGGTATATTATAGGGCCAAGCAAATAAATAATTATGTTGGTATGATTAGGAACCATGATTTTCAGTGAAAAGGAAATACAAGTCTAAAGTCAAGGAAGTAAGGTCCTATAAGCTTACCTCAATGAAAATATCTTTATTTTCTTTATCCTTTCTAAAAAATGTCTAATTCCTACTTGTGTCCATAGAAAAGCCCTAGCAATAATGATATAATTATGAAGGAATGAGCATCCTCAATGGCCAGATTTTGATCTTTGAATACAATTTCCCACCCCACCCCTCCAAAAAATACCAAAGCTCCTTGAACAAATGGGTGAATCTGGGTCAAGGTTAGAAATGTATAAAGTGAGCCTAGGACCTTTAGATGTCTCAAAAGCAAAAAACTTCTCAAGAAATGACTGAAGTTATGTCAAAAGAACAGTAGTCAATTTGAAGAGAAACCAACTCATTATTCTAAAAACAACAAATAAAGGACAAGGATCAAACCAGTCTTTGCTGTACAAAATCTGTTTCAGTGGACTCAGTTAGTTGATGAGGGGAAATTCTTTAAAGAATTCCACCTAACAAAAACAAAGGGAATGGCAGAATTAGAAAATCACAGCTTTATAATCCCTAATGAAATAATGGATCTATGCAAATATCAACATGGATATAAAACAGTTAATGAGAAGTTACTGGGGAACTTTGTAATGGGTGCATCATGCTGACCACATCTGAACCCATCTGGATCTTAATATCACTTAAAGAATAGTCAGGTATTTTGCAACAGGAAGTACAGGGCATCCTTTATGCAACATTCTTGTCAAAAACTTTTAATCAAGCTTTTATAACTACTATCTTATAATAAATATAAGGAAATGAAGAACAAGTTTAATGGCATACTAGAAAGCCATCAGCTGATTTCAATTTGTGGGGAATTCTACAGTATAAGTGACTGAGTTTCTTTAATAAATAATGACATTAAAAAAGAAGGAAAGGAGGAATTGTCCAGATTTTTAAAAAAGAAGAAACTAAAAGACATACTGAACCAAATGTAACATACAAAACTTAAGATCTGAATATAAACAACCCAAATCTAAACAGGTATTTATGAGAAAATTGAGGAAATTTAAACATTGGCTGAGTATTAGGTAATATTAATAGGTTATTCTAGTTATGTTTTATTACAGTCTTTATTTGTTAAGTATACACCAAAGTATTTCTGGAGTATATTATACTGTTGTGGGCTTACCTTAATATACTCAGTCTTTGAGTCTGAATCTATTAAGTTCAAAGCCTCCAAAAAAAAAGTATAAGGTCTCCCAAACAAATGTAGATGGGGAGACCAATGAAACAAAATTAGCAAATTGTTGGTATTGTTGAAACTGGGTGATTTAGTTAATAGTTCATTACGCCATTCTCTCTCTACTCTTGTATGTTTAAAATTTTCCTACAAAGAAACTTTAAAAGAAAAAAAATAGAGCACTAGTGAAATCTTTGTTCATAAATCTTTGTGCTCCCATATATTCATCCATTTAGGAAAGTTGCTTGGGAGTGTAATTGCATATTTCAAGTTTTGACATATGTTTTTAATTTGTATTCTGGAAAAAAGTGTCTGTTTATATACTCCCTCCAACAATACATGAAGAGTAAATTTCCATTCTCTTGCCAGTCTGAGTTTGATTGGTCTTTTTAAATTTGCTAGTCAGAAAGGTGACAGTATCTCATTATTATGTTTGCTTGAGTTCAGTAGAATACTAATAAAGCTGAAATATATCTATATCTATATTTATCTACCTATCTCTCTCTATATATACATGAATACATATAATTCTCTGACCATTTATATTTCTTTGGTGATTTGCCTGTTTATATCACGTTGCCTATATTTCTTTTTTGCAATCATCTATTCCATTTTGAATTTTAAGAGAGCTTTGTAGACTACAAATTACTACCTTTTTTTCTGTCACATTAATTACAGACATTTCATTTTCATCAGCTTTGTTTATGGTGTTTTTTGGAGTGTAAAAGTTTTCTATTTTTATGTGTTCAATATTTGAATCTTCAGTTATGTATCTCTAGCTTTTATTTCAGGCTAAGAAAGATCTTTACCATTTTAAGATTGCAAAAGTAACCCTATATATTTTCTTCTGGTTCTTTAATGCTTTTATTTGATATTTGTTCAGCCTGGAATTTATCTTTTTAAAGACTGTAGTAATGTTTTAGCTTTTTTTTTTTCAAATGGCTGGTTAATTATCTCAAAACTGTTTTTTAAAGAATCCTTTTCTTTCTACAATTTTAATGCCATTTTTACCATATGCTAATTTCCTATATATACCTAGTTCTATTCCTAGATGCTTGCCTACTTCATTGATCTATTAATTTATGCATCAAACTGACACTGTTTTAATTACTCCAAATTTATAACATGTTTTAAAATACAGTAAGTTAGAGTCATTCCTCAGAACTTTCTCTTTTAATTTCTGATCATTCTCACATATTTTATCTATATAAACACTGGAATAAATTTGTCATGGTTCAAAAACCAAATAAGTTTAATTTGGATTGGTAATTATGTTTATATTAAAATAATAGAGTGACTTAGGGAAATTGACAATTTTCTGATAATGAATCTTTTTATTCAATAATAGAGATGCAAGATGAGTCTCTTTTTAGTCAAATCTTCTTTTTATATCCCCAATTGTCCTTAACATTTCTTGCTAAGTTTATCCTTAGGTAATTTATGCTCCATGTTGCTATTGAAAATGGCATCTTTTTCTTTCATGCTTTTATATACAATAAGCTGCATTTATTTATTAAAATGCAGTTATTTATTTATTATAATTATTATTTATTTATTATATATTAAAGGTAACAGTTTACAAGTTTTAACATATGTATCCAGCTGTGAATCCAACATTGCAACCAATATAGTAAATATACCGATCATCTTCAAAATTTCCTTCTGCTTCTTGGTACTATCACCCTCCTCTCCCTAGCCCTCACACCTTGTCCCAGGCAACAACTAATCTTAGCATTCTGTCACTACAAATGAGTCTGCATTTTTCTCAGATTTTATATAATTGGAATAATACAGTATATACTCTTTCCTATCCAGCTTCTTTTGCTCAACATCAATATTTTGATATTTATCCATGTTGTTGGGTACATCAATATTTTTTTTTTTTGGCTGAGTAGTTTTCAATTGTCTGGATATACCAATTTTTTATCCATTCATCTGTTGATGTACATTTGAGTTGTTTCCTCTTTTGGCGGTTACAAACAAGGCTGCTAAAAACCTAATACATGTCTTTGTATGGACAGATGCTTTCATTTCTCTTGAATAAATACGAAGGACTAAAATGGCTGGACCATACGATGTGCATATGTAAGTTTTTAAGAAACTGCTAAACTGTTTTCCAATGTAGTGTCATTTTATATTCTTATCAGCAGCGTAGGAAAGCTCCAGTTCCTCCACACCCTCTCTGGTACTTGCTATGGTCACTTTTCTTATTTACAGGTATTTTAATAATTATGTAATGGTATATCACATTTTAAGTTACATTTCCTTATTGACCAATGCTATTGAACATTTTCTCATGTATTTATTTGCCATCTGTATATCTTCTTTAGGGAAGTGTCTGTTCAAATTTTTTCATATTTTTCTTGGGTTGTTTGTTTATTTTTGGAGTTTTAAGAGTTTTATATGTGTTCTGGATACAAGTCTTTCCTCCAATATACGGTTTACAAATAATGTCTTCCAATTTGTGGCTTATCTGTTCTCATTACAGTGTCTTTTGAGGAGCAGAAGCTTTAAATTTTGATCATGGATAGCTTATCAAATTATTCTTTTCTAGATCATACTTACAGTTTTCATATCTAAGAAACTTTTCCTAACCTAGTGGTTTTTGACCAGAGCTATTTTGCTCCCCAGGGAATATTGGGCAAAGTCTGAAGACATTTTTGGTGTCACGGCTGGGAAGGTACCACTAGCTTCCAATGGGTAGAGGCCAGGGATGCTGCTAAACTTCCTGAAATGGATAGGATAGGCCCCCACAGCAGAGATATTTGGTCCAAATGTCAATAGTGCTGGGATTAAGAAACCCTGGTCTAACACAAAGCCAAAATGATTTCTGCCTTTGTTTTATTCTAGAATATCTATAATTTTAGATTTTTCATTTAGTTCTATGACCTATATTAAGTTGCTTTTTGTATATCATGTGAGGTACGAATTGAAGGTTTATTTTTTTATTTTTTCATACGGATATTCTAACACAATTTGTTAAGAAAACTATTCCTCTGCTGAACTGCCTTTGCATCTCTGTCAAAAAACAATTGTCCATATATATATATGGCTCTAATTCTTAATGCTTTATCCTGTTTCATTGACCTATATGTCTTATTTATTCCAATATCATACTGTCTTGATTTCTGTAGGCTTAAAAAAGTTAGTATTGAAATTAGGTAGTATTAGTCCTCTAATACATTGTTATTTTTCAAAAATGCTGAGACTAATTTAGGTCCTTTACATTTCCATATAAATTTTAAAATCAAATTCTACAAAAAGAGAAATCTCATGGGTTTTATTGTAATTGCATTCAATCTATAGAAAAGTTGGGGAGAATGACAACTTAACAGTATTAGTTAGGTTTTCTTTAATCTTCTCAGGAATGTGTCATAGATTTCTGTGCACAGGTTTTGCATATCTTGTCAATCTTACCCCCCAAGTATTTAATATTTTTGGTGCTACTGAAATTGATATTGATATTTAATTCCAGTTTATGATTGTTCATTGTTGACATATAGAAATACAATTGATATTTTGCATATTGCTCTTGTATCCTGCAATCTTACTAAACTCACTTATTATTTCTAATAGTATTGTTTGTTTTGCACATTCTATCAAATTTTCTACATACATGATCTTGTAACCTATGAATAAACACTGTTTTACTTCTTCTTTTACAATTTAGATTTTTTTGTAATTTTTACTTGCTTTGTTGAATTGGCTAGAACTTCCAGTACAAGATTTAAAAGTCAGTTTTCCATCAAAAACAGGTTGAATAAAAAGGCAAAGAAGTCTTCAAGAAGTCTTCATTTGACAAAGTAGAAGTATTTCATCTTCTCTTTCACTTATACCATGACATAGAAAATACATTTATAGTACAAGTCATTTCTTAGACGGTGCATCCAGATAAATAGATACCAGAAAGGGCACTGAGGTAAATAGATATCGGAGTTTTGCCTTACCAAGCTTTATTTCCTGCAGGCACATCAACAATGCAAACTAAATGGTATCATTCCACAATTCACTTCTCAGTACTCAAGTCAGGTGGTGACAATCTTGACTTTAGTCCCCTTGAATGATAAGTTGGAAAAAAACATAAAGAGGAGTTGGGAGCTTATAAATACACTCAATTCTTCTATTTCTTAGATGGATGAACTAAAAAACAAATCAGTCTAATCTGAGACTTCACTTGGGAACTATGTTAGTTCGAAGGTAACGCTGCCACTGAATAATGTCTTGCCTAAAAAAAACTGTCTTGCAATCAATCCTTTAGGGCATGTCTCATTCAAAGTTGCTGCCTCCATGATTTTTGTGTGAGATTGTCACTGTGATTGAATTGAGAACTTACTCTCTTTGACCTCCAGGAACGTTGAGAATCACCTAAAAGACTTTTTAAGTTCAAGATAATATTGAGAGACATACTATGTAGATAAATCCCATGAGTTGTCAAGACATGAAAGAAGAGCAAGATTAAAAAAGAAATATTAAATGTAGTAAACTTAGAACAATAAAACAGAGAGTGAATGAGAATCCTCTTCAGAAAGAAAAGTTTTCACTTCGAGGGAAGATAAAAATAAAAGGACTGGGATGCCTCTTTAAACAAGGAATTACTATAAACTCCTTTATGCCATAAATGGAAACATACTTAAATCCTTGACTAATATTTGAAAATTCCTAATTCAAGTGTATAAAATTATATCTTCTGAGATATTGCCCAAGGGAATTGAATTTGCTCAGTAAAAACATCTGTATATCTATTCTTAAAGCTTTGAATTCAGAAGCTAATAGCTGGTCAATGTTGTGTAACTTTTAGGAGAGAATTAGGCCTTAATGCTTAAAACTTTTCTCCAGTGTTAACACAACATTAATCTGGTGTCTGGAATTCCCTTAAAACATCACTGGAAATCCCCTGTATATTTCTCACTTAAAGTCAGGAAATTATTATGAGCTTATCAAAGTGATATAGCTGCCAATATTGCTTATTACAAAGCTGAGGTACCAAACCCAAATTCCTTCTAATATATCTGTATGGAAACAGGGTTTTCCAGAATGGGATTCCACTGGGTAAGACCTATATAAAGGAAGGAGGAACGGTGAACAGGGTGGAAAAAGAACTTCTCAAACGTGATCTGATGATATAAAAGAAATTCTGAAACTTCACTCTGAAGATTTTAATGCTTGAAAAAGCCAGAAGATTTGGATTGAGTGTAGCTCTGCCATTTCGGTGCAGTGGAAATTTGGCAAATTTACTGGACCTCTCTAGGCCTGTTTCTACTTTCATAAAATGGGTTTAATGTTACTTATTTTGCTGTATTATTATGAAGATTAGGCAAAATAAAGCCCTTGAAAATACTTTATAAACTGTAGTTCTAAGTTAAAGCTTCCTGCTCTTGTTATTTTTTTGTTGCCATTGTGTTTTCCTGTGGCTTGGATATGCTTTAGCAATAGTTCTCAAACAAGGACATGCAAAAACATGCAGTGGCACATCTTCAAAATGTACATGCTGGACTCCATTTAACTGTTGACAGTGAGCTCAAGCATATCTACTTTGAAAAACTCATCCAGGCAATTCTGGTGCACAATCTTTGTTAGGAACCATGAGGATTATACTCTACTATCAAGCCTCAGACTTTCTGGTCCCTAATGTTTCATTGTTGCCATGAACTAGAAGATCACAAAGGAGGCATCCTTCTTCCATCCTGGAACTCAGTCAATGGTTATTTTATCCCATAAGTTTCCGGTGAACTGCTGAAATGTGTGATTTACTACAATAGTGAAGTTCTGTAGTTTGGGGAATAAACAATCCAACAGCTTCAAGACTGGCGGTATTTTATTCTCCTTCCAATACCTAGCTAAATGTCCATTTCAATTCTGTATAATCTGCCTTTCACAAAGCCCAGCACCAGGGCTTGTTTGACTGGCCATGGTCTGTCCCCAAAGATTAGTCATTCTTTTCTCCATGTTGCTGTTAGAGGTACGGGGGTGGCAGGGTCTGAGGTTCCATTTGCTGCTTACCACATGTCTCCACATCTTTCAGTGGGAAGAAAAAAAGAATTGAAAACTACACTCTAAACACACATACACAGTATTTCCAACACACTTATTTCACTATATCCGTATAGTTCACATACGGATTAATTCCATTTGTGCCATTCATTCATACTGGAGTCTTTTTGCTGACTGTTCATAGACATCCTCCAAGTTCACTTTAAGACCTTTCTCCTCGAAGTCCTACCTGACCCCTAAACTGAGGCAGGTGCCCCTCTCTTGTTTCTCCCTGCTGCAGCACAGCATGCTACTAAAACTGCCCTCTGGAGAAGGGTTTCAAGGTGACTACAGGAAAAAGGAAAAGATCTTGATTACTTTAACCTTTGTTCACTCTTAGAACTCTTTGCCTTTCCCTTCCTAAAAATTATCAAATTTCTATATTCATTATCTTTATCATTCGTTCCGGTTGTTAAGATATATTTAAGTGCTGCAATCACATGTTTTTTAAACTGGCTCGGTTTACCAACTAATGTGTGATTTCACATACTTTCACATAAAGAAATGTATGAATTGACATGTCCTTTGGGCTAAAAACATCATTTTGTTAAAAAGTCTCAAAGAGGAACACAACTTAAAAATAAGGAAACTGTACGTGTGTGTGTATGTGTATCAGCTATACAAGCAAGACAAAAAAATGTGTTTTTTTTTCAAAATTATGATACCAAATCATTCAGTCTGAATCAGTGATTCTACTCTCAAATATGGGCCTGACATAAAAGGTGACACAAAAGCAATATGATAAGATTAATTCATTTAAAAATAGATATGTAAATAAATATATACCATTTTATAAATATTATATACTATCATTTGTTGATGCAAAAGACCAAAAAAAATCAAATCAGAAAATTAAACTTCACATCCCCATGACTTGTAATAACCACTATAAACAGGTTTGTGTACATATCTAGACTCCTTCTATGCCTATAACATATACTCACACATACATACATACACACATACACACACACACACACACACACACACTATTTTACATAAATGGTATCACACATCAATTTGTTAATCTATTCTTTTCACTCAGCAAAGTATTGTGGACACAATTCTGTGTGATATATAATTTATATGGTGTTTATAATATAACATTGGCATATGTTACTGCATATATTCAAAACATTTAGAAGAAAAAACAATGATATAATACACTGAAATAAGAGGGTGTCAAAACTGCAGGGTAATCTCAGACATTCCCAGGGCAGGAAATGAGTTCATTGAGGCTTCTGGGAAGGCTCTACTTTGTGAGCCACTCCAATACCCCATTAGCTCATAGCTGTTCATGTCTCAACTGTGCAAGACCCCAAGAAAAGGAAAACAGATTCATGATTACCCTTCCTAACTATAAACCCCCTTTTATCCATCTGGCCTCTTCATCATTCCTGGTCTGACTTAATCATCCATCCTCAGCTTTTAATTATAACTTCTATTGATACCACATGGTCTTTAAATTAGCTTCAGTGTTGGCTTCACACACACAACAGATATTCATAAATCCAGCTCAAGTGGATGGGAAGCATACATATTTTGAAGACCCCATTAGGGTAGAGCTAATGAAAACCAGACCGATCAATTTAATCATACTAAACATTCAGTAAAGACAACAGTGGAATGAGGAGACACACACACGCACATGAAAACAAATCAGAATGAAGATTAGACCAGAGGCCATAAAACTCAAAAGTGTTTAATGAACATAAAGACTCACCATACTCTATAGGGAGTAATTTCTGAAAAGGAATGAAAGAGGAATCTTGGATCTTGTGCTGTGTTTGAAGTTGGTCATCAGTCAACAAAAGCATGTGGAATATATAGTCTCTGGTCCCCCCATGATCCTTTCCAAGGTAGAAAAACCAACCTCCCTGGCCATGAGGCCCAATACTCACCATCATCTCAGGTTTTCTTGCGACTAAAACCTTTTAAATACATTTCCAACATGTAGGACTCACACTCTCAACCCCCCTTCACATTACAATGTTCATGCTGTTGTGTACGTCCTGCCCCAACCCAGCCTTCTCTCTTACCCATCTTTCTTTCTTTTTTTGTTTTATGATTCGTTAATGTGTTTATTTTATTTTTTATTTTTATTTATTTATTTATTTATAATTTATTTTGGTATCATTAATCTACAATAACATGTGCAATATTATGGTTATTAAACTACCCCTTCATCAGGTCCCCCCCACCAACCCCATTGCAGTCACTGTCCATCAGCGTAGTGAGATGCTATAAAATCACTACTTGTCTTCCCTGAGTTGTACAGCCCTCCCCGTGCCCCCCCAACATTACATCTGCTAATCGTAATGCCCCTTCTTCCCTCTTATCCCACCCTTCCCACCCATCTTCCCCAGTCCCTTTCCCTTTGGTAACTATTACTCCGTTCCTGGGTTCTGTGAGTCTGCTGCTGTTTTGTTCCTTCAGTTTTTTTCTTTTTTTTTATATATAATTTATTTTATTATCATTAATTTACAATTACATGTGCAATATTACGATTATTAAACTACCCCTTCATCAGGTCCCCCCCACCAACCCCATTACAGTCACTGTCCATCAGCGTAGTGAGATGCTATAGAATCACTACTTGTCTTCTCTGAGTTGTACTGCCCTCCCCGTGCCCCCCCAACATTACATCTGCTAATCGTAATGCCCCTTTTTCCCTCTTATCCCTCCCTTCCCGCCCATTTTCCCCAGTCCCTTTCCCTTTGGTAACTATTAGTCCGTTCTTGGGTTCTGTGAGTCTGCTGCTGTTTTGTTCCTTCAGTATTTTTTCTTTGTTCTTATACTCCACATATGAGTGAAATCATTTGATAATTGTCTTTTTCGGCTTGGCTTATTTCACTGAGCATAATACCCTCTAGCTCCATCCATGTTGTTGCAAATGGTAGGATTTGTTTTCTTCTTATGGCTGAATAATATTCCATTGTGTATATGTACCACATCTTCTTTATCCATTCATCTACTAATGGACACTTAGGTTGCTTCCATTTCTTGGCTATTGTAAATAGTGCTGCAATAAACATAGGGGTGCATCTGTCCTTTTCAAATTGGGCTGCTGCATTCTTAGGGTAAATTCCTAGGAGTGGAATTCCTGGGTCAAATGGTATTTCTATTTTGAGTTTTTTGAGGAACCTCCATACTGCTTTCCACAATGGTTGAACTAATTTGCAGTCCCACCAGCAGTGTAGGAGGGTTCCCTTTTCTCCACATCCTCGCCAACATTTGTTGTTGTTTGTGTTTTGGATGTTGGCCATCCTCACTGGTGTGAGGTGATATCTCATTGTGGTTTTAATCTGCATTTCTCTGATGATTAGCGATGTGGAGCATCTTTTCATGTGCCTGTTGGCCATCTGAATTTCTTCTTTGGAGAAGTGTCTATTCATGTCCTCTGCCCATTTCTTAATTGGATTATTTGCTTTCTGTTTGTTAAGGTGCATGAGTTCTTTATATATTTTGGATGTCAACCCTTTATCAGATACATTTTTTATGAATATATTCTCCCATACTGTAGGATGTCTTTTTGTTCTACTGATGGTGTCCTTTGCTGTACAGAAGCTTTTCAGCTTGATATACTCCCACTTGTTCATTTTTGCTTTTGTTTCCCTTGCCCGGGGAGATATGTTCATGAAGAAGTTGCTCATGTTTATGTCCAAGAGATTTTTGCCTATGTTTTTTTCTAAGAGTTTTATGGTTTCATGACTTACATTCAGGTCTTTGATCCACCTTGAGTTTACCTTTGTGTATGGGGCTAGACAGTAGTCCAGTTTCATTCTCTTACATGTAGCTGTCCAGTTTTTCCAACACCAGCTGCTGAAGAGGCTGTCATCTCCCATTGTATATCCAAGGCACTTTTATCAAATATTAATTGACTGTATATGTTTGGGTTAATGTTTGGATTTTCTATTCTGTTCCACTGGTCTGTGGGTCTGTTTTTGTGCCAATACCAAATTGTCTTGATTACTGTGGCTTTGTAGTAGAGCTTGAAGTCAGGGAGTGTAATTCCCCCTGTTTTATTCCTCCTTCTCAGGATTGCTTTGGCTATTCGGGTCTTTTGTGGTTCCATATGAATTTTAGAATTATTTGTTCCAGTTCATTGAAGAAAGCTGTTGGTAGTTTGATAGGGATTGCATTGAATTTGTAGATTGCTTTAGGTAGTATAGCCATTTTGACAATATTTATTCTTCCTAGCCAAGAGCATGGGATGCATTTCCATTTGTTAGAGTCCTCTTTAATTTCTCTTAGGAGTGTCTTGTAGTTTTCAGAGTACAGGTCTTTCACTTCCTTCGTTAGGTTTATTCCTAGGTATTTTATTCTTTTGATGCAATTGTGAATGGAATTGTTTTTCTGATTTCTCTTTCTGTTAGTTCATCGTTAGTGTATAGGAAAGCAACAGATTTCTGTGTGTTAATTTTGTATCCTGCAACTTTGCTGAATTGAGATATTAGTTCTAGTAGTTTTGGAATGGAATCTTTAGGGTTTTTTATGTACAGTATCATGTCATCTGCAAATAGTGACAATTTGACTTCTTCTTTACCAATCTGGATGCCTTATATGTCTTTGTTTTGTCTGATTGCTGTGGCTAGGACCTCCAGTACTATGTTGAATAACAGTGGAGAGAGTGGGCATCCCTGTCTTGTTCTCGATCTTAGATGAAAAGCTTTCAGCGTCTCGCCGTTAAGTATGATGTTAGCTGTGGGTTTGTCATATATAGCCTTTATGATGCTGAGGTACTTGTTGTCTATACCCATTTTGTTGAGAGTTTTAATCAGGAATGGATGCTGAATTTTGTCAAATGCTTTTTCAGCATCTATGGAGATGATCATGTGGTTTTGTTCTTCTTTTTGTTGATGTGGTGGATGATGTTGATGGATTTTCGAGTGTTGTACCATCCTTGCATCCCTGGGATGAATCCCACTTGATCATGGTGTATGATCCTCTTGATGTATTTTTGAATTCGGTTTGCTAATATTTTGTTGAGTATTTTTGCATCTACATTCATCAGGGATATTGGTCTGTAATTTTCTTTTTTGGTGAGGTCTTTGCCCGGTTTTGGTATTAGAGTGATGCTGGCTTCATAGAATGAGTTTGAAGTATTCCCTCCTCTTCTATTTTTTGGAAAACTTTAAGGAGAATCGGTGTTATTTCTTCTCTATATGTCTGGTAGAATTCAGAGGTGAATCCATCAGGCCCAGGGGTTTTGTTCTTGGGTAGTTTTTTGATTACCAATTCGATTTCGTCACTGGTGATTGGTCTGTTTAGTTTTTCTGTTTCTTGCTTGGTCAGTCTTGGAAGGTTGTATTTTTCTAAGAAGTTGTCCATTTCTTCTATGTTTTCCAGCTTGTTAGCATATAGATTCTCATAATATTCTCTTATGATTCTTTGTATATCTGTGGGGTCCGTCGTGATTTTTCCCTTCTCATTTCTGATTCTGTTTATGTGTGCAGATTCTCTTTTTCACTTAATGAGTCTGGCTAGGGGTTTATCTATTTTGTTTATTTTTTCAAAGAACCAGCTCTTGGTTTCATTGATTTTTTTCTATTGTTTTATTCTTCTCAATTTTATTTATTTCTTCTCTAATCTTTATTATGTCCCTCCTTCTGGTGCCTTTGGGCCTCATTTGTTCTTGTTTTTCCAAATTCAGTAATTGTGTCTTTAGACTATTCATTTGGGAATGTTCTTCCTTCTTTAAATAGGCCTGGATTGCAATATACTTTCCTCTTAGAACTGCCTTTGCTGCGTCCCACAGAAGTTGTGGCTTTGTGTTGTTGTTGTCATTAGTCTCCATATATTCTTTGATTTCTGTTTTGATTTGGTCGTTAACCCATTGATTAATTAGGAGAGTGTTGTTAAGTCTCCATGTATTTGTGAGCCTTTTGATTTCTTTCTAAAATTTATTTCTAGTTTTATACCTTGGTGATCTGAGAAGTTGGTTGGTAGGATTTCAATATTTTTGAAATTACTGAGGTTCTTTTTGTGGCCTAGTATGTGGTCTATTCTGGAAAATGTTCCATGTGCACTTGAGAAGAATGTGTATCCTGTTGCTTTTGGGTGTAGAGTTCTGTAGATGTCTGTTAGGTCCATCTGTTCTAGTGTGTTGTTCACTGCCTCTGTGTCTTTACTTATTTTCTGTCTGGTTGATCTGTCCTCTGGAGTGAGTGGTGTGTTGAAGTCTCCTAAAATGAATGCATTGCTGTCTATTTCCTCCTTTAATTCTGTTAGTATTTGTCTCACATATGCTGGCGTTCCTGTGTTGGGTGCATATATATTTATAATGGTTATATCTTCTTGTTGGACTGACCCCTTTATCATTCTGTAATGTCCTTCTTTATCTTTTGCTACTTTCTTCGTTTTGAAGTCTATTTTGTCTGATACAAGTACTGCAACACCTGCTTTTTTCTCTTTGTTGTTTGCATGAAATATCTTTTTCCATCCCTTCACTTTTAGTCTGTGTATATCTTTGGATTTGAGGTGAGTTTCTTGTAGGCAGCATATAGATGGGTCTTGCTTTTTTATCCATTCTGTTACTCTGTGTCTTTTGATTGGTGCATTCAGTCCATTTACATTTAGGGTCATTATTGATAGGTATGTACCTATTGCCATTGCTGGCTTTAGATTCGTGGTTACCAAGGGTTCAAGGGTTGCTTCTTTACTATCTAACAATCTAACTTACCTTTCTTGTTAAGTTATTGTAAACACCGTCTGATGTTTCTTTCTTTCTCTCCCTTCTTATTCCTCCTCCTCCATTCTTTCTATAATAGGTGTTTTATTCTTTGCCTTTATTTAGTATTTGGATGGTCTGCTTTCTTTGCTATGATTTTATTTTCTCTGGTGACATCTTTTTAGCCTTGGGTGTGCTTCCATCTAGAGCAGTCCATTTAAGATATCCTGTAGTGGTGGTTTATGAGAGGCAAACTCTCTCAACTTTCGTTTGTCTGGAAATTGTTTAATCCCTCCATCATATTTAAATGATAATCGTGCTCGATACAATATTCTTGGTTCGAGGCCCTTCTGTTTCATAACATTAAATATATCATGCCATTCTCTTCTGGCCTGTAAGGTTTCTGTTGAGAAGTCTGATGATAGTCTGTTGGGTTTTCCTTTGTAGGTGATCTTTTTCCTCTCTGTAGCTGCCTTTAATACCCTGTCTTTATCTTTGATCTTTGCCATCTTAATTATTATGTGTCTTGGTGTTGTCTTCCTTGGGTCCCTTGTGTTGGGAGATCTGTGGGCTTCGGTGGACTGCGAGACTATTTCCTTTCCCAGCGAGGGAAAGTTTTCAGCAATTATTTCTTCGAAGACACTTTCTATCCCTTTTTCTCCCTCTTCTCTGGTACTCCTATAATGTGAATATTGTTCCATTTGGATTGGTCACACAGTTCTCTTATAGTCTTTCATTCCTAGAAATACTTTTATCTCTCTCTGCCTCAGCTGCTCTGTATTCCTGTTCTCTGATTTCTATTCCATTAACAGTCTCTTGTATCTCATCCAGTCTGCTGTTAAGCCCATTGATCGCTTGTCTGATTTCTGCATTGTCTTTCCTCACTTCCCTCACTTCCTCCCTCAGCTCTTGCACATTTTTCTGTAGATCCATCAGCATGGTTATGACTTTTATTCTGAATTCTTTTTCAGGAAGACTGTGCATTTCCATCCCTTCAGGCTCCCTCTCTGGGGTTGTCTGGTTGATTTTGGTCTGAACCATATTCCTCTGTCTTTTCATGGCTATAGAATTGGTCACTGGTAGTTCCCATGTATGTCAGCTGGGCTCTTTAAGACTTTAAAAAGAGAAAAAAGAGGAAAAAAAGAAAAAAAAAGAAGAAAGAAAAAAAGGAAAAAAGAAAGAAAAGAGAAAACAGAAAACAAAACAAAACAAAACAAAACAAAAAAAACAAAAAATGCCCACTGGGAGTAGATTCTGTGGAATGCTGCAGGTGGTGCGATTGCCCCACTATTCCGCAGCCGTGGCTACGCCGCTCCGCAGGGCCCTTTATCGCTCTGGCAGGGGTGGGAACGAATAGGAGCCTGTTGATCTCAGTGAGAAGTGTTAAGTATGGCTACGCTTCCCCAGTCTGCAGCTAAGGCGTCTGAAACTCCCCGGGACTCGCAGCCTGCTCGGCTGAGTGTGCCGGGGCGATCCGGCTCCTCCGCTGGGCTCCTGTCTCTTTAAGACTGCTGAAGAAAGTGCGCGCTTTTTTTTTTCCTTCCCGGGAGCCGGCTGCAAGCAACCTGGCGCGTTCCCCACTCAGATCCTGCCCCTCTGTCTCTCCAATCTCCGCTGCACTGCGCAGTGTGGGTCAGCGCTCCCTGCGCAGATCACTGGGGCTGGCTACTTCATGGGGTGTACTTTCACTCCCTCCCGGCTCTGAATCCTCTCCTCCCGCTGGTGCGCTGGGGTGGGGGAGTGCTCGGGTCCTGCCGGGTAGCGGCTCCGGATCTTACCCGCCTCTTGGCGTGCCGAGTCCTCTCGGGTGTAGCTGCACGCTGTGCGCTTTCCTGTGTATTCTGGTTTCTCTTTTAGGAGTAGATGTATTTGCTGTGTTTTCATAGATAAATAAAGTGTTGGGAGGCGATTTCTGCCGCCCTGCTCACGCCGCCATCTTCCCAGAAGTCTGCCTAGAGCTCTTTTATAAAGTGTTTTCATTGCATAAAAATTGGTTCAGATTATTCAAAAAGACATATGCATCCCAATGTTTATCGCAGCAGTATTTACAATAGCCAAGAAATGGAAGCAACCTAAGTGTCCATCAGTCGATGAATGGATAAAGAAGATGTGGTACATATACACAATGGAATACTATTCAGCCATAAGAAGAAAGCAAATCCTACCATTTGCAACAACATGGATGGAGCTAGAGGGTGTTATGCTCAGTGAAATAAGCCAGGCAGAGAAAGACAAGTACCAAATGATTTCCCTTATTTGTGGAATAGCAAAACAAAGCAAAAGAGAAGGAACAAAACAGCAGTAGACTGACAAGCACTGAGACGTGACAAGCAGTTATTGAGGGGCAAGGCCGAGTAAAGGACACGATCACAGTATAAGTTGGTCACGGGGATGGCAGTACGGCATGGAGAATATAGCCAATGATTCTCTAACATCTTTCTATGTTGAATATACAATTTCTACATTGATAGAGGGGTGAGGATTTAATAATACGGGTTTAATAGTACAGGTAACTGTTGAATCACTTTGTTGTACGTTTGGAGCCAATAGAAGATTGTGTATCAACGACACTTCAATAAAAAGAAATATTGGTCCAGATGGGCCACAGCTTGAGCGGCACTTAGGCTGCTAATCTGACTGGTCTTGTTCTCAAAGGTGAGGTTTGTGTGGGGTTTTGTCCTGTTGTCTCTGCCACGAGGGAAAGAAAGTGCATAAAAGGCTTGTCAACCATGCAGCATAGACCTGCTAGGGTGTACGGTTATCTTTTGATGGCAAAGGTGGGGCTCAAACGACTGAACAAGTTTGGA
Source organism: Smutsia gigantea (assembly GCA_032199065.1). Taxonomy (NCBI): domain Eukaryota; kingdom Metazoa; phylum Chordata; class Mammalia; order Pholidota; family Manidae; genus Smutsia; species Smutsia gigantea. The sequence continues at coordinate 214,219 of JAVSCE010005163.1, read as the reverse complement.
CTGGGGGGTCCTTTCTAGTGAGCATTGAATTCACTTCCAAGAACGATGCAGGGGTCTGTGTCCCGGGGGACACTTTTAAATGCTCCAGATGTGATGGGGACTGATGGAGAGGCTGACTGAACCAGAATGGAATCTACCACATTTGGAATATAGTTCCCGTGGGAGAGAAAGGATATTTCTGGACCTTACTCTGTGTAGTTTCAGGGTTCTGACATGGTGTCTGTTCACCTAGATATTTAAAGTACACTTTTTTTTTAGACACAGTGGGTTTATGAAGTTCACAAATAGCAATTAGGGTCAGCTTCTTTTTCAGTCTCTAAAAAAAGTTCTTATGCTGTATCTTGACTTATCTCAGTTTTATTTGACCTATATATTCCATATATTAGATGGTTTGAATCACTAATTCCCAAAATATAATCCTAGAAATACAAGTTCCACAGCATACTAATAAGGCTTGTTTGGAAAAGGATTTCACATGCAAGTAAATTTGAGAAATGCTGGGCTAAAGCCAAGTTCACCAGGTTTCTCAACCACCAGTCTGAATGTGATCGGTAAGCCCTGGAAGCGGAGGGTGTGCAGCGTTTCCCAGATGCGCCATTGCCAGGGAGGGCCTTGCAGGACTCCTTCCTAAGAACTACACGTAAGCAAGCACTTGTCTGTAGATTTGTTCATGTTTGACAAGAATTTATGAGAGGAAAAACTGACAAGTTTTAGAGGAAAAGTGGACATAAAGAAGGCAAAAGACTGCAAAGGGGCTTATTTTGAAGGTTATTGAAAAATAACCTGAGACCAAAAGGCAACAGGCAGATATGGTGGTGAATGTGCATGTCATACGGTAATGCATTTTACACTTTTGTAAGTGCATTTAAAATTACAAATCGGTGAAACTATCAAGAGGCATCTGAAATAATGCATATTCTCGGGCACAATTTAAAATAAGGATCTTGTCAAGATCCATGCTCTGAAAATGTTTCGTTTTTCTGCAGTGGGCTTTGTACGGCTTGGGCCTTTTATGTTTAATTCAACAACAGAAACCGTAACAGCAATAACGTGTGGACAGGACAAGTTTATCCTTTCGAACGAACAAATTAGGTCATCGTCAAGCAGTTTTGTTTCATGGGAATCCCCATGAGGTACTTACAGAGTGAGAACTAGCTTGTCTCCTCTTAGAATGGAATGCTGAAAAGAAGAACAAGAAATGGAGGTTTTACACAAGAACAGAAGTGTACAGCAAAAATTGGGAACGTGTTAATTCCCCATATTGGTGCTGGTGGGCACCGTGCAATCCAGCTGCCAGTCGGTAGCGAGCTGATGTCGGGGGCAGGGCCAAAGCCACAGCCTCGCCATGCTGCAGGCTGGGCTGAGCGTTTGGAGAGAAGGGGGCCGCCTCTCACCTGCTCCCTGCTTAGTTCCGGCTGGAGAAGTCTGGGAGGCTCCAGCAGGTCTGTGAGTTGCGCCTTATTAATGTGTCCGTAATAAGAGCATCGATGAAACACGAACACTGAGTCTAAAGTGTAAGAATCCTTACTGATGAGGGTGATGGTACAAAGAAAGTGAAGATCTAATTTGACCCCCCTGGGCGACAGGCGTCCGGTCTGCAAGGTGGCCTGGGCCACAGGGCTGCACTCGCCGTTCTGGGAGCGACCTGGAGCCTGGCTTCCCGCGCGCGGCTCCGCGAGGCTGGACCTGAGACGCGAGGGGACTTGCTGTGGGTGGGTTTCTAGACTCCGGAGGAGGGAGGTCCCGAGTGCAGTTCCCGGGGGGCGTGACCTTTCTAACAAGTGCCGTGATCGGGACAGCTGGTCGTCGCGTGAACAGAAGTCGCCCTGCAAACAGGCGTGCGCACGGGGCGGTATGCCTGGCGGGTTCTGCAGTCCGAAGGCCGTGTCTGCGGGCGGGCGCGTCCCATCAGCAGGGTGCGCTCCCTTCATCTGTCCTTTCGCAGGAGCTCGGCCCCGGGAGGAGCTGACCGCCGCGGGCCGCGCGCTGCCGCTCCGGCCCCCTTCCCTCCCAGCCGTGCCGGGCTCGCTGCGGCCGGGGGCGCGCGTGGAGCTGCGCGGGGGTGGGGGGAGGGTCTGCGGGGGCGCGCGGGCTGCGGAAGGGGGTCTCGGGGCGCGCGCGGAGCTGCTGGGGGTCCTGCGGGGGCGCGCGTGGAGCTGCGGGCGGGGTCTGCGGGGGTCTGCGGGGGCGCGCGGGGCGTCGGGAGCGCGCGGGGCAGGGTTCCCACGCGCTCCCAGTGGGTTTCCCCGGCTGCCGGAGCGGCTCCCGGCAGATGCGGCCTCCGGCGCGTCCTGGGCTCCGGCTGCGCGGCGCGCTCGCGGGGGAAACAATGGGCTGGAATTTGAGGAAACAAGCCCACGACGTGCATCAGCCGCTCCGGCTCGCGGGGCGCCCGGCCAGTGTGAGCACAGCCTCTCGCGAACCCCGCGGGCAGCGCCGGCGCCGTTGGTTCGGTTCGCTGTGTGTTCGTGGTGCTTTGTGGTGTCTTTCTGAGTATTAAATGGCTCCCTGAGAAAGTCTTTGGGGAAAAGGGTGGTCAGCAGAGAGAAGGCGCGTGGCCCCCCTGGCTGGTCTTTCCTTCTGCATTTGGCCGACGTCCGCGTATCTCCACGGAGACCCTCCTTGAACGAGGACCGAGGCGCGCGCCGGTGGAGCCCCCCGGGTGCCCGGCGCCGCCCGCTCTCCCGGCTCCCCCTGGGTGCCCCGGGGCGCAGCGGGGAGGCCCGGCGGCTGGAGAGGGCGCCCTCCCCGCGGGCGGACCCGGCCTCGGGCAGAGCTGCGCCCCGGGCGCCCCGAGCAGGTCGTGGGCGGCGACCGCGTTATCTCACCGCGGGCGGGCCGTGTGTCCAGAGCTCCGGGCCTGTCACCCAGGGCGGGGGGCCAGGGGCCACGCTGGCAGGAAGGGGCCCGACTTCCTCTCTTGGGCCCCACAGCCGCAGACGCGCTGTGGGACGGCACAGGGAGTAGGTGCTGGGTTTGGTCAGGAAAAGGCACTTGCGGGGCCTCAGATCCCAGCTCTGGCCAGGTAATCACTGCGCCTCAGTTCCCCCTGAGCAAGCTAGGGATGGTAACAGGGTGGCTATGAGAATGAGAGGAGGGGCGCTCTGGGCCTTTACACAGGGCCAGCACCTAGTTAGGGCAGGATCATTCTGTTATTATTTCCTGCAGGCATCAAAATGGAAGCATTTTCTCTTCTGTAATTAATGCTAGTGGTTCCAAAAGAGCACTGCTGGGTTTCTGTCTTAATACTCTGCTGGTCACACCTTGATTGATTTTCCCTCAGGTTTTGATTTTGCTTAAGCATTGACACTATTTCACCTTTTTTTCTTAATGGGACGCTGATAATGTCCTATAATGCCTCGTCTTTTTTGACCAAGGGATACACCGCACCCCTGACCTCTGTTGCATTCACTCTCCTTTACTGTCTGCTGTAAGCTGCGCGCTGTGGGGTCGTGCGTGCGTGCGTGTGTGTGTGTGTGTGTGTGGTGGGGTAGGAATCCAGACATCATAAGGAAGCTATGCCTGTCCTCAAAAACTCCAAAGGGAAGAGAAAAAGCTGAGCAGTAAGTAGTGTAAATCAGAGGCAAACAAGGCGGGAGGCAGCCAGGTAGTGTCAGGAATGTGGCAGGATCTGCGACGGGCTTTGGAGGGTGAGATTCCCAAGGTACAGAGAGGCCTGGGAGAGAAGGAGACAACAGCTGGGGCAGAACTAGAGGGTGGGACCGTGAAAGGAGGTTTGGACAATGCTTCCCTTGTGGAAATGGCTTCCAAGTGCAAGGTTGGGAGCAGTAAAGGGCAGGGCTGAGCAAGACAGACGGGTGAAGGGAGCCGCCGGGGGAGACCCAGAGAGGGTGAGGTCGGCCACGGTCTGATGAGGGTGAGGAGCAGTTTCATGAATGTTCAAATGAGAGGTGAAAAGTAAGAAGGTTGTGGCACCTGGGCTCTGGGGTGGGGACTGCAGTCCAATAGACCTGGAGGGGCAGCTGGCAGGGGGAGTGAAGGGCCTCTGTGGGCCATGGCTTCCTCTCTGCGGGGACAGGGACCAGGAGAAAGTGAAGGGAGCTCGCTCTCTCATCAGTTCTGGACTTCTTATGCCTGGGGACCTATTTTCCCACAGAAACCGTATTAGAAAATATTTCTGGGTCCTGAAGTGAACTCACAGAGCCTATTTAATCCACATTTCACACCGTATTGTAGTATTAAAGCCTGTTCATCTGCAGTGTGTCATGGCATGCCACAGGATGGCTGGTATGAGTTACAAAGGCCACGTCTTAGAATTTAACGTCAGTGGGAAAATTCATTGCAAATTCCAAGTAATCAGCAAGGAACATGATGGTCAGCGGGGGACTGTCTGATACGAAATGGTTTTACCGTGTGCCCAGGGAATGTTTGCTGGGAGAACACCTGTGCAGTTACAGGTGACCAGGTATCATTTGAGTTGATGAAAGAGAAGTAGTTTCTTAGTTGTAGCTTATGTTTTATGTTTGTTTATGGTTTTAGAACTTAAAAGACACCACAAATATTGTTCTTCTGTTACATCTGCAGATAATAAGTTTTCATCCTGACAGCTGAGGAACAAACCTGCTTTACGGACAGCATTCTCTGTCCACCTCAGTTCTTAATCATTGGCCTTTAAACTGGTCCCAGGATAGCTTTTGTCCTGGGATTTTAGAAGCAATGGTTAACGTGGTTATGAGAGGTCACTCTTAGACATTTGTCTGGAGAAAACTAGGGAGAGCTCAATCCTGTAGTATTCGACAGAGTGAGTCCTCTCAAGCAGATGGGACACTTTATTTCTCACATTACTGTCCCTGCTGTACTTGCCGGCACGATCAGCAGCACACCTGACATTGATTGAAAGCTTACTGTGTGCGCAGTGCCACACTGCAAACCTTTATCTTGGAACAGCTATTTTGCAGCAAAAACTAGCCCTCTGCCAAACAATACTTAGGAGAACCACATTAGCCATCATCAAGGTTTTTTTTTGTCAGTCAACAAACATGGAGCATTCTTCATGTACCAGATACGGTGCTGGACACCGGGGAGTCATTTCTCATTAAAATGAATCCCTGTTGTCACGGGACTTTGAGTTGGAAAGACACATAATTAAGCTAAAGAATAAATCATTCCAGGCATGCAAAGTGCTAGGCAGGCATTGTACAGCGCACTAGGACACTAATGTTCTTAGGGGAGAGTGGACGGGGAGTACAGACAGGAGGGACAAGGCAGATAAGCAAGGGTTAGCCAGGAGAAAAGAAGGAGAGGCGCTCATAGGGGAAGGAGAGCGATGGAGGCCGAGAGGTGGGTGGGAACATGGTGTCAGCAAGGGGTCAGGTGGTTGGAGCTGAGAGACTGACTGGGAAGTGGCTGAGAGGTGAGGCTGGAAAGATGATAGAAGTCACATCATTCAGGGTCTTGGGCCCCCTGTCCCCCAGGGAGTTGGATCTTCACACCAAGAGCATTAGGAAGTCACAGAAAACCTTGCAGCTAAGAGCGATCCGATGTGGATGGTAAAAGTGGTCACTTTGGCAGTGGAGTAGAGAATGGACTGGAGGGGTCAAGGGTAAAAAGGGCTAGTCAGAAGGTGATGCTGAGGCCCAGGTGAGATAGAAGGGCCCAGGCTAGGGCGGTGACAGTGGGATCAGAAGGGAGCAAGATTCAAGATGCACCATGTTAGCTTGATTCTGAAATGTTTCATATCTTCATCTCTGAAATTGTGATAAGACTCAGGTTTGGCGATACTTTTCTTTCTCAGAGGTGCACAGACAATGGTGTGTCCAGTAATGAAGGCCCCCCCATGGTAGGTAAAATGTGTGTAGGAGATAAAGGCCCCAGGCCTTGGGGTATCATGGAGCTCCAGGGGCTGGGCGGGGATGGCCAGCTAAGTGGTGGGGCTGCAGCTCCAGCAGAGAAAAGGCTTTATGGGGACAGTTTTAAGCTTTAGCTCTATTTTTAAAAATATAGCAACAAAGTCCACACTAGAAAAGTCATTGGTTAATATGTACCAGGAGCTGATTTTCCAGTTTTAAAGATTGTGAAGTAGGATATCAAGATTTTAATTATTGACCAATTGTTGACATTGAACTGCTTTTGTTAATTTTACTAAATTATTAATTGTTTTATTAATTGTTGATAATAAACTGGTTTTATGTATAGATAAGCCATTTCCCAGCTTGGTCCCTTGGTCTGCCCAGCTCTGCCTTAAGGCAGTATATTTCCATTTCCTGCTGACTTTTATGTAATATTCCTGTTAGTCTCACACTCTGTCTCTTGATAACACAATCTCTTTAATTCACACCTGACTGACCATGTGGTAATCCCAAATATTTGCTGTGTTTGTGACTTGATGGCTAGTTGCTCTGTAATGTCCTATCTTTCATTGCCTCTTAGCAAAGCAACCAAATTCAACCTCACGTTCAAAAGGGAAAAGGAACCATTGCAGGTAAACTTTGAGAGGGTTTAGTTGTCTTCCAGTTTATCCAGCTTGGAGAACATTTTAGCTCAAGAATAACAGGCTGACAGGTAACAGGTGTGAGTAGCCTGACCAGGGAGGTTGGAAATTCTGCAGGCGATGCTGTACACTTGCCTATGGCAAATTTCAAGCTTTGCCAGCTTATTTCTTTACCATCTTGCAATGTACCTGACAGGGGTTTAGATACATTATATAATACCTTTGACCAAATAATTTTAATTTAGTGGTTAGATATTAACTTTCTAATGTTGCTGTTTTGAAGATGATCATATTACTTTTTAAATGCATGTGGCATTTTAAAATAATTTCTATGTATTTCCCTTTGCTGTGGAACTGGCCTGACCACAGACCTGGGAGGCTAATTGATAACTGCTGGGGCGTCTGTGAACCTAGTTTCTTCCGATTGGTGACTTCTCTTTTGGGCAGATCATTAGATGATTCGCTTACTTGTCATTTATGTCTGGGAATTGGAACTTTGGAAATGTAGCTTGTGTTTCTGGTTTTGTCCTGCTCCGGGGGTGAAGCAGTCTGGAGACCAGAAAAGAGGAGAGGGAGCTAGCCTTGGAGGAAACGGTCCAGCGGGATGAACAGGGTTCATTGTCTCTCTTGGCTGGTAATACGGCGAGTGGTGCCTGACAACGAATCCAGGTCTACGGTTGAAGCTCTCTGGCTACTGGAGTAGAGAAAACAGAGAAATATGAAAGTGAAACAGTCTGAGCTCCTGTTAGCGGTAAAAGCACGGAATATGCCTCCTCTGCTATGGCTCTTTTGCTCACAGCTATCAATAATAATTCAGCAAATCCTGTCTTTGTTTATATGCATACCAGTATATGTTGTTAAGGGGAATAACCAAGATTAATTTATTTAGAATTCAAGGCGTCATTTTATTAGTTGGTTGATCATGTTTATCTCATGACACACAATGAAGGCTGGTCCGTTCCTAGATGTTCTGGCAAGGATTACATTGCACCGCGTGTCACCCTTTTTATCAAAGCTTTAAAACAATATTACTGCGCTAGCAATTTTCATATGCTGGGTAGCCATTCTATGCCTCCGATGTTCTTAGCTAGAAAATAAGGGACTTATAAAAGCTAAAACTAGGTCTGCCTGTAGACAAAGGTTTGCTATGAAATATGTCCCAAAATGCCTAGGGAATAAGGCCTCCTGTGATTTCTGCTCTAGCAACTGCTTTTAGGATCTAGAAGAATAAGAGCTATTCGCTTATGGTACATTATTAAGCTTTCTGATTGTGGGTGTTAGTAAACATCTTAGATTTTTATTGGACAATTTACAAATACAAGTATTCGAATACTGAGTCTTTATCTTGGATATTTCTTGAGAATAGTTATCTCATTGTTGGTGAATCATGCTTATTATGAACTAAATAATAAAAAATTAACAGCATTTTACAATAATGATTACATTATTTTTAATGACTATAAAAGGGGTTGATGTTTTCACTAGACAGAGAATTATGGCTTAATGTGGGGTACTGGTGGGAAAAATGGTCCCTGGCCAAATGAAACTGGGCTGCCAGGGGCTCTATTCTATTTCTGTTGAAGGTCTCCTGGGGCCATCCTTACACAATCCTCTCCTTAACACTGGTGGGTTAGCCTCTGGTTCCATCAATCAAAGAACACTTGCTGAGGATAAATAAAGCCTTTGCTCGGGGGCATGCATAAGAAACTTCATGCAAATAGGACTAAGGTCCCTGTTTAAGGCCAGGAAGGGGCAAGCAGGGTGGTCAGCCTCAATAACGGTGCCTCTGGGGGATGTATAAAAGGTGCTGCCTCTGGACACACAAAGCCTTCCTGCCCAGGTGGGTGGACAGGCTCAGACTCTGTGTTAATGAAGAACACAAGCTCTTTCCTCTGGGCGGACCCAGCTCCCATCAGGTGCCACAACGGGTCGCAGAGAGCTACCGCTGTGTTTCCGCCCGTTTCCTCCTGCCCGACTGCACTTGGCAGCTTTAGGTGCAGGCAGTTTGAAGTTGATGAACTATTTCACAATGGAGTCTCTCTGTCTTAGGGTGATCGGGCAGGGAGGGTAGAAGGTGGGTGTGCAAGTCTTTCGTTTTTCCTGGGAAACACACACTTGGCTGCTCCAGTAAAACTTAGCAAAATGCTAAAGCTTAGAATTATAATGTGAAATAATGCAAAAACATAGAATAATTAAAATGCCTTTTCTAAGCAATTATGTGATAGTCCAGATGTCTATGCAATGCTTGAAACCACATCTTGACATTAGTGGTAGGTAAAATCGTTTTAAAGCTGACATCTAGCACGGTTTAGCACATGCACTTTGCCATTAGAATTAAACCCATGTATCTTCCTTTTTCATTGAAGTGTAGTTGATATACAATATTATATTGGTTTCAAGTATGTAACACAGTGACTTCACAGTTATACCAATATTATTAAATCCTCCCCCAACTAGTGCAGCTACTGTCTGTCAACATAGGAAGATGTTACAGAAGCATGGCTGTATTCTCCCTGCTGTGCTACTGTCCTGGTGACCAACTTCTATTGTGATTGAGATTTTGTGCCTCTTTATCCCCTTCCCCACCCACCCACCCCAACCCCTCCTTCACGGTGACCACCAGTCACTTCACACTATCTATATGTCAACTGCTGTTTTGTTCATTGTGTTTTGTTTTAAACCCACGTATCTTAACCTGACATTCAAGTCCCTTTTAACCTTGGTCTCAGGTTAACTTACCAGCCTTTTCCCTTGCTCCCCCTCCTCCATGGCATGCACACCACAGTCCTGCCACAATGCACAACTGCAGATTCTCTGAATCCTCTGGTTCAGATTCCAACAGCGCCAACTGTGTGCACTCCATGTCCATTGTTGGTGGCCCTTCCGCCCTGAATGGTCCAGTTTGAGTCCTACTTTCTTTATCAGGCCTCTGGGGCCTTCAACCCAGTGTGATTTTTGTTCTTAGAATTTAGGTAGTATTTTGCTTTAATTCTTTTGGCATGTATAATGCAGTTATTTATGTTACATCTTTTTTTAATACTCATTGAGAACAATGATCTTTTTTCTAATTCATCTTTCTATCTTTCATAGTGCCACATTCTTTAATTAAGGGGGTGAACATTGTATGTTGTTTATTTAGGAATTGAACTTGGAATATATCTAGTTTCCTTCTCTCAGGAAAAGAGTATGTTTCTAGTTTCATTTTAGTCCTTTATATATAAGTATAATGTTAAAATTTTATATTTTAATGTTATGATATAAAAACCATATATTTACTTTGTCAAAAAAATTAAGGGAGTGAGAAATGACATGCTATAATGAAAAATACTAGTCTTTCTAATTTTAAGTTGGCCACCATTCAGTAACTGCAAAACCATTCTCTGCTCTTTGGATTTTCTTAGCTAGATAATGAGGGAGTTGCAAAGTATAGAACTCTGTCATAGGAGCCAAAGATTTGCTATTAAACTTTACTGTTATGTAATGACCTCCCTCTGCCTTCCTGCCCTCCTGGAAGTGTGGCTCTGTGATTACATTCTGACCAATGGAATGTAAACAGAAATCTGTTTAAAAAGACACTCTGTGTCCTTTTTTTATGCCTTCCTTTACCCTGCTATTTGGAACATCCTCCAATCTTGGTTTCCTTCTTGGAGTGTGCGGATGACAGCCACCTCCCAGGCACGCAGAGTGGGGAATTCAGAGGACTGGACTCACCTTACCAGCCTTGGCTTGCCCGCCTCTGGGTTTTTGCATAAATAAGAAGTCAACTTCTCTTAAATCACTACTGTTCTGTGCCTCTGTTACAACCAAACCAAGCCCTTGTTCATATGTCATCATTATCAATTTCTTTGTTTCTGCCCCCACTAGACCCTGAGCTCCTTGAGGGGAGGTACCCTGTCCCTCCTGCGCCCGGCCTCCCGTAGCTAGCACAGTACTGGGGCACTCCACAGGCCGTCATGGAATGGAGGCATGTTACAGCAAGGGGGTTATTACTTGCAGCAGCAGCTGAATCTCCTTCATTCCGGGAAAGTTGGGGTGGGTGTTGTCAGCTGTCCTTCAGCGAGGTTCCTGGAACCAGGAAGGTACCGGGAGCAAAGCCCTGGAGGATGCAAACAGAACGCAAGAAAAAAGCAAATGCTCATCGCTGCCGGCTGCTGGGGTTCCGGGAATGTTCGTTACTGCAGCACGACCTCGGGAAGACTGGCTGAGCCTGTGGCTTCGTATCTGAGAAAATAGGAGCGGAAAGATGAGTAGGCTTTTGCTGCCTGGGGAATCCAGTGGCGTGGGGCATTCCAGGCAAAGGGAAGACCTGCTTGGGGCATAAATTTTCCCAGCACGTTGGATTCTGTAATATTAGGATCTAGTTCCAAAATTCCCTGTTTCATGAGTTTTGAAGTGGATTATTCTGAAGTGGATATATTTGCATGTGTGTCTCATCTCCTGAAGTTTGTGGCCTATGGATCTCAGGTATGAAAGGGACAGGCGGGGAACCAGGAGGCAAGAGGAATGAGTCCCCATGTGCCGATCTCAGTGCCGAGAGCGTTTTATATTCCACTGTCCTTTGCTCTAAATGGAGCTGTCGTGTCATCACCTTTCTGTTCCATCAGAGAAATCAATGAAACTTCTGCCTAATCCACACACTACCTCAATTCCTCCCCTCTCTCTTAGTAAACAGGGAAACTATTGACTGTTTGACTCTAAATAGTTTTTGATTGGGTCCCTCATTTGGCGCTACACAAATCTGGTTGCATTTTACTGGTTACTGAAGAATTCAGAAATGATTTTGGTGGTAGAAGTTCCAATTATAAAAGAAAATGTGAAAGTTACTCCTTGGATCCTGGCCAGTAAGACTCAAGTGAGAAGCAGTGGGAACGGGATAAAGCTCCTGGGGTCCGGATCTTTAAAAGAATTATGTTTTGTTGTGTTTTTCTCCACATTATTTCAATGCCAAGTGTACATTGCACAACACCTGAAAAAGGAATATAAAAGTGTACTTTATTAAAAATAGCTTTCTCCCAAAGATTATATGTATCAGTTTCAGTTCTCCTTTTCTGAAATATATTTTCTCTGCTTTTTAAAAAGATAAATGGTCATTGAAGAAAATACACACAAAAAAATAGATGAAAATATAAAGAAGAAAATAAAAACCACCCAGAATATCACCACCTAGAAATGATCAACTTGAGTTTTTGAGATGGTAAACATTTTGAGATAGAGTGATGACCATTCAGTAAAATTCTATAAGACAGTATTTTGAATGGCTTTTGTTCTGAAATCCCAGCCAACAGACAGTTATCAGCCTGACTGTGGCTTCCTCTGGAGGTATTCTGTCTGCAAGCTCTTTATCTGTCTCTTTCTTTCCCTGCCCACCTGCATTCCCCCTTGACTCTAAGGTACATATTCCAGCCTTCACACCACCCACGCCCAGGAGGCGAGGGGCCCCATTCTCCTGTTCACAGAAGGTGACCAGAGTTGGGCCAACAGTGTCCTTTTGATGGATTTGCTATGGGGCGAAAGAGCTGTGCTCTTTTCTCTGGGAGACCTGCTCAAGGACCGTGCCACCCAGGGTCACCTGGGGCTATTGGTGCCATTTCTCTGCCATGGGATCGGAGTCAGTGAAGCCAAGCAGAGGCAAGGATTGAGTAAAAGACCGAGTCCCAAAGCCCCATGCACACCCTGGGTCAAGCTGGGCCTGTGACGTGAGCAGTAAGTTTCTGAGAACCTCCTGTGAGATGGGATTTCGTCACTTGCAACAGGAGTTGTGACTGATAAAGACTCCCAGGACTGGGCTGGTCCCTGGACCAAAGCACCTGCACACTTCAAGCCTCCTGATACACCTTCCTACCAGATGGCGGGGTAGGAAGGCCTCACGAGATAACACTCTTCCACCCACACAGAGAAGTCCTGTCTTAGGAGACCCAAGTGATGACTCGAGCATCGTGAGTTCAAGATTTTACTAACGCTGATTGTGTCGATTACAAATGAAGACCTTTATTCTGCATCTCTTTAGTTACTGATAAAATTCAAACTTTAAAAAATGTATTTATGAAAATATATTTTGTCTCATGTGTATTTTGTTTTCCACTGTTATTTCTTGGCCCATTTTCTATCGACAGCTTAGTTTTCTTTTTTTTTCATTTTTAAAATGATCTTAACCATTCTAGGTGTACAGTTCAGGGGCATTAAGTATATTCACATTGGCTTCTTTTCATTTTAGCCCCTTATACATAAGGAACTTCAAAAAATTTTTATGGCAAATATTTTTCCTGGTCCTCTCACACTGCTTGGCCTCTGGCAGAAACTACTCTGCTTTACGGTTTTTACCATCCAGCTATACTGACTCTGAAAAAAACAAAACAAAAACAAAATCTCTGAATAGATAACCAACGAGATATCCTTTAGAGATGTCATAAGAAATCTCCCATTTCTTTCTTACTTTCTTTTTTAAAATATTGGGGCCATTAAGCTGTATTTGGGGTTTCTAGAATGTCTGGGCACTTTTATAATGTAGGAACTGTAGCAATAGCTTTAAAGACCCCGAGGTAAGCTGTGAAATTTTACAGGAAAGGTCAGAGAGAGCTGGGAGGGTGATGGGACACAGGTGCCCCTAAAAACCTGAGGCTGGGGACCACGTCCACAGTCCTGTTGTCACTGTGTGTCAGCAGTGAAACGCAGGTGGCTTGGGGCAAGAGCAGAGCTGGCGGGCAGCAAGGAGGAAGGGCAGGTGGCGCTCCTGGCCAAGTTCCTGCTCTGCACCGCCATCCACGGCACCTGATACCGAAGGCCCGTGACGGCCTCACCCTCAGAGAGGAAAAGCAAAAAGGAGACTTTGAAATTTTTGCTCCTAAATTTGAACTGAGGGAACTTCCTCCTCCCAGTTTCCTTCTGCTCCATTTTGGAGGCCGTCTGGAGAGGGGTCCTTGACTCCCGCCCTGTGCCGGCGCATTGATGCGTTTGTGAGTCTGGTCTCAGTCAAAGGGCTGGTGTCTCTTTGGGTTCCTCTCCTGCCACCAGGCTGCCCCCTTCTCTCCCGAGTCCGCAGCACTGCTCTGCCTCCCCCACTGATGGCCTAGTTGCAGCTGGGCTCAGAAAGTAAAAGAGCATCAGGTGAGACGTTCCTCAATTTCCCCTCCTTCCACTTGCAAACATATCTGTTCCCAAGCATTCATGCATCTCTGTCCCCAAGCCCCCACTGCCGAGAAAGCAGTGGCCCCAGACCTTCTGAGGCGTGTGACCCCTCCCTGCGGATGCTGGTCAGCTCTTTCTGCAGCAAAGACCCACAGCCCTAGGGCTTCCATCACAGCCTGCATCTCCCTCCCCAGGCCCTGAGCTTGGCTAGGTTCGGCTCCAGACTGCAGGCCTGGTGCAGGTCAGCGCCGCCGCTCTCCCGTGGGTCCCCAGCAGGCAGCCGGCAGAGGGGTGGGAGGGGAGGCAGGACCATCCAGGACTCTCAGGGCCTCTGCTTGCAGCTGGCACATAGTCATGTTCTCCCACATGCCACCAGTTAACGAGGCCCAAAATCAGTGAGGCAGGAAAACGAACCCCACCTCTAGGTGTTTCTGCTGAATAATACTGTCTACCATCTGCGGACTCTAAAATCCTGACAACCCCCTCCCCCCTTTATATTTATTCTCATTGTTTCATTGTCTGATTTTCCCCTGATTCTTGCCTCCCTTTCTATCTCCCCTTTCATGGCTCTCCCCCCTGCAAACCAGTCTTTCCTGCCCTTACCGCGTCCTTACTTCTCACGCCTCCTCGCGTCCAGCTCTTCCTTTCCTCCACCTCCCAAAAGAGTGTTTCCTGCCAGCACACCATCTCCTACTTGTCCACAGCCACTGCTGTCTTCCCTCCCAGGACCCCGTGTAAACGGGCCTCATTAAAATCCAGAGACTCCCCATTCCTAGTCCAAGGGTCCCTTCCTGCTCCACTTCACTTTGCTGAAGCACTTCATGTGGCCCATTCCTCCTCCTCAGAATTTTCTCCTCTCAATTCCACAAACTGCCCTCTCCCGACTCTCTCGCTTCCTCTGACAGTTCCTTCTCTGTCATCCTCAAAACCCTTCATTCTTTCCATATTTATACTGTGGCCGATATTCTCACTCGGCCAATATTTATAGCGACGCCAGTACATGCTGCCCAGACAGGTAGTGGCCAGCATCCGGGCCTTACACTCCCTGGGGCCCCAGATAACCACAGAGCTGCAACAGGTGTGCTAGGGCGCTAGGGGGAACTCGCCCACACCGGGGTAGCAAACTTCTTTCAGAAAATAGGTGTCATCTGAACTGGATGGGAGAGGTCCAGGCTGAGAGAGCAGGAGCGGCGGCCCAGGAAGACCGACAGCACTTGCAGCGGACTGGAAGCTGCTCTCCCGCCAGGCAGGTTTCCCAGCATGCCAGCTCCGCGTCTCACTTGCACAATCTCTCCTCCCTGGCTGCCTCAGCCCCGCACGCTCCCCCGGGGTGGGGGGGGGGGGGGGCGGGGTTCTGAATGCCAACTGGGTATCTCTCTGCTAGTGGCCAGCAGGACTTCAAACTCAACCCCAAATTTATTTTCTGAACTTCAGCCTTGTGCTGCCTGACCTCATGGCTTCATCATCACCTCCCTGGAAAAGTGTGCTTGGATCCTCCCTTCCGTGCGCCTGCCGCCTGTCTGTGCGCCCTCACACTGCGGTGCACAGCCCTGTCCCCCTTCTGGACTCGGTCGTCCCTTCTCAGAGTCTCATGCTGGCTGGCGGTCCTGGCGCCCAGTCTGTCCCCGTTCACTCTTACCCTTTTCTGACTTCCTCAGGCACACTTCAGCTTAAACTCCCTTATGACGGACGCGTGTTCTCAGAGGCGCTGCTCCCGACAGCCAAAAGGCAGAGACATGCCCATGTCCTTCAGCAGGTGACTGGATAAACAACTTCTGGGACGTCCTTACGGTGGAATATTATTTGGCTATAAAGAGGAATGAAGCCCTGATACGGCTACAACAGGAACCCTGAAAGCACGGTGCTGAGAGAAGCCAGACACCAGAGGCCGCGCGTATGACTTCATTCTGTGAAATGTCCAGGCAGACCGCCAGGGTTGCGGGCAGGGAGCACAGACGAGCGGCTGCCTAAGAGGTGCAGGATTTTATTTTGGGGGATGAAAATGTTTCAGAACTACGGGGGTGGCTGCACGACCTTGTAATGATGCTAATGCCACGGAAGTGGCCACTTCAAAGGGGTGTGATGTGAATTTCACCTCCACTTCAACAGCTGGTGAAGGAAGATCGCCCTTCGAGCTGGGCGCCCGCTTCCCTCCGCGCCTGCTACCAGTCTGCCCACCGGCTGCCCCTGCGGGCGTCGCCCAGAGTCCGGCCTCCTCCTGCCGCGAGGGCCTTTTAAGGCCATTTTCTCCGGGTCCCCTCGCGCAGCCCCTTCGTCCTGGGAGGGCGGAGGAGAGCTGCGCGCGGGGAAGCAGGGGCCCCGGGGCTCGGAGCAAACCGCGGCTCACTTGGACTCGGTGCAGGGTGCCTGGCCTCAGAGTCCTCATCGGGACACCTGTCGCCCGCACAGCGCCTCCGGCCGCCAGGTCACGGGGCTGGGCAGGTGAACCATGCGCACCGAGCGGGCGAGCGGCGGTGCGGGCGACGGGCGAGCCCGGCAGCTTCCTCCCCGTGCGGGCTTCCGCCTCCGCCTCCGGGGCGCTGTGCCGGCTGCGGGCTTTCCGGCGCCCCTCCTGCCGGCGCAGCCACCGCTGAGCTAAGGCCAGGCTGCCGGCCCGCTCGGCGGCGGGGAAGGCGGCTCGCTGTCGTCCGGGCACCCAGCAGGCGAGCCGGGGGTGCTGGGGCCCAGGTCCCTGGGAAACGACTAAGTGATGTCGGCGCCTGTTTGACCGGGGTCTGGGCGCAGGTTTCCGTCCTGTAGTCCTGGTCGTTTCACCCCCTTTGTGCTCTTTCCGTCGCCTGGCTCCGCGCCCCGTAACTGCTGCCGGTGACTGGGCTCTGCCGGTCTCTAGCCCCGTGCACACGCTGGCACCGCGCGCCGCCAGCTCGGCGCCCTGCACCTGGGGACAGGCAGGAGACCCCGTGACAGCCGTTTCCTCGGGGTTCCCCCTACCGCGCGCGCTCCCGATGCCTCCCCTTTGCTAGGCAGCCTGCCTCTGGGCCGGCCCAGGAAAGCCGGGAACTCCGCCCTAATCACGTTGTTCCTGTCCCCACTATAATCGTCCCACAAAAGCTCTATGAATTTGTTAGACTTTTAGAGCTTCTTGGGATATTAATGCAAACCCATTACTTTTTGTTGGGAAGAATACCAATTTTTAGTGTTCTCAGAATCCTTGGGTGAAACTGTGGACTGAAAGTCTTGTGACACCTTATGTGCCTCCCTGCACGGTCCCTCGAGCCACTCACACGTCCTGTCCAAAAGCAGACTTACCCATTGCTCTGGCTGAAACCCCCAAGGGGAGGTGGGAAGGGACAGATTCTGGAAGCAGGTGGACGTGGCTTTGGGTCGCAGCCCCGCCGCAGTGTGAGGAATGCCCTTAGCCTGTCTGTCCATCAGTTTCTCATCCAATCAGAGGGTAAAGTATCTCCTCTAAGGTTTGTGTTCTAAAGGGCCTGGTACATAGTGGAGTCCCCACAAACGTGAGGGCCCCCTATGCCCTGTCGTCCCTTTTCTCTCTGCCCAGGTGGGTCACAACGATTTCCCAAAATCAAATTTGTTAAAAGTTTGAAAAGGCTAGAATTACCTCTTTTCTATCTGGGGCTTTATTTTTAAGCATCTTTGCCTTTCCATAGCATTTGAAAAATACCTTACACATTGTGCTGCTATATTAAATCATCTGTGGAGTTATAGATGAAGTAAAATACTACGCAGTATTATACTAGCTGTCGGAAGCCACACAATATGCTTACAAATCAGAGCAATGATAGGCCTCACACATAGTGGCGAGTGAAAGAAGACATACAATGTGGTGTATAACCTAATGCCATTTGCATAAGTAACGAATGCATGCACATTCCTCGGAACCTATCCTATAAAAATAAAAGCACCTGTATGTATGGATTCATGTGCACAGATATTTGTTGCAGCTTTGTTTGTGATGGTAAAAAACTGAGCACAACCTAAATGGCCATCTGTGGGGAAATGGCTGCGTGAGCTGTTGAACAGTCCTGCCATGAAATATTATGCAACTATTAAAAAGAAAACTGCAGCTGTAGACTGGAAGGATGATCATGACATATTCGTGAAAGAGAAAGCAAACTGCAGAGACAAGGATGATGGGTGTAGTTTCATTAAACACACACACCACCCACACGTATCTGTGTATCCCCAGTTTGAGGGATTGAACGGTCCTGGAGCAACATGCGGAGACACAGCTCATTCACACTGCTAGCCCTGCGCACCTCCTGGGGGGTGCGGGCAGATAAGGAGAAAAGACGAGCAAAAATGTGGAGAAAAAATCCCATGATAGAAATGTTTAATAAAAAATTACAACACCAAGATTCTATCTCTGATATCCCTTTAAAACATGTAGACTGTGAAAATGCATGTGGGCCAGGGCTGAATTGTGACATGAATGGGAGACATCCGGAGTAAGAGGATTATGAGCAGAAAGACAAATAAACGGACACAACACAATGGTACCCAACGTCCAAACAAGCAAAGTAAACAGTAAACACCTTGGACTCGCTGCCAGCAGTGGGAGGAGAGAGTGGAGGAGGGAGTGGCAGGTCAAAGGGATTTAAAACATTGGAAGGAGGGCACGTGTGTGGACCAGTGGTCATAATGTTCCGTGAACTGAGTGTGATGAGCCCACGCTCTGCACCTAAGGTTAAAAAGTCAAACGAGAGCTTCCCCCTAGAGGAGCTGATGGAGAGAACGATTGTTGTAGAACCTACAAGAGATGCCCCGGACCTTGGCACTGACTCTTCCGTACAACATAATTCAAGGGTGACGGCGGTGAGCGAAGTCCCTAGACATATAGTGACCAACGTTAGGAAGGGACTGAGTGAGACCTGCTATGCGTCATTATTAGTCCAGGGGATCCCCAGACCTGTCTCTGGGGCCTCAGTCTGGCGACACCTGTAGGCTGGAGGGCGATGGGGTGGTCTGCCCCTCAGCTCTTGTAAACTTTCAAGGACATGACTCTGGGGAGAATATCAGCTGTCAGTTAGTTCCCTTAAATAGCGCCTTTGAACTTTTAGAATTAAAATTAACTGATGGTCTAAAAGAATGCCATGTAATTTTTGTGGCATTGAAACTTTTTTCCTCGGATTAATCTTTGTTCTTTCCCCTTTATTTCTCTGAGCTTGCATCTTTTTCGCAGCTGACTGCATTTATCTTTTGAGCTTTGAACCCTGCTCCAGTGGATAAGAGATTTCATTTAGGTAAACAGTCTCCAGAAATAGATCAGAACTGTGACCGGACAGCTTGTTGGTGGTAACAGGCCCTGCCTGCAGTCGCGTGTCCGACACTCCAGACGCCCCGTGTGCTGGTGCTGGGAGCTGACCTCCCCTCTGTGTCAGCTGCCCCACAGGTGTGGTGCATCCTTGAAATGTGCAAGGCAGGTCGTGTAAATAAATAAACTGGTTTGGGCCTGGCTTGATTGGGAACCTGGAGGACTCACAGCTGCAGAACGCTTGGTCCTGACATGAGGCACTTGCTGCCTGGTGCCGGCCGTGCTGGCCGTGAGCTCCCCATGGCCGCCGACCACATTAGCTCTGCCATGCCTGTGCTGCCATGGCACTCATTACAGTTAACGAGCTCTTAGCATTTCCATTAAGGGATTTTTTAAAAGGGTTATAACCTGGTAATAACAATAATTTGTTTTAGCTGAGACTCCAGTAACAGGTGAGTAGCCTGGACACTGCTTTTGCTCCTAACGTTGCTTGGGTGGGGTGAGTGGGTTCCGCCCCATGTTTGTAGCGTACAGAAGGAAATGTAACATGCTTAGGAACTAGGATTTTTTTCCTTTTTCTTTTCTCTTATCAAACTGGACAATAGCTCTATTGGGTCAGGCAAGATAGGATCATCCCGAACCCCAAATGGGGTCAGAACCACTGCGTTGGCGAGAGCTCTTGAAGGGCATGTGTTGGTGATGCGGAGAACCACACGCAGAGGCGCTGGGAGGCCCCGGTGCTAGCGTCAAGTCAGCTAGGTCATTGGCCCGGGTGGCGCCTGGGGGCAGAGATCCCTGGGCCTTCCGTCCGCAGACCTGGCCAAGGCTGGGGACCCAGGCGGTCCCCACAGCGCCTGGGGGGTCCTCAGAGGATTCGAGTTCGTCCAACTGTGTAAGGGGCCTGGGCTTTGGGAAGGGCCACTCAGCAGCCTACAGGTTTTTAACACAAAAGTTTCCAGGGTGTCTTGCCAATGGGTTTCAGTCCCAGGCAAGTTCGCTATCGATTCAATGTGACCAAAGAAATTGACAGCGAAACGTTCTTGGGGTGAACGGGTTATACCCAACTTTATTTCCAGGTGGCAGGTCAGTCACTAAAATCCTGTTCACTCAGAGTGAGTCTGCATGCAGCAAGCAGGTCTCTGCCTCTGGGTCCCTCTGCCTGCACCACAGCCGTCCTCTGGGCCTCTCTGCACAGTCGTCTCACACAGCCGCCCTCTGGGCCTCCTCAGTGCTGCCACCACTCCAGCCCCTGCTCTGCTCTCCTGCAGCCTTGCAGCCGTGCCACCGTGTCGCACCCAGAGCACTGGGCAGAGCTCTTTATATAGAGTCAACAGCCATGTATTGCCCACAGGTGTGCAGTGAGCTAGTCAGCCAGGACCAGGTGAGAATCCTGGCCACAGGAACTCTCATTTTATCCACACCGGATTACCCTCACCTTGGTGGGGGAAGTGTGTACATGTGCCCTGGGGCTTCGAGGTGGAGGGCCAGGTGCGGCCTGCACGGGATCAGGCGGGGCGCTCAGGCCTGCGAGGCGGTGCGCAGAGGCCTAGTGGTGAAGCCCTGCCAGCCGGCTTCCAGGCCGCGTGGTGCTGGGGGTGGAGAACCAGGGCCAGCATTGCAGCCTGTTCCTGAGGACCCCCTGCCTGTGTGGGCAGCAGGTCAGACACCCAGGCATCCTCCCGCACTGCGATGCTGCATCCCTGCCTGCATCCGATCCCATGTCAAGCCCTGTGGCTCTGCCCTGGGGGGACCCCTCGGAGGACACCCCCCCTCCCACTGCACTCCACGGTCACTCGAGCGCAGACCCTCTCCAGTGCCCCGAGGGCTGTAGCAGTCCCCAACCCAGCCCTCCCGCCTCCTAGCCCTTCCCCTTCCTCACCTGCGGCTGTGTAACAACTACCCCCAAAGGCAGCTCCCTGAGCCCGCAGGCACTCCTGGGAGGGTCTGAATCGGGTGGCGGTTACCGAGTGGGATGATTTTAGCTGAGAGGTTCTGGCTCCAGGCCCCAGGACACTGCCGCCGAGCATTGGACAGGAGCTGCGGCTGCCATGTCCGGGTCACTCCCGCGGCAAACAGCAAGAGGGGCACCTCACCTGACGGCCTTGCCGTGGGCCTGGCCCGAACAGGGCAGCTGACTGTCCCCGGAGTGGGCTCCAGACGGAGGCCGCAATGGCTTTTACAACCTAATCTCAGAAACGAAAGGCCATCATTTCTGTCACATTCTGTTGGTACAATTCTAACCTGGTACAATACGGGCATAGGGCAGGGGCTTTTTGAGAGCCATCTGGGAGGTCCTTCTCTAAACATATATATATATATTTCATTGTGGTAAAATATACATAACGTAAAATTTACCATTTTAACCATTTTAATCTGTATCATTAATGGCATTAGGTGCATCGGCACATGGTGGATGTCACCACCATCCGCCTGCAGACCTTTATTCATCTTTCCAAACTGGTCTGTTCCCCCTCGACAACTCCCCATCCCCCCACCCCAGCTCCTCCTCTTTACGTCTTTGACGACTCTATGTAATTCATGTAAGTGAAATCATACAGCATTTGTCCTTTTGTGACTGGCTTATTTAGCATAATGTCCCCAAGATCCAACCATATTGTGGCATTTGTCAGAATTTCATTCCTGTTTGGGGCTGAATAAACTTCCACTGTATGTGTACCACATATTGTTTATCCCTTCATCTGCTGATGGATGATTGGGTTGTTTCTACCTTTTGGCTGTGTGAGTCATGCTGCTAGGCACTTGGGTGTGCAACTATCTGTTCAAGTCCCTGCTATCAGTTCTTTTGGGCACATACCAAGAAGTGGCTGGATCATGTGGTCATTCTCCATTTAATTTTCTGTGAAAACACCAGACTGTCCTTCCCAGCGGCTGCACCATTTTACATTCCCGTTAGAGGTGCTCAAGGGTTGTGATTTCTCCACATCTTTGTCAGCACTTGTTGTTTTCTGTTTATTTATTTTCTCACTTTACTTTTTAATAATTCCCATCCTCATGTGTATGCAGTGGTATCTCACTGTGCTTCTGATTAGCGTTTCCCTAGTGACTAGTGATGGTGAGCATCTTCTCATGTTTCTTGGACATTTCCATATTTTCTCTGAAAAAATGTCAACTCAAGTCCTTGCCCATTTTTTAAATTGGTTTGTTTTTTGTTGTTGAGTTGTAGGTTTTTTTTATGTGCCTAGGATATCAATCATTTATCAGATACATGATTTGCAGACATTTCCGTCCATTCTGTGGGTTGCTTTTTCACTCTGCTGATACTGCCCTTTGATGCACAAAAGTTTTCAATTTTGATGCAGTCTAAAAATTATCTACCCTTTTGTTTCCTGTGCTTTTGGTATCACATCCAATAACTCACTGCCAAATCTAGTTTCATAGCTTCGCCCCTTTTGTTGGTTCTTTTAACCCATCTTTTCCTCATTTTCCCTGAGGATCAAGTCTAGACTCACCATGGCACGTAGGGCTCTCCACGCCTGGCCCCTGATGCGGTCTTCTCAGCGACTCATTCAGGGACTCAACACACATTCATGGAACATGAGCATGTTTTAGACACTGGAAACAAAATGGGGAGACTGTTCTTGTGGGCCTTACAAACCAGTAAGAGAACATGTAAACCAAGTAAATATGTACACAAGTTGTACATGTATGTGATTATATCACAGAGCAGATATTAACATTCTGGCTTTCAATAGGTGATAACTGGCATGGGAAAAAATAGATCAGGGTAGAAGGATCAGGGGCCCTTGGGTGTTGGGCTGGTTTGCAATGTATGGATTTAGTAGGGGACACTGAAGTGAAAACAAAGTAGGGAGGGTGCAAGCCATGTGGGCATCTGGGAAAGAGGCCCTGAGGCGGGTGCATCCCGTGTAGGCAGAGGCTGTCCAGGAGGCCGTGCGCTGGGGTGGAGTGGAGTGGTGGTGGGTACAAGGGATGAGGGCGGAGCCGTGGGGAGGGGATGACTGCACCCCTGAGACCTTCTCGGCCACGTAAAGACTCTGAAGTGTTGAGCAGCCAGTGTCCTGATCCGACTGGACGTGCATAAAGCTTATTCTGGCCCCTGTCAAGAATTTGGGGGAAGTGGGAAGGGGTAGGAGCAGAGTAATCTGCTAGGAGGTTACTGCAAGGGTCCAGGTAAGAGATGGGTGGTGGTTTGGATCAGAGGGCTAGTCAAGGAGGTGTGAGAGGGCAGGGTGGCCCGGTGCTGAAATCCTAACTCTGAAATTCTATTTCTTTCAAAGTTGTGGTACCAGTCGGTGGCTTAGTGTGTTGTCGCATGTCACAGCCCTAGGAAGGAAATCTATTTCAATATCACTAACTGATTAATAAAGGACCTCTTACACTTCAGTGTTAGATTACTTGTTAGCTAAAACCTCTATAACCAAAGACCCCCTTAATGAAATATGTTAGTTATTTGAGGATGTTAAAGTACACTATCTTTTTTGACCTCCTGTCCTTCCAAAATGAGAGGGACAGGCCAGGCAGTCACTGTGCAGTTGTGGGAAGCTGGGATGGGGGAGGCCAGGAGTGGCGATCATAACTCATTAGCTTTGTACTTAAATTCTCTTGTTAGTAAAGCAGAAATGCTAAAGACCCTTGACTGTGGGACTGGAGATCATTTCTCGGGAATTCAGTCTGCTTGCTGTAAAAAATGTTGCTATATTATTATGTTCACAAGATCCAGAATATCTGATTTTTAATAGCTATAGTATGCAGACATCATTTCTATGTTCCTACTAATGTCAGATTTTTGGAGATTTTTGTGTGCCTGTGGTGTGTGACTAACCTCTTGACCTTTCTTTACTTCATCTTCTTTGAGGCACCAAGTAGGCAGCTCAGACTCACAAGAGTGGTTGGTATAGAAAGCAAGGAAGGGTACACAGCATTTGCTATGTTGGCACCTATCTTTCTGAGACCCTGGTACCCAGTGGAGGTGGCAGCCATCCGTTAAATGAGCATTTCTACTGAAGGCAGTCTCTGGTGGGGTGCGTCGGCCTCATTCTCTGCCAAGGGACTTTGCTGGTGGAGCCCCAGCTGGGGAATATCTGTGGGCTCTCCTTCCGTGTGGGGCCAGGTGCCCAGTAACACACGTGAAACTGAGACAAAGGTGCATTAAAATATATTAACAATGATCTATTTTAACTAAGAAGATGTTGCATGGCAGTCAGCGTCACTGTTGCCGATTTCCCACCATCACTTGCCTTGGAGTCTTTACGATGGTCGGACTCAGTCTGCCACCTTTGTTTTGTATTTGTCCCAACCATTCCTTGTTCCTTCCTTTCTCCTTCCTGCCTTCTTCTGGGTGAGTTGGATGATTTTAGTATTCCCTTTTACCTCCTCTATTGACTTTTAGCTCTGCCTCCGGTGTGTGTTTTTAGGGGTTGCTTTAGAGATAACAATAGGCATCCTTAACCAGTCACAGTCTACCTTGGAATAATATTATGTTACTTACCATTACTTCATGTGGTCACAAGGGGAGAAAAGAATCCCTGCTTTATCTGCTGCAGTTCTCTGAAGATTTGCTGTCTTCAGATCAGCATTTAAAAACCCACGTGGTGCAGGGCTCTGCTCTCTGATCTCAGGACCGACCGTGCAGGTGAGAGAAGGCTGGGAAGTCGCTGGTTGCAGGCCTTCCTGATGATTTCATTTCTTCAGAGACGAATAACTCTTTGGTTTTTCTCTTTTGAAATAGCTAATGTGAGTGAAGAAAGCAAGAGGAAACATTTACCACGGATCTTCCTTTAAAGGGAAGTTGCAGCAGGGCTGCTGGGGCACAGGCCATGGGAGGACGGCCTTTCTGCCACAGCTGGGGATGGGGGTCCACCTCCAGGACATCCATGTCATTTTACCGAGGTCTGAACTGACAGACTCATAGTGGAGAATGTGAATGGACTTGAGGAGCTCAGTTTAGAAGTGACTGCCCTTTGCACAAGACAAGATCTCTCTGGGTTTTTTACGAATGAACCCCTTCTTGCCTTCCTGCATGACATGAGTGTCAATGCCATTTAGCACCTCTGTGTCCATCACAGAGGTTAGCATCCTATGGACCAGCAGCCATGGGTCAGCTCCTGGCGCAGTGCTAATCACTTATGTGTATGAGCAGTCAAATATTGACCTTAAGGGGCCCACTATTTCATCCTGATTGATTGAGGTACTCTCGATGTAGACTGGCCCTCTCTGCAAACTAGTTTTTCTTGGCTAACAAAAGAACAATTAAAAAAACAACAACACCGGGTGCCTGTACAAATAGCATGGTGAAACATTGCTCTTCATTATAAAATAATTGGTTTGAACTTGAAGTGTGGAATCCTGTACAATTCCATCTGTAATTGTTTTACAGGATTTCATGTTCCATCTCACTGCACATGCATTTAATTTTCTTTCTTTTTTTTCTAGGTCAACAAAAATGTTTTACTGTGTAGTATTAGGTGAAATCCACATAAGAGAAAACCAACCATTTCACAGCGGCTTTCAGCGACAGTACATCCTCAGTCTCGTGCAGCCACCACCTCTATCTAGTTTCAGAATAATATGTTCATTTTTATACCAAGCGTATTTAATTTTCCAAGTGGCATTTCTGTGGGATGTCATGCCTTTCAGTAGGTTGTGCATGAGTGGGTCTTTCAGCTAACTAGCAAAATAATAGGTAAAAGTTGCTGTGAGCGTGATGGTTTAGAAAAGAAAGAAGGGAATGCTTCATTATTCAGAACTTCTTTGCAAAGCACTCTCGCCTGTTCAGCACACACATCCTCATCAGACACCCTCATCTGATAACTATTTTGCTTTTACCTGGCTGCTGGGTAGGTGCTTCCCAGGGTCTTATATAATCTCAAGCCCACTGCCATCAGTACCTTTCTAACGCTCTGCAGAAAGAAATTTTTCTGGAGGATTGCCTGAAGTATTTGTTGTCCGTCCATTTTTTAGGTAAGTCATCACCACCCTGTTGTCTTACAGGAATGTGGAGTTACTGCAAAGTTGCTCGCAAATCTCTGCTGAAGGTACTGTTATTTCTGTCACTGTTATCTGGAAGGACACTGCATGACATTGAATAGTTTGTTTAAGGCAATAGTCTTTTCCAGCATCCAGGTCTTAGAGGAAGAAAACCGTGTGATAAGTGAAGTCAGCAATGGGATGCGGGGCAAGAGTCGGCTAGCTTTGAGCTCAGCTACCTGTGTTTCACAGGCCACGTTGGCCTCATCGGATTGGGAACACAGGCATCGGCAGGAGCCCAAGGCCCGGCCTGGGTGGATTCTGCGTGTCTGCACGATGGTGCCAGGCAGCTGTTCCCCCGGGGAGGAGGCGCCTTTCCAGGGCTGGTACCACATTCCCGTGATGCTCTGAGCTCTCTGGGGTGGACAGCCTCAGAGGCGGCGGAGACGTGGAGCTGCCTTAAGAATCACGCCTACAGTGTTAGCACAGAAGACCATCAGAACAGCAGTGAGGACAGCAGCCTGCACCGCTCAGCTCTGTGAGGTCAGGATGCCCAGAGCCTGGGCAAGCAGAGGGGCCCCAGAGCTGCGCTGCCTGGTTAGCAGGGGCCTGTTCGCGGCCACACACTGCTTCGTGTACACCCGCAGCGGCCCGTGCATGAACGCACAGAAGGATATGGAGCACAGAATTTGAAAAAATGAAATTATTAAGAAGCACAAAATTATAGCAATCCCACCAATGTACCTCAAGGTGCTCTTCATCAAATCTGTAAATTGCATTAATCTGACCTGAATTGGAATATCCACATCAAATGCCTGGTTCCCTAAGGCCAGTGGCAGAAGAGAGGAAACAGTGATGATCGTATCCAACTACCCATGTGCATCAAAGTACTTGCTAATAGTAACACGAATCCTTCTTTTTCATTTTGTCATTCAGAAATAAAGCGGATGATAAAAGTAACTATTTTAGTGCAAAAAAAAGGAATTCCAAACATCTGGTCCTGAAGAGTCTTTTAATCTATATCAGATGCAGCTAAATTTATTAACTATATTTAATGTACAGTCCATTCCCAAACCAAACATAAAAGGTAGTCAGTGCAACATTTATTTCTCATCAAATCATGCTTATTGATATAAATACCTTAAAGTAAATTAGACATGCTACTTATGAATGGGAAAATGTCGAATTCTATAGTTATGCAATTATAACTTTACACATTACGTTTAAATACTTTTTAATAATTCCCAAGTAAAATATATTTTTTTCTTACTTAGAATCACCCCTTAATCACATACCATGCAAAAATGCTGCAATTAAAACATTCCAGAAGGGTAGTGCGAGGCTGTGAAATGGGTTTGAGAGTCAAGAAGTTTAGGAAATGCTGACATAGGTTATATTTTAAGAAAACAAGAAGAAGTAAGTATCAGAATAATATGTCTTATTTTATAAAGGTCAGGCACATACAATACATCCTTTACACGCAGTCTTTCTCTACATATAAAATAAGTATAGAAAGTATAGAAAGATCTCAAAGGATACACACTGAACTGTTGACAGCCATTATCTCTGAGGAAGAGAACAAACAGCCTTAGGCTAGGTGGGGAGAGAGAAAGAAGACACTTGATTATGTACTGTGTATTATTTTTGTAATAATAATAATATCAATACTAATGGATAGCAAAAAGCTCAGGGTTTCTGGTGGCCAAGGGAGGGTCTCTGGGATCTCCTGGTGCAGCGTGTGTGACTGCTGCCTCCCGGACCCACCTCGGTTGGTTGGGTCTTGGCTGCCCTGCCAGGGCCGCTCCCAGCCTCGGCCATGTTGGGCGTCAGGGAATCCTAAGGCAGGCCTGTTCCAGGGAAACAGAGGGACTCTTCGGACAGGCAGCCTCGGTGTGGGCACTCCTCGTCTGCCTGGGTGAGACTCTCCAAACTGCCCTGCAGCCTGATTTCTCCCTCCACCCCCCAGCGGTCAGCATCTCCGCGCGATTAAAAGAATATATTAAATATATAAATGCAAACTTCAAATTTTTGAAGAAGTTTCGATGTCCAAAGTTTGTGAAGGAAATGAAATATTAACCATCACCCTTAAAGGTGATGGTGAATATTTATAACTTTATAAATAAAATAAGATAGAGAGTAGTTCTTAAAACTTAACGAAAAAATAGGCTCTTGAGTTTGAAACTTAATTCAGATTAAGTATTGATGAGGAAAAAAGTAGACTGAGTTGAATGGTATTTTCTATATACTAAAATCATCCTCAAGAGTCCCCCCCAAATTTTACATTTACAAAGAGTAAACAAGGGTGTTCTCATGAATTATAGGCAGTGGTGGGCTGTTAAATATTTAATAATGGGTTTTCTTTGGGGCGGTGTATATACAAATGTGTTCATGTAAGTTTATTATAAATTTTACTCATATAAAGAATGTATAGTGCACAATTCACTACTAATAATGTCAGTACTCTGTATTGTAAATTCCATGTGACCAGTCTGTTTTCACAGAATGCTCTCATTAGTTTCTGCCAGACTCCTTGATCTGTAGGCGGCCTTTGGTTCAACAGGAATTGTATCCCAATCTGTTAACTCTTTTCCCAATACATTTGTTGTAGAGTTTGATATGTGAGCCATTGGAAAGCTATTTCTCACCGTTGGGCAAATTATACTCATTACACTGAAACTTCTTCCAGCTTCTGCACTACTTTTGAGCGTAGTCTGGGCCGTAAACATTTTCTTCTTCCTTTTCTTAAGTCTAGATGTCCAGCAAAACAAGCAATCAAGCTCTTATCGCAGTGTCTGCCCATTTCCATGCTCCCTCAGTGTCAAGACACACTATGATGCCACTGAATGCCAGTTGGGAAGAAATGCACAGAAGCCCATCGTTACATTGTAAAGCCGATGAGTAGATACATGAGACCTCAAGACCATAGATAACAGTAGATAATAGTAGACTGTAGTTAAATAATTAAGGGTTGATGTGATTTGAGTTGTGTTTGTTTTAAATATTATCTATTTAACTCTAAGTATACATAATTGTATTTTGAATAATGGCTGGACTAAACAGCCAGCTTGCAGAATTCTTGGACATCTACCAGTTGGCTCTTGTGAGCTGTTACAGGCCTGCTCCAGCACACCCCTAAGGGTAGGGAAAGTGTGGCTTGAGATTCAGAGGAATATGGTGAGCCAGAGGCCGTGGTCTTTGGTGAATGAAGAGTGTCCCAGAGGTCTCTTGACGTCATGAAGAAGAGGCAGGGAGGGAGGTGGAGCCGAATGACAGGGTTCAGGGAAGCTGGGGTTTGTTTGGTTGTTAGCCCCCCTTTCCCGTGCTGCTGGGCACCTTTGGAGAATCACTGTCACCAGCCGAATCCGGAGCTTAGAATGCACATTCGGATTATTGCCCCGACTCCCAGCTAGTCTTCCTGCCCTGAGACTCTGCAATAGTCCACTCTACACACAGCTTGCAGAATAATCTTCCCAATCTTTTCATGCATCCCTCCCCATCCAGATGGCCCCCTGATAGATGAATTCTAGACTAAGGAGCCTGGTGCTTAGGTTATTCAAAACTGCTCACTTACTCGTGCACATGTGCATCCCTACTCACTCCCCTGTCCTGAAGGGCTGGCCTGGAACCTGCTGGTGGTTGACTGTGCCAGATGCATTATACTTCTGAGGCTTTGTGGACACCTTTTCCCCGTTGCAAACCTCTTACTTCACATGACTGTGTATTTGCCACCTGTTCTTCCTTTATGAAGCATATCAAGCTCTAAATACTCTGAAAACTGTCATGGAACCATCCTCTTCTGAATGCCCGTGGCACCTGATGTTCGTAACGCTCTTCAAGCACTTGAAGCATGTGTGGTCGTGCAGTCTCACGTGTTTTTCCGCACTCACATGTAGGCCGTTGTATGCCACAGCTTCCTGACTGGACCACTGACTCCGCAGGGGCAGAGTTGGTGGGTATTTGACAATACCTTCTGTTGACAAGAAGTTGACATATTCTAGAATGGAGTACTCCTTGTTAGACTTGTATTATTTGGCCCAACAGTTTCTGATACTTATTTTTCTTAGTGTTTATTACTGAATCCTCCACTTGTTGGAAATAATGAGGCTTATTTGCACACTGCCTTTTTTATACATCTACTTGGGTGACTCACACAACAGACATGCTTTTTCTCACAGTGCTGGAGGCTGGACTCCAAGGTCAGAGTGCTGTCAGGGCTGGTGTGTGGTGAGACCTCCCTCCCTGGCTGGTTCAGGCTGCCCGTGCTGTGTCCTCACGTGGCCTTTCCTCTGTGTGAGCGGGGAGAGAAATCTCTGGTGTCTCTTCTCCTTATGAGGACACTAGTCCTATCAGATGAGGACCCCACACTTGAGACCTCATTTAAATGACCTTGATTTATTAACTGAGGATCTGATTACGTCTTTAAAGGCCCATCTCCAAAACCGTCACATTGAGGGCTTAGGGCTTCAACATAGGAATTTTAGGAAAGCAATTTAGCCCGTAACATCTTTCGAATTGAGTTTGTCAAAGTAGCATTTTATTTCCACCTGATTCTGCCATTGAGTAGCTGTGTGACGTGGATCATGTTACTTAACCTCTCTTTGCCTTTGTTTCCTTGTGTGAAACATGGGGATGACAGTCATGGCTCTAGCTCATAGCAGATGATGGTGTGTTGTGGGGAGCTTAGATGAGTTGTGTTTAGAGCACCTGGCACATCACCTATTATATTTACCTTGGAAGTCTTTGA
Source organism: Smutsia gigantea (assembly GCA_032199065.1). Lineage (NCBI taxonomy): Eukaryota > Metazoa > Chordata > Mammalia > Pholidota > Manidae > Smutsia > Smutsia gigantea. Next base: position 183,715 of record JAVSCE010005163.1, on the reverse strand, counting down.
TTCTAAATGCCTGCAGCAGAATGTGCATGTCGCTCTAGCAGCCCAGTCCACAGGCGTTGACTGGAGGGTGCTGTGTTGCTTTCGAAGGGAGCTGTCAGCACAGGCAGAAGGAAAAAGGATTCTGGCAAAGGCCACACACATCCAACACCTGTCACTTATGTCCAATTCCCTTGAATTAAAAAAGTGTTTATAGAGAAAATATGCAAGATTATGGTCAGACTAAGATAAAGGTATATACAGTTATCATGTGAGAACAAAACAGGCCTCAAAGGCTCGGCCTGGAGGGGCCGATGACAGTTCAGAGGACTTCCTGGGAGGGAAGCTGGATTTTGAAGAGTGAGTAGAAGGTGGGGATAGAGTGCCTGCTACCAACGATAGACTGAGTTGATATTTTTTAAGAAGGCTCAGCAGTATTTCTTTTGCAGTGAAAAGTCTGTGGTATTAGAGTTAGTGGCTGTCGAGAAGTAGAAATTAATGGATTCCAGCAAAAACAGTGGAAACCATGATGTCTGCGGTGTAGTGGGAATGGGTCAGACACGTTGTCCCTGCCTTCTGGAGTGTACAGAAATTTGAGAAAGACAACAACCGAGAAGGCATGATGGTTGTCACAGTAACAGAAACATGGGAGCTCTAGGAGCATAGCGCAGCATGCTGGGAACCGTCCTTGAGGAAGGGATGTTTAAGTCTAAGTGATTAGAAATTAGCCAGACAAAGAAGTGAAGGCCGAAAGCTTCTCAGAAGAGGGAAGAGCATATGCAAAGGCCTAGAGATGAGACTGACGTTTTATTAAAAACAAAAATGCCAATTTCTCCAAAAAAGAAGTTCAGATGGCCAACAGGCACGTGAAAAGATGCTCCACATCCCTCATCGTCAGAGAAATGCCAGTTAAAACCACAATGAGATATCACCTCACACCAGTGAGGATGGCCAACATCCAAAAGACAAACAACAGCAAATGTTGGCGAGGATGTGGAGAAAGGGGAACCCTCCTCCACTGCTGGTGGGAATGCAAATTAGTTCAACCATTGTGGGAAGCAGTATGGAGGTTCCTCAAAAAAGTCAAAATAGAAATACCATTTGACCCAAGAATTCCACTCCTAGGAATTTACCCTGAGAATGCAGCAGCCCAATTTGAAAAGGACAGATGCACCCCTATGTTTATTGCAGCACTATTTACAATAGCCAAGAAATGGAAACAACCTCAGTGTCCATCAGTAGATGAATGGATAAAGAAGATGTGGTACATATACACCACAATGGAATATTATTCAGCCATAAGAAGCAAACAAATCCTACTATTTGCAACAACATGGGTGGAGCTGGAGAATATTATGCTCAGTGAAATAAGCCAGGTGGAGAAAGACAAGTATCAAATGATTTCCCTCATCTGTGGGGTATAACAGCAGAGCAAAAGTGAAGGAACAAAACAGCAGCAGAGTCACAGAACCCAAGAACGGACTAGCAGGTACCAAAGGGAAAGGGGTTGGGAGGGTGGGTGGGGAGGGAGGGAGAAGAGGATTACGGGCATTATAATTAGCACTTACAATACAGGTAGGTCATGGAGAAGACAAGTAGTGACTCTATAGCATCTTACTACACTGATGGACAGTGACTGTAGTGGGGTATGTGGCAGGGACTTGATAATAGGGGAGAATGTAGTAACCACAATGTTGCTTATGTGAAACCTTCATAAGATTGTACATCAATGGTACCTTAATAAAAAACAAAACAAAACAAAAATGTCTATAGTGGCTGGAGCTAAGACAGTAAGAGAGAGAGGGGCTGAGAGAGGAGGCTGGAGAAGTGGGCTGGGTCCAGAACTTCTAGGGAACCATTGAAAGGGCATTAGACTTTAACCTGAGGGCAATTGGAAGCCTTCAAAGAGTGTTTGGCAGGGTGGGGATGTGATCAGATGGCCATTTTCAAAGCATGTGTGGCTGCAGGCAGGAGAATCGATAGGAGAGCTGCTGAGCAGTCCTGTGAAACTTAAAGACACCGAAACCAACCGTTTATATTTGACTTGAGAGATGATAAAACCGTAACAAAGAAAATTTCATAATATGATGAAAAAATTTACCGGTAATTCTACTGATGCAACTATACTTCGTTTTTTCTCTCTCTTCTTTTTTGCCACCTTCCATTTTCATTTCCTACCTAGTCCCAGGGATGGGGCAAGGCTTCCTCGGCACTCGGGAGCCACAGCTGAACTAAGCGCAGCGCTACCCTCCCTGGAGCGTGCTAGTGAGTTGCCGAAGTGAGAAGTAGCTGGGCTGCAGATGAGTTTTCAGTGCTGTCTCTTATTTGTGACTTTGAATTTAGGGCTTGTTATCTGCTGCCATTGTTTTCTCTGTTCACAGTGGCTTCAGCTTTATAACTGCAGCGGGCGTCCTCAAGCTGCGTGGCCTTCTCTCATTTCACCTTAGAGTCAATCGCTCCATCTGGGATAGTTCAAATTCCTGTTCAGCAAATGTTCGTTCCTCTCCGGTCCTGCTACAAGGAAAGCAGACATCTCCGTCTCACTGGTTTTGGGTTTGGCCGTGCGACTTGCTTCAGGCAGAGGACTCGTAGCGGAGCTCTTAGGTAGAAAGATCAACAGGAGCAGATGGGGAAGAGGACGATGAGTTTCAAGGAAAAAAACCGCCCAGTTAGGGGGTTCCACGTAAAGACAACAAAGGCTTTGCTTTGTGACCAGGATTGGTCCCAACCAGTCCCAACCGGTGCAGTGAACAAAGCTAAGAACACCCCAAACCACACCTCATCACAATCTCATTAAAATTAAACTGTGGTTTTGCTCCACACCCCATGGGCTTTTCTGAGTGCATTCTGGGAAAAGACATGTGCACCAAGAGGAAAGGGTGTATAACTAGAGCTGTCAATCAAATGACCTCACCCTGTCCGTCAAAGAGGCTCCTCCCAGCCAGGAGATGATAAATAGACCCTCCCCTAAAAGTTCGGGGCCTTCATCTACTTTGACTCTGGCCCGCCCCTCCCTCGGAGTGGCTGCAAATACCACTTCCACTCTGCTTCACTGTTGTGTCTCTGCCCTTCAGTTCTTTGTTTCTGCAGAAACCGTATGAGAACCAAGAACAAACTCAATCCTCAACAGAGGTAGAGGTTCCGTGTGCTGGGGCCTTAAATGTGCTTGCACACAGGACCTGGGTCTCTGTCCCAGGCTGAGGATGGGAGACACGTGGGCAGGCCTATGCCCAAGCAGCAGTCAGCTGCAGCTGTGTGCACGGGGGCAACTGAGCTGAGCCCACCGTGGGTGCTTCAAACGCAGCCCCCGCTGTCATGGGGCCTGGGGATGCTTCGTTCTGTGGCGCTGTGGTGGCAAGCCGACTCAATGAACTAACACTTGCAGAGCCACAGTCTGTATAGTAAGACTATATTTTAAATTAGTCTAGCCACTTTTTACATTATAGTGCTGTGCGGTCATGCAACACTTACCCCGTTAACCTTCGTTAGGCGATGAAAACCGTAGACCCTGATGTCTTTGACTTTAAGGTCTAATGAGGAAAACAGGCTTAAATAACCACGTAAGTAAGTGGTATAATTACAAATTGAGATAAAATCCGTTTTACAGAGGTCTGCAAGCGTAAGCAAGGAAACCTGACATAGGCCCCAGAGTCGGAAGCTCTGCTGTGGAAATCACGGACTGCGATCTGCAGGGGGACCACTGCCTTTACCGGGAAGCCCAACAGACACACCCAGTGGCTCACTCGTGGCTGAATGCTGTTCTAAGGGCTTTAAAAGTACTGACTTGTCCAGTCACGACTCCCCTCTCATTGGCCATCAGCCCAGAAAAAGCAGGGGTGCTGGCTGAGGCCAAGTCCTCCAGCTGAGCGAACAGCACGGGGAAGGGCCTCGGAATGGGTGGGATGTGGCACATCGGACAGCTGAAAGGTGTCCACGGGCAGAGAGCCTGTGGGATGGGAAGCCGCGGTGCAGCGGGGAGGGCGAACATTGGAGGCCTCTATTTGCCTTGCCAAGAATTTGCCAAGAATTTCATGTTCCATAGGCAACAATGAGAAGTCACTGACGGGTCTTAAATAGGACAGGGAATGGGTGCCATGACCAGATTAGCATTTACTACAGAGCATTCAGGTTGTTGAATGGAGAATGAATTAGAAGGGCCTAACGGGGATAAAGGGAAATCAGTAAGGGGGATCTTGCAATAAACCAGGCATGAAATAATAGTAACTTAGGCAAGAATGACAGGTGAGGAAATGGAGGAAAGGGGACATATTTGAGCAGTTATCAGGAGAGGACATAAGATCTGCAGAGTTTTAATAGAGACATTCATATTATTTATTAGCTTCTCTGTAGAGTACAAACAGCTTACGGGTGTTCTATGCGACTCTCTTCCTGGGCTTCCTAGTGGAGGCACAGAGCCTGGAGGAGGAAGTGGGTTTCTGGTTCAGCAACTCCATTTTGGGGGAGAGTGCCAGAGGTATGGGGTTGGCGGGCAAGGCTGGAGAGACGGCATTCTGGGTTTGTACCACTTGGAAATAGGAACTTGAAAAATATAAATGCATAACAAGTCCACAATTTGTGTATGGAAAGCTGCAATATTTTAGTATTGCTTTTGAAATATCATTTTAGATTTCCATGAAGGAATCAATGACTCACACAAAGAATACTGAATAAGCTTGAGGGATGTCTTCAGTGCTGGGGCTTCCCACAGTGACTTAGGATGGATTTCATGTTGCTTTTCCAAGGCTTAGGAGGGTATGAGGTCCTTCTATGCTCACTTCATGTTACCTCGTCTTGGAAGCTGTTCCCACCTAAGTGTGTGCTAAACCCAGAATAAATGCAAATTTGAGGAAGTTTAAATATATTCTCTTTGCCTCCTCTATTTAAAGGAAATCTGATTTGGGTTTTGAATGCCTTTTGGGGTGTATTAGAATATTTTAGGTGATAAACAGATCAGGAATAGTTTGCTTCTGTTAGGTTTTTCCTGAGCATTTTAAATGTTGAATTTTCAAATAGAATTATTTGATTATAATTCAGAGATACCAGTAGGATTTGATACCTTTAATACAGAGCTTTCTAAGATAAAAAATGGGAATATGCCTAATATATAAGGCATTTTGTGTCAAAAGCACAGTTTTACTATTAAAGTATGAGGTTCAAAATTCCAGTTATAAAATAAGTAAGTCATGGGATGTAATGTACAGCATGGTGATTATTAATACGTATTGCAAAAAAAAAAGGTATTATTTAAATATATGTGCATCACATGTACATGCAAGTTTCTTGTGGCTGCTATAACAAATTGCTACAAACTTGATGGCTTGAAATATTACACATTCATTCCCTTAGAATTCTGGAGGTTGTAGTCGGAAATCAGTTTCATTGGACTAAAACCAAGGGGTCAGCAGAGCCGTGTGCCCTCGGAGGCTCGACGGAAGACTCTGTTTCCTCGCCTCTTCCAGCCTCCAGAGTCGCGTTGCTTGACTGTCTTGGCTCAGGTCCCCCTCCTCCATCTTCACAGCCAGCGGGACACCCACTCCTCTTTCTGCCTCCTTCTTCCCTCACACGGCTTTCTTCTCTTGTCTGCCAAATGGACATGTGTGACATCATTAGGGCCCATCCACACCATCCAGGATTATCCACCCATCTCGACATCCATCATTGAATCGCATCTGCTGAGGCTATTTTGCCAACATACGGTGACACAGGTTCCAGGGATTAGGACCCCAGGTGTCTTTTTCCTGCCATTATCCAACCTGCCCCACAGTGTGTAGTGTTGTCCAATTCCGTTGAGTAGTACATTTGTGCACTGAGGCAAACTACCCATTTTTTTTTATTGTGGTAAAACATGCATCAGATTGACCATTTTAGCCATTTTCAGCTGTTGTAAACTCAGTGATATTAATCACATTCACAGAGTTGTGCGACCATGGCCACCCGCCTCCGGAAGCTTTCCCATTCCCAAACTGAAACTCTGTCCCCATTAAACCCTAACCCCATTCTCCCTCCCCCAGCCCCGAACAAGCACCATCACATTGTCTCTTTGATTTGGTTTCTCCAGGAACTTTGCCTAAGTGGAATCGTACACTATTTATTCTTTTATGGCTACATTTTTAAATGATTTTTTTAAACTGGATCTTCATAAGATATTCTCAGACTGTTTAATTTGTGGTGTCAGTGTGGGTCAGGGCAACTTGGAATGTGAAAGCTAGACGCAGTTATAAATAAGCACCAACCTTCTTTGCCTTAAGATTTTCCAGGGATAATGACTAGAACCTGCCAGAGACCTTGACTTCTATCATTCCCAAAGAAAGAAGGAATCTTAAAATTTACTTTAAAAAAAACAGGATCGATGTGAATGGCAAATACTATTTGTGAAAACATTGTCAGGCTCCTCATCCCCCCCGTTTGATTTCTCTGTTAAAACTTTTGGATGGGGATGGGATTGGCCCACAGCACGGATCCAGGAAGGAGCTCCCAAGTCTGATCCACTTCTGTGAGGTTCCCGCAGGTCGGTAGAGTTGGACACGTGGGACAGACCCGAGGCTGCGAGCAGGTTCCGCCTCGTGCCTGCTCGCCTCCCCTGCACACCTAGCTGTTTGGCCTTACAGCCGTCCCTGAAGACAAGAGCAGGCCCAGTCCCACCTCAGGGGCAGCGGCTGCAGCCTCCTAAGTTGTCCGCCAACTCCCCTTTCCTCCTGACTTTAGCAGCAGGTTGTGCCCGGGTCCCAGGTGCCCTCAAGGCCCAGCTACCCAGCTATGCCAACGCTTCAGGAGGACTGGTTAGCGGACTCCCTGATCCCCTGCCGCCCACCCCTGCTGTGTAATGTCTGTGTCCCAGAGGAAGTCCCTTAGTCCACATGCTTACTGTGGTCCTGCTTCCTGATCACGCCCTGAGACAGAACCTCAGAAGGGGACGTCGTATGGCCTCGCGGAAGTCACCCCCACAGACAGCCCCAACAGCAAATGTGACAGCCACTAGCAATTTCTCTCTGAGAGCTGAGGACGCGCAAACCTGGACTGGCTGCCAGGCTGAAGAGGAGGCCCGATGACGCTCACTGGCCGCCGCCTGTCCTCTTCCTCCAGATGGCCACAGAAGGCCGTCCAGCTTTAAAAGTAGCTGATGTGATGGGGGACTGAATTTTAGGTTTTAATTCATTGAAATTTAAATTAAAAAAAAACAAAAACGGTTAACTTGAGTCTATTATTGGAAATCCTTTAAGTATGGTTCAGAACAACTTGAGCATGTGAATCCACATTCTCAACTTCAAATTTTATGAAACCTAAATACGTGTTTGCCCTTTCTGATGAAAATGTGTGGCTTGAATCAAGATGGGCTGTGAGTGCAAAATATGTACTTGCACTTTGAAGACTTAGCATTAAAAAAAAGATCATAAAATGCCTCATCAATCATTTTTATATGAATCACATGTTGAAATAATACAATAGTAAAATGTTGAAATAAATACAATAGTAAAATGTCATCAGTACATTTTTACCTTTTTTAAATGGGGCTGTAAGAAAAATTTAAATTACGTATATGGCTGGCATATTTCTATTGGATGGCGCAGCTCTAGGACTCGCCCTGCTGTGGCCCAGATGACTAGTTATTTGCATATTTGTCTATAGGTGCAGGGACTGAATGACCTCCTGGAGGTGTGGCTGGAATTCACGGACGTGCTGAAGAGGCCGTGTAACTATAATTTCTTCTGGGCCACCCAGTTTGAGTTGGACATTGTCTTTACTATGAGGAATTTTTTTGTCTATTCTGTGACATGAATGAGAGACAAAAATATAATAAGCTAAGAAACGTATTTTACCACGGAGGCAAAATAAAAGATATCAATCTTCCTTTTTTTCTAGAACTTTGGGTGGAGAATTAAAATCTCCATAGTCACTATTGTTTATGGCAGGGTTTGCGTTTAGGGCAGATTTTGTGCTTGGGCCTGAGATGGATCGAGTCTGGGTGTAAAAAGCCTGTCTTTGTTGAAAAGAAAAAGAGGCTCAGGACATTTTTATAAATGCTGACATTAAGTAAGCACAAATCACATGCAAATAGAATTCCTCTGGGCATGCAATACTGACTCTAGAGTTAAAACAGCTTTGGTAATACGGCTACTTTAATTGGTACTTGTGAGGGTCAAACTGAGATACTTGTGACTAAGAACACAGCTGGCGTGAACTTCTACAACTTTTGCATGAATCCATAAAGATTCTTTTTTGTCCCATCAGGCCCAGAGCCCTTCGTGGGGTGGGGACTGCAGGGGTGGGGGGTGAGGGGTGCGGAGTGGGTGGGGTGTGGGGCGGGTCTCCTCTCTGCTTGAGTTTTTTGTGCTATCCCTGGGATATCAACTACTAATGGGAAAAATCACTGCCCTTATGGTCTAAGTAGAGGCAAAATAAATATAAACCAAAGGAGAAATTTAGAGGAAAGGAAATAGGAGCAGCGGAGGTGGGGGAGTTGTGGGGGGTGGGGGTGGGGGGGGAGTCCCTGACATCACCGATCATTCACTGGCATCCTGATGTTCTTCTCACTAAAGGAAAGTGCGAATAAGGTTGAGCAAAGACTTGACCATCAGGGTTGAGGGAAGAGACACATGATGAATGGTAGCTCTTTGTGGAAAGTGCTTTATGTTACAATTTTAAACTTACTTCATGGAGGATTTCAAGCAAAGAGCATACCCTTCATCCGTGTGCTTCAACCTTTTTTGCTCCTCAAATCACCTGGCCCATTTTCAGGTAACAGAGGTCACTGGGAAATAGATTATTGGCTAGTACTAAAATATTACTACCAGAAATGGTAAGGCTGGGTCAGTTCTCGAAAAATGAAATTGGCGTTTATCCTAATCACTGGGAAGAGTTTCAGCAAACACAAAATTGAAACGATGCGTGTCCCCCAGCCATGCATAAACAAATCAGGTCACCAAATAAGTTGTGTTTTCAGTTCACCATGGTTATGTGCACACCTTGACCTCCTCTCCCCTTTCTTCCTGACTATAGGAGGTACGTCTGCCTACAAAGGCATCGTGTGTGCATAGGAGTCAGAGGGCTGGCTGGGCACTGGCTTTTAACCACAGACAATGAGAGGTTTGCCTCTTTTGTAAGCAGAGGCAGAAGCGCCCTGGACGCAGCTCGGGGCCCAGCATCCTGACATCGGCTCATCCTGCCTGGGGGATTTTCACCTGTGCCTTGCCGCCAGGAGACTTCCTTGAGAGCAGCGGGTCTACAAGTGTCTAGCGGGTGCCCAAATGAAGTGTGCGCTTGGTGCGTATACAAAAGGAAAATGTTCTCTTTTCCATCTTTATCTTATCCCCCTTCTATCTATTTTTTTGCATGTTTGGTATCATACCTAAGATAGTAGTCTCTTATTTCCACAGTCCTCGTGTCCAAAAAGCTGTGAAGCCAGAAGTTATTTTGTAATTCACTTGGTGACTGTGGATAAAGTGAAGGTTCCTGTGGTCAGGATTCTCACCTGGCCCTGGCTGGCTAGCTCACTACATGTGTGGCCAATACGTTGCTATTGAAGAGCCCTGCCCGGTGCTTGCAGCGACACGGTGGCACGGCTGCAGGGCTGCAGGAGAGCAGAGGCTGGAGTGGTGGCAGCACCAAGGACAGAGACTGGGACGGCTGTGTGGGCAGAGGCAGAGACCAGCTTGCTGCATGCAGACTCGCTCTGAGAGGATGGGATTATAGTGACTGACCTGCCACTGTGGGAATAAAGTTGGGTATAAACCCTTTCACCCCAAGAACGTTCCACTGTCATTTTTCAGTCTCATTGAATCCATAGTGAACTTTCCCTGGGCTGAAACCCATTTGCGAGACAGTGACTCAGCTTGAACTGACCTGAACTGATGTGTGGCTACATACAAGTTTTATTTAGCACAATTAGTGTGAGTCATCAGAATAAGCAGACAGTTCTCTGCCGAAGTCCCAATGTGTTTCATGATGGGGTGCTGCCCTCGATGCCCCACTGGGAATATTATGGGATGTACGGTGTATGTTCTCTGTTATTTTGCCAAAATCTGAACAATTCCAAAGGCATGGTTGGTTCTGGATTTCAGGTGAGGATTTGGGGCCTGTAACTGTACGTACTTCTTGGATGAATAAATATACCCAGGTTGAGGGTCCAGACCCAGAAGTGCTTTTCCCGATAAGGGCGTGTGATCACAGGGTCCTGGAGGCCACTGCACAGATCAGTGACTCTGACATTGACCTCATGGGGACGTGGGCTTCCTAACTCGCAGGGCAGGGCAGCCCCCCAGGTGGAGACTGCCTGGGCCCCCACTGACTACCCACCTTAGGTTAAAGGCAGGTAGGAGGAAGGACAGGTAGGAGGTTGTGGATAAAATGAAGGTTCCTGTGGCCAGGACTCTCACCTGGCCCTGGTTGGCTGGGTCACTGCACACGTGTGGGCAATATGTCATTATTGACTCTATATAAAGAGCCCTGCCCAGTGCTCTGGACGACACAGTGGCACGGCTGCAGGAGAGCCGAGCAGAAGACAGAGGCCCAGAGGATGGCTGTGTGGGCAGAGAGGCCCAGGGTAGAGACCAGCTTGCTGCATGCAGACTCACTCTGAGTGGACGGGATTATAGTGATTGACCTGCCACCGTGGGAATAACGTTGGGTATAACCCTTTCACCCTAAGAACGTTCTATTGTCATTTCTTTGGTCACATTGAATCCACAGTGAACTTGCCCGGGGCTGAAACCTATTGTCAAGACTATTGGCCAAGTCAGCAGGGTTCATTGGTGACCAAGGAACGGAACAGGCTGCCCTCGTGGAAGGAGTGTTTCAGCAGGCTGCACCCATGGACGGGGAGACACTCGGGTGTCCTCCTGTGGACATGTGGTACTGGGAAGGGGTGGAGGACTGGGGTCCACCCCCAAGAGAAAGAAAATGTGTTGCAGACTGGAATGATGTCACCATGAAGTGCTGTGCAGACAGTAAAGGATGTCGTGGCGGCCGTAGAAGTAGCAGCACAAGAGCGCAGGCTGCCAGGCGCCGGGGGGGCAGGTGAAGCGTGTGGTGGAGCCGTCAGCCCCAGAAATGGAGGAGCGGAGGTTTGATGAACAGGTGGGGGTGGAGGCCCTGCCAGTGCTGGAGGCATCGGCCCCTCCTCGGTGGAGACCCCACCTGGTTGAAAGCTGGTGGAAAGCCAGAAGGACTCGGCAACTGCGGGTTCTTTCAGGAGAGGTGCAGCCCCCTCCTCAGGTTGTGGACATGCCACGCTCTGCTTCTATCCTCAGGCTCAAGCACAAAAGGGGATGCAGTCTGCTTCTCGAAGGAAGAGTTTGGAGGGCCCTGTGAAGGCCACAAGGACCCAGATGTGGGTTGGTTTGAAAAGGCAGAAGCAGACAGAAAGAAATTGGACTGGAGCAGTGGCAGTTGAGAGCGGAGCAGCGATTCCAGCTGCTGAGGACGAAGCAGAGGCAGAGATAAAGGAACAAGACCGGCCTGTGTGTCTGCAAGACTTTCTGCTGGAGAGGCTGGAGAAGGTGGGTATTGTATGGCCCACCCAGGGTCCTTTTGGTTAACTCCTTTGGGTAGAACTGATTTGAATACAGTCAGGATGACCACTTGGTGGCAATGGATCTCCTCAGGCTTGAGGGTTATTATAATTTGTTAGAACTGGTTTGAATACAGCCAGGATGCAATGGATCTACTCAGGTTTGAGGGTTATTATGATTTGTTGTAATTTTTGTTATTTGTATATTGTCGTAGCCTCTGTTGTTATGGAATTTGGTTCCGATGCTCCAGCTTCCTTGTAGAGGATTAAGGGCACATGGATCGAGAGGAGAGAATCCTGGAGGGGTGGTGTGTGGATAAAGAAGGGTTCCTTGGCCAGGATTCTCACCTGGCCCTGGTCGGCTAGCTCACTACACACGTGTGGGCAATACGCCGTTATTGATTCTATGTAAAGAGCCCCGCCCAGGGCTCTGGGCGACACGGTGGCACGGCTGTAAGGCTGCAGGAGAGCAAAGGCTGGAGTGGTGGCAGTGCCAAGGACAGAGACTGAGACGGCTGCAGGGGCAGAGGGGCCCAGAGGCAGAGACCGGCTTGCTGCATGCAGATGCACTCTGAGTGGATGGGATTCTAGTGATTGACCTGCCACCGTGGGAATAAAGTTGAGTATAACCCTTTCGCCCCAAGAACATTTTACTGTCATTTCTTTGGTCTCATTGAATCCATAGTGAACTTACCCAGGGCTGAAACCCATTGGCAAGACAGAGGTTAAAGGCAGGTAGGAGGAAGATGTGAGGTGCAAACCAGAGACAAAGGGAATAAGAGGCTCTGTGCACCTTTGTAAGAAAAGCCTCATGGTCTAGAGCCTCACCAGACACTTCTTAGGAGGGGGAATTCACGGCTGAATCCTAGAAATCAATATTTATTTTTTAGCCATGTAAAATCTTTTTTGATAATAAAAAGTTGTAGAATCGTGTTAAAATAATGTTTTACAATTCATGGAAGCAGCTACCCTATTTTGAATATGAGGGAGAGGGAAATAGGGAGAGAAACGTGGGTCTGAAAATTACGAATAAACCAGAGGTTTCCAGTGTCTTCCCTGTGCTGACGTAATGGTGAATCGCAATAACAAGAATGAAGTGATGGAAAACAGGACTAACAAGTGGCCTGGCAGCCCAAAACGTTTCACATGAGCTTCCCTCCGCTTTTTCTAACGTCATCACAATGTTTATTTTCTACTCAGTGCCTTAACAAATAAACCTGGTACAACTCTGAAGGATTTTGCTAATAAACGTTTGCATTTTCTGTTCTCTCAAAGATGCAAAGACACAGCTTCCTGTCTGCCAAGGGGCCTGGACATTTGTCATGATGGCGTTTGCTCTGTAGCTGCAGAATGGCCCGCGCAGTGTTGCTTCTGGAGTTTTCGGTCGACTCTGGGGACACTGAGGATCCCTCTGACTCCAGTAAGTGATGCCAGTGGCATGGGTAGAGGCGGATCTGACAGGCCCAGGGACGAACAGCGTCTCAACCACCATTCTCCAATGAAGGCTACACATCAGCCCTCAGAATCTGCTGGAGCCAAAGAGGGAGACAAGGGAGTAACATCCCTTTCTCCTCCAGCGACAGGGGTAATAATTCCTCATTCCCTGGGGACAGATTGTAAAAGCCAATAGCCAGGAGCTGTGAAGCAGGGAGGGTAGAGGAATTGAAAATTAAAGAGGGAGTGGAAATTTTGCACAACGCTTTAGTGAGATGGAATCAACCATCAAATGTCAGTCTTTTAATCCCCTTGTTGTTGACACAGGGGTTTGCAAACGTTGGTTTTGATTGCTTAATTATTTTATGCTGATTATTAAAATCATGTACATTATATAAACATGGATTTATGCTTTATATGTTTTACTAGGGCATGTTATAATATGCTGATATGTAATATCTGGGTATGTTTGAAGTCATCATTGAAAGTCTTTATCGACAATATATTTTGAAATATTGCTATGAAGAAAGATGCCCCAGGGCAGCTGAACGCTTCAAACACTGAATCTGATGTCTTCATCTGCTCTTGTGTACCTGTGTGTTTATCGCAGTAGAACGTGAGGGTGTTCAGTTTATGCACATCACATACCAGATTTTTCAACAGTTAAGAATTTCTGTTTTCGAGTAATCTTCAAAATGACTGAAATGCTGGGCAGGCACCAGTCTCGCCCATGCTGAACGAGAAGCTCTTCAGGCCTGCGGTTTAGGAGAGCTTCGTATTCCTGGCGCCGCCCGGGGACCTGAGTTTTCAGGGTCCAGACGTTGCTCTGAATTAGATGTAGCAACAAGGAAGATTTAGCTTTTAAGAAAATCATGCCATTCGGAAACAGACGCCTTTGAATGCCGCCTGCTTTATAGGAAGCACACTGACCTAGTTCTTAAACTGGGTCTGGTGTTTAGTTAGATTTCCTGTGGACTCAGTTCACTGAAGGTGACAGAGGTACTCACTTGAGCTCAGTGAGAAGGAGACGCGACCATAAATTTTTCAGGCAGCGACAGGAGATCTTGTTATAGGAGTCAGAGCGGGGGTCAGGGCAGAGCCTGTTGAAGATTGAGGAAAAGAGAAGTAAATTCATTCTGCTCCAAACACTTTGTCAAGTGCCAGCAGCCTACCATTGAGAACCAGTCACCCGTTCGAGTCTACGGCCCTAGAGGTCACTCACTCGGTATAAATTGCAGCCCTGCACGGGCGCAGCAGCCTTTTGCCACTCGGGATGAAATAAAAAAGAGGAATGCTGCTCTCGGAAGGGAAATGACTCCGAATCTCCCCCCACATGTTGCTGTTTAATGCAATATGTGGTTAGATATTGATCTCCCGAATCAAGTCATTAAAATGTGCAGTTTTTGTTTATTGGAATGAAGCAATTAAACGGTTCAGTATGCCAGACCTTACCTTTTCTGATGAAAACTATTGATTTCTTGCCACAGCTTTATAAGCGACAATGTTTTTGATTACTCTTGACAAACCTCCTTGGAGTGTTAATTAAAATCGCACCCGATGAGCAGGTGTGGGAGATCATTAGATCGGCTGGATCACACATCCACACTTCATATTCCGCAGCCTTGCATAATGAATAGGGCACAGGAGAGGGAAAACAATATCTTCATCAGCAGAATTAGCATCTTCACTTTTTGAGAAACTAGGTGGCATTCCACTTTCCTGTGCAGTCGCTCTTGGGTCATTGGCTGTCTCCTACCTCCTACGTTTCATCCTACTTTGTATGTCTTGCTTTAATTTTTCAGTATCTATTGGGTGGCTGTTTCTGTTTCCGAGGTAGCAAATACTTAAACACATATTTATATAGGGAATTGAGGAATCAGATAAGGCTCTTCCAGGCTTATGTAGATGAAGTCATGAATATTAATATGATTCCATGTGACACTTCAAAAATCCCCTCAGTAAGATATCTTCAACATGATTTGAAGAACTATTTTACTGCTTTGGGGACTTGCATGAAATATGATTGTTTAGGAAGATGCTTTCTGGAACCCTATCTGTTCATTTATAGTCACACTTTCTCTTGTAGCTATTGGAAGAACGGTTCATTTTGAAAATTAAAAAATAGCTCAATGATAATTTATAAAACAGGCAAATGATCTTCATGTTTCTTAGAAAGTATCTTTACATTATGGTATTATTTTTATGAAGCTTGATTTAATTAGTCTTTCATTAGTGTAGGCATTGAGGAGGACTTTTTTGATTTTCGTACAGTGCAGAGAATTTGGGTCACTGAAGTTAGATTTGAACTACTCTGTGATCTGGTGTCTTGTAGGTAGCAGGGCAGCTTGTGTCTCTCAGATTCATAGGCCCTGAAAAGAACTTGAAGAGGTCACCTAATCCAATCTCCTGCTGCCAAAGGAGCTGTTTAAAAATGCACTATTTTTCATTAGTCTGGAATTTTAAAAAGGATTAATGAATTTAGAAATGTATTATTTACAATGTTCTGATCGTGTATATCTAACTGGAGCTGTTAGGCTTTGAAATGATACTTTTTTTTTTTAATCTTAACTCTTAGTAGAATGTTTATGGTTTACAAAGTGTTATTCCATTTATAGTCCTTCATTCGGTCAACAACTAAGTTTTGTGTCTCAGGAAAATGTTTTGTAATTTTTTAAAGAAACCTCTGGCTCAGTTTACTCCATTCAGTAACATTTTTATGTTCTAATCATTTAAAGCTACGCTCTTATTTCACAGCCTCTGCTTGTGGGCCGCTTCTGGCATAAGGAAACCCCAAACTGATTGTTTATTCTGCAGGTGAAGAGAAAGGTGGGGTTTACCCAAGAGAGTCAGTTTGCTGGCACTGAGTCTGATCCACTCTTTGGGCCCCACAGATCCTGCCAGCCACCTAAGCGAACTACTGTGAATGATGAACAGAGAAGAGCTTTGCAGGATCTTAGCATTTTAATCTTGGAAAGTCTATGTGCTTATTTCTCTATCTATATAACAAATGACCCCAAAACTTAATGTCTAAAACAAAGAAATCATTTATTTTGTTCACGAATCTTCAGTTTGGGTGAGGTTCATCGGCTGGGGCAGCTGGACTTGGGGCCAGAGGATCTGCTTTCAAGTCGGCCTGCTCGTTGGTGGCAGGAGCTCAGCTGGGGCTGTGGGCCAGGGGCCTCTCCGCGTGGGCCTCCCCTTAGGCTGCTCTGGCTCCCTTCCAGCACAGAGGGCGGGCTCCGGGAGCTCAGGCAGCACATGGCATCCACAGATCCTAGCCTCAGGAGTCCCATAGCATCACTCCTGCCAGGCTCTCGGTTAACCAGTCGTGAAGGTCCACTTGGGTCCGAGGAGAGGGGACAGAGACCTACCCATTGAAGGGAGAGCATCAGGGCCAGAGACCGGAAAAAAGATTGTAGGATGAGAGACGTTGTGCCCATCTTAGGGGGCTACAATGACTACAGAAACCATTTGTTCCATCCCTTTGTATAACATACTATTTTGAATATGATTTAATTTGAGAGGTAAAAAGTGAATGGAAAAATCAAACAAGGTTCTAATGATTCCACTATAGCTAAGCTTTAAAGAATATGCTTTGCACTGTGTTTTATTTCAGAGAAAAGGGCATAAATATAAGTCACTTTAAATGAGATAATGAGTGTGGAAGCACTTTGAAATCTATAATCTGTAATGTAAGACACAACGAGAAATAAAAACCACGGATTGCTTAAAAAATCAACAATTGTTCAGTCAATATCTGCTTCATCATCTTTGAAAAGCAGTTAGGTTCTGATGAAAAGAAGCCTCATTGTTTCAGAAAATTCTGCTGGGTCATTTTTGTTGTTGCTATGTATTGTCGCATTGGAAACCCACGGGTGATGTGCTGGGGGTTCAGAGTTTGCTGAAAGCTGACATTTCTGCATTGTAGAACTGTGTATCTGGGATCTCTAGAAGTCCCCACATTAATTCCACAAATATTTATTGGGCTTTCATAATGTGCCAGGCACTGTTCTAGGCACTTTAAAAATTATCCTCAGAGTGGCACTTGCAATGGACACAATAATGTAGGTTTAAATTTTATTCGATGGATATAATACATTTCTCTGTGTTCTTTTGAATGATTGGTTATGGTTCCTATTTTAATGCGTAATCCTGAAAAGAATTAGGGGATAAAGACAATTTTTAGAAGCTGTTAGAAGGTTTATCTTGCTCTTGGTACATAATTAATCCAGAAATGGAATGTGTAGTGCTTGGTATAAATTGTTCAGTTGAACATAGAGGTTTCTCTCCAAAAACCAGCTTATTTAGCCATTTATTAATGTATTTTTAAAAACATTGTTGTGGGTCCTTATTTGCTAATATAACAACTTCATATAGTTGGTTTTTCAGTATACACTGTCTAATAATTTTTCAGCCAACCTTTGTTGAAACAGTTCGTTGTACAAGGCATCTTTGTACACATTGTCTCATTTAATCCTTAGAAGAAATCTAAGATGGTGTATTATACACCCATTTCACACATTTGTCTAGCAAGTTCTCATCACTGCTTTGCTGTGGGCTTTTCCTCACCTTTATCCTTTATTTCCTTACCTTAGCTTTTTCTCATAAGGAAGGAAAATGCAATAATTGCGATACTTGTTAGAACCACATGTTATCCACATCATGTATCCAGGGTTACAGGAATCATAGATTTCACTTATGCATGAAGTTTCTTCCCCTCATTTCTCCTGTTCATTGAGATTTGGTAGGACTCCAAACACAAGAGGGTATCTTATGTTTCGGACATGAGCAATTTGAGATCGAGCATATATACATGATCTCATTTTTATGTCTTCTGTGGTAAAGTGAAATTCCATTTACTCAACCATTTTCAAACCAACATATTAAAAAAACTACCCAAACCAGAGCAGTATCCTCATGTGCAGCATGGCCAGCTCCATCTTCACCCGGCGCAGGGCAGCAGGCCAAGCCTGTGTCCCACGAGGTCCCATCTCTCATCCCACAGAGGCTCCCATACAGCCACGCCTGCCGGCGACTTCCTTTGCTTCTGCAGGTGCTTGTGTGGATTTTATACACAGGTTGACTTGCCTGGTTCTCTCTCTCTTCACAGGGGCATTTCTTGCTCCTGAGTTACAGCTCCGGGCACCAGCAGGATGGTCAGGAAGAGGCCACTCTGCATGGCAGGTAAGCGCACATATGCATGGCTGCACATCTCACAGCGGTTTCGCAGGTAGAGGAGAGCATGCCTATGAGGATCATCTCTCCCAGAAACCCGGCCGCTGCGTATTGATTGAGCTTTGCTAGTGGTGTTTTGACTGCCGTCTGTCAGGCATACTGCACACCAGGCAGGCACAGCCCGTCTCCTCTGAGGACTGGGGTGCCCCTCACTCTTCCCTTCATAGTGAAAATCCCTCGTCTGCTCTGGTGTCCAAGCTGCATGGAGGAACTTTGGCATCGTTTTCCTGACTTTTCAAACAGTAAAAGCAAAATGGTCCTTTGATAAAGAAGCTGGAGGCCTTTGGCACGTAGCCATGGAGGATGCAGGTGATTCAGCTGAGACCTCATAGAATATGCCACAAAACACTGAAAAGTTCTCTTGACGGTCCCCAGAGGGTCCGAGGCACTTTGCTTGTACTGAACATACATCACCTGTCACCCGGCGGCAGTCAGCGCTGAACCAAACACAATGGAACATCCAGATGGTCTAAACAAAGCGAACAAATGTTCACTGCTATTAAAAGCTGTTTACATCAACTTCCAGGATTTCATGGAGTGAAGTTTATATTGTGTCACTGCCGAGGCGCTCAGCTCTGTCTGCAGTGAGGACCAGCCTTTTGTAAACTCCTGTGGCTAGGGCTCCCCACCTAGTGGGCAGGGAGCTTGAGCTAAGCTAGGGGATCGAATAATGTAACCAGTTATGCAGCTTCAGACACTCTAAGTGACTTGCCCCTGATTCTGTTTTATTGATCGTCTACTGCAGGCTCGACCCCAGGCCCAGTAAACAGCAGCCCCTCTTCCCTGGTGGGCGTGCGTCCCTGGTGGATGGATGGGAGCTGCTATCTGCCTCTGCAGACAGGGCCTCTGGGCCTCACTGGCCCCTCCCTGGGGATGTTTACGCAGTGAATGGTTTTGTTTTCTTCCTCTGAGATGCTGTGATATCGGGTCCTACCTTATTGGGGATTGATATCCGCTCGTGGTAAACCTACATTTTGCTGTTTTCTTTTTCCTGGGACTTCTTTATGGCATTCCCTTTACGAATTCCAGACACACTGCCTACATTGTTAAAGATTTGCCGTGTTGCCATTAATAACTACTAATATGAACGATGTCCGGCTTATTTCTTGTGGAGGAAGAATTTAGAAAAACTGTCCCTCTCTTCAGGTTAGTTAATCACTACCAATTTCTCTTGTCATAACAGACCTAAAAAAAGGAGTAAATACTCAAAGCATCCTGTATTCATGTGGCCTAAAATTCAAAGGTAAACCAGAACAGTAAAGGCCCTCCTCATGTGTGCAAGCTTGACAGTTAATTTAAATAATTATTTTTTTTAATACAAATAAATACTTTCAGCACAATTTTATACCATTCTGGGGTTAAATTTTATACATCTTAAAAATAAGCATCAGTTGTGTCATTTCTAAGTTATGCTTAAGTTTTCTGATGTAAAGATGGGTGGGCTTGTAAAGGATTAAACTCAAACAGTTAAAAAAATATGACTTTTTTGGCCTGTTTTTTCCAGAAATAACCTTTAAGTTAAGATCAAGGTGGGTACCGTGATGTCATGTGTCATGACACAGAACTGAATTCTACTGCTGGTAAGTCATGTCTTCCAAGAGACCCGGATGTGGGGCCATGCCGCACCCTGTAAGGCTGGGGCTCATCGCTGTTGCATGGACCAACTTTCTTCTTCACAATTGTCCTAGTCAATGAGATCATCTTAATACATTAGAGAAGGCACAGGTTTTAATTGCCTGTGTTTTCATGGGGTTATAGGCCTTCTATACATTATCACATGAAATTCAGAGAGCTTTTCGGAGGCTGCCACTCCTCTCTGAGGGTGATTCTGGTGCCTGCGGTGCGGGGAGGCAGCGGGGGGCAGGAGGGCACCTGTGACCCCCGGGGGGGGGGCGCGTTCTCCCTGGTTGTCGGCCTGTGCGGTGTTTTCTGTGGGTGTCTTGAAATGACTGGATGGGGTTTTGAAAAATATGCATAGTACAGATATGAGAATAAAAGGTAACAAAGCAAGAGCTTCCTTCGTCGGGCTTTGGCCAAGGGTCAAGCCCTGTGCCCGCTCTCAGTGGGCCCTTCCCGGCCTGCCTGTCTGTCCCGGCGAGCGCCGCATCCTGTTTATGCCGCATCCGGGCGGCTCGCCACCAGCGGCAGGGTTTTCCGCACACCCCAGGAGATCTCTTCCTTAAAATGGCTCATTATTTATCATTTAAGTAAGCCATTGGAATTTTGTTAATTCCTGTTTGACTTAGCACATGCAAAATGCTATCATTATCTAGGAGAAGATAACGTTAACTTATGAAACTGTTACCCAGAGTACTAATTAAGTGACCTTTGCAAAACAAACCTGGTCAGGGAGTCTATGAAAGAGAGAAGACGGCTGCCAAATTTACTACCTCCCAGGCCTATGGTTTGCATATAACCTGAGGTTAACAGCAATCGAGACCTGTCTAGTTATATGAAGACATTCTTGCACTTGATCTTGGTTACACCGATGAAAATTTAGAAATCTCGTTTGCTTCAGCCAAATACCTAATTAGCCGGAGCTCAGCCCCTGTCCTTCTCACTTCCTCTGCTCCCTTTTTCCTCCTCAGTATCCAGATTCTTCACCATTTCTCCTGGTCCCTTATCAACACTGAGCGATTATGATAAACTAGTTCACACTCAAGTGTAAAGGACGGTTTGCTTCATAGTCAGACTTTCCTAGAATTATTCATATTTTAAAATAAGATAAAATCCTAAGCCAAGGGAATACATTTCTGGAATTTTAGGCTTCTGAAAACTTGGTAGGAAAGGTAGTTCTGGGGGCACACAGACCCTTCCCAGCACCCCTATAATTGCATCAATTAAATTGTTTCTTCAAAGTCTGATCTACATCATAATTCTGCTGTAGATATTAGATGGTGTGTCATACCTTTTTAAAAATTTCCGCTTTGGATGTAGTCCAAGTTGAGACTTCTGTATGTAGTGAGAAGCTATGCACTTGAGATGTCTATTATTCCCTCATAAATCTTCTGTTGAACTTTCTTCTTAATTCTATCAACAGAAGGGATATCCTATTTTCATTTTTTTCTTATTCCTCATAAAACTATCCTTTCAAACTTTTTTTTTTTGGTATTTGTAATGAATGTACAATTATATGAGAAACATTATGGTTACTAGACTCCCCGCATTATCAAGTCCCCACCACATACCCCATTACAGTCACTGTCTATCAGTGTAGTGAGATGCTATAGAGTCACTACTTGTCTTCTCTGTGTTGTACAGCCCTCCCCGTGCCCCCCCCCACTACATTATATGTGCTACTCGTAATGCTCCTTTTTCCCCCTTATCCCTCCCTTCCCACCCACCCTCCCCAGTCCCTTTCCCTTTGGTAACTTTTAGTCCATTCTTGGGTTCAGTGAGTCTGCTGCTGTTTTGTTCCTTCAGGTTTTGCTTTGTTCTTATACTCCACAGATGAGTGAAATCATTTGATACTTGTCTTTCTCCACCTGGTCAAACATTTTTGAATTTCATAAAAGCTTTTGTATGAATGTTAGATTCTCTCTTAAATGTTACTGACTTTTTAAAAAGTACCTATTTTTAAGCAAAAAGCTTAAATGTCAGCCCGGTTTCCAATCCCCCCTGTTGGTTCACCCCTGTGAGCTGGCAGCAGGTGCGACACTCAGGTAATCTGGGAATGAAAGTGTAAAATGTGTGAAATCACTGGTCATCAGCTCCTTACTGGAAAGCTAACAAAACTGGACATTCTTATGGATGATTGTCACTTATTAATAATTTTGACTCTAACATTTTCAGTGTTTATCTGTAGCTTCTGCCTTAATTGTTACATTAAGAGGAGTGTTTTTTGCTTTCTAGTAATTGATGGAGAAATCCTTCCGCACATGGCACTCTGATTTATAAAACAGCACAAGATTAAAGCTGGGGAGATTGGATTAATCTGACACTAGGTTTCCCTATAACATAGCTGATATATGGTAAGGTAACAGTAAGCATGTAGTAAAAAGTCGTGGGAGTATATCCCAGTACGATTTCAAAAAAAGGAAATGCCAAAGACTTAGTAGCTTTGCAAAGAATTAAAAATCTAGTACGTATTTATCTGATGAAGGTCAAAATGCACAAGTCTAAAAGTAAGATTCTAAGAGAGTAATAAGCTTGTAGCTGGAATATTGTACTGTCTCATCAATTTTACTGGGACTTGGGATTGTAGTTAGCAATCAAAGTCGTGATCTGTAAGGGGTCTTCTGGTTCTAACATTGTATGATTTGGTTACTTTCTCAAATTACTTCCCCCTCATCTTTAGATATACACAGTCTTTTTCCAAATGCCCTCATTGTACCAAAGTTCCCCCACTATCAACAGCTTGGAACTATTATATTTAGAATACAGGACAATATTGCCTATCTATCCTTCCTTCCTTTTTTTTTTTTTTGCTTAAAGAAAATTTTCATGAATTGTTTTCATGATGTGGTGTATGACTAATTGATTAAGAGGCAGTAAAAAAAAAATCCAGTATCTAACAAGTATTCCACAATCAACCATATTTATAAACACCGCTTCATAAAAATAGGGGATGATATTCTGTTGGCCATAGAATGACTAAACACTTAAATCCTGGGAGAGTTATGTTCATATTGTGTGACGCCTCAGCGCACATATTTTATCCATCAGCAAAGGAGCTTCCCATTGAAGGCTTTTCCCCACGGTAATCAAGTGTAAAGTCAGAGAAAAATTATATTCCCATCAGAGGGCACATCGAGATGAGCTGAATAGTTAGAAACTAGCCTACTGGATCAATTCCTTTCTGTGATAACATCATTTTAACTAAATTTGACTTTCTTGATGCACTGCCAACATGATTGTTGACTCTTTTCTTGAGAAAAATCTTCACTTCTAATAACTCTTGCCTGGAGGCAGGAGTATACTATTTCTTTTATTATTATACTTTATCTTTTTTCAAGGGCTTGCTATAAAGATTGCTATGAGATTTGTTTGGTTCCATGCTCATAGTTCCAATATATTTTTAGTAATGTAGTGATGTGTTAGAATCTATAAAATAATTTGAGTCTTTGCAGGTCAATCCTTAAGAATGGTCTGTTCTAATCTTGCTTCCAACACTAGGCACTCCTTGTCTTTTAGAGAGACACAAGTATAATAAATTCATTCAAGCAACAAATGTTTATTTAGACCTACTAAAACTAGGGTCACGGTGGAGTAAGTCCCAGTCCAGGGAGCCTAGTGTTGAAGAGGGGAGGCAGAAACATTCATATTTTAGTGTGAAAAGCAAGATGAACCAATAAGGGCTGGCTTTTAATATGTAAAAGAGTTGGGGAGAAAGTGAAACTTGGCTGAGTTTTACAGCATGATTAGGAGTTAGTCATCTGAATGTGCACAGATGGGATAAAAATTCCTGGTGGAGGGAACAGCCTGTAAAAGGCATGAAGGTAAGAGGGCAGTTTAAGGAACTCACTGTGGTGCATGTGGGCCAGGAGGGAAAACGGGGTCAGCCAGCATAGCACGGCTTGGGCTGTGAAGGATCTTTAGGCAAAATAGGGAGCCCCTGGATGGTTTTAGATGACCAAGTGACATGATAAGGAAGGGGCAGTGTGATGGGTAAGGGCCACACCATGAGGGTTCGAATCCTTTCCTTGTCGCCCTCAATGCCTCTGTTTTCCTGTCTGTCTATAACCCTGACTCAGAGGTTCTTGTGAGTATTGAACAAATTAATACATGTAAAGTGCTTTAATAGTTCCTAGCATATATGCTCAATAATGCTCAGTGCTTGTTACTACTATAATTCTGGATTGGATGGGAAATCTGGGGAAGGGAAAAAATTACTTTTCTATTGATCCGGGGGTAAATGATGAAAGTCTGCACTGAGGCAGTGGCAGTGGGAAGAAGGAGGTGTGGTCGATGAGTACTGAGAAGGTTCGAGCAGCAGGATCTGGTGATCTGCTGGACAATGCGGGGAAAGACCAAGGATCTACCGGAATGTGGATGTCAAGGATGGGCCCGGAATTCTCGCTATGTGGGTGGGCTGTAGTATTCATCAACCGAGATAGAGAGTAGAAGGGGGGGGCAGAGGTTTGAGGGAAGATAGTGAGTTCAATTTACCTTTGAAGTGGTAGTGGTATGTCATTAAGCATCCAGACATACGGGTCTGGAGCTTAGGAGGAAGGTTGTTGCTGGAGATGTTGATCTGGGCCTCTCAGCTTATGGCTGGTAGTTGAAACCACATGCCTCCATCAGAATACTTTGGGCTGCACGTAATTACAGAAATCCAACTCAAAATGACTTGAAAATCGAAAGAGATTTATTAGCTTGGAAGAATGAGAAAGGCCAGCAGTAGGGTGGTGATGAGGCTGGTTTTACTGGGGACTCCAGCCTCACCTCTGGAACACACTCTGGGCTCTGCCTCTGTGTCATGTTCTCCTCTGGCTGGTGGCCGATGGCTCTGTAAGCTCCCGGCCTTGCTCACGGCCATGTTCAGCCGGGTCCAAAAGAAGAAAAACCACACCCGAAGTGCCCTTCTTAAAAGAACAAGGCATGGAAGCCTTCTCCAGACTTTTCAGCCTGTCTGCCTGAGGAGACTGCTCCCACATCTGGAGCTCGAGGTGGAGCCGTTGCCCAAGAAGCACAGGAGGAAAGTGGGCACTGGAATGGGAATTGGCCCCGTCAGGAAAAGGGACATGGTGGGTAGGGCACAAGGCTCCCTATATTGCAGACATGGGTAAGCTTCCCCAGAGGAGCTGGAGCATGGGAACAGAAGAAGGCCCTGGACAAATCCTGGGGAATATCTAGACTTTGATTGATTGTTTAGAGAAAGAAGAAACTTGGATTGCTTGGAAATGCATCTGAACTCTTGTTTGACTCTGGTTCAATAGAGAGGGGTTGTCTTGCATGCACCAGAGCAGGTGGAGAAAATTAATATAGGAAATAGGCCATGGAGGAAAAAGGAGTATTACTGAGCACAGAGAATCATGGTAACTGGGGGGAATTCTCGTTAGTCACGGGTCAGCAATACCGATATTTATGGAGCTCTTATTCTATGCTGACTTCGTGTCAAGTCCTCACCTAGCCTTCCCAGGGAGCTGGTGAGCCGTGTGCTCCTGTGAGTGTCACCACTAGCAGGCGAGGAGGCTAAGGGTCACTGAGACTAGGTCTGCAGCCAAGCGGCAGAGGGGGACTTGACCACACGTCTGTCCGCCAGCGCGTGTTCCTAAGAACTACTCTTCAACATCCCTGTGGGTAGACACTGGCCCATTTTTGGGGATCTGCTGCATTTTTTTAACTCTGATTTCTGTCGAGGCTTTGCCGTCACTAATACTCATCTGTCAGTGCTCTTTTCTGGCATTCTTTCCACTGCACGGCTTCTCCCTCCAGAAGGGAGCCCTTAAAGTCAAAGTGGAGGAAGAAGCCATTGGCAGCAGGGGGCTGGCGTGTGGGTTCCACAGTCTCTTGTCCGTGGTCATTGTATTTTTTATCTCAGTAGAAACTAAACTTAAGTGGCTAGAACCTAGGATTCCTGAGGAAGACATTTTTCGCATGGGGCCTATGAATCCATCTGTTTGAGAGCATTCTGTGTGGGAAAAAGCCCCAAAGCCCATGGCCTTGCGCACCCAGAGTCCTGAGGACATGGCGGCCGAGTCACGCATGACTGAGGACAAGTGTGGCTCTCGCCAGACGGCAGCTGGGCCTTGTTGTGAAGGTGGCTGGGGGTTCGGTCATGATGGAGCCAGATTTTATCACGAATCTATATGGCCAAGGTGGGAGGCCAGGAGGGCAGCCAGAAGCGGTTTGTGATGGTCCAGAAGAGAAATTTGGAGGGCTACCGTGTTAGCTGTATAGAGTTGGGGGTTGACGGGATAGGAGGGGACGAGGGTACATTCTAGAAATATTTAAGAGGTAAGAGGATTCGAGGCTGGCTGTCTGGTGTCTGGCCCAAGTGATGGGTGAACAGCGGGCCCGTCGCTGAGGACACGCACAGCGAGAGGGCTGGTGAGGTCAGGCTCAGAACATAGGGCTGCCAAGAGGAGCTGTCGCCTGGATCACTGGATGTTCGGACCTGGGGCCAGGCAGAGGTGCAGGAAGGGCGCTCTTCGGGGCCCTTAACACACAGGGGGGCAGCGGGAACAGGAGCCTGGACGGGGGCTGCTGGCTCCTTGCCCAGCTCCTGCATGGGGCTTGAGGGCTTTGTTTATACGTTTCTGTAACCTGAGGGGGTGCCATCTGGGGAGTAAGAAGAGGAAGAGGAGGGACTGACCTGGTTGGTTGGCAAGGCGATGAGAGACAATCAGGTGTTTCTCTACAAGTGTGAGTCGTTAAACAAGCCCTCTGGAGGACGCGGTGGGCGCGGAGGTTGGGAATGTGGAGTCTGAGCCCCCAAGCTGACGCATCCCTCAGGCCGCAGGCCCGCGTCCTTCTCCCCCTGGCACAACTCTGTAGGCCATGCTCCCGAGCCGCTAGTTGACTTTGGCCTGTTGGCCTCCCAGGCCCGCAGTGGTCCGGAGGCCAGAGCATTGTTTTGCGGTGTGGGGGGGCAGTGGAATGAAAGAAGAAAATGATCAAAAACTTAACGCTTTTGTTTTCTTTTCAGGCTCCTTTTCCCAAGGTTGAAATTCTTGAAATGCCATATTTTAGAAAAATGTAAAAATTTCCTATTGCTTGCCTGCTAGCTTGTAAAATGAAAACTCACAGCTCAAACATCTCTCATCCAATTTGGGGGTAGATAGACGTCTCCACGTCTCCACCCATCGCTGACAACTGTGTGAAGAACAGCCCCTGCTACGATGGAACGCCATTGATTTTTCATAAAAGTTTAATAAGATGATACAGGTCAAAAGCTTTGCAAAGTTTGCTATAAATTGTATTGAGGTACTGGGCAAGATGTAATTGGATGAGAAAATGGAAATGAAACTTGTACAAGT
This sequence comes from Smutsia gigantea, assembly GCA_032199065.1. Taxonomy (NCBI): domain Eukaryota; kingdom Metazoa; phylum Chordata; class Mammalia; order Pholidota; family Manidae; genus Smutsia; species Smutsia gigantea. The sequence continues at coordinate 156,643 of JAVSCE010005163.1, read as the reverse complement.
GCAGTGGAGACGATGGGGGGCAAGTGAGACTCTCCAGCTGGGAGGTGTGTTCCTGTGCAGACAGCTGCCCTTCAGGGCAAGAGGCCTCTGGTCTCCTTAACCCCTCACCGCTGGTGAACTCATGTATTGTTTTCATTAGTCATCTGAATGTCCTTTAAACTGATCACATACATTCTAGGGGTGCAGATTAGACAGGACAAGTATGATTTGCATCTGACTTAGTTGCCAGGTTGTGCTTTTGGTTTTATTGTTTAACACCACATAAGCAATGGTATGAATTATCTTTTTAAAAAAACCAGCTGCTCAATTTCCAGTACGTGGAATTTATGTAGTATTGATTTACTTTACACTTTCTAAATGCATGCAAATTTATTTCATTTTTATACAAGATACTCTTTCTTAAATGATGGCTCTGCTTTTCAATTTCATTCTTACCTTAATTTAACACCTTTAAAGCCCATTTTCTTGCAATAGCATTGGAGATGGTACCAATTCTAGCATTCCTTTTTCCTTCTTATTGAAAAGCAGCGATCTCTTTAAAGGCCTTTGGACTGGGTCTGCCATTGATTGAAATTTTCTTGCTCTCTAGGGCACTCCCTATCTAATCAATCTGTTTATAATCAATTTAACATCATGATATAGCACACACAAACTAATGATATTTCTTACAACCGTGTTTCTGAAGAGGCACAGAAAAGAAAGACTTGTTAGAGTTAATTCCATGTGACTTCATTTGCCTTATCACGTTCTCCGTTGCCATATGAACTTGATCTTTCCCTTGATGAAATGTAGGGTATAGTTAGATGGATGACTTTAGAATCTGTTCTCTGATATGCAAAAAGCAGCTCGTCCTAATTCTGCTTTAAGAGACCCAGACCTAAGTGAGACTGAGAGGGAAAAAAGATGCAGGCAAAAATATTTTCAAAAGGCAGCCTTATAATTTAGGATACCAGTAAATTACTAGGAAGTTGTGCAACTGCTATTTAATGGACATGAACTAATTATAGCACAAGAGTGGTGAGTCTCATCCTGCGGATATACAATATAATTCCTTTTAGAGAAGAATAACATGTTATCAATACCATGCCATATTAGCTTATATACCCACATTGCAGAGGGATTTCTTAACAAGGAGTATGGCAGAGAACCAGCATGTAACAGTCTGAGCTTTGGACTTTGAAATGGTAGCTTTGGACTTTTCTTTGGTAGCTCTTTGTAAATGGATCCACATAACTAAAAATTCTGAGCCACAATTCTCCACTCTGCAGCATTTTATCTCTATAACAATCATTTCTATTTATTAATGACAATAATAACTACAATAGCCAGCAATGATTGAATCTTTATTCATTGCTAACTCCTTTATATACCTCGGTTCACTTATCCCTGCCAATAACCCCTGAGTTAGATAGTATTATTCCATTATTTTATAACACATGGAAAGATGGTAGCTCAGAAATGTTAAGAAACTTGCCCAAGGTCACACGGTTAATAAGTGGAGGAATCTAAATTCAAACCCAGGTTGGCCTGTGCAGTATTACTTATCTTAGTCTGGGATGGCTAACCGTGCTGTTACTGGTTCTGGGGCTCAATGTGACTGATTTTTCCTGTACCTTGTTGCTTTGAAGAGTATTGGATGCTCTTGTAAGGATAGAGGCAGGTTATGCTTAACCTCAAAAGGAATGTGTTTTGTAGTTTTGATCAAAGGGCGTCCTGAGAGCAGGGCTCTTACACCATGAGTCTGCTGGGTGCGGCTCCTGGGCCTGGGCCTTGCAAACGCCAGTCTCCCTGGTGGGAGGCCTATTTATGCAGATGTTGGGTTTAATGCCTCATTGGATCTAGAAAATGCTGGGGGGGTGTGGTACATAGCTGAACTTGTTTGTTGATTCCAGATATCCTGGCAAAACTCAAATCCCTTGGGGCCCCCTAAGCACTGGGCATCTTCTTTGTAGCTCTTCTTGCCAAGAAACTTGCCTTGTCTAGACACTGTCCTGTCCACTTCAGAAGCTGGGGTTTCTTCATGACAATGTGGGCAGACGCTGTGGTCTTCATGTGGTCAGCTATAGGTACAAGGTCCTTTCTCCAAGGAGGGCTCCCCACCAGGCTAGCTCCTCAGCTGTCTCCTGGACACATGCTGAGGGCCGCCTGAGCTTATCCCCGACCCCTGGGGGAGTGCCATGCCCGTATACTCCAGGGTGACATAGGTGCACAAGAATGTAATGTATCATGTCACTGTCAGTAATAAGTAAATCTAGTGGTTTTCTAGCTGATTTTCTGAATATTTTCATGATAATTTTTGACCTATGTGGAAGAACTTTTAAATCTTTTAGTCATTTCTTCATTAACTAATTCATTCAGCATCTACTATGTGCCAGTGAAGTTTTAGGCTCCTGGGATACAGCTGGGAGTAAGACGGACAAGGTCCCACTCTCGCTGGGCTCACTCTCTGCTGGTGGTACAGTGACGAGATAAACAAATACAGAAATAGAATATCAGGGTAAGAAGCTGAGCCGTGCAGAGAACATCACAGGGGAAATGGTGTCAGGCGCTAGGTAGTTCACCCCGACCGAATGGCCAGGGGGCCCAGTCCAAGGAGATGCCCTGCAGGCTAGATCCAAAGGACAAGCCACATCCGGCCACATGAGGATCTGGAAGAGGAAATTTGGGGCTGGAAAGAGCCAAGACTGTTCCAGGAGCGGAGAGAGGGCAGTGGCCTGGACTGTGGCTGAGGAGAGGGAGCAAGTTTAATCAAGACCATTCCGCTTACTGGGCGGGAATACAGCGCCACTGCACCTCTGCGCATACGGAAAGTGCTCAGACATTTAGAGGTGGCGCTCACCCACACGAGGGTGTAATGAGTACGCCTACACTGTCAGGTGCCGGGTGTATAGCAATGAGAAGGCTGGAGTCCCTGGGCCCGAGGGACCTCAGTCTTGGGAGGGACCTTGAGAAGGAAAGGGACATTTACAGGCAGCGCGGTATATCGTGAGATAAGGGCATGTGGGTTGACCTGGGAACAGGGAAGAAAAGCACTCTCCTTGGGAGGGGCTGGGCCACCAGGGAAGGCTTCCGGGAGTGAATGAAGCCTAATTTGAGACTCGGGGTACACAAGTAGTAAGTGGCCAGCGAAAAGATGGAAAAGGGTGTTCCAGGTGGAAGGAATCGCCTGAGTAAGGGCGAAGTCGAATCAGAACTGGGCTTGCGTGGGGACTGCACAGGGCGGTTGGACTGGGGCAAAAGCCATGCTTTTCAAGATGTACCAATTGTACTTGTAAAACAATGCATGGATCCATTTTAAAACTGAGGAATAATTGACATATAATATAGCATGAGTTTCAGGTATACAACATAGTGATTCGATGTTTGTATATAGTGTGAAATCACCACAGTAAGTCTTGTTAACATCTGTCACCGTCCACGGATGCATGAATCCATTAAAAAGTTTCAGAAACAGCTGTGCAATATAATGAAAGATTAAAGAACACAAAGAGGAAAGAAATGTAAAGCAGCTATAATTTTCGGAGCAAAACTTTTCCTCTGGGGGAATTCCTCCATCTAAATGACAACATTATCAGTTCAAATTCCCTTTACCATAGAACTTAAGATTCAGAAAGGAAAACAAGCCTTCTTTAGCTTCTGGCTCAATCCTGGCATTTACTTTAGCAACATACCCAGGTTTACGGCCTGTGCCACTTGTTTTCAGTAACTGATACAAGCATTTTATAAACAAGTTATCTTGGTAACAAAGGATGTAACACCGGCAGGAAGGAAGGTCAGGAAGAGACTAGAGTTACTGGGGAAACTCTAATGCCTGACCATATTTTTTTTCCTGGGGAGAAATGTTTTGCCTCAGAAAAGTGTCACGTGGCCGTCACTTTGTTCCATTCAACACATGCAGGAATGCTGAGATATCGGAAGTACAGAGTTCTATTGTTTGTATCTTCCCAACACACACGACCATTGGAAAGTGAAAAGGAAAATCTGTTCATTATATGGGAAGCAAAGATGCTGCGTCCTGATGCTGACGGGGAAACTCAGTTTTCGTGTTGTTCTTGTTAGCATTTGAGTGCATTTGAATACGCCAAGGGAGGAGGCACACATTCAGCGTGGTGAATGGAATTACTTAGGAAATCAATTCATGGTGCCGTCTTGCTAGACCGGGAGACCATAGTATTTGGTTTTCTATAAATATATGAAATATTTTAGTTGAGTAGCTGGCAGATCCCTTTCCAAGATGTCATCTCATAAGAACATGTTTTACACATTTGAAAGATATGCTTTGCAATGAATGTGCCTTTTCTTCTATCATGAAAATTCAGTTGATTGCCAAGAACTCTGAATGGTTTGTGGGAAAAGTTTGAAGAGTTAAGAGTCGTCTTCGGATGAGCGTGAGCAACTTTTGTTTATTCGAGGCAATTGCTAATTTGTGGATGTATGAACAGACAAGACTCCTCAGGAGACCGTACAATATTTGTTTCCTAATAAGAATTCTGACACAGCCATTGATTGCTAATTTTCTTTGAAGAATCCAGATAAAAATTACCAAGTACTTTGTAGTCCTTATTTGTGTGGTGTTTCAAACTATTTATGGTGGAGAAACTGTAGAATGCATCTCTCTCTCTATATATATAACTCTATCGTCATATATCTCATTATATATAAAAATGATACTGCAGCAATTCAATTTGAAACTTCAGAAAGAAAGGATTATTGTGTAATGGCAAACCCAAATTTTATTTTACCCCCTGATTTAAGGACTTGCCGCAGACCTCCCTTCCCCTTTGCAGATAACCAACATAGGTTGTCCATGAAGTCTGGGAACAGGCAAATACATATAATGGCATTGCCAATATTGTCAGTCTTCACAAGGGATCGCATCATACCGGTTCCCACCTTTGTGGACACTCCATGTTAAGCAGCTTCTTTGCAAGAGAAGCACATAGGATGTCAGGACTCCTCTGCCCCCAAAGCTCTGCTTTCACACCCTCCCCACCATGCCCAACCCTGCCCATGTGTCCCCAAAGGGTGCTCTTTTTGAAGTTCTTGAAGTTGAAGTTACTGGGCCTATCTTAGAGGGGGTGGTGATGACACAAAAGAGCAAATGAAAAAAAGCTAAGGGACAGTCAGCATCCTGGGGGCTGGGGAAGGGGGAGAGCCCCCCCAGGCTGGGGGAAATCAGGAAGGCTTCCTGGAGGAGCTGGGACTTAGGCTTGGCTTTTAAAGGAGCTGCAGGACTTGGGCCAAGAGCAGAACATGGTGGGGGGGTGGCCCTTCTGGGCAGACTTACCCTCCTTTTGGGGTGTCACAGAGTGTCATGATGAATCCCCCCAAAAGTGCTGGAGGCCACTCAGCAAGTCACATGCCTCATTTGTAAAACGACAGCGTGGACCCCAATCTCCCAAGCTTCTTGTAGCTCTGTGACTAACTGTGGTTCACAGCAACCAAGCCCCTTCCTCTAGTTACCTGGAGGAACAGACTGCAAAAACATTGGCAGTTTCCCTTCAGCCCAACCTTATCACAAATCTCACATGTCTGAGATGAGGATCTTTGTCATTCTTCCTTTTTCCGGTGTGGATCTTCTTGTCCCTCCGCCAGGCCTTTTCTTTCTCTATCTGCTGATTGAGACTAAGCTGATCAGGGGGCGCATGGCAGGAAGCGGTGGGCGCTGAATCACCACTTCTCCCCTAATCTATCCTCCCACAGCCGGCGCCTGGCAGGCCTTCAGCCAAGACGAAGGGAGAAAGAGGGAGAGAGAATTCAATTCCCAAGTCAGGCACTCGAAACGAGAAAAGGCTTTCCTGCCCCTGGGGGGCCGCTGGGAGGGAGCCTTTGTGATGGATTTCAGCCAATGCTGTGTAAAGGGCGCGGGCCGCCCTCCGCAGAAATCAGGATGCGGCGGAGGACTTGACCGGATGCCTCTACATTTCACAACATGCCAACACTGACAGCACAGAACTGTACCTGAGAAGTTTCAGAAATAGGCTCCACCTCTGCCCTGAACTGGGTTACCCCTCTCTAAGTGGCACTGATTCTGAACTTTCTTAAGAATTGAATTTCAGAAGTTGAATTCAAGGGGCTGTGGTTATTAGAACATCAGGGGCTTCTTAGGAAGGCCTGCTTTGGGGTCAGCTCTTCAGCCCCAGGGGCTGGTTCTCTCACTTGGTGTGTGGGTGAGCGCACATGTGTATGTCTCCATGTGTGCACACAGCGCGTGTTTGTCCTGCAGACTGTTCGCCAGTGTGGCGAGCCCTTGTTGGACGGAGGAGATTTGCCATGAGGATCTGGATTAAAACATTTTCCTGTTGCTGATACAGTTATTTTTGTAATTGGTACAATCACACTACTAGCCGATTCTCATTGTGCTAAAAATAGTGAAGGCTCAAGCTTGCCACGGGGAGAGCAGAGATTTAGATTCCAATCCCTCTGACACACTGGAAATCTCTCATGGAAAACCTGCATCAGATACACTATATATATATATATCTGTACACACACACACACACGGCAGGGAGGAGAAGGGAGAGCCTCAGTCAGCTCAGACTTCACGTCATAGAAAGCAGACTTGCCCATGAGTCTACTGAGGGGCATTTCTGCATTCCATAGGATCCTTTGGAAACTTGGGTAGAAACTGCCTGACCTGCGATTAGAAAAACAACTGCTCTACAATGTGCAATTGAAACATGAAACTGGAGGCCCCTGGAAAGCTCACAGAACCTTCTGTTCAGTGATAGTCTTGTTTTCCATGGGGTTGGATAAGGTATTTTAAATGAACTCAGGGACAGCATACCTAGCAAACAGAAAGAGGGGTGAGCAAGGGAACAGTGTGATGTCTTTCAAGACAACTCACATTCTCGGATTTCCTTTGAACACATATTTTATTGTGGAAACTTAAAATATCGTTATTTACCGAGAATAAGTTCAAAACATACAAAACTTATCTTGATCTTTCTAGCTGTTGCTGTGGTTTTGAGTAATATATCATTAAAGCCATGGCACTCCGATGATGTATTAAAGTAATATATCATAACAATGCCATGGCTTTGATGATATATTAATGGAATACATCGTTAAGGCGCCATTGGCCTCATGATGTATTACTTAAAACACTACCAATTGGTTAGATCGACACACAGGGACCTGTGTGTTAGGGACAGGAGAATGGCAAATGATTTTGGACCCAAACACAATTGAACTTCTCAGAGATGTCTCGCCCACAAAAGCAGTCTGTAAGACTGGACAGGCTTCAAAGCCTCACTCGAGAGTGCTGGGGCCAAACTGCCAGGGAAGGGCGACAAGGGCTTCTGCTCTGACTCCGTGAGAAGCCAGTGCCTGGGCCACGTTTCCACACGTGGGCAGAGGCCTGTGTTCCGCCAAGCAACAAGCTGTGAGCTCTACATGCACGATCTCATTTAACCTCCACCGGAACACTACAAGACGTTATGAACCTGAATTTAGAGATCAGGACACTGAGGTTCAGAGAGGTGCAGGGAGGTCGCATGGCTAGTAAGCGGTGGAGCCAAGATTCAAGCCTATGTCTGCCTAACTTTGGAGTTGGGCGGGTTCCTTCTGATGAGGGTGCCTACATTTTAGGGAAGCTGTTTTCTATATTTAAAGGGAAAATGGAGAATGACCTGTCTCCCCATATTCCCACCTTCACCCTCCACCCCGCTGTCTATGCAGTCATGAGAGAAGGCATTCGACAACTCTCTTGTTTTTGCAGGTCCTGCCAAAGACCTGATCCATGGTTGAGGGACGCGTGGCCCCTGGGACCCTGGGAGGGTGGTTCTGCTGTGACCAAAAGCTTGACTTCGCTCCTTTGTTCTACGGAGCAGCCTCTCCTGCTGGCTTCCACCTTGCACTCTTGCTCCCACTACAGCTCCATCCTTGGTACAGTAGCCAGAGTGGTAATTTAAAAATGAAAATCTTGTCATGTCCAGTATGCTTAGTTCCCTCCAGGGGCTTCCCACTGAGGATAAAATCTGAACTCATTACCCTGGCCCCTGATACCTGGACTCTTGTGGGACTGCCCTGAACGTCTTTCTGCTCTTTGAATGGGCTTGGTGCTGTCTTAAAGCTTTTGCACTAATTGATGATCTTCACTGGCTTCTGTCACCAAGGTCTTATCTTAGATGCCACCTTCTCAGAGACGCTGTCCCAGATCACCTGGTCACTCTTCACCACATTTCCCTGCTCTTCATGTCTTATCATCCCCCATTATTTGATTATTTGTTTATCTGTTGATCGTCTTGCTCCTGGAAGCCCCAGTGGAGAAAGCCTGGACCTTGTCTCTTGTGTCCTTGGCCATGTCCAGAGTCTAGGACAGAGCCTGGCACATGGGAAGTGCTCAATATCAAGATTAAAGTAGAAGACTGTGTATTTATTGACTGACTGACCAGTAGTGAAGACCACTGGTGGGGGAGAAGATTCAAAGAGGAGGTGTTACAGAGCTAAGGAGAAAGAGATCATACAGGAAGGGCCTGAGAAAGGCAGCTGACATATCATGTAAAATCAGAAATGGGCCGTCTCTGTAGGAATGAGAAGACAGGTGGACAAGGATTGGGCCATTGGTGAGGCAGAGTTTTCCATCCAAGTTCAGGGCTGCTTCCAGGCATGGCCCCTTCAGGCCTCTGGGAGGGATGTGTCACATGGTCATGCATGATTACATTTATGTTCAGAGGGCCATATGTTTGCGCAAAATTTGGAAAAGTGAGACAATTAACCACAGTCGCGTTCACAGTTCCTCTCGTGATGTTGGAGCAACAGTGGGCATTTTACATTCCTAATAATCATGAGCACTTTGTATCTGTGCTTTTAAATATTTCTTTTAAACAAAGCCCTCTCAATTGTATTAGTTTTAGGCTCCCTAACCTAGCTCCACCACTGGTTGAAAGTATGTTGTGGAAAAGTTAGAAAGGGCCAAAGGAATATGGTTGTATACTGGTTTCTTGACCGATATAGATGGTAGAAAATTAATGCCAAGTAATCCTTTCTCTTTACAGCGGAAAGGAAGCTGTATCTTATGATTTATTATAACTATTTTTTGTCAGAGAAAGAGCTCCAAGTTTGGGGAAAAAATGGGGGGGTTCTGGAACTCTCTTCCCCTTTATGACACATTTGTTCCTTGTCTTATTTTCTGGGGGTCATGTAAAGCAATTGATGTTTTAATCTTGGAAAAATTAACTCACATGAAGATGTTATTGATTTACTATGTTAACCCTTCCCAGAGGTACTTGTGGACAGAACGGGGGAAACGCAGGAAGCATTTAGACAGCCCTCGATTTAAGCTAGGTTCGGACTGAATTGGTCCTTCATTAGTAAATGTATTAATTAAAATAATATTTGTTGAGCGTCTTCCATGTATGAATTGCCGAGATGCAGTGGTGACTCCGATCAGAAGCCGTCTCTGTGCTCTTGGAGTGAGCCGTGCAGATCACCACCTCCCGCAGCTGAGGGACCGGCAGGTGTGTGACGCACACCTGGGCCTGGCTGGACAGGCAGAGCCTGGGCAGGATTTTGTTTGCCCCTGACCCTGGGCCAGGTACCTTTGTGCAGGACAAACATGGTAGGGTGGCTCTGTTCACAGCTGTGGGAGACACAGGAGTCAAATGACTGCATACTCGGCTGAGGCTTCGGAAATGCACAGGGTCCCCATGTGAACGAGAACCTTGCCTGGGCTGGACACAGCAGTTAAAGGCTCCCTTAAGGATTAACCCTGGCCCTGAGATTTGAGGGGGAGCAAGGGGGAGTCTAAGGAGAGGGGAGGCAGGATTTGGGGTTGGGGTGAGAATTGAGTTTACCAGTGAAAGGGATCAGCGTGTGCAAAGCCCCAGAATTAAGAGGAAGCATGACAAGCTTGGGACTTCGAGAAAGCCGACAAACCTAGAGCGCACAGAGACAGCTGCGGCCCGGGCTGGAGGAGGAGGCAGAACCAGACCAGGCCGGGCCTGAGGTTGTCTCAAGATGCCAAAGTCTTGATTTTTTGAAGAGTTTTAAAGCAATAGTGACATAATAAGATTTGAACAGTAAAAAGACAGTTCTGGCTTCAGTCTGCACACATGGGGTGCCCAGCTGTGGGGAGGATGGTGGGGGTTCCTTGTAGGCTGGGCGTGAGATGGCCCTGGCTGGGGCGGGAGTGTGACCCAATGACACGTCCGTCTTCCTTCTGCCGCACGTCATGATCTTCATGTGTATCCTGGACTCTTTCACAGACCTTGTAAATCAGTAAGACCTAAAATAGTGAGGACCTCAATATGGTTTTCTCTTTCTGGTGAAGTTTTAAAATATTTCTGTATATTTCAAATATAAATTCACTCAGTTCATCTCACTCCAGGAAGCTCATTTTTCCCTGGTCGTCTTTTCCTGCACAACGTCCCATCTTTGAATCTGTACTTAACAAAAGCCCGGTTTGTCACAGAAACTCTTTTTATTATCTACATTAACTGGAATTTTCCATCTTAAGATGCATTAGTTATATAGTGAAATCTGCTAGATTGCCCTAAGTCTTAGCACTTTAAAATGATAGTGAATGTTTATTAGCGCTGTCTCCTGAGGATGGCCCCACGCAGAGCCCCCAAACAGCCTGATTCACAAATGGTGGAGGAGCGGGCTGCCTGGGAAGATGGCCTGTGACAGAATGAGTGAGCCGGCTCGGGGTGCCCAGATCTCGGAGCAGTAATGTGGGGAGCAGTGTGTCACCTGCCACCAGCCCTAAGCCAGGCCCGACACCTGCGAGGAGAGAAATGTGGCCACCTTCCAGTGGCCTCTGTTCCTGCCCCACGCTTGTTTCTGGGATGGCTGTGTTTGCAAATGGGTTAAACATTCATTTTGAGTAATAAGTAGAAATCTGAGTTTTTTTAATTATTAAGGGGATTTAAAGATGAGTATTGGTCTTTCACAGACCTCAATACAGGGAACTCCAAGTACATAAATGGCAGCCTTCACTGTTTCCACTCCACCACCTTGGGTTTTCCCCATATGGAAGGAATAAGACTTTTTATTATCCTTATAATGTAGGTGCGATTGGGTCTTCTCTTCTTAAACTAAGTCACCTTTTAAATTTAAAGAAGTTATAACCTATCAGTTATAAAGTCACTGATGCAATTTTGTGATATGTGGAAAAGACATAAGACTCTGCAGGAAAGATTTAAACAAAAATAGCTCTCAATTTAATACTTCAGCCACATGTTACCAAGTCATCCACATTAGGAAGCAAAAAAACAGAAAAAAGGAAAAACCCCAAAAATCCTGACGTTCAAATACAGAAAAAAGAAATAGGGCGGGTGTGTATTTTAAATACTGCCATTAATAGAAGAATAGTATGTGGTCTTTATTTTTTCATCAGCTAAATGTGCCTGGCTCATATGCAGTTCAGCTAGGGGTCTGTACTGAGGGGACTAAGTGCATGATATCTGTTTTCAAAGAGAGTTGTTTTATTTTCCCTTTTTTCATTTCCAGATTACGTTCAGTTAATTACTAGAAGGCTGAACATTCTGTCCTAATACTTGGAAGTTCTTGACTTCTGTGTAGGCAAAGGGAAGCATAATGGATCCCAGGGAAATTCTCCCAGCCCTGTTTTATTGACCTTTTCAAGTACATTTATAAGAAATTGTGTTTAAATAAATTAGATTGTACCTTTCGTTCCAGCTAAAGGCAATTTGGAACTAGCGTATCAAAGACTAATAAAAATGCTCTTGCTTTCAGAAGTTAACTTTCTGTGAAAATAAACGGCAAATATGGGATATCTTTAATGCATATTCAAGAGAACTAATTTCTCATGAAACAGCTAAGGCTCAGGCGGGATGGAGAAGGGGTCACAGCGCCATATCCTAGGGCTCTCCTGGGGGCAGCAGCGAAGTCTAAAGGGCTGGCCTGGGGCCTGCGGCGGGGAGGGGCGTTCCCACCCGAGAAAATGCTCAAGGAGAGATGCTCCTCCTGGCTCCCTGCCCCGAACACACACACAGACACAAAAACCACCTAGTGGCCAGGTTTATGGGGATGCTGACAACTGAAACCTATCACTGACTGAAGGCAATGGGGGTACCCCAAATACTGGTGGCTCTGGACACCAAGGAACAGGGGTGAAGCCAGGCTGGTCAAGGCAAAGAGCTGAGGGAGTGCCCGGTAACCTCCCGAGGGAAACGGGGCTCTTCTCACTTTCCCAAGCTGCTTTTTCTTTTTAAAGACAGAGGCACAGTGGGTGATTATTATGATTTCACTAGCAGTGTAGACAAACATTGGTTCTAAAATGATTTCTTGACGGATGACCATCCATCTGAAAAGCTTGCCACTGTAAACTAAAAAGCCAGTGCTTTACAGTGTCCCACGTGGTGACGGCGACATTGGGCAGCTTGATTCTGACCAAGGATGGCGTCGTGATGGCCCAGCGGGCAGGGAGGGGGCTGGCGGGGACAGGCAGGGGTGGATCGAGAGTGATTTACATTGTTTTTCTGATTTCAAAGCTTATGTTCTTAACCATGTGTTAAGACGTGTGTATGCGTGTGTGAGAGAGACAGCGTGTGTGTGTGTGTGCATGCGTGCTTATAAAGCCACCCAGGAAGGTAAGCAATGGAAGTTATACACACTTTTAATCATCAAAAAAGGTTTACTAAAGAGGTTACATGTGAGGAGAGCCTTGAAGGATGGTCAGGCTCTTTTTAAAAAATTTAAATTGTAATTATTGTTTTCAAACAATGTATTTTCTTATAAAAATAATGTTCTCTGTAGAAAAATTAGAGAATTTGATAATAAGAAGGGAAAAAAAATAAAACAGAATTGTGCCACCAAGAGAAATCTCCTTTTGACAAGCCAGTGTGTATCTTTTAAGGCCAGATTTCCTTTTTCTAGCAGCTTGATGAGTGATCAACGGACATAGAGGAATGAGGGTAATTATACCAGTGTACTAATGAATTCTTTTGTTTGTTTAGTCAACATCACATCATGGAAATAGGTCACAGATTTTGATGGGCGAAGAGGACAGAGGGATTTGGGGTGAAGGAAGAGGATCCTGGATCTGGAAAGAATTGTAGGGTCTGATTCAAGTGTAGTTGTGAGTCTGGGCTAGCATTTAGGGGGCCAGATTTGTAGGACCTCAGACTTCAGACTAAAGAGCCTGGAATTTATTTGGTAGAAAAGGTGAAGCCATTACATTATTTATAAACGTTTTAAAGCTCTTTAACCTTTGGGGGGGGTTAATTTGGGGATTGTGGATGGATGGACAGGACTATGAGATTGCAAGGTGAGCAGTTTGTGAGAGGACTCTACTCCAGAAGAGGGGAGGCAGGGACAGAAGCTAGGTGGTGACAAGCCGCGAAAGAGGAAGAACTAACGGGGTGACTGGGTGACCAGCTCGTGCATGGTGGGGAGGGAAACGTCAAACACGGGGTGCGGGCTGTGGCCGTGGCTGTCAGCAGTGCTGGGAAGGCGGAGGCAGGGTTGGCCCCGGGCGCATGGTGATTGGATGTTGACTTTGAAAAGATTATTCAAAGAAATGAAGAGAACGGAGTGTAGAGGGCGGGGCCCATCCCTTGGATGTGGACAGACTGAATGCGAGATGCTCAAGAGGTGACATTACAAAAGAGAGTCCAGTAGGCATTTGAAATTAGGAGAAGGGGTGAGAAAAGCGTGTGCCTGCGGAGGTCCGGAGGCAGGGGTGTGGAGGCTGGAGCCGGCTCTTTCCCAGGGAGGCTGGGGAGTGGCTGAGAAGGGGGCTGCGGCAGAGCAGGAGGGCAAGTCCCAGGCTCCCAGGCCAATGCAGGTTTTTGTCCTTGATTCTCAAGGTTTGACAGACGCGTAGATGAGGTCAGGTCTGAGAGTGACCAAGACGAGCAGCAGTGTGCTCTGGCCACAGACAAGCACAGCGTGGGAGACACAAGCGCGAGTGTGCGCTCACCCCACACACACTCCCACCCAGTCACACATTCACATTCACACCCCCAGCCGCACACTCACACCACCCCATACACCGCACACACACACACACACCCATCAAGAGGTTTATTTTAATGACTGTCTCGTGATTGTGGAGCAAGTCTGAAATCTGTAGGGCAGGGTGGCAGGCTGGAAACTCAGGGGCAGAATTTCAGCTTTCTGTGGGAAACCTTAGTGTTTCCTTTAAGCCTTTCCACTGGTCGGATGAGGCCCACACGTGACTGGGGATATTTCCACTTGAAGTCCCCGGGCTATAGATGCTCATCACAGGTACAGAATTCCCTCGCAGCGGCACCCAGCTCAGTGTTTGCTGAAGTGACTGGGTCCCGGAGCTGAGCCCAGTGGACACGCAAAACGGACCGTCACAAGGACTGGGGCCCATGGGGGGGTGGGGTGCTGGGCCCTCAAGGTCTCAAAGAAGACCACTGGGAGGAAGACCGTCCTGCGGAGTTTGAAGACCCGGGGAGCAGGCAGGTGGGGACTGGCTGTTCAGAGGCCTTTGGGAGGATTTGTGAACTCGGTGAATCCTGGGGGCTGAGAACAGGGCCGCAGGAGAGCCCCCTGTGGCTGTGGAGGGACAAGCGTGGCTCGGCTTCCCTTCCTGGTCCTTGGACCTGCAGGGGTGCCCATGTCCGCCTTGGCTTCTCAGAGGTCTGGCCTGTTTTGGGGGGCCCTCCTCTGGCTGCAGGGAGGCAGGCCATGCTGGAGATGGGGGTCACTAATGTGCCACTCTTTGCCGCCTCCCGCCTCCCGCTGTCCCAGGCATTCCATTAGGCGATGCTCTTAGGATGCTGCAAGACCGATCTCATAGCACAGTTGGCTGTTTTCATAATGGCTTTCTAAATTGTTTATTCACTATAGCCAACCATACTATGATTCAGAGGAAATGGCTTTCAGGAGTGTGGAAGCCAGTCAGTCTAAGCAGGAACTGCCACCTGTGGGAAAACAAGTAAAATATGCCCGTATTTTTGGCAATATGAATATGTTTACACTTTGAGCACACAGACTTGCTTAGGAGTGGGTATCTGCCCTGCGATTTTTCAAGAGCTAAGTGTCACACAGAGCCGTGAACCAGGAATAAAAAAGTGCCCCCACCGTGCGATTCGGTGCACCTTTCTTATCTTTGGACCTCAGCTTTTCTCCTCTGTAAAATGGGTGGAGAGTAACTCCTGGCCTGGATGGCTCCAGGCTTTAGGGGGATGAAACCGGTTGTCAGGAGAGGGTAAGGTGCCGGGCGAACGCTGTTGTTTTTGTTACATTGTTGCAACTTTTATCATCATTCTTCCTGTTCACATAGAATCTAAATGCGGTTTGGAATTTTAATGCAGCCTCCCCATGAGGGAAAACAGCACACGTGGGGGGCAGGCTTGGGTCTTGCCATATAAAAAACTGCTTATTATTGACTTGCTGATGTCTGATTTCTTAATCACTGCTGTGTGTATTTAGACTTTCCGCAGTCCGATCGTCACCCTGTTGGATGAAAGCCCAGGGTGGCCGGGCCTTTGACACGAGGGTCGCTGGGTTCTGACTGCGCCTCTGGGCCTCCCTGTTCCCCAGGAAGCAGGTTTCAGTCTTGGAAATCAGAACTGGTTGTCCTCCCCACAAACGCATCACACGCCCCTGAACTGCTTGTGCCTTGAGCCGCTGGGGACCGTGCTCGGCAAGCCTGCATGGCCGCCCTGCAGCTGCCCAGCGGGGAAAGGCGGGCCAAAGGTTATCTTTGTACATCACCCTGGATTTCGTTTACCCATTGGGAAGTTGTGATTTTTAGGGCAGAGAATATTCTGAATTTGACCCTCATGGTTTTACAGGGCAAATCAATTGTGTTCAGTTTAATATTTTTTCCTTCTTATAAAATAAAACCTTTTTCAAGCACTAGATAGATGACTTTTGTAAATCATCGATATGCTCCTTATATTCCATAGCCTTTACTGTACATACTAGTAATGCTATCAAGCTCAAACCGTTCATTTAAAAATGTGCCTTTCAAGTTCCGAATTAGAAAGAAGCCTCCTGAGTTCCAATGTTTCTTAGAGCAAATGCCCCTATCCTCTTGCCTCCATCCCATGGCTTGTGGCTGGAGTGTGAGCTCTGCAAACACAGACCTGACTCTCCTGGGAAACCCTTCTTTACAGCCGGGCTCCGCCAGGACCTCCTTGGTGCCCAGCCTCTGCCTCGTTTTCCATCCCCCCCCCCTCCGCTCCCCTCCAGCATGGCGGCCCTCACCGCTAATGTGAGTAGTGAGGAGTGGCTCCCCCCTCGGCCTGGGAGATGCCTCACCCCTGGGACGGCTTCCATCTCTGAACCCCGAATCTAATACACTTCGTGATCCTCAACAGGCACTCAATAAATATTTCTTGAATAACTAGTTCCCATTTTTTTTTTACCAAACTCGTTCTAAAAAGGACATCTAGCTAATTTACTCCTTGTCTAGTTCATTAGCTTACAGGCCTCTGGTCCCTGAAGAGTGAGTGGTCTGAGGACCAGCAGCGTGAGTGTCTCCAGGGAGCTTTGCTAAGAATGCTGGCCCAGCCAGACCTGCTAACGGAATCTGATTTTATTTTATTTGTTTTTACTGAAGTATCATTGATATACACTCTTATCTTGGTTTCAAGTATACAGCACAGCCGTTCAATGGTTACTCATATTATTAAATCCTCACCCCCTCTAGTACAGTCACTGTCAGCACAGGAAGATGTTGCAGAATCATTGGCTATGTTCTCCCTGCTGTGCTGCCGTCCCTGTGGCCAGTTCATGCTGTGGTTGGGCTCTGGTGCCTCTTTACCCCCCTCACCTGCTTCAGTGGCCCCCGCCCACGCTGACCACCTCACTCCCCAGACTGTATCTCAGTAAGGCCTCCAGGTGACTCGGCCTTCAGGCCTGGAAGCTCTGCTAGATATACCTGAAAGTAACACGGTTTCGTTTCTTTGAAAATAATTCTGTAATTCAGGTTTTTTAACCCTTTTTCTGAAATACTATTCTGAGCTAATTTGTAAACAAGGTTTTTACTAAAACTCTGGTATGCTACTTTTAGGAGTAATTTTTAATGAAACACTTAACTTGTCATTTACATTTGATACTATTGCAGATATAAGACATCTCTGTGAAAAGACATGGAGCCACAAAGACTAATAAATGAGTTTCCTCGTAGGAGGGCTTGAGGGAGGCCATCGGGTCAGAAGAGGGGGCCAGATGATTTGTTTTAAAATTGTATTTGTGAAACAACACACTGTTCCTTAGATGATATGTTACTGAATTAATATATACTTTTTCTAAAGAAGCACTTATCCACATTTTATATAGGATTGAGGAAATGTCTGTTGTCCATAGAAAGGAATGAGTTAACTTCCTCGCCTCTCTTTGTGTAAAGCCCCACCGCCCACCTGATGGAGGTGTCACCCCCAGAACGCACTGAGGACCTGGCCGGGCTCAACACATCCACTGCGGCTCTAATCCCCGCCGCCTTCGTCTCGGCCTGCATTGCTGCAGTAGCCTCCCACTCTTTCCTTCTTTTCACATCTCATCACCCAGCCCTTTATTCCCCACCCAGTTGCCAGGTCATGCCCTCTGGGGCCCAAGCGCCTCGACGGCTTCCGCTCTCCCTCTGAAGGACACGGATGTACCTCCTCCTGCACCGCCTCACACAGGCCGCCTGGCTAGCTCTCCCGCCCAGCGACCAGCGCTCCTACCTGGGCCTTAGCATCCCTTCTGCTGCAGGAAAAATCCCTAGAGGGCTTGTTTCCTCTTTCTTCAGGTTTCTTTCGAGCTGCAGAGTCCCTTCCGGACCATGGTCCCCACCCACCGTCACCTTTTACCTTCTTATCCTGCTTTTCATTTCATCCTGGCCCTTAACCACTGTCACCTAATACAAAACATATTTATTGTTTTGCCTATTTTGGTCTCTTCCCACTGAAATTCAAACTCCATGACATAGAGGGTTCGCTTTGCTTACTCTATTCCTAGTGCCCAGAACAGCCAGGGGTACAGTAGCTGCTCAGTAAATGCCAGCTGAGGAAGGAATGAACGCAGGGCAAAGGGCAGGCGTGGCGGGATGTCGCTGATGAAACCTGGCGAGTGGCTTGAGTCCGTTGTCGGGACACAGGTGAACACGTGTCAGCCCCTTCTTTGCAGAAGGCAGACCATGAATAAACTGTAATACGGTCAGGTCAGGAGATCCTCCTGTCCTTATTTGTGTTGGTGTGGTGCTCAGAAAACTACATGCTAGAAGTAAGGAGAAAGAGCAGAAAGTTTCTAAGTAATCATGTTCCTTCTCTATTACGATTATACCCTCTTTGTTTATTCCCTTATGCTCCCAATTTTCCTTTTTAGACTTTGAAGTCTGTGCCACTTTGAACCAATAGGATATTTGTTACAAACTGAAGGTTTTTTAAATGATTGAGGTATAATCCCAAACCATTAGCCTAAACCAAGGATCAGCAAGCTTTTCCTGTAAAAGGCCAGATACAAATATTTCAGGCTTTTCAGGCAATGTGCGGTCTTTGTTGTAACTACTCTGCCGTGATAGTGTGAAAGCAGATATCGGCGATACTTAAATTTGCGTGTGTTGCAAGTTTACAAACGCAGGTCTGCACTTGGGCGCAGAGGCCATAGTCAGCCGACCCCTGGACCGAACGCAGCCAGGTTCCCAGCCTGCGAGTGGTGGAGGGAGCCAGCGGTGGGGAACATCTCTCTTAGGTGCGAAGGAATATCTGTTGGATAATGAAATAAATAATCAAGCCCTAAGACAAGTCCACCCATAATTTTATACTGGATGTTGCCAGCCACAGGGGAGTGCGCGTGGCCCGAGGATCTGGGGTCCTGGGACCTGGCCACGAAGGGCCCGTGGTCAGGGCACTGACCCCTCACACCATGACTCCTAAGACATGATTCTTCACAATTAAACGATTTCCAAGCCAGGGAATGTCTTCCAACGATCAGAAGTGTGCTTCTATTCCAGTGGTGCCCACAGTAACAGCAGGTCTCACCGCTGATGGGAGGTAAACTGAGCACATGGATTTCCAGATGAAGAGCGACCAGACAAAATGCAAGCAGTAACTATGTGGCCTATAATGTGGTCGCTGCAAGGGCGGGCGAGGGCGGACGAAGCTCCTAGCATCCTTGTCATAAGGGCAAAGCCTCCTGCTTGCTTCAGTTTTCAAACAATATGAAACATTCCTATTGAATTGATAACAATGGAAAGTCAAGTAGGGTTTCTTGGTTTGGACCATAATGGCTCTAACAATTGTTTCCTAAGGCCATTTTCTTTATCCTAGATGATCAAGCCTCTATTGACAGAGTAATTATCAGTGAAAGCGTCGTGATTATGAGGTTCTCTTGCAAAGCAGTGATGAGAGGGGGAAGAGGAAGGATTCCATGCAGTCAGGATTGGTGTTCCTTTTTCAGGGTGAAAGGCCATTAATACTGCTTTTCAAGTTGTGTTTTCAAATATATATCATGAGAAGAGCAATGAAATATTTGATTCAATTCGAGAAACACTGGATGATGAGTGAGCATCGCGCTACGCTCGACTACGATGAGTGGGTGTCCAGGTACAAGAAGCTGACGCTGTGAGTGGCTTTGGGGCCGGGGGGCTTGGCCACCCCAGCCTTCCTGGAGGCAGAGGCACAGGGCAGCCAGTAGACTTTGAATTCCTTTTTAATTCTTTAGACCCAGGTGATGGCACATTGCTACTGGGATGTGTGTTTTGTTTATGGAGAGGCTTGTGGTTGATATTTTGTAAGCTTTGTTCTCTCCCTAAGAGCCCAGCGGTTCATTAGGAAGGAAGTGGGGCAGGGGGAAGGAAAGGTCACAGCCTCTGGGCATCAGGGCCAGGACCAGGGCCACCTCTGTCTTAGCTCCTGACCACAGATGGATAAATAGCTTTTTTACCTTCCTCTTAGAAAGCCATGTCTGACATTGTCCAAACAGAGACGGAGAGCCAGAGTCAGCAACCTGGGGCAAACCACAGCTGGCCTGGGGAGCCCAGAACCTGACTAAAGGCATCTGTGCTAAAGGTGCAGTGGGAGGTGAAGACAGGCAGGGACAGGCGATAGCCTCAGCTGCTGCCTTCCCTGCCCCTCCCCTCCCTGCCCCTTCCCCTCCATCTCTGGGAGCCTGATGGCTTCTCTGGGATGCCCCCAGATATGCAAGTAGCAGATGTGCCCCCACCCATGTTTGCAAATCCACTGTCATGCCCGTCCCCACGTCTACCCTCCTAACCCAGGGCTGAAGGAAGCCTTGACTGCCTGACCACTATGTCAGACCCCTGTGCAGGCCCCGAGGGGTGAGAGGTGCCTGTCAGACTGTATTTGGAAAAGTTTCCCACAGTGCTTGAGAAACAGGAAATTGGCATCTTGGTGGACTGTGAATCAAGGTTGATGGAAACCCCCTTCTGAGTCTGAGTGCCTTCAAGCTCGTGCTGCGCCTCTGGGAAATGGACATATGAAGTTCTGAGGATGCTTCAGCAGAGCTATAAACAAATTCCATATACATAAACTCACTTGCTACCAACTCCCAATACATCGACACCTTCTTTGGCCACAATGAGGCGATACAGTGATCGTAGTATTAGACAATTATGCTTCTTACGTTACCTGCTTGCCCCTCAATGACATGCTTTTTCTTTTTTTCTGGGTAAGCCTCATCACACCCCCTTTGTTCTTTTGAGGCCCTCCGGGTTTGAGCTCTGGCTTCTGTCCTTCTCGGCCCTTGTCCTGCGCTCTCTTACTTCCTTAGGCGAGTCTCTGGCTGGCGTCCACTCTTATCTGTTGGTGGCCATCTGTTGCCTGGCCTTGCATCCCTTGGTAAGCGGCATCCTCAGAAATGTTGCAGCTTCTCCAAAATCCTCCTTGGCCAGGACCAGGTCAGGAATCGATATGGCTGGATAAGGGGCCTGCCTTTTTATGTTGAAAATAAACCCGGTACTTGTTTGAGTTCCCTTTATGTTAAAACTAGACAAAGCTGAAGCAAACGAAGAGAAAACCAGCCCAGAATGTAGGAACCACTGCATCTCACTGTTCTCACTCTGTGCGGAGTCATGCCAAGGGAATGCATTTTGAAGATGAGAGACAGTCGCATCATAACGGTTTTCTTGCCTTTTCTTTATGCACACACAACTGAGGTGAGGCTGAGGAGAGGGAGATGCCGCGAAGAGTCAGGCAGTGTGGTGCTGGTGGAAAAAGCAGGTGTACATCTCCATGCTGTGCGTCTTTGATTCTGTTTTAACCAAATGAACGATGTGGGTCGGCGGGCAGATGCCCAGGCTTGGTGGGCAGATGGAGCTGGGTCTTGGCCTTGCCATTTACCAGCTGTGGACGTTGGGAAATGTGCAGCATTTAAGCCGTAGTTTCCTCATCTGTAATGAAACTCTAATGCCCACTTGTTGGTGGTTCAGAGAATGCAAGGAAACAAGGTAAATGAGGGCTCTGCACGCTTCAGGGCACCATCCCTGTTAGTCAGCGTCGTCCTCATTTTCATAGATGGACTGGGTGAGGGCGGTGGGCACAGCGCCCATGCCCTGCGTGGCTGGCAGCCCACGTCCAGAGATGTGAGGCCTCTCTCTGCCTGGGCGGCTGCACTATGTTCAGGCTCCTTTAAGAGACGCGGGAGGACAGCGAATGAGCGCCGCCAGCGGGCACTGCCTGGGGGGGCTTGGCCGCAATCCAGGCCACACAATGGCTGTAGGAACATTTGACACGCAAATAACGCGAGGCCACAGGGCCGGAGCAGAGGGGAAATAGAACCTGTTACTGCAGCAGTCAGGGGCAACTTAACACGTGTTTCCACGTTTATTTATAGAAGCTCACTCCCCTTCCAGAGCAGAGCTTTTGACAGTCCTAATTTATTTCTGGGGAAAATCCTTAGGACAAGATTTCTTTAGTGACTCCTTTCGTAAGGGGGCCTACGGCCGTGGAATGCGAGCAGGAGGGACGAACTGCTGCCTCTTCCTAAACATTGCTTCCACACAGGATGTTTCTTGAATGATCTCGTGATAAAATAAATAGGGAAACTTCTAGTCAAACTCAGTAACGAAAGGAGGGTCGCTCTTCAAGTTACAACAGGGTCAGGACTATTTGAGCAAGAGGTGGGGGTTATGGCGAAGCTCCCTCCGGGGTGGTGTGTGCCTCCCCAGTGCTCAGTCCCGGAACACTCCGAGGGTGTCTGTGCTGCGCGCATGCCGGGCATTGGGCAGTCAACACTGGGCTCGGCGTTCAGGCTCTTGTTGGGCAGACAATTTTGGTGTTTTTAGTGTCATTATTGAAGAAAAAACAATCCGTCACCATTGCTTCTTTTGAATCTTGAATGGTGCCTGGTTAAGGAAATGAATACGGGTCCTGCAGGACACCTGGCTTTGGGCTGTCGGGAAGGCTCCAGAGATCAGGGGTTAAAGGCATGGGATTCGGAATCAAACAGGATGTTCGAACCTTGCCCTGTCACTTACTAGCTATATGACTTGGGGTATGTTATCTAACTTCTGTGAACCTGTTTCCTTAGGCAGAAGATGCGCTCTCTTAAGGATTTAGTGCAATCATTTTATTAGTGTAAATGTTAAGCTTTTAAAATAGATTCCCCCAATACAGTAGCTTCAGTCTGAGTGGTTTATTTCTCTGTCCTGAGTCTGGTCGGTGGACACCACTCACCCGGTCGCTGAGGGACTCAGGTACTTCCACCCGGTTGCCCTGGCCACCTGGACGGCTGTCCACAGCTGGGATCCAGGCAGGAGAGCGGTGAGACCAAAGTCCAGGGACGCGGATCGTCTCTGACGCTGGAGAACACCGAGACATCGCCGGTACTGTTTCTGCTTGACATTCCACAGCACCGACCCTCTGAGTCGCGCCCAGCTACCGAGAGAGCTGGGAGATGAGTCTTTAATAGAGAAGCCGTGTGTCCAGGGAAAGAGAGAATGGTTTTTGGAAGACAACTAACAACTCTGTCATCGTATGCAGCACACAATGCCTAGCATATAATATGTGCTTAAAAATAGATGCTCTTATTTTCATGAATTATTTCTAGTGTGTGTCCTCGGATGCGTTTCCTCAACTAGATTGCTGCCGGGAGCATAGCAGAGGTTTCCTTCATATTTCTCAGGTGAGACCTCTTGGGTTAATAAACAAAGTGTTTTTCCTTCAGTTAAGACATCTTTATGGATGCCATGGTTTCTCCAGTGCAAACACTTTAATTTGCTCTGTCAGCTGCGGGGAGGGCCATGGGCGGAGCTGGTGGAGCCGGGACCAGCGGCTTTCACCTGTCCACGGGGCGTTGGGCCTCCCAGAGGAGGGTGTAGGGGACCCTGTGCCTCACCACTGTGCAGTACCTCCCACTACACAGGTGGTGCTGCAGGAGCCGTTCTGAATGAATGAACCGACGAACGAATGGAGTTTTTTAAAAAGTAGACACTTTCTTTTTCAGAATGTCACTGTTGCCTGTTGGTGAGGATGAGCTGGTCCAATACGTCGGCAGGCTGTGATCTCTCTCTCGTGTCAGATGTAAATATTGAGATGAGGTCTGTAAATTCCTCTCCTACACATGAAGGTCTCGAGTTGGCTGGTCCTGCCCGTCAGCATCTTCACACAATGGCAGACCCTAAAGGCACAGGACGCTTTCCCTGGGGGCAAGGGAGGGGAGGGTCCTTCCTGGAGTTCCGGGGGCTGGGCTGGAATCCCGGAGGGCCATGAACGGGAGCCCAAGGCCGGTGCGGGAGTGACGCCCCCTCACTGTTGTCGGTCCAGAGCTAGGTGAGCGGTTCGGGAAACAGCTTCCGGTAGAGCTGGGGTCCTTTTGGGGAAGCTTTATGAGGCATTTTCTTCATATGGTGTTGAAATCTTCCTCCTTGTGGTTATTTTGTCCCCACTGGGTTCTGCTCCCTGGAGCTGCAGCGCACAGCTCCCCCCCTCGCAGCCTTTCTTCAGGAGGAAAGAGGCCAAGCGCCTTGTATCAGCAGAGTGGCCGTTCGCACTGCTTAGATCTTCTCCTCATCACCCGCACACTCAGGATGGGAGCTGGCACGCCGTCACCGGTGTGCATGTCCCCAAAGGAGACGTGAAATCCACCTGTGACGCTGGGTTTGCGGGCATGAGGAGTCGGTTATCCCAAGCGTGGCCTTGGTAAGACGTCCAGCGTCAGTCAAGGAGGCAAGCGGGGAGCCATGCCCTTCCCTATGGCTCCATGCCAGGCCAGGGCAAATGGCCCCTGGCTCCCAAGGGCACTGTCCTGGGACCCGACCCACGCCTCACCCCTCTGCTCTGCAGGGCCCACCAGTCCAGCCCCCGCTGGTCCTTGGCAGGTCCGGCAGTTTAGAGGGTGACCCTGGCAAACAGACGAGACTAGAGGTGCGTCGCATTAGAGGTCTGAGGCACTGGCCGGGGTGGGGTGCGGCCAGGAAGATGTCCCCTGGGCTGGGCATGCCAGGCCACGGGACAGGCGGGGATGGGCCAAGGTTCGAGGAGCAGGTTGCCAAGGGTGGTGAGTAGCCCGGGTGGCTGGAACATGCTGGGTGTGGTGGCTGGGAAGCTGGCAGAGGCTGTGCTGGAAGGTCTGGGGTGCCCTGTTGCGGGTGCGGGCAGCTTCCTGGGCATTGGAGGACTAGGCAGGGGCACCACCTGGTCAGCGCTGGGGCAGGAAGATGGTGTAGCCAGAGGTCCTGAGGGACCTTTGGGGACTTGAGACTGACAGCAGGAGACCAGCCTGGGGCTAGTGCTGCATTTTAGGAAGAAATGCCAAGGTCTGCACTGAGCTCCAGGGAGGGAGGGTCGGACTGATCTGATGATTAGGAAAAGCAGCTGGTGGGACACGGACACCATGCAGATGCGGGAGGAGGGAGAGGAGCTCGAGGAGCTGTAAGCCGCAGTGGCCAGGAGCCTGGGAGTCGGGGCACGGGATCCTAAGGTGCTGGGAGGCACTGGCCCAGTCAGGGCTCACTGGGCTAGGCTTCGTCCTAGAGGTGGGGCCCAAAGAGCCTGGCCAAGGATGGGGCTGCCGTGGTATCAAGTGAGAGGGTGTCATGCTCCGCAAAGGTCAAGAGTTAGATGCAAACCAGGTGTCAACACGCCGTCACCTTGGAAGGTCGACTCCCACCCATCTCCCTTGGCTCTCTGACAGACACGGTCCTCAGGAGTTTCAGGTCAAGTATCCCAAGGGGTCTGGCCTGGGATCCCAGCACCTCCTGGGGTCACCTAGGGTCTGGTCCACGCCCACTTTGGCTCAGGAGTGGAGGCCGGAGGTCCAGCCCTGGCAAGTCTACTGGGTTCTCTGTCGCTTGGTGTCTAACTCACTTCCAGGGTTAATCACACCCCTTTCCCTCTTTCCTAGCAAACGATTCAGCCTGCAGTGTTTCACAGACTGGTTCTTAGCTTTCTACGAACAAAACCACAGTCCCGGCCTGCTATCAGTCACAGAATTACTAATTCTAACTTAACATAAAACAAATGCCTATGTGAAACAGTTACAGTATGGCAAGAATATTTATTTTGAGTGACTAAACTATACACTTCCTGTTCAGTGTTAAGGAAAATTGGTCTTTATTATTCCAGGGAAATGTCAAGATCACTAAGTATTGTAGCATTTCGACCTGTGTTATGTCGGACAAACTCCCCACATGTTTCTCATAAAAATATACATCAGAGGCGGCTTCAAACTGAATGTCAGACTTAGTTAAAGGTACAAACCTCTTCAAAGTTATTGTGAATATCAAATATAACAATCAAATGCACATCAGCATGGGCTGTTTTTTCTTAGGCGCTGCCTCATGCTGACAGATTTGGCGACTCTGTGTTACTCTACTTGCTGGAAGAGAGGCCTCTGCTCGTGTGGGAATGACCTCCGCTGGCTGTGGGCAGGGCTGGGCTTTGGAGAAACTCCTTCTCCATGTCTTTTAAAAATGTTTATGACCACTTAAAAAGCATATCTTAAAAATTTGTTCTCATTTGCTCATCTAGGTGACTCCCAGGGTGTATACATATGTAAAAATGTATCAAGCTGTGCAGTTGCTTGTAAGTTACCGTTCAATTAAATGAGTATTTTCAAATCCCATGGAATACCAGAAAAGAGTAACTTACTAAAATTTCTTCCTAGTAAGTGGTCGACAAGGATGTGTTTTGTAGGTATTTGTAAGATCTCAGTTTTGTAACCTACTCAACCTTAAGGTAAAATTGTCTGCTCAGCAAAGGGATAAGGACTCTTCTCTATCTCGGCATTGGCAGGGATGGAAGGGTGGGTGTGAGGAACGAGGCTGGATCTCCCAGTTTTACAGGCATGCTAAGTGTTCTGTGGCACTTGCACTGTCTTGTGATAGAGGTAGTCACTAAATTGCAGAATGGTTTTTGTACTTATTTTCTTGCTTTAAACATCTCAGAAGGCTCAGTGATACTGAAGGTGCCTGATTTCCAAAACATACGTCTTACTTTTTAGGGTTAAGTTCCAGACAATGTAAAGGCTTTTGTGTTTCTAAAATTATCTGTATTTGTATGCTTAGCAGTAAGGTGGTGCCTGATTTCCCCTCATCTTTTCCTTTTGAGGCAAATCCCGCAGTATCACCTGGTTTAAGAGGCAGTGCGGTGTACTGGTCAGGTGCGCCGATCCTGGAGCCAAGCTACCTAGGCTCAGATTCTTGCTCTCCCACTGGTTAAGATGAGGATACCTGTTCTGAGGTCAGTTAAATGAATAAAGCACGTGGGAAAGTTATGAGACCAAAGTAAGCTCAGTAAAAACGTTGGATACTGTAAGATTTCCTGCTGATCAGTTCTAATAATAAATGATCTAAAATGCTTTATTTCGTGTCTAACGATTTGATGCCCAGACTGAGTTCAATGCTTCAAGCATCCAGCTGAGTACAGTGGACCCCTCTAGAGAATATCTAGAATTCTTGTGTGGAATTCTTTTGACTGCTTTCCTAGTCAAATAGCTTCATTACTTAGAAACTTTGGTGTCCGATAGAATGAGGACAGCATAAAAGCTTTTAAAAATTATCAGGCTGGGCATAACAACATTTATTGAAATACTGAAAGAAAATTCCATTTCTGTTGAGAAATTCCTGGCAAGAACTGACATGACAACATGTGTTTCACTGATACAGTAAGAAGACGTCAACAAGTAGATGACTTCACGCTCTAAACACCGCGTGGACTCAAACCCAAGGTAGCTGCAGACTTGCAACACAAATATTCAGACATCACAGATGGTCTGTTTACAAATGTAGACCAACGTAGTAGACCAGGCCGAGCCAAAGCCTTTGTATCCGGGTCTGCTTTGACTCATAAATCCTGTAACCGATAAGACAGTTCTAATGTCTGCTTACACATTTCATCGGCCAACTCTGAATGGGCCACAGACGCTGGCCACAGCACGTTGTCGTTCACCAGTTTCTGTCCCCGTCACGAGCAGTGTGCATGGAACTCTGTGGCCCACCTTTCTGACTGTTCTTAGGGTGTAATTTACTAGGTTAACGATGTGCCACTAGTTGACATTTTTTAGGCTTAACATTCGGTGGGGAGTACTGCAGATATAAATAAACGTGGACTTTCAGAATCGATATATTTGGGGTTTTCTGCAATGTTAAAAGACCCTCCAAAGAGCTATCCTCAAAATCTTGTAACTGCTTCCTGTTCCAACACGCTTGATGGAGCCATTGCCTTAACTGCTGGCACCAGCATTGCCCCACACGTGTCTTCTAGCCCACTTGGCTTTTAACTGGGGACAGTGACACTGCCACTCTGTTTAATGCTCGGGCTGTGTACTCTGATCCGCTCTTTGTTAGCCTCTGGGCCCTGACGATAACCCAGGTGGTGGAGACTCTGCAGGAGGGGCTGCGGACGCTCAGCGTGGCTCATGCATGCCCTGCACGTGGATGAGCAGTAAGCTGATTAATAAAAATAATAAAATGATCCTCTTTGTGCACACAAGAGTAAGAACTAATATCTTTGGTATACAACTTACAATGTCTGGAAAGGAAAACCAGGTCAGACTCCACCCATGTTAAATTTACTTGAAAACCGAGGAAGCTACTTGTCACATAATTTACAACAGATTTTAAATAAACTATGGTAAGAATTATGAAGATTTACAGACATTTAATCAAGTGAATGATTTTAATTCATTAAGACCCTTCTCTGTCCCTGAACTATGTTCCACTAAGTTGAAGACATGCTACAGTAAACACATATATTTGGTTTCTTCAGTCCTGGCTGTTATCTTACACAAAAGGTGAGACCGAGGAACAATAAATTAGCATCGTAATTGTCTACAGCTGAAACTATGATATACAATATAAATAAACTATTCAAAAGCCAGAAACATTTATGAAAAAATTAAGGGACTAGGAGATACTTCTATTTTTTTTACAGTTTTCTACAAGTGATTGTGCCGCTGATAATCTCAAAAAAATTAGTCTAAATGAGATTTCCATTTTGATTTTAGTGTCTCACGACATACAATAATTAAGCCTGTAAAAAATAATTACCAATCAGAAAAATAACATTAAGGAAACTACCACTTTAGCTATTTTGTAATATCACTGTGCCCCCCCGCCCCCACCCCCACCCCAGGACCTAAAGAATGTAAACACTGTATTTTATTTGACTTTAAAGTGTTAATACTTTATTTTAAACAAATGTTGATCCACGTCTGCACAGCTACCTCGTAATTGTGAAATAAGGCAAGACTTCCATACTTGTGGCTTGCATGTTAATAATACTGACATCACTGTTTGGAGTTCTTTGTCCTCCAATATTTGTTCTATAGCAGACTTTGGTCTATGACTTAGCTCAGTAGCACGGTCTACCTTTGCCTTTTGGGGAAGACCTGAATGACTTTAGTATCTTTCCAACCCATAGGTAAAAATCACCGTTTTCCCTCCCTGTTTTAGAGGATGCTCAACTGCAGTTAAGAACGAACCTTGCGTCACTCGATCAGCTCACACTTCTTTCTGCATAGCTTAACATGCTTGTTGTTCTCAACTACTCAGAACTGCAACTATTTGACGTCTCAGAAAATATGTTTAATGTTTTAGTTTTAAATGAACTATAAATTTTTATGACCAAAAAGACTGATATATCCTAACAAGCCTTTTGGCAAGTTTTTATGAAATTCAGTAATGCCAAAGCCACATTTCAGTAACAGCAGAAATAAGGTCTAGCTTGCTTTACTATGGAGCATTTGCTTTAAAGGTTCGTTGTCATTTCCCTTAATGTTAATGAATGCTTATATAAGACCACAAGAGGGATATTGACTGCTTTTTTTCTTTTTTTTAAACATTATGAGCATGTGACAAAACAACTCAGAGCATACTTAGAATGGCAAGCTAACATATTAACAGACTCTTATTAGCTGTTTGCAGGTCTGAGACACAGACATTCAAAACTGGGCTTTTCATAATTAGAGCTACTCGAGTGTGTGGCTGAGCTCAAGTCCTTAGTCCGTGATCACAGGACAGAAGGTGCTGGGTCCTTGGGAGGAAGAGGGGGGGCCCTATGATACGTGTAGCTGATGAACTCTTGAGAACTGTCAGTTCAGCTTTACCATGGAGGAATTCTGTAAGCTCAAGTCCCCCGCTGTGTAAGCCTAATCAGTAACACAGATCAGTTCCTAGATTTCTTCACAGAGGAGATCAGTTTAAATATACAAGAACTGTTCTGTCCGATTTTATTCTGACATGGTGTGGGTATCCATCTGTGGGTTCAATCCACTCCATTACAGTATCTTTTCTATTGAATCCTTTAGGGACGACGTGGAGCCTTTGATTCACAGTTTGCAATACAAATACCCTGATACATCATTTATTTGCTATTAAGTACTTGATTATTATGCCTTTTTAAAATTCAATATCTTTTAAACCAAGTTCTTAGTGTTGCTTGGAGCGGTTCAGAGTATTTTCTTTCTTTCTTCTTGTTCTCCCCCCTCCCCCCCAATCTCTTTTTGTTTTGAAAGCAGAGCTCCTAGGGGTTGTGACTTAAGCCCTTTTGGCATGCAGCATCTCTATGAGGAGGTTGTTGTAGGGCACGTCCCCGTTCAGGTGCTTGTAGTAGAGGTACTCCTCGGCCTGCAGGCTGATGGCCCGGATTTCTGGGAGCCGCAGAAGGAGCTGCCCGAATTTCTCCGTTTGCTGCGGGTAGTGGCACATGGTGTAGTCCAGCAGGGCTGCATTCACTTGTTCCTGGACACCTTCTACCAGCTGGAAATTCTCAAGGTTTTTGACATCTGGATTAAACACACAAACAAAGAGGGGCACAACATTTCAATGGCATTTTCATTCCTGTGTGCTACAGCAGTGTGTTCAATTAACGGACGTGTTTTCCTCCTGACATAAAGCATACTTTATATGCTGCTGAATATTCAGTAAGCCCCACGCACCGAGGTTCCTGGGAAAATGATCACAAAAGAGCTTTAGAAGAATGTCTCGTGGAAATGCTGCATATACTGCACATCAATTAGAAACCAATGGATTTTGAGCAAGGTCAACTCTTTTCATATCCTACAAAAGGAAAGGTTTGAGGATTCCTAAAGTACAGGGATCGTAATATATTGTCAGCAAATGAGTCCCTGGAGAAAGACCTATCTTAACCCAGTATATTACACAATTCATATAATTCTGTATTAATTTTTCTGACCCAAGGTGAAATCTGTGTCCAGGGTATGATGTAGTTAATTCTAATAAAAAGTGACAGGGTTCTTGTTTCTGTTTGACATTTTCTAAGTGATTCTGAAAGCCTCTCACTTGTCTAGCCTATGCTAATGAGCCATCTGGTACACTCCAGCGGCTGCCAACAGAATATTCACTACTGGGAACTCTAAAATATATATCTTGGTGACTAATGATCTTTATCAAATGAAAGTCTTGTCCTTTAGGCAGAATACAAGCCAGGATGGCCGGTGCCCTTTAACCTGAATGCGATTTCTAAAGTTTGACACTTTTCTTTTTTTTCTTTTGCCGCTGGGCCACCCATATAGAGACCCTGCTGTTTTAAGGCATCGGCCCTAGGGGTCCTTATAAATACTGAATAAGAGGGAAAGACAGACTGACATACAAATACACACACAGACAATGAGCAAGGGAAAATGGTTATGTTGGAATTTATTTTCTGGAGTTTATGTTAACTGTGCAACTTTTATACAATGTATATTTAGAAGCCTCTGCGAAAGATACAGATGTGTGTCTGTTTACACACATCCAGGGTAAAAAGTAAACACATGCAGCCATGCTCCACCCCCATTTTATTTTCTAATTGGACAAAAATAAATGATTCTGAAGAAACCCACATAGAAGACTAAGAGGTCAGATGCACTAAACTCAGTCACAGTCACCACAGGAACACATACCCATTATCTTTGGCATCATACTCTGTCAAACAGCCTTTACATATGTGCATGTCCATTCTGGTATCTTTAAATGCTTTTTAACACTGCCTTAGGTTTGCTGTGGAAATGTGTCCTGGATGATTGCACTGCTGACATTTCGAACCATCACTTTCCATTAAACCTGCTTCCCCCTTTCCACCTCCAAGTCTCTGCCCCAAATTAAAAACAGTGAGGAATCAGTACTGGAATAGATAAATCATGTCAATGTTGGCTACCACATCAATTTCAAAGTGAGATGGGAGAATCAAAAGTTTCTATCAATCAATGAGAAGTCCAACAGACTAACGCGACACCATTAGGAGCTCTGAATCTTCTGTGGCCATCCACTGCCATCCACACTGTTGTCCACCAACACTTTACACATGTGGCACTTTATAGTTAATAAAGCATTTTGCTGAAGTGTTAAATTTCTTTTCAATTATTTAAAAATACTTATACGTATCAGTTACATCTGGTTCAAAACTACAAAATGTAAACAACTGGAAATACCTTCAATATGCTGTCCCTGGGTATGTGACAGAGAAATCCACTTTGCTGTCAGCTTTGTCTCTGCCACGCATGTTACACACCGCACAGACTCACATTCAGGTTAGGGATCTAGGCCCTTCATAAAGTACCATGGCAGAGAGCCAGTGCAGCTTGGAAATAGTTCATCTGAATTCTGGCAAATTTCTGTACTGCTTCTCTTTCCCCTCCACCCCACCTAGAGAAACAGAATTTAGCTTTCTCTTTACACACCACTAGGAAGCTGAAAAAGAAAACACGCCACACATGCAATATTATAGTGGTTTAAACACAATGATAGAAAAAAACCCTGAAAAGCATTATTTTATGCTACAATGAAAGAAATTCTCACAAGCAAGAGAAGCTAACAGTCACTGAGATTCATAGGGAGGATGTAGGAATTTGCATGGTATAAAATATAAGATAAAGGAGTAACAGTCTTTTTAGAAGTTGTTTTTCAAACTTGTTTTGATAAATGTTTTGAGAACAAGCTTCAACCTTCTGTGATGAATCATGCCACTCTACTAAGAACTTAAAAAACTAACAGACATAAAACAATGGATAG
Organism: Smutsia gigantea; assembly: GCA_032199065.1. Taxonomy (NCBI): domain Eukaryota; kingdom Metazoa; phylum Chordata; class Mammalia; order Pholidota; family Manidae; genus Smutsia; species Smutsia gigantea. The sequence goes on along the minus strand of JAVSCE010005163.1, from coordinate 124,302 downwards.
ATCAGAAGTTCTGGTTTATACACTTACTATTATTACAGAATGATCATTTGAAGTCTTCACATCAACATTCACTGGATAATTTCTACAAATTCTGGCCCAAACCGGCACCTTTTCCAAACAGTTTAAAAACATGCAATTTTCCTTCTAAAGGAAAATATACAAGTCTCCCATACTTTGGCCATATGCACAATTCTTCTCTGAAGTCCACCAGCACTGAATCCACATGACTGAATGAATTACCCCGTTAAGCTGTTTCTATAAATTTTATCATTAAATGTAACAAAACTCATCTGCTAATTGCCCCAAGGGCACTTACTGCGTGTCTAGTCTGTTTCTATACCTACACAGGCCATCTGTCATTTGGTAGCGATGGTCCTGATGTGTAAGATAATAAGGTCAAAAAAGGGAAGAAAGGAAAAGAAAATGATTTTGATTGAATTACTCATTTACTGACCAAGGAGTCCCTGGACCCCGCTCTGTGGGCTGGCTATCTCCTCAGCTGTGGGTCTCTTGCTGCGTTCAGTCCTGCTTCATCACCTGTTCACTTCCCTGTGTAGTCTGAAAGCATCTTGGGGAGAAGGCTGTGTGTACTAGTCCGCGCACCCCCAGAGAACATTCGGGCGATGCTCACTTCCTATTATTGGTGTGTATTTGTGCAAGATTGTTAGAATTGTGAAATGACCTATTAGACTACCTGTTAAGTATTTTACAAGCCAATTGATTCCCTTTCTTTCTCTAATTCAAAACTGGCTTTTAAAAACTGATTGATAGCTCTCTCCCTGAAATAAAACACTTAAAAATTTTACCATAGTGTTTTCTACTCAGAGAATCTTGTGGTGAGCCCTGTTGTGATCTGAATAGTCAAATCTTAATTTACGTGTCTGGCCAATGAAGATTTTCACTGCTCAGTTCTGCTTTACGGGAAATATGCCCACATTCCCATTGGATCTGGAATGGGACCCCCAGATTCCCGAGCCTTTTACAGCCCCAGCCTGACAGGTGGACCCTGGTTTCTCCACCTCGGCTGAGATAGTTCCCAAGGACTTGAAAGCGATGGAGAAGATAAGCACCAAAATACAGATTACCCCACTTGGCGAGAAACTTGGAATTCTCCGTTTTATGTGGTTCGCTTGTATTTACTTTTCAGGAAGACGCCTACGTATGCTCCCACAATACTCATGGAGCTGATTTTTCTGCTAATCTGTCCTTTTTTTTTTTTAAGGACAAAGAAAATGTTTTAGTATGTTAAGATTAATATATTTGTCTTTGTACCAACATAGTTGTAAAATATAAATATTAAAATGTTTTAGGGGGAAAGAGGTCCCCAAAGACAGTCGTATCTCAGTCCCAGCAAAGTCATGATGGCACTGATTATAATCTTTACTTTTCTGCTTATTAATATGAACACATTATATAAGTTATCTGTCCCCATGGGTCTTTAATTTTTTCTAAATAACAAAGTATTATAAACATGTTTCTATGTAAGATCTACTTCTACTTAACTGAGGGCCGGTTTTTTTTACTGAAGTATAGTTGATACACAATTTTATATTGGTTTCAAGTATACACCACAGTGATTCAGCAGTTACCCACATTATTAAATCCTTATTAAGTCTTTACCCCAGCTAGTGTAGTTACTACCTATCAACACAGAAAGATGTTACCGAACTACTGACTGTATTTTCTATGCTGCACTTTCATCCCCATGACTAATTTATATTATGACTGAGATTTTGTGCCTCTTTATCCCCGTCACCTATTTCATCCATCCACCCCAACCCTTCCCCTAATCCATGATGCCATTTCATGAAAATCTGAAATCTTCACCATTTTCTCTGGGAGGTTCCTTCTACAAATCAAGTCCTATTCCGCACTAATAAATAGGAGCCTGTGTATACAGGAGTCTTAATTCGCTTACAGCAGGAATCCCTACACCAAAAATTCACAAATGAATGGACGTTAAGTTATGTGAGAAAACAGAATCTGGACAAATTATGATATGTTCTAAGAGCCCCCAGAAATAAGTATTTATGAGATGTGTTCAGTTCCTGTATTAAAACAGCATCTGCATCATACCTGGATTTTTAGAGAACGATCGAGCTGGAGGAGCAGAGGTTGATATGAACCCCAAATTCCCATCAGTTCTGAGGCACTACATCTCAAACTCATAATTTGGCAGGTACATGTGCCTTTCAAGTTTACATAAGCTTCATTTCAATACAATTTAAGAACACAAGTTAATGAACCATATCATTGCAAATTCTGGGTTGGAAATTCTATGTTAACAGACAGAGGTATCCCAACCCTTTCTCTATAGCCTTTACATTTTGGTGACTAGCAAAAGCATTCTGTGCTTCTCCTCTAAGTACCAATCTCTTCTCATCTATTCTCCTTTATTCACTCAGGGACTAATTACCCACTTACATGAAGCACCATGACTATGAGCTCACAGTGGCATGCTCAGGTTTTTTCCATCCTTACTGGAAGTAAACCCTTAGGTCTTCTTGAATATATTTCAGCTCTGGCTGTTCGGGTCACACACAGCATCCAGGCTCACCTGAAGATGCAGATCGTGATCACTGCCTTCTTAGTACCCGCCACGTGGCACAGCCTGTGAATCTTCCCGCTTGGCATACGCTTTTCAGCAATGGATCCTCTGCTGAGAAAGGAAGGGGCTGGGGGGGCACAGGGAGCCGTCTTCCACCGCCAAGATAATCACCTTTCCTAATTTTTCACCCGTGGGAGAAAAATTTCACCTTGCCCTTTATAAGATATAAAAGTGGGAAGGAGAGGTGCCAGTTTGCACTTACAGAATGCTTTTCCTTGAGATTCTGGAGGGATGGCCATCTGTAAATTGGCACCCAATTTGTCCTGAGAAAACCCTTTCCTTGGGTAAGTCAGAAAAGGAGAAAAAAAAAAGGAATTTTCTATAAGGAATTAATTTTTTAGAGGGCCATATTTAAACCATGTGTATAAATAATTTTGTAAGAACTTTTAGAAAGCAACATGTTAGTCCTTTTCATACGAAAACAGTTCACTTAATAAAGAATGAGGGCCGTTTGCAGGTCGGAGATGGGAGGACAGGGTATTTTTAGTGCCAATGTCTAAGATTAGATTCTATCCTGTTTCCAGAAAACTTGCAACTCAACATCTTAAATCCATCAGTGTTATGGCCTCTGTATGTGCGTGCTTATTAACCCAAGTTATTTTTAGCCACTAGAACATACAAGTCAGTGTCTTTGTATGTAAATTACTAACAAGAAAATGAAACTCTTTGGCAGGAGCTGCGTGTACCAACATGGAATACAGATTATGCATTATTTATGTACACAGAAATAAGGAGCCCTTACAACAGATTGGCTGGTGTCTTGTAAATTACTCAAATGTGCATTATTTATTATTTCATGCCTTCATGCATATACAATATGTGAATTCATTCATTCACTCATTCATTCATTCAATATGACAGCCCTGTGCCAGGTATTAGAGACATAGGAATGAAAGACATGGTCTCTGTGTCAGGAGCTCATTTAATGCGATGGAGACAAGCAGTGGGTCCCTTGGGCACACAAGACAGGCATCTGACCCAGGGCCTGGGGGACAAGATGGGCTGGGGGGTGACACCTGAGGGATCTAGAAAAATGAGTCAAGGTGAGCCGAGCGATCCATGCGCGAGGAGGTGTCCTGGCAGAGTGTTCTCCATACAAAGCCTCAGAGACAAGAGAATGAGGAGGCCCTTGGAACAACATCGCCGAGGGGCTTGACTCTGGGGGAGGAGGACAGCAGAGGCCAGGTGAGTTCGGACTGTGAAGCATATTCCATGTTGGAGGGGTGGACTTTGTTCTGAAAGCGACACAGAAGCAGCAAAAGCTTTTAAGAAAGAAGGAAATGGTCAGTTCTCTGATTTAGGAAGGGGGCTCCGCAAGGAGGGTGGAGAGGGAGACGAGGTGAGGCCGCTGCAGGAATGCTGGCGAGAAACACGGTAGGCTTGGGGGGTTGGGGAATGCACTGGTGTGGCACCAAATGGTTTGCTGGCCCTGGATCAGTTGACAGCAGGAGCGAGTGAAGGTCGGAAGAGGCAGAATAACAGATCTGAGGGGTGGTAATCAAGGAATCTAGGTGCAGCATGCTGAGTGTAAATGGCACATGGGACGTGCAGTGATGTAGAGGAAATGGCTGGAAATAAAGGTCTTGGCCAAGAGGTGGGACTGGTGGTCTAGACCTGGGACTCACCAAGGGGCTGGTGATGGATGAAACCCCAGGAATCGGTGAGAACGTGTAGGGAGAGGAGGGAAGGGGCACTGCGGTGGGACTCTGGAGAAGGTTAACTCACAAAGGATTCTACCTTGAGAAGGCATTGAACATACTATGAAATTAAGACTCAGAGAGATTAAATACCCTTTCCAAGGTCTCGAGGACAGACCGACCCAGGGAACAAAGGAGGAGCTGACATTTACGATGCACTGGTCAGTGTTCAAAGGACCTTATGCAAGTTTTCTTATTTAATACTGTGAAGAATCTTATGGCGAAGGTACTGTAATTCCCATTTGCCAGATAAAGATACAGACTTACAGGGACTGAGTAACTCTACTTAGTCAGCTGGTAAACAGCAGACCCTCCAAGTCCCCCATGTCACAGCCTGCAAGTTTCTGCTGGGTTTGGAGAATGGGATATGCTGTTAATCAAACAGTTTCTGAAGAGTCTCATACTATGTGAATGAACAGTTTTCAGAGAACCTGAATGAAATGATACACTACTGACATATAACACACCTTAATAATCTTTGATGGTTTCGAAGGCGCTTTAACATCTTAAATGGTACAGAGCATTACTGTTGGTAGTAGTCACAACTGAGGCAAGACAGCCTAGTGTCATAGGTCACCCTCATTGGTGGCCCCCCTCCAGCCCTTCCCACCGGGACCGTGGGGTGCCGCGGCTAATAAATGAGAGCTTCTTCCCTTTCATCTGCTTTATATATGGAATTTAGAGGAGACGTCAGTTTGAAAACCACTTGATTTTTGTGGCACAATAACAACGTTCAACAGGAAGGATGGTCTATCTACCTCACTGACCAGCCCTGTCAGTCAGGTCGTTCAACGGGAAGGGTGGTCTATCTACCTCACTGACCAGCCGTGTCAGTCAAGTCGTTCAACGGGAAGGGTGTTCTATCTACCTCACTGACCAGCCCTGTCAGTCAGGTCGTTCAACGGGAAGGGTGTTCTATCTACCTCACTGACCAGCCCTGTCAGTCAGGTCGTTCAACGGGAAGGGTGTTCTATCTACCTCACTGACCAGCCCTGTCAGTCAGGTCGTTCAACGGGAAGGGTGGTCTATCTACCTCACTGACCAGCCCTGTCAGTCAGGTCGTTCAACGGGAAGGGTGGTCTATCTACCTCACTGACCAGCCCTGTCAGTCAGGTCGTTCAACGGGAAGGGTGTTCTATCTACCTCACTGACCAGCCCTGTCAGTCAGGTCGTTCAACGGGAAGGGTGGTCTATCTACCTCACTGACCAGCCCTGTCAGTCAGGTCGTTCAACGGGAAGGGTGTCTATCTACCTCACTGACCAGCCCTGTCAGTCAGGTCGTTCAACGGGAAGGGTGTTCTATCTACCTCACTGACCAGCCCTGTCAGTCAGGTCGTTCAACGGGAAGGGTGGTCTATCTACCTCACTGACCAGCCCTGTCAATCAAGTCATTCAATGCCTCTCGCTTGGTTTTCCACCTGCAAAATATGGGAAATAACTCATATTTCTCAGGATCACTTAAAGTAAAATGATACACTAAATAGGAATAAACTTTAAAAACTGCATAAGCATTGTATCCTCACAAGGCATTACTTTCCTTATGATTTTATGGATAAAATGTACTGATAATATCATAACTTACTGACTGATGTGGTTCCAGGGCACGTCTGGAAGGCGATCTTCTTGAAGAGCTATCTGAGCATTTTCCCTGCTGCCAAGCGACGCAGACCAAACACAGTCTCTGACTGTTGTGTCTTCCAAAATTAATGGAAGGCACAGTGAATATTTGTATGTTTATCCCATTCTCAATGCAAAGAATATTCCAAGAAATCAGGACCAATTCCTAAGTTTTGGGTGAAGACTTCCCACTCTGTTTTATTAATTTTGAAGTCAAATCTTCCCAATGCTCCAGACCCACTGCCTAGTATAGTCGTCAGAAAAGTCCAGGCTCAGGAAATAATGTTGCACAGAAATGTCCCCTGCAGGGTTGCTGTCCCTTTTGTAAATTTTTTGTTCCCAGTATGTCATCTCCAAGAATCAGCAGAGTTTTTTTTCCCAGCGGGAAAGAATATTCCTCACTAATGAAATGTCTTGATTTCTAGTCTTAAATTTCATCTCTTAACTATAAGATCGTGAGCGTGTTGCTGTCTTGGGACTCGGGCCTCCTCATCCATGGACTCCAAGGGCTGGACCTATTGTCACCCACAGCCCTGATTGTCTACGACTCTATGAACAGGAAAGGACGGCACTGGATTCATACTGTCAACAAACATGTTAGCCCGCCACCTGCTATTTCACTCAATCGTCTGAATGTCACTGCAATTTTCCAACACGGTTTTTGGCCTGAATCAAGAATTATATACTTTGTTTAGTGTATGGCAATGACTTGACACAATATGCCACAGGAAAATGGCAACTGAATTCATTTTCATCAGAGTAGCCCCCTCCCTTACAAGGAACAATGTGGCTCTCACTTGTACAAATATAGAACTCACATAAATTTCAAAGCTAGTTCCTGTATGTGCTGACCCATCAGGCATCTTTTCTGTGAGTACCTAGAATATAGACTTGAATACAAAAGGCATCACTTGGATACTTGAACAGAACATTCCCTGAGTTTACATACATTTCCTTCTCTGAATAAATCTGAAATCCCTTATCACTGTCCAACCCTGGGATCTCCTCCCTGCTCTGTGGACACACTGGTCTTCAACACGCCAAGCTTGTTTCTGCCTTAGGGCCTTTTCATTTGCTGTTCCCTTGTTCTGGATGGTTCTTCCCCAGTTGTGTAGGACTCACTTCTTCACTTTACTCCTGTCTCTGCTCAAATTATCACCTATTCGAAGAAGCCTTTGCTAACTGCTCTTTTTAAAAGAGCTCTGCCTCACCATGAAATCACCCTCTGTCCTCTTATTTTTCTTTAAAAATAGACATAACATAGCGAAGAGATATTTGAACATCCGTATTTGTTCACAGCAACATTGCTTGCAATAGCCAAAAGGTGGAAGCAGCCTAAGTGGCCACTGAGGGACGAACGGACAAACAGAATGCGCTCCGCACAATGGGATGCTCAGCGGCCTTGAGGCGGCGGCAAATTCTGGGGCATGCTGCCCTGTGATGGGCCTCGAGGACATTATCCAAAGCAAAATACGTCAGTCACAGAAAGACGCACCCTGTCTGATTCTACTGTGAGGTCCCTAGAGCCGTCAAGTCCACGGAGACAGACAGCAGACCGATGGTTGCCAGGGCCTGGGGGAGGGGAGGGGGCTGGTCGTGAATTGCCAAGAGTTTCAGCTTTGCAAGACGAAGACTTCTGGAGACGGGCTGTGCAACAACAGTGTAAGTGTGCTTGACACTCCGGAACTGTAGACTTAAAAATGGTTCAGAATGTCAAATTTTATCTTACATGTATTGTAACACAATTAAAAATTTTGAATGTAATGTATACATCAGTTTTAAACATAAAGTAACGAACACCTATGAATCGACGGCCCTGAAGAACCAGAACTTCAGCGACATCCTCCAGGCTGCCTGTGTTTTCCCTTCCAACTGATTCCTGGTGCCCAGACAACCACCACCCATGCCGTGTTTTCTCATCCCTTGTGTCCCTGAACTGTATGTTCTTACTGTCGCTCGTTGGACAGACGTCACATTACACACTGATTGGTCTGATATTTAGAATCGCCTGCCACCCCCAGGAATGAGAGCCATGGAGATGGGACGTGGTCTGGGTCTCCGGCAAACGTGTGAGGGTGAAGGACTGAGTTTCTCGATTAAATACCACTTTGGCCTAAACCAAAATCTTTTCTTTTTTTTTTTCACCCTTGACACGTTGCTATTCTTCCACATCAAATTCATGGCAGACTATTTTTGTTTTGTGTAGAATTATTTCATACCAGTAAGCAAAAAGCACAGCCCCCCAGCATGTACTGTGCTTTCTGGGGAAACAGATTCAAAAAGGCATATACTGGCTGGTGCTGGCTCAGGGGCTGAGCCTGTCCATGGGGTTTTTTTTTTTGGAATCCTTTGACTTCTCTACCTCTTTTACTTCGCCACAGTCTGAGACCCACGCTGAGGGCTGCAGAGAAGGACCTTTCTAGGCTCTGTAGATACCACTGCTTATCACAATCTCCTGAGTCTCAAACTCACAACGCCCGACACTGAGCCCGACGCTCCGGTTCTCCGAGCCTGCTCCTCCTCTCTCTCAGTGGTCAGACCAGCGTCCCCCGGGCTCACCACAGACACCACTGCCTCCAGAAAGCTCCCCAGAGCCTGCTTCTGTCGATTCTGTAGCACCTTCCACTTGCCCACCACACAGGTCACCAGGTTATCTCAGGGTCACCTGACTGTCAGTTGTGAGAACAGGGGTGTATCTACCTCGTTAATGGCCACTTTCTCCCCTAGGCCTAGCTTGGTGTCTGGACTAAGTGGGAACCCGTTTCACACTTGCTGAATGAAAGAATGTACTTTCACATTAATTCACACATCAATCTTTCCCTTACTTGTGCCTGGAAGAGCTCCCAGATATTTCCAGCTGTAGCTTCCTTTCCAAGCAAGCTTTTCTTGTTCCCCCAGACCCCGGTCTGTGCCCCGCCTCCCCTACGAGACTGTTCTCTGGAGGCAGAGAGTCTGTGTAATGTTTACTCCCCACACAGCACACACAGCACCACACACTTCATGGGTGTGCACACGGACTATTACACTTGTAATGTGAATTACATTCCCATGAACATAAAGCAGATGCCAATTAATTACCTAAGATCACACGGAGCACCTTCCATGTGCCAATCATCCCACCTCTTAATTCTCATGCAGTTTTAAAGTTCCTCACCTTGTTAAATTTATAACCAATTTCAAATAGAACAAGAGAATACATTTCTTAGAATTTATTCCTAGAAAAAGTATGATTTGATTCACAAAGGAAGAAACTGATTTCAGTGAATAGGAGAAGGAAAAACATTTGGTTTGTCTGATGACAGGAAGAGGTACTGTGAACACCGGGGACCTGACCGGAGGCCGTGCTCTGTTGGGGCTTCATCAGAACGTGCACATTCTCCTTCTTCGTGTAAATTTGTGTAAAGTTGTTTTCCAAAATTCTTAGGAATAAAAAAGGTGGCGGCAGTTTACCCTAAAGGGGTCTGAAGGTCATGAACTGAAACAGAACCTACGTCCTCTCGGCCTCTCCACACCGGGCGATAGTGAAAACCACATAAACATGCACGGAGGGGAGAGAGCAAAGCTGAAGAGGTTTCTGGCTGGGAATCGATTGAATATTTGGAGCCAGGAAACAGAATTTAAAGGGGCATCAGGTGAGGCCATTTCCTGGTTTCCCTCTATTTCAAATAAAGCTGCGTGTCAAAAAAACCTTAATAGCAAAGGCAAATACAATGCTTGAGCACACAGGGAGCATTCCAAGCACACGCGTGTCCAGAATGGCAGCTGCCCTCGCCAGCCTTGGGCGTCTCAGCCCTTATCTCGTTATAAAGACCATCTGTCTCCTTAGAGTATGAAAGGCCCACATTCATAAAAAGCAGCCCTTCCTGAGAGAAAAGCTCTTCACTCCATTCTTGGAGTCACACCCTAAAACAGTTTTTGAATCCTAAATTCGCATCTGATTTCATTCAGGAACTCTGTGGGTTTTGCAAAGTCTCCTTATTCCCTCCGAATAAGGTACGAGGGCCAGTGTGTTCAGGTGGCGAGTCAGGACTATGAATAAACCAACGTTACCATATGAAAGAGAATTAAACAGGCAGATCCAAGTGGGGATATATTAAGCCAAATTTAAGCTCCAGTTGTTGAATTTAGCCTGTACTAGATGTCTGGTTTGCCTCGGGATAAATTCAGCTTTCCTGCTAATCGAATGAGGAAAACTGCCTCAGGTGTGGTAAAATTTACAAGAGAGCTGCAGAACAGCTCTTGTTAAAAATATTAGCTTAAAGGCATTCTTATCATCTTCAGGATGAAGACTGTATTTGCATTTAATTATTGATTTCAAACTTTTATGAACCTGGATCAAATATTGGCTCAGCCAATTAAAATATTATTTTGTGTTCCTGTGGCGAAGAGCCCAGTTCAGCTTGGCTCACTCGGCTTTGGTAATGCTCTGCGACCTTCTGACTTTCAGAGAGATTATGTCTACTAGAAAAGAGAGTAACATTTGAGAACATGCATTGCATTTAGTAGACATGGTACTCTATTCAAAACAAATAGTTCATTTGAAACATTTCTCCACATTACAGTGTTAGTCTAGAAGACAGAAGATGTGATCTTGTATAGATGTCTACCCATACAATCAATAGTCCTTCATAATTTAGCATTTAGAAAGAAATCCTTTTCTGTTACCTAGCCGTTAGTCCACTGGCCACGGGCACGTGCGTGGTCAGGAGCAGCCTCCCATTTGCTTGTTCCCCACAGAATGCTAGTTAGCGCTGCCGTTTTCTATCCTCTAGGTCTCAGGCTGCAGCAAGGGACCCCAACTCATGCAGAAATGGGACAGGGATGAGAAGGGAGGTAGGTGCTGCGGGGAAAAGAATTTTACCTGTCATCAGAGAGTAGCACCACACCCCAAAAATCTTTTCAAAATGGAATGGTTGGCATCAAAGAGGCATGAACAATCCCTATAAGAAGATAATCAGGATCTGCTGTGACCGTATCACTCATCCTCAGGGCCCGCAGTGCCCAAGCAGGATGCCCTGTAGGGTCTGTTGCACTCAGCCCCGTGGCCCCAAGGTCACGGGTGGCAGGACTACCTGCTGCCAGATGATGCAGGAGGGTCCCCACCATTCTGCCATGCCCCCAACCCCAATTCCCCTGGGGCACATGACCCCGGATGACATCTCTGCAGTGTGCGGCCTTCAGTGCCTCCTGAGAATGGGTATGAGGCGATGTGAATGAAGTCCAGCAACTGGAGAGCCACAGCTGCCCTGGTCTCAGGGACCATCTCATCTCAACAGACGCTTGATGCCATAGGACTCTAACATACCTGTCATTTGAAAGATTAATTATCGATCATTTAAAAGAAACACATAACAGTCAAGTCAATACAAGGATGTAGAACAGGGTAGGAAACTTTACCTCCCAAGCCACAAGAAATACAGGCTATGGGAAACGCTACTGCCATGTTCTTCTGTGTTGTCGCTGCCTCATTAAGAAGCAGCACCTTGAACCGTGTGCTAATTCAGACTCCATAGCTGGGCTTTTTTCTCATGGGACATTTCAAGAATGCCCTTCTGTTTCATATGCTGTATATTTAACTCATGAGAAATAAATTCTATCTAAAACCAGCAACAGAAGTTAATGGAATTAAGAGTATTCTTGATGTGTCATCTATTTATAACCCAATTTTTAATCATTACAGACCTTTTATAGGTAGTCCATGAAATGTATATTAAAATTTCTAAGAATAAAATATCTGCTTAGTTCTTTGAACTTTTATCAGAACCCGTTCATCTATTTTCTCTAACTGCTCCCAATAATCTGACAGGCCTGGTATTTCTCCCTTCTGGGAGATACACACAGAAAATTAGTGATAAATTAGGGGAAAACTACCTATTTTCCCGTTGCCTCCACTGCCCCATCCCTGTTTCATTACACCACATTGTGTTAACTACATCGCTTCCGTGAAAGCAGCACGCTGAGGCCCTTAACACTGCATTCCTGTAAGAACACCTAAATACAGCTTTTTGTCGCCAAGTTGAGTTCTTCTGAATTAGTAAGGTTTATTGTGCTTTGTATGTTGTTTGCGCTTGTACTAAAAATAAAAAAGTAACCTCACAATCAGTAAAATGCTTGCAAGTTTATGCCCATGAGGACTGTTACTTCTCTCCGTCTGTTCTAAATCACGTAGGGATTCTTTAGTTTGTAGTGTTAAAATAACACTACTCTTTAGGAGCAAGATATACTTGTTACTTGTTATTCCATCCCTTCCCTTCCCTCAGTTTATTAAAATCCTGCTCAGTGAGACCAGAAGTTGAAATGAAGGGGGAAAAAAACCCCATCATTCAGCTGACCGACATGTACTCGGAACCGTTTGGACTGTCGGGAGGAGTCAGGACTCTTTGGGGTGAAGAACTCAGGGCAGGGGGAAGGGAAGCTGATTACCTACCAAGATCATTAAGGCCAAATACTTCTCAATATTTTGGACATGCTTAAATGAGTAATTTATCCAGTTGCTCAGGGATATGTATTTGTGTGTGAAAGACAGAAAATCCATTACCCATTTGTTCTGTATTTGTTTAACCACGTAGCCGAGAAAATAACAGGAAAGATTATTCTAAGGACTTGTAAGAGCTTAAAACATATTGCAAAGGAAGCTATGTTTCCTTCTTGTAGTGTAATCATGGACTTTGCTAGCACAGTGAGAGCAGTGATAATTCAAATATCTTGCATCTGATCAAATTTGTTATATAAATTGCTATGCTCAACTCCAAGCCCCAAGTAAATGGAACTAAGAGCGTGGTCACAACTTTTGAATGTACTTTAACAGTAATTACCCCGAGGCAGGACAGGGCTTGGCTGGTAAGTACTATCAGCTCCTTCATCCTCCTGCAGCGATCCCGTGGCTGGACATGAAATATCTCTGCCTCCAAGCCTACCCAGCGCTGCTCCCAAGCTCAGGCATGGTTCTTCAAGAGCTTACCCAGAGAGCAGCTCTCCTACGGCATCTCAGCAGAGTCAGGGCTACAGGGCTGGTCCGCCCGACCCCGTGCTCAGGCCTGTGCACACTCCCACAGCTCAGGGTGCCTCTCCTGTGCCTCCTGAGGAGGCCGCTGGGGAATTTACGCTCTAGAACCATAGGCCTCCTGGGCTTTTCAAACGGACACATCCAGGGCTTAAGACAAAACACTGACCACTCTTCACAGGAGCCTCACGGTGACTCAATGAATACGACCCACAACAGGCTCAAGGGCAGCTCCAACCACTCACAGGTCCCCAGGCTGTAGATGGCACTGGTAACAGCCCTCATTTTCCAAGGTAGAGGATTTAAATAATTTCACATTGTGATTTTTGGATTATCTAAAGATCAGGGCTGTCTTTAAGCCTCCATTAACAGAGAAAACTAGGGATGACTTTCTAAGTTCCGACACGACACTGTGAGATGAGGCCGTGACGGTCAGCCCGGCCCTAAGACACGCCCTTCGGGGTGAGACTCTCCCACAGGCGCAGTGTGGCGCGGCGAGTCCCTGCTTGTGGAGGGAAAAAAGGTCTTCCATTTCCCATATTTTAAAATAAACAGTTCTTCAAAGCATTAAGCATTTATGAAAAAAAAAAGGTTGAGATGTTTGACTGTCTCCCAGTCTACTGTATAATTAATAAGACATGAAAACAATCTTCTGAGCTCTACTTTCAACTTCTATGGATTTAAAAATATATTTAACAAAATGCCCAAATCTTAGGTTGTATGAGGTGAACAGAGCAAATGCTTATATTTTCTGACACTATTTCAGTGCAAACAAATCCCTCATCATCCCGCGTATATCTAATCAAGACCAGTTTTATCTCTCTCCTTGAAACAAAGTCCTCTTTTCCAAAGAGGAAAGGAAGTCAGTGCGATGTACAGAAATATATACCGTCTTGCAGGAGCTGCGGAAGCATTTTTCAGCTTTTAACTATGGAGCTTTTGTATTTATTATAACCTTCTGAAAGAGCCACTGGGGCTGAGGCCAGGAGATGGAGCTGTGGGCGAGGTGAGTCAGTGTGAGCCCGGCCCCATCGCAGCTTCCGGCTGCCTGTCCGTCCTCTGCTCCGGCCAGACCCTTCCCCAAAGTCTCGCTGGAATTCCTGTAATACCTCTAACGATCAGCTTATGCACTTCAAGGGGTGGCGGCCGTGGGCCCGCTAGAGCTCACGGATCTCTCAGGCTCTGGAGGGCCACGCACTGCTCCGTGGTGACTCACAGGGGTCGGGGGTACTGCTGCTCCTTGAACCCGTCCAAAGCCAGCCGTTCCCTCTCACGATGCCCAGCTACAGGCAGTTAGGAGAGGACGCATGGCCTCTGCCTTCAGGGGACAGACCTGTCCCTTTCCTGAGTGTGTGCAGTGAGACAGCAGCTGCCAGCAAGCGGGAAGCCAAGCACAGGAAACCCCACTGCCCGTGGGGCTGACCCAGCCCAGCCCCCAACGGGCTCAGGCATGCTTACACACCTCAGTGCTTGGGACTGCTGAGATCCTGGCTTGAAGGGGACATAGGTGGGGAGCTGGAGGAAGCAGAGCAGATGGGGAGCCCCGTGGATGGAAAGGTACTCATGGGAACAATGCAAAGTTAAACGTATACTTCAGAAACATTAAAAAAAAAATCAAATACTTTTCTTAAAGAATTTGCATAGATAATGCACCAATTTAAGAATTCAATTGGATCACAGAATACTACTGATGCCAGTGCAATTCCAGAATTTTTTCTGACATACGAATGTCCTTTATATTTTAGTAACTAAGAAGAGCATTCCGATCTTATGTGATCGGGGATGAAGTGACTATGATCACTGTTCCTCGTGTATCTGTGACCCACCTTTCTTCCTTTCCTGTTTACTGGTGCACACATCACTGTCTCATTCTTCCCGCACTCTCAGTTCCTGTTTAAAATGTATTCTTTCGCTGTACATATTTTAAAGACATTAAACACATACCACATGTGTAGCTGTCCGAGCAACAAGCTCTCTGGTGGGGACCCATGTGAACTGATGGGAAATATGCTGTCCTTCTGGACTTCCTTGTTATCCTGACCCTAGAGGCTTGGAACAGCTGGGCTGGAAAGCCCCTACTGTGTGTGCATGATATCCTGCGCACATTTTCCTGCCCGAGTTCGCACCCTCTGCCTACAGAGCTCCAGGGCAACCCTGGGCCACCACGACATTCCCAGAGGGAGCATGCTCCCAGGACCTCAGGGAAGCGCAGCTCGGCATCAGGGTTCTGTGTGTGGTAGAAGGATTTCTCTTTAGCATGCAAGACAAAGTATGTGGAAGGAATGCACTTTTGCTGCCAGATGATAGGATTGTTTTTTAAAAAGCACGAGTGTGACACAGAGGGTTATGCCGGCTCGGTTCAGAGATACCGTAATCATGTCCAGCTGAAACCATCCAAATGATATTCCATTATACTTAGGCCTCCAATTATAGTCAGGACAACCACATCTGAAGTTAAAAAAAAATACTGTGTGTAAATAACACACAAAACATCAACCAGGAAAGTAGCAGAAGAGATGAAATGAAAGCAAGAATATACTCAGAGGCTGAAATTAAATGAATTATTTTTACAGTTTCAATCGTTAGGGATAGGCAAGGAAAAAGGCTGCCCTTTCGGTTGTCATGGCTCCTGATGAGCTAAGGGAACAGGCCCATTTCCAAGGTAGTGGGGTGTGTCGTCTGTTGCTAGTTTCTTGTGTTCTCCGATGTTACCAGCCCGTACGGGCTAACTATAACTAGGCTTTTCATGGTCCTTGTGGAGCAAACGTTTCGGACCACCAAATGCCTAATGGAGTGCCCACAGCTGAATGACAGCCATTCTGGGGTCAGAATGCCAAAGGGAAATTTAAAATACTCACGTCAGTTCTGGTTTCATAGAAACACAGGAGTAAAAAAACACACAAACAAACCCAGAAGTTGGGAAAAATATGAAAGAGATGGAATCCTCGGAAAGTTCATCACTGAACTATTCCTCCCTTTCCCCCGACACAAACAACCCAAAGCAATCAAACCACTTGCTCATATTCATCAGTATTTTTAAATGGTGGCTTGAGGAGGTTGACCTGCTCAAGACTGTTTGTCGTTTAAATATTTCTGTGATATTTCCAATAATACTTTTGTAGCTCCTTCAAACTCTTAAACGAATGCAAAAATTATCAAGATACAACTTTCTACCTTCAGGCTGAATATATTATCATGAAGATAATTTTTATAACTGGGTTTGGGTTTGGATTGTAATACAAAATATAAAAAGCCTTTATATCTAGATTATTATAATCAGAAAGTAATGAATATATATATATATGTGTGTGTGTGTGTGTGTGTACACACACGTCTGAATACATTTCATTACACATGTGTTTGAGATTGGGAATTCAACAGGATTTATGATTTCATCACGATCAGATTCAGGCCTTGGTGGGATCTGCTCTGGAGATCTCCTCTTTAGGTTGCCCAAATTGATGCTAAAATGCCAGAGAAGCTCTGAGAACTTGACTGCCCCCCAGACCGTCAGCTCACCGTTTTGCTCTTCAGCATTCCTGATTTACATGCACTAATTGGTGGCTAATGTGACCCCAAAGTCAAATACAGGTATTTGTTGCTTTAAAATCCTGTCTTGTTCTTTTTTCAACATGTGCTTTGAAACAGAATAAACTTGGTACATGTGATATATCTAGGACTCCTGAATCTAAGACTTTGACGCTATTACTGTACACGCACATGGTGTTTAACATTCCCACAGCTCGGTCGGTGCTGAGCGTGTGACTGCGTCTTCTACTTAGGAGGCGGTAACTCCTTATGGAGTCAGTCTGGCACCGTTACCCTGGTACTTCCTCCCTCTGTCGAGATGGCTGGAGGAAGACAAATGCAAAGCAGCAGTCGGGAAGTGCATCTTTATGTCCATTATGGCAGTGCCGCTTGGGTTCTGGAAAATGATCATGCCCCCTGTCCACAGCCTTTGAGTGACTCTCCAGGCTCTTTATTTATCCACTTTGAACACAGCAGTATTTAAAAAATTCCCTATAGCTGATTTATCGAATTCCACAATTTTTCATTTAATCTGGAAGAAAACCAGCCATGTGTTGCACACCTTCTGCTGGAAAGTATCTAATAAGGATGCTCCTGTAGTGAGGGGCTCTTCACTTGATGGACACAGTAATGAAAGCTCCCTATTGATTTTTCTGTAGCTGCTTGTAACTATTATAGTTGATACATCAATAGAAAAGGAAAGCACAATGTTTCATGAGAGGCAGAAAATCAGAGAATACGTGATGCTCTGACAGTAAATCACGGCATAATCTCAGGAATTGATACATGGTCCCTGCTAACTTGAAACGCATGGCTTTCCTTAAAAAGACTGTCCCATAATCGCCAGATACGTCCTAACAGACTGCGCAGAACAGTGCTAACGGACACAAGATGTTTCACAGTGTAAAGAAGGGCCTTTTCTCCTCCAGGGGAACGAAGGGGGACATTTCAGTTAGGTGGTGCGCCGTCGGGGGACCACTTCCATTTTGTCCTCTTCTTTTTAGAGCTGAAATGTGATGGACTCTAAGCAAGCTCAGACCACAGCTCACTGCTGAGAACAGCAAACAACAGCGGGAAAACGAGCTACCATTAATTCTTAACTCCAAAGGGCCTGGAATGAAAAACAGAACTCTTGTGGAACTTGGGCACTGGAGGAAGAATATTTTAGTTACTGAATCAGAAAAGGGAACTAGGCTGAAAGGACTTGCCCTCCAGCAGTTTCTGCCTCTAAAAAGGCACCCAGAGTACTGTGACTCATGGGTGATGCCCTATGTGATTAGAGACATAGTAAAAAAATGCTTGGGGCATCAGAGTGCCTGCCTTCTGCTTTCAGAAAATCTCAAATCAACAAAAAGACCTCTAAATTGGTGTGATAGCTTGTGATTTCTCTGTGTCCCTCACTCTCGACCATCTTCATTGAACATCTGTGCACATCTGTATATATGGGGTTAACTCTAACACAATTATACCTACACCGTAATTTTAGTGTTTAAGCCATTTTACAAGCATATTGTAATTAGCCCATTAATTACTGGAGCTTTGAGCACTGCTGGAAGCTTACCCCATCAATGTATTAATTATTTAACAAGGAGCCATATTTTTAAGTGGTGCTGGTAATCATGCAGAGTTTTACTGCTATAAACACACAGGCATGAAATATAAATGATACCAGCGTCCAGGACTGTTTTTGTTTTTACATCAGATTGATGCTAAAAAACAAGCTAGTCATGGACGAACTGGTTTACCTATTAACCCCTTGTATGAATAGCACAACTTTGTATTTTCTCCACTTGGTAGATAAATATCAAGTATGACAAAATATAGATTAGAGTCTTATTTTCCCATTTGATTTTGGTGTCATTCTGAGGACTGAGTGAACTGGGATAGCAAAAAAGAAATCATCTGCCCCTTTGTGATGATAGAAAATGCAAACCTCACTTCTCCTTGTGCCCAGATACCATTTTTATTTCATTTTTGTAGATTATTTGTTGAGCTAATGAAATGTACAGAAATTATTCATGTAGAAATGGTGATTTAATAAATTTTATCAGGGAGGCTTTTATTGTTAAAAAAATTTTTTTTGCTCAAATTTAAAGCTCATAGAAATTAGACACAAATAAAGGGAAATATATCCTGTGCTTACGGATAGGAAGAATTAATATTGTCAATATGGTCATCCTGCCAAAAGCAATTTACAGATTCAATGCAATCTCAAAATACCAAGAACATTCTTCAATGAACTAGAGCAAATGATCCTAAAATTCATATGGATCCTCAAAAAACCCTGAAAAGCCAAAGCAATCCTAACAAAGAAGAACAAAGCTGGGGAGATTATGCTCCCTAACTTCAAGCTCTACTACAAAGCCACAGTAATCAAGACAATTTGGTATGGGCACAAGAACAGACCCATAGATCAGTGGAACAGACTAGAGAGCTCAGATAAAAACCCACACATATATGGCCAATTAATATACGATAAAGGAGCCATGGATATACAATGGGGAAAAGACAGTCTCTTCAACAACTAGTGTTGGCAAAACTGGACAGCTACATGCAAGAGAATGAAACGGGATTACTGTCTAACCCCATACACAAAAGTAACTCAAAATGGATTAAAGACCTGAATGTACAGCATGAAATCATAAAACTCCTAGAAGAAAACACAGGCAAAAATCTCTTGAACATAAGTATTAGCAATTTATCTGTTGACACATCTCCTTGGGCAAGAGAAATAAAATTAAAAAATGAACAAATGGGACTACATTAAACTAAAAAGCTTCTGTACAACAAAGGACACCATCAGCAGAACAAAAAAGCAACCTAGAATATGGGAGAATATATTCACAAATGATTTATCTGATAAGGGGTTAACATCCAAAATATATAAAGAACTCATATGAGTCAACACCAAAACAACAACAAATAACCTGATTAAAAAATGGGCAGAGGATCTGAACAGACATTTTCCCAAAGAAATACAAATTGCCAGTAGGCACAGGAAAGGATGCTCCACATTGTTAATCACTGGGAAATGCAAATCAAAACCACAGTGAGTTATCACCACACCCGTTAGAATGGACACTATCCAAATGACAAGAAATATAACAAATGTTGGGGAGCATGTGGAGAAAAGGGAACCCTCCTGCGCGTTTGTGGGAGTGTAAATTGGTGCCGCTACTGTGGAGAGCAGCATGGCAGTTCCTCAGAAACCTAAAAACAAATATCATATGACCTAGTAACCCTACTTTTAGGAATTTACCTGAAGAAAACAAAATCCCCAATTTAAAAAGATGTATGCACCCTTTTGCTTATTGCTGAATTATTGACAACAGTCAAGATATGGAAGCAATGGAAGTGTCCATCAACAGATGAATGGATACAGAAGATGTGGTACATACACACAATGGAATATTATTCAACCATTAAAAAAAAGAAATTCTGCCATTTGCAACAACAGGGATGGTTCTAGAGGGTATAATGCCCAGTGAAATAAGCCAGGTGGAAAAAGACAAGTATCATATGATTTCCTTACTAGTGGAACAAAACAGCAGTAGACAGACTCACAGACACTGAGATGTGACTGGCAGTTACCACGGGAGGGTTGGGGTGAGTGGGCAGGAAGGGTGAGGGGGATACAAGGGCACAAAAATTCTCTATCATAATATAAGTTGGTCACAGGGATGGTAGCACAGCATGGAGAATATAGCCAATGATTCTGAAACATCTGTCTGTGTTGACAGATACTAAGTGGGCTGGGAGTGGGTGGGGGGAGGTGAGGATTTAGTAATTTGGGTAACTGTTGAACCAATGTGTTATACACTTGAAACCAATTGTATATATTATACTTCAATAAAAAAATTTAAAGTTCATCTATCTTGTTTTTGATTCAGACCTTTTCCCTAATGTATCAGTACTTCTCCAATTTTTAAGTCTGTAATACTGCTTTCTTTCCCCTTTTTCAAAGTTTTTACTAACATGTGATCATTAACTAATAATCAACTAAGCTTCTATTTTGTATAATCAACCAAGTAGTGCCAGATCCTACTCAGTCTCGGACAGCTACCAGTGTACTGACCTGCTACCATTAAGTAAAAACTAAAGAAATTTTGTGTTCTTTTGCATTTACAACTTTACTGCAGACAAATGAGCAGTTTTTAAATGAATTCTGGAAACCACTGAAAATATTTTGGGCAGTCTGGTGGTTACGTCTTTGAGTTCCAGCCCCAATTTGGGAACCATGCGTTCCACAAGCGGTCAGGATGAACCTATGTTGAACCCACCCTAGCAATTTGCATGTGGTCACGATTTAGTGAACATTCCTGATTTAATTTTATTTAGTATTTAAAAGCTTATCAAGTTCTTTTTTTATTAGTAGAAGATTAGACCTTAAATGTATCATAAATTGCCTTCGAAAAGATCTAGTATTAGGACAGGGATGAAGAATGGCAGGTGGTTTCAATGGTATTTACTGAGGGCTATTTATTCGGACTGGTAAAAATCACAGCTGTGTCATATTAAATCACACAAGCAAAGGAACCTACAGAAGTGTCTTATGCCTCCAAAGAAAACTTCCTACACTAGTCTCAGCGAAGCCATCCGGAGCAGTGGATCCACTGAAGAGGGATACAGACAGTGAAACTGCTCTTTTTACTTATTTATATTTGGAGCGCTATAGACAGCTCATATTGACTTTGAAGAATTCTCTGTATACCAGGGCAAACCTCACGGATGTATTTCTCCAAGTAAATATGGATCTTAAGAAACTTACTGTTAATATTTAGCAACCTCACTAATATTCAGTAGTCTTCTATCTTGGATTTAGTGACCTTTAAAATTTTATTAAATTTGTATCTTTATTTTACTTTTTATTAAAGTGAGAGGTTATATACCCATGTGGACCATTATTTATCATATATCAAATTTTGAAGAATGAAATTGTATTTGGTAATAATCTTTGGTAAAGTTTATAATCATTTATCCCATTTATGTCTGTGGGATGAAGTACCTTCTTCAGGTCATGATAATGGCTCTTCCTGTAGTCATGTTAATTTTTGGGGTATTCAGGCACCCAGAAATCTACAATGTGAGGACCTAGTATGGCCAGACCTTCCACCTTTTTAGAAGGAACCTGAAATTTCCATTTTATATTGGTTTTCTTCATTTTAAGAGTTGAACCACCTTCTTTAAAAATCATCCAAATTTTATTAATGGGACTTCAGTTTAAGGCATTTACCTAGGTTAGTATTTTTCAGACAAGGATTGGTGGCCCACCTGCTTCAGACTCACCTGAGACGTTGTTTTTAAAACGTTGACATTACTCTGGAAATTTTGAGTCAGTAGTTCTGGGCATTATTAACAGCCGCCCCCCACCAACCTCCAAATGATTTTAATGAGCAACAAGGTTTAGGAATTACCATTAAGCCTAAAGTGGTTGAGAATCACTTTAAGAGGTGATTAAAATACAGTTTCCCAGGCCCTGTCCTTACTAGCTGGTAGGTCTGAGAGAGGTCCCAGGAATCTGCGCTGTTCATAAGGACCCTGGATGACGCTGATGTGGGTGGTCCACAGTGACCTAAGGGTTTCACATTCTAGTAGCACAAACAGCTATCACACAATTATGTGAGACAAAGTAAAATGATGGCTGCAACACAGGCTCTGGCCTGGCCTTCCTCCACCACATACTAGCTGACCCTATGGAACTTACTTGAGTAAGTTCAATTTCCTCACTTGTAAAATGCATAGATTTTACTTCATATCATAATTGGTGAAAGAATTACATGAGATAGCAATAACCACAAGTGTCTTGCACATCTGGCACGTAGTAGTTTCTTAATATTACTTTTATTAATATCTTCTATATAAGACTACTTTTTACCTTTGAGACTGGGTAACATGTTTTATAACAGTATTTTAGATTACATCAACCACTGTAACAGATACTAAAAAACACACTGGGTTACAGGAGAGAGAAATTATTTCCCAAACAGGAGGGTTGGGAAAATCTCTCAGAGAGAAGGAAGTGTTTTTAAGAGCTTGCAAGGTTGGAGGGAGCCCTGCCTGGCATTTCAAGAGCAGTGGGAGAGTCACACAGTGAGATAAAGCACAGGTTCTAGGAGCGTGAAATGGCCCAGTTTGCTGGGGACACAGCAGGCTGGGAGGGAACTGAGGACAATGGGGCAAAAGCTGGGGAAGGGGCGGAGTCCACGGGGGCAGGGCTTTCATACAACGTCCAGGCCCTGGGCGCTCCTCTGGGTGAGCGAGAGAGATGGCCGGGGGATATGGAAGGATGTAAGGACCTGTGGAAAGAAAAGCCACCTGCTGGACTTCAGTTAAGACGTCTCAAGGACTCCACATGGTGGGGCTCCCTTTCCGTTTCAAACATATCAACAACAGAAAAATATAAAGTGAGAGAAACTGATAATAGCTCAAAAACAGTACCAACATCTCTGTCAGAAACAGAACCGAAATGCAGAGCAGAAGCCAGGGCTGACCCAGGGCACAGCGGCTGGGGTGGGCCTCTGGGGCAGGATGGGAACTAGGGCTATGCCCCGGGCAACGGGGGAGTCAGGGCCCCCAGGGCAGGGCAGGGCAGGGCACTCACTCCTCTGCTGCTTTTGTAGGAGAGAGAGAGAGAGAAGGGAGGGAGGCAGGAGGGAGGCAGGAGGAATGCCTAGAGAAAATATCCCTAATTTACTGTCCGAGCGCGGATGTAGGCAGGCCCCCCTCAGTCCCTGTGACGGGATCTGATCTACCTCCTGCATCCCAGGACAGCCTTAAGTGCTCTGAACTTGGGACCTCACAGTGCTGAGTTAAGCAGAGAAAGGCTGAATAAAAAGGAGGTCAAACTGGTCAGAAAGAGAAAACAGTAAGGCAGGAATAACAGAAACAACACCACCACCAAAAATGTCACCCAGAACAAGCCTGCCAATCACACTGTGGAAAGCCACGAAGGTAAATATCACCAAGGAAGCAGCCGCAGAACAAACACCAATTCACCCCAGAAGGAATTGTTTCCATGGGGGATTCAGATGAAAACTTAAAATTAACTCAAGAGTGTTCAAGAGATAAATAAAGCAATACTATTTATTAAAAAAGAAAAATAAATTATGAAAAGTAGCAAAAATTAACTGCTAAGAGCTACATATGAAAATAACCTATTAGACATCTGCAGAGCAAAAAAATATTCAAATAAAAATTTTAATTGATGGGATACACACTAGGCTAGACATGGTTGAATACAGAATTAGAAGATGCTTATTAACACAAAAAACAGCACTGTGAGACAAGCGGAAAAGGGTATGAAAAAGAGTGACATAGAAAACAGATTGAGGGCTCTATTGTCCCCTCCTGGCTTGAGCCAGGAGCTCTGTCCTCTCACTTTATTTCTAAATGAAAGCCTCTGCCCTGGCCCTCCTACCTTGGGTGTTTGCTAAGCTCATTCTTCGGCTTTGTGAACGAGAACCCTGGCATCATCTTTGGGGGCTCGTCCGGGATAGCTTTGGAGAAATATCCAAATTTCCTTATGTCAACTGTCTTATAGTAAGCTCTCATCAGATCTTCAGCCATTATCATTTAAGCCGTAAAACTGCAAATAGTAATAGAAATGGAACCTGGAATAGAAGTGCCCATCTTCTGAGGCCCTCTCTACTGACCAGTGATGGAGACCTAGCTGCACCCCTTACTGCGCTCCCTTCTCAGCATGAAGCAGCCAGAGGGGTCATCACCCCCTTTCCCTAGCAGCAGCTAGGGTCTCTATCTGTAGAGGGGGGAATGAGACAGGGACCATGGGCTTAGACAGAGTAGGGTGAGGGCCTCCGGAAAGAGCAAGGCAGGACATTTACAGTCAAAGCAATGTAACAGTGTCAAGTCCCTATGGAAACTCTGTGTTCAGCATTATGCAAAGTCAAGGTCACACTAATTCTCTAGGGTAAAGATACCAGACTAGGAATATAGACACCTTCAGTGAGATCAGTTAAAGGTCAAAAGGCCAGGAGCAACCTGGCCTGGAATGTTTTGAGTGTTCCACAAGGGTATCTCAGCATAACCTGTGACTTCACTGTAAACAGCCCCAGCAAACAGACAACAACCCAGCCCACCTTGAGGGCAGGGCAGGTGATACAAGTCCACACCCTAAGCCCTCAATTTCCAAAAATCCTCAACTGCCTATAAATCCTGTAGACAATGCACCACCCCGGGCTCTCTTGCCCCTTCCTGGCGGGAGCCAGGAGCTCTTTCCTCTCACTTTATTTCTAAATAAAAGCCTCTGCCCTGGCTCTCCTAAAAAAAAAAAAAAGAAAATAGACTGAGAAGCTCCATGTTTCATAGGAGTTAGCAGAAGGGTTTACAGGGAAGGAATGTATGGAAGGAGTGTAAAAGAATTTTCAATACCTTTTAATTAGATGTGCACGTCTGGAATAAATCTATACTTAGATTAAGTTATAGTGAAAGTGTAAGATATCAGCAATCAAGAGAAAAACCTTAAAAGTTGTCAGGGAAAAATGGCAATAGATTTCCAATAGACTTCTCAAGTGTTTATATGGAAAAGCAAAAACAGAAGAATAATTAAGACTATTTTAAAATGAGAAGTGGGGGGACTGTCCAACAATATCAAGATTCATAGTAAGAACACTTAAAACATGTGGAATCAGCACCATGGTGATTGACTAGACCAATGGGACGATACAGGAGGTCGGGAAGGAGACCCATCGTGTACAGATCTTGAATATATAAGAAAGGCGGCACTAAAAAGTGGGGAAGACACAGTTATTCAATAAACAGTGTTGGGACAACTGACTGTGAGGAAAATAAGACAGTAAAATAAAAAAACAATCTCTACCACATATTATACACAAAAATTAATTCTGGGCACATTAAAGATTAAATATGAAAAGCCAGGTTTCAGTGTGTTTGAAAACAGGCTAAAGGAGAATGTATTTTATGACTTCAAAGGTCTAGACGGATTTCTTAAAGAAACAACAAATATAAAATAATTCCTTGGGATGTAATATACAGTATGGTGGCTGCAGTAATAATGCTGTACTGTGTATCTGAAAGTTGCTAAGAGAGTGTATCTTAAAAGTTCTCAAAAAAGAAAAAAAATTTTCTAACTATGTGTGGCTGTGAGGTAGATTTATTGTGGTGAGGATTCCAGCACATACATATATCCAATCATCATGCTGTGTACCTGAAACTGATACTATGTGGCCAGTTACATGCTGATTTTCAAAAAGCTACAAAAAAAACAAAAACCACTTAAGAAAATATTGATGAATGTGTCTACTCCTGTGGAAAAAAAGATATATTAAAGAAACTGTGATAAAAAGCCAGACTATCCTCCCTATCATCTATCTACCTACCTACCAATCAATCAAACAGAACCCTTCAAATCAATAAGGCATATATCCCAATGGACAAAAGACATGAAGAGGTACTTCAGAGAAACATAAAAAATTCTTAATCTCAGTAGTAATCAGAATAATAACAGAATAATCTGAAAACAGAATAACAGAAATCCAATTCTAGTGTTGATGATGGTGTTGGGAGCCCTCATAGTCACTTGGCTAGGAATGTAATTTGGTCCAGCCACTTTGGAAAATAATTTTGCAACCTCTAAAATTGGGGAGGGTTACCTAGCAATATATGCAGGAATATGTGTAGAAAAATGTTCCCTTCTCACTGTTTGTAATAAATATCCATCAACTGGGGAATGAATCAAAAATTATGGAGTACATTACATAATGAAATTCGATAACTCACTAAAAATGATACAGGATCTGGATTTCTTAAGGTTTCCAGAGCTCCTCAAATCAAAATAGAAATCTGGAAAACCTAACATGGAGCAAAAAGGGTAAATTAAGATATTTTTAATCCTAGAAGCCTTATTCTTTTGTAAGATAAGAATAAGTTTCTGCAGCTACCTCTTTGGGAGAGGAAGTTCCTTGAAGTTATAATTAGAAATGATACTGTTACAGTATTCATGGCCCTCAGTCCCTTTTGATATGGGCTGTCCTGAACAAATGCCAGCACATGTGGTTATCCAATTTGTCCTGTAATTTCTCATGGCAAGCAGTAACAGTAACTTTTTTTTTATTTTAAAAGAAACTGCTAATTACTAAAACTCTATCCTGACTATGAATGTCAGGAACATACTAAAGATTATATGATAAAATTTTTATTTTGGTATTCTTAAAATACTTAAAAACACACACAAATCTATCTTTTCATCTCTGTGTCCTTTTCTCCCACTCGACTAAGTCCAGTCCTCTGAGTTTGAAGCTAGCAGTATTAGGAAAGGGAGAATCTGTTAATAATCCAGGCTATGAATCTCTGATGAATTATCAAATTCTGCTGACAATAAAGACGTGTAAGAAGATAAGAATTTGGACACCAAGATGCTTCTTCACATTAAAAAGAAAATCTGCAACGGGTCAGTAGGTCAGCGTGAAAGACAAGCACCCTGTTCATTTCAACAGTGTGCCTCTGACTTTGGCATCAGAAAAGCTTGCCACCTCACTCCTAAAACTGGCCAATAGAAAGCAGCCTGGGTGGGACCACACTTGGCAGCAGTCTTGGCTGGGATATTGGTGAAGGGGCATTGCTAACCGTTTAAAAGTCACTTTTGAGAAAGACCCGATTTCCTCCAGATTCCTGACGGGTCTACTGAGGATGGGTCACCGGCACCACAAATGACAAGCGTTGCATTTGGTCCCACACTTCACCATGTCAACAAAAAGCAGCAGTGAATGCGGGAAAACTTGGTCTCTGAACTCTGAAGCACGCAAACCTTTGTTCTCTACTTTGTAGCTGGGTGATTTTGTGCGGTTGACCTCTCTGTTCTCAGGGAAGGGTAGTAAAACAAGAATGGCTAACGATACTTGTCTTCTAAGGTTCTCCGCAGATTAGAAACAACAGCACAGATGAGGTGCTCTGCTCACAGAAGACAGTAAGAAGTTGTTACTATAACTGAACATGAATTAAGCCAGGTACTGCTTTTAATAGGAACTAGATGCTGTGCACAGTGCGCTAAGCCCTAGGAATTCAGGATGGAAACAAAACCAGCCTTCTCATTGCCAATGTACAAAACAACTACCAAACAGCATCCGTGGAGATCTGTGTGAGAAGCGACAGGAATTCAGCAGACAGAGTACAAGTCTGCTGCGAAGACTTCTGAGGTGGTGATCGTGAACTGAGACACGAAGGGCGAGCCTCGTGCAAACGCCCTGCAGGACAGATGCCGGCACCCACGTTTTCCAGCCACAGAAGCTGAATCTCAGATCTGCAGGTCATTACTAAAGCAGGGTTCATTAAAGAACCCAGGACTTTGCATTCCAAATTTCCACATCGTTGAACCATGAAAATATTTTAAAACATGCACAAATTCATGTTTTTAATCTCCTCTCCTTAATCTCCTATGGCACTTAGTCCCCCAAATTGAAAGCTAGCGATATGAGGAAGGGGAGAATCTGCTATTATTATTACATAACTACAATTAATAATAATTATTAATAAGGCATCATGTTATCTTGTTCAAGATTTGCTAAATAAAGAACAAAGTTAATTTTGCTTAAAAGTTTTCAGTTCTCAAATTCCAACATATTCTCTTGGAAGGAATGAGTTACCCAGGGTTTTAATTTCAAAAGAAATAGGCTTTTTTTAAGTGAAATCTTCTGTTTTGTATGGATGAAGCCATCATATCTATTTAACTATTAGATTTAGAGACCAAGTATTGATAAGAGTGAAGGAAGAATATACAACCTTTTTAGGTAGGTAAAGCTAACTGTAAAGGATTTACAATTCTAGAAAACTGGTGGAAAAACTTGAAGATTCCCAGCATAGCAGTCTCCAGGAGCAGATGTCTGCCCAGCCTCCCCACCTGGTCAGGTCACCATCTGGGACATCACCAGCCTCCAAGAGGACTCACCATTTATTATTTGACTTTGGTCTGACTTGGGACTGGCCATAGGTGAGATAAAGCAAAGTGGCTTGAGTTTGCTTCTTCTGACATAAAATATCGAAGAAAATAATGGCTCCTTTGATTAGTAGATCAAAGGTTTTAAACTATGGCTTGGTACTGAATTAATACAGCAGTTACTGTGGACATGAGGAAGACCTTTTTCATAGAATCTGTACACTGAAGACTATATAAAGAAGTATTTCCCAATCAGGGGCCTAAACTGACCAATGACTTTTGCTGATGTAAATACAGATGCTTCTAATGATAACTCATTGGTACTGTGCACCAGGCATTGTGCTAAGTTCTTCCCACTAATTATGGCATTTAACTCTCCCAATGATGCTTTAGGTAGACCATTATTATTTTGACTTTACACTGGGGAAACTGAGGTGACCTAAGTTGCCTACAGATGCAAGTAGAACAGCGATCTGAACTCAAGCCCACAGGCTTACCACTGGGCCACTGACCCAACTCAGCAGTAGTTACCTAGTTAGGAGTGCCTCCCTCTTCCTCCCTTCCTGCTTCATCTATTATTTTTCCAGACCCAAATCATAAGACTAACTTTCCTGTGTGGTATAGAGCGATGACAACAAGGTCCGAAATCAGAAAACCTGGCTGGGGGCATGGGCCATCTCAGACTCCTCATGTGGCCCTGGGCACATCAGCCATGCTCTGAACCTGGTCACGTTCTGTAAAATTACTGTAACCCTCATGATATGTTATATGTAAAGAGTACTTCCCAAATAAAAAAGAGTCCTACCCAAAAATCAGAGCGATGGTTGCAGGGATTGGGGGAGCAGGCAACAGGGAATTACTCTTTAAAGAGTTCAGAGTGGTGATGGCCAAAACGCTCAATTTCATGTTATGTACATTATACCAAAATTTTTAAAAAAATCGAAACGAATCTGCACCTTAGAAGAAATCCTACATGGATGACAGTCCTATTCATATAATAATTAGTTTCTCATATGACAAGCAGCAGAAAGGGTCACCCGAGGTACCACCAAAGCTTACTCGTGGCCAAGACAGGACAGAATGATGCATAGCCGGCCCGTGGTCACGCCCCACGTGGTCAGCAGGGTGTCCGATTCCAGGCCAGCATGCCACTCGGGTCACCCTGACCTCCGCAGAAGGCAGGCGTCCACGCGCCCCCGGTGACGCCGGGGGCATCGGTATGAGTGACCCTGGGGACAGCTGCTTCCAGAGTCGGGGACCCCAGAGCCTGGCCCTGCCCAAAGGTCGTGGGTCGGACCCTCCACACATCACAGCCATGCCACTGCCGTTCTTAGATTCCATTGTAAAGGATGGCGGAGACAAACTAGGTCTAATTCTGAAAATAACACCAAAGCAGTGTTTCAGGAACCGCTGATGCACGTCTGTGCCCTTTCCCGTGCGAATGCCCCAGTTCCAGGTCTGGGCATCACTTAACGCAAGTCGCTGCGCCCCGATTTCCTTACCCACAACGGAGGGGGCTTGCACTCAGCGATGGCACAGTTTCTCCCCCCCAGTAAAACCCTAGGATTCAGCATCTTTCCAGGGCCAGGGCCAAAGTGGGTGGCTCAGGGCGTGGGGTTCGCGGGCTGCGCACGCAGACCCCAACTCCCCGTGCGGCTGGTCACCATCAGTTTGGGTAACGCCGAGGGCTGGGAAGGGTCTTCACTGGACAAAACAGGACGGACAGGACCGGCCTGAGTGGAACACGCTGGTGGGTGGGAAGGAGGAGCCGAAAGGAAGGGAGGCGGCGGGGGCGGGCGCTTGGCCGCCACGCTTGCTGGACCCCCAGGACCTCGGGCGCAGCCCCACCTCACACTGCGGGGCCCCTTCCGTTCCTAAGGACTCTGCCGCCAGTCCCCGCACTGCCTGGGGCGGTGCGGTTTGTGGCGCTTAGAGCCTCCGCGTGCTGAGAGGCCTTTAACTTTCATGTTTGCTTTTGGTCCCTGGCCTGACTGGTCTGTTTGGAATTCAGCCCTCTTAACCAAACACAGCCAGAGCTCAAGCTTGGGCTCAGCGGATTCTATCAGCGAACGAGAAAGGTTGATTAACCGATTATTCAGATGTGAGTCCATGGGGCTCTATTTTGAAATACACCCTAAGACCTCAAAAGTTCGCTAATGGGCAGGACCCGAGCTATGTTAGCCCACTAACCTCTTCTGGGTCAGAACTAATATAGCCCCTTTATTCTGAGAGTTGACCAACTGACGGGCACTGCTGTGCTGGGAGAATGTCCACCAGAGCGTCCATCCTCATGCTGATGATCAGTTTGCCAGGCTAACACACCTCTGAAAAATCATCCCACTAAACAGCAGTACTTAGCAAAATGACAGTATTAGTACTAACAACTAAAAAACTATGAATATTTTAGGCATAAGCTATTCAGAAATATGCCTAAATAAATGCTATTTAGGCAATTATATTCTTGTGCCAGCAGATAACAAATGATAATCACTTCTTCCATGGCTATAAATATGTATTGATTAAGTTCAAACTTGGAACTCCAAAATGAATTACATCTCATCACTGCTAAACTGCTTGGCTCACTGAAAGAAAAAAAAGTCCACATAACACCTATTACACTGCATTTAATTAAGACAAGCATCAACTCTATGTGCCATTATTTACTTCTGCCAAATCTCTAAGGTGTAAATATTGAACGGTGGCATCTCTTGAATGCTAATCAATCCCTTCTGAATTTCAAATGATTACACACATTTTAGGAAATGCTTATTTGCCCACATGCATATCCACCCTCAGCTGCATCAGGGAGGCATCAGTATGAAGATATGCATAGTTATTTGACAAGTGTCTAGTGAGCGTTTTTCTAAATTAGAATATCACATATGAAAAAGTAAAAACTGGGACTGAATGCTAATGGTAAGAAGAACCCTGGGATGTCTCTTTTGCTGATCTGACTTCATGAGGAACAATTTAACCAAATGCACTTGGGTAAAGATGAGAGGTGTATGTACTGCATTGCCAGACTTAGCAAGCGTGTGTGTGTGTGTGTGTGTGTGTGTGTGTGTGTGATCATATTTAGAGGAAGGCTATACTAAACATGACCAGCCTCAGAAAAGACAACTACTGCATCACGGCAACACCAGCTCTGCCGTAGGAGACATCTTTCATGCAGACACTACCTAACAGAGTCTCACAGCCTGTGGACGCCTGTGTCTGTTTCAGAACCGAGTTAATGAGTTAATACTCAGACATACGTCATGATGCACACATACAAATATTTATCAGTTTCCACCTTCTAAAGTTCTCCTCTAACAGCACCTCTGGAGGGAGGCAGCCAGCTAAGGAAAGGGACCAGGCGCGCCCAGCTGGCTTCCGTGGCGAGCTGGAGATGTGCTTTCCAGCAAACAGTACCTGCGCCCTCTCTGGTTTAACAGGTGCTGCAAACGCAGTTTGATCACTGTGGTCAAATTTCTCTGTTGGATTTGTAAACCTCTTGCATTAACCAGATTTAATGTTGCAAAAAAGCAGAAGGGGGATTCATTTTTCCTTTTGTTCCTGTTGCTTTGCTTAGAACTGTGCTTCCACACACACACACACACACACACACACACACACACACACACACACACACACACACACACACACACACACTTGGTCTAATGGCAAAAAACCTCAGGCCCAACAAGTTGCCAAGCCTCTGCAGGAGAGTTGGGGCCAGAAAATGTACCTTCTTTTTGTAACCCCCTGCATTCCCTTTTCTAAAGGTGTGTCCTAAAGTATTTCCAGGTGACTTTGCAAGTGCTGAGGGGAAGAAGTGCCAAGACCCCAGTCCTGCCTGCATGCACACCTCCACGGGGCTGGCAGCTGAGGAACGCCTGGGAACCGGGGTCCTGAGCACGACCCAGGCTTGAACAACTTTTTTTTCCCAGCCAGACAACCTAACTGGCTGTTATCAGGTGATCCCGCAGATGTCTCCTCTGCACATGAGGGGAATTCTGAGAAACCTTTGTGGTTTATACTGCAATGCCATGCTAACATCTGGACTCACATTAGCAGGTGGAAACGCGGTTTAAGCAACCAGTTTACACCTTGCCCTGCATAACAGGACATCCTTCCCAGGGGCAGCAAACAAGCCAGATGGGATGAGAGGGTGTGCACAGAGAAGGCTGCTCATCAGAGGGGAGTTCTCTCCAACCTTGCCGGTAGCTTCATAATAGTCCACCTTGCTGGGCAAGAGCAAGGAGTCCTCCCTGAGGGGGGCCTCCCTGAACAGCCCCGGGTTCTGGGCTGTGTCGACAGGGCAGCCTTTTGTATGCCTCCCTAATGACTGAACGGTTACTCTTCCTACAAGCCCTCGCTGTCTCTTGTCCAGTGAAATGTGGGATCAACAGTTGCCCTGCAATTCTTTCCCTGTTTTATAAAGCCTTCATTTTTCAAATATAAACATATAAAATATGTATATAGAGTCTGGCCCTGACAGGAGAGGGTACCTATGTGGCTGTTCCTGCTGAGTCTTAAGCTCTGCACAGAGGCGCCAAGGGCTTGGATCACACGAAGCCCGAAGCCCATCTCCCTGTTGCTTTGCCAACTGCTCCAAAGCAAGCTTAGACAAAGTGTCTTGACCAGGTGCTGATCCTGAACGCCAGGAGGAGAAATGGTGTACTTAGGGAAGGGAAAACAAGGGACAGATCTTTATTTAAATACCAAAGCAGAATTACAAATAAAGAACAAATACCCATCATATCCAAAACTAAGCCTTCTGGAAAACTAACCACTGAAAACCTACTTCCTTGCCAGGAAGACTGAACTCATCCCACTGTCCGGTAGTAAACATGGTGCAATATGATCGTATTAGCAAGGCCAAGACCGCATTCATGAGCAGTTATGGTGAGCCCTTTAGCAAAGTAGAGGTTCTATCTGAAGACGGAATCTGCTGATTCTCCCCACCAAGGAGCTGTTTCTCCTGAACCTTATGACACGTTTGTTCCTCTTTTTCTACTTTAGGGTTTTCAGTGCCAATGACCATCGAAGCGGAAGAGGATGACGAAGTTACGATCATTTGTCTCGTCCTTTGACCATCACAAAGAACTCCAACACATGAGAAAATAGACACACAGATAATGAAAACTTATGATCACTTAGTTTCCTAAGTCCAGGGACTGGTCCAAAGAAAATGTCAAACCAAAGAGATAGCAATAAGCTCTAAGGAGGGATTCTTTGGACAGGGAAGTACCAAGGTCGGTCAATGCTTCCTACATGCTCACGGAAGCCCTGGAACTCAGAGGTCCCAGAGACAAAGACAAAAAGACAATTTATGATATATTTAGAAGCCAGGGGCAATAAAAAGTTTTATAATAATTTAGTATACTTAAGATTGGAGATTCACGTAAAGCAGTTCCCCATTTTTACCCAAGAAAGGTTGGTTTTCTGTTTTGACCCCTATTCTTCAGATGACTGTCCCAATTCCCTACATCCTTTTGTCTACAGAGATGGCGCCTGAGTATGTAGGTGATATTTAAAAAATACTGATGGGTAAGTTCAAATGTCCTTGCAGAGGACAATGGGCCCCAGCAGAGAAAACACAGACTGGCACCTGGGGCTGCTAGCTCTAGAACTGGCTCTGAGCCTGAAATGTTGGATAAATCACCTAGTTTTTACAGCTACAAAATAGGAGGGCGATGACCTCTTGGTCCCTTCCCCAGCAACGGAGAAAGTAAGTGGTTCACCCCTTGAAGGTGTTTTGTTATTGACCCTACTGGAGAGGAGGAGACTCAGACTCAGTCTCTTTTTTACTTTAAGAATCCCCCCCTTCCTAAGGTGAAGACTTATATCCTTACTGTCTAAAGCAAAAAAGATGTCAGATTCTCTAATATTTATCCATAGGACTATTCCCTAACTCCCTTTCTCTCCATTTTATGCTTGTATTTTTTTCAAACTAATTTTTTTTAGTTCCCATTAGTTTTTTTTTTAATCTCTATGTTGCAAGGAAAGGCATTCTTTTATTCAGGAACGCAGTGTTATTTAAAATCCACTATGTCAGGTAGTAGGCTAGGAGCAGAACATATATTTCCTGCGTTCATGGACATTCTAGTCTATTAATCTGGAAAGTAAGAGGCCTTTGCAAAGAAACCTGGAACAACCGCAGAGCCCTCAGTTTAGGTAGGGCTTGGTCAGCTTAAAGCAGTCACACAGACAGGGAGAAAACGTCCTGCTCTGCCTTAAGTATACTCGTTTTCTCCTTCCAGGTTATGGTTTTGAAGGTCTTAAGGACCTGACAGTGTGACTCATCCATTTTCAAAACCCTTTCCAACTGTGGATCAAGTCACACACACACACACTATTTTTTCTGGGACACTTCAGCAATTGCTTAGACGGTCGTTTCTGTTTTCTGAACTGTGCGCACTGCTCCCAGTGCGGTCTGTGAGGGCATCCGAAGGGCAGGAGCCTTCTCAGGTGAGTCATTCCGAGGCAACCGCAGCCCACCGCCCCTGGGGTCGCCTCCGCGTGGGGGAGCCCCGCCCGGGATGCGCTGCGGTGTAAATCAACGTCACATTCAGAGTCTGGACATTTGGTGTGGACCAGAGAACTACCATGATCAATAAAGATGATTCTGTCTGCCCGTCCTCATGGAAACAGGGCTCCGTCGGTGCTAAGAAGGAACCACAGCATCCCCCCGCCGCTCAAAGTCTGCGCTGCATCAGCCTGGGACCGACCCGTACCTGCCGCCTGGTTTTCGTCCTTTTATCTGCCCGAATCTTGCTGCAAGCTGGCTTTCCCAAAGAGCTTCTATGAACGAGCATCTCCCCTTCCAAATTGGAAGGATGAAAATCATAATAGAAATAGATCATTTAATTTTGAGGAGGTGTGTCTGTTAGGCAGTCCTTTGTTAAAACTAGTCTCAGAAAAATCACCTGCACCTGAGGCAGGGCTTTGGGGTAAAACACCTCCCGTGACCTATCACAAAGTGCTTTGGCAGAGGTTTTGCTTTGAGTTTAAAGCCCAGTAAGTCCGTTTATACATCTATGTGGTAACACCCTGTAGGTCCCTACTGTGCACCAGGCAATGTGCTAGAAACCTGGAATACGGAGAACAACGAAGGCCGCTTTCTCACCCCGCCGGAGGCCGGTCTGGAGCCCAGCACCACACTGCCCAGAAACGCCCGCGTGGGGCTGCCTTCCCCTCATCCCAGTGGACTTCCAGAGCCTGACCTTAAGAGACCTGGGGTGTATGTTAGCTACTTTCCACGCTGGGGAAACCTCAAAACAGAGTGACAATCCCTTTAACTCCGCTGAGTATTAAAAAAAAAAAAGCTCTCAGAAGCCCCGGCAGCCACACCCAATCAGGGCAGTAGGAGGCGTATGGCCCCTGCACTTTCTCCCGCCCCCGGGGACACCGCAGGAGCCCGGCAGGGCCAGCCACCGGGGCCGAGGAGACCCGGAGGCCAGAGTGATGCGGCTGGTGCAGTCCAGCCCCCGCTGCTTCGCGCAGCTAAGCCGCATTACTATCGCCGACGCTGACGGGCCTGAATGTGTGTCGGCACGACCTGGGACTCTGCAGCTAGAAGCCGTGTGACTGCCGCCTGGGTCTGCGTCTGTTTCCACATATGTGGCTGGTGGGCTCTGGATCGCATGCAGTAATGGCACCACGTGGGCAGCGCGGCCCACACGCTTCATCCTCCATGAGTTAGCTCTGCAGTCGTTGGTGACAGAGAGCAAACTTACTTTCATCGGCCACTTTGATTCCTTTTTATACAAGGTGGGAGTAGAGTATAAACCAATAAAGAAACATTAACATTTTTATTTTGGCCTCTCCTGGGTCATCAATTTTAACTAGCCAAATTGGACTATCTATCTCCTTTTCTGACAAGTTATCAATGGGCTCACATTAGGTTATCTCTTAGTTAGGCCAATATGTATATATTATATGTTTATATATATATATATAGTAATTTAACAGGATTTTAAGAAAACATTACAACTAGGAGAGACTCGCCTCTAGAGTCTATTACACACAGATAAATATCCTGCGAGAGGGGCTATTTTTAATTAAAAAATTTTTTAACCAGCTTAACCAATCGATGTTTGCTCGTAGATACAATTTGAGGAAAAAAGTCTTTTCAAGGAGTCAGCGTTAGTGAAGAATGACGTTAGAAGGATGGCCGCTACTGGTACTGGCTTTGACTCGGATCCGCTGCTGTTCCTGAGATTCTTGGTCAAAGCGCCCAGAGACCTGGGACGCATCCCAGACTTTTCCCTCACAGCCCCGTCACGCTCCGCGGTTCGCAGCCTGCAGCGTCCGTGTGCCCTCAGCCCCAGGCCCATGGAGGGTCAAGACCACCTTTGAACAATTTCCAGCCTCGCCCGGACCAGATGTGCCCTCAGCCCCAGGCCCATGGAGGGTCAAGACCACCTTTGAACAATTTCCAGCCTCGCCCGGACCAGAAAGGCAAGCCGACTTACGTCACTTGCCCCTTTTAAGAGAATCCTGCTCTACGTCCTGTCGGCCTGCAGAAGGGAGCCCACGGCCCGTCCGGTCAGCACTGCACCCCCAGGGCCGCCTCCGGGCCTGACACACAGTAACGGCTCCAAGCATCTGTTGAATGTCCCCAGGGTCTTCCGTGAGCAGGCTCCTGCCTCCCTCTCCAGCTGTATCTGGGGCTTCCCTGCAGCCACACGGGATTCCTGAGACTCCCGGGCTCTTCTAGCTCTCTCTTGTCTGCTTTTGCACCAGCCATACCTTCCACGTAGCACACTTTCTCCGCTTCAGCTCACACCTGCCTTCTTGCACCACATCTATATGGAAAACAGTTTCATCTCTCACTGGGAGAATACTCCTGTAGCCCTCTCTCAACATGGCCCCTAGCCTCTGATCAGTCCACAAAATCCTCATTTTCCTCCAGGATCAGAGAGGCTGGAGGCTGGGCTGGGTTTGGAATGTGTCAGGTCTCAGACTCAGGGGGCGCAAGGCTCGTGTGGGTTTGGGGCGACAGGTACCGGCTCCAGACTTGGGTTCTGGTCCCAAGGGTGACCCTGGTATTTCACTCATTCCCATGACAGATAAAAGAGGTGTTTGCGGGCTGGCCTGGGTACCTAAGTTTAATTATCCACATGCCTCAATAAAGCTGCCCCCAAAAAGATTAATTATTGTTTCGAGGGGGAAAATGTTTTCCATCCATAAATTGGAAACCGCCTGGACTTCACTGCTAGTTCCCTTTTCTCTGCTTCTTTCAAAAGTAACTCTTGGCCAGAACTCTGTGACCTCAATGTGAAAGCCATCACTAAGATCTCTTACACATATATTACTCCATTTTTCACTTAATTACTGGTCAAATATACTAGTTGAAAAGACTAAGATCTTGCTATAAACCAGAATAACTTGCGGGATTACAGCAAGCAGGCCCAGGCTATCTTCCTCTTGATTTTCTAAGAACTGTT
Organism: Smutsia gigantea; assembly: GCA_032199065.1. Taxonomy (NCBI): domain Eukaryota; kingdom Metazoa; phylum Chordata; class Mammalia; order Pholidota; family Manidae; genus Smutsia; species Smutsia gigantea. Next base: position 86,507 of record JAVSCE010005163.1, on the reverse strand, counting down.
CTCGGGTAAAAGATGTAGACTTCCTTGAGTAGAACTTTCCTATTTATTGTGGTTAATACAGAAATCACACAGCATGCAGTCCTGGCACTGCAAACCTTTGAACACTACATCTATGAAATTCTGTTGTCTTTTTAAATTTTCAGTAAATTTCTTTTTGCTATATTTATCACATTTTCCAAAATACGAAAATGTTCTTTTTATTTTATATGTTGACTACATGTGAAAAATTAACTCTGGTTCTATTACTTCAAACTCTCCCTTTATTAGCAACAGTTGTGTGGTGCTGTCAAGAAGAATTTTAAGACGAAAATACCAAATTTGGAGAGTGGACACATCTGTTTTACTTTGCCGTTTTATTGTTTTATTTCTTAGGATATGAATTCACAACTATCTTATAACTGAAGACTAAAGAAAAAACATGTGTCAGTAAATCTGATTTCTGCATTTTTTTCATTCAAGGGAAGTTGCCTCCCTCAGCTGTCTGCCAATAAGTAATAAATAGGGACTTGGCGAAAAGTTTATTTAAGTTGGCTTTATTAAGCCAACAAAATAAAGAAATCAAGTATGGGACAGGCAGAAAAATCTGTTCCTTTGAAGTCAATAAAAATCCATCTCCTTAATCCTTTTTTTATTCCAAGCAGTGGTGATTTTTCTCAGCTGACTCACTGAGAACCTTGATTTAGCCAATCTGTCTTGCTTAGTTATCCTTCTCCTCCAAAGCTTTCCTAAAGAAGCACCTTTCCCCTTGACAAGCATCATCTTTTACATCGGCAGAATAGTGCACATGGGTATAAACATTCTCAACTTAACCCTGGTAGAGATTTAAGAAACAGGCTTTTAATTACCACCCATATTTTCAAGAATAAAAACAGCAGTAGCTAGCAAGCTGAAGCAAGAGGCACATAGAAAGGACCGATAAAAAGAGGGCTAAAATTTGAGGCCTCATCTTTCTAAGTGATTTCCATTCAAACCCATCACAGCATTGTTAAGAGTGCTGCCTACGTACTTGTCCATTATGGAGGAAAATGTGGGAATCCACTCCCAAAACCCCCTTTTCTATACATACTCAACCTATCCTCTTAAGGGCCATGAATCTCACACAGAGCACATACACGCAAATACATCCCCGTTTCCTGATGTTATGTTTGAAAAGAAGGGCGTTATCCTCGTAGAACAAACACACATACTGACTTTAAGACACTCAAGGTTTGGCATCTTTCAGTAACCTTCGGGTATATGTAGCACAAGAAAAGAATTCCTTACCTAAACTGAAAAGCACCAAGAATTTCAGACACACGAACTCCCGTTGATCGAACTGGAGAGACCGAAGCTTTGCCACTAATTCCTGTGCATGACTCATGAGATTGTTGAGGGTAGCCCCCGCCTGGGATGCTATCATGGAATGGTCCACCTGCAACAGAAGCACAGCTTTCACGACCAGCAGAATCAGAAATACACATTTCCCTTGAGACGTGTGGCACTGTGGGTAAAATCAGATTGCAGTATCCATTTATAACAGAGGGGATTTTTCCCATGAAATAGTCAGAGGTATTCTGATTGTAACATGGATCACCATCTGCCTGATCGATCTCACTATTTTGCTAATCTTCATAGGGAACAGGTTTTGACTCCCTTTATTTTACAGGTATATTATCTTTATCTTTTTTCTGTTGTGAAATTGTATCATCACATAAGAGTCACATGTTTAGCTCTCATGAGTACATTTCAAGAAAAATATACTGTACACAAAAAGTGAATCCAGGACAGAGTTCTATGAGCAGACAAGGACAGTAACTAATACAGGAGTGGAGTAAAGGCAGAGATGTTTCCATTTTTATGAAGAGATACATTTTAAATTAACCATCAATCGAGGCTGCATGCTTATGTGATGAAGGAATCACAGGTAGATTAGTTTGCTATTTCCTATAAAGCTACAACTGCTATTTTCACAGGATTACTGATACATTCCTGTGTAAAAACAACAATGATTTTAGGAAGAAGAGTAACTTCTTGACTTAGAAAAACAACAAAAAAGCTTATTACCTTCTTCACTTGAAAGGTGCTTTGATGCACCCACGTCACATTATTCATGGGGGCACAAGAAGTTAAGTTTGTAAGGATAAGCTAACATGTTGGACGGCTGTGGATGGTCGCCCTGGCTCTGCTGCTAGCACAGCATGATGGGAAAGCCTGGCTGGCACCTGACGCTCCCATCCTCCTTAACTGGAGAGCTCTCGGGCAACCAGATCCTCTTTTAGATGCATTTAATATTTGCAGTGGCAGCAAATTTGTCTGGGAGGCAAGCCCTCACCTGCCACTCATGCAGAGCAGACTGTTATTAAATTTTTATATTTATTGACATTTCATTACCATAATTGACTGCATTTGCTTCTCTAGGAGAAGGCACAGGGCTGCCTCCTAAGCAGGAGAACTAGTCCCTCGAGTAGAATTTGCAATTAAAAACGAGGCAGAATGGATTTTTTTTATTGTGTAAATATGATGAGTTGAATTTTCAGCTTTAACTAGAGAATACTGGTTGTACAGAAACCTTTTTCAAGAGTGAGAAAAATTATGAGTTAGTGGAAAGACGACCCCCAAAGGTGTCAATCAGTTTATATGGAGTCAACTATGCATGGAAAAGCCACTGTTAGTGTGTGTTCTAGGATGCTCTCCCACAGACACAGCACTGTTGTTTTGTCCCTGGGCAGGCAGGCACCTGTTCACTACAGACATCAAACGTCCTGACAGCTCCTTGGGTTTCTGTTTGAGAATGTGTGAAAGGAAAGGGCCGGTACACAGGCAACCTGGGCCCTGAGTGGAAGCAGATGCACCGCGCCGAGCACGTCATGAGGATCGGCCCGGTGCCAAAGGGACATCTCAATGGAGCCACCACAGGAGAACTTCCTACCCTAAGGACTCCTTCTTAAAAGTGGTGCCCTAGCCCTAGATTCTTTAAACACTGTACATAGTCCAGCTGCTCCAGGTGATGATAATGATTAATAATAAAGCCTACAAATGGGAGAGGTGAGTGAATGATGGAAAGAAGGCCCAGTGGGGCCACAGAAGTGGAAGAAACCCAACATCAAACAGGAGGCGATCCCGGCCACCGCGGCCACTTGAGAGAGGAAGCGCCTTGGGCTCATCATCTGAGTGTCCATCCCTGGGCGTCCTAGCGGCTAAATAGGCAGGTAAGCCAGGTGATGGCAGGGTGCCTCCCACTTCTGTGATTAGCAGGGCGTGAGGGCAGTTGGGACACACCACCTACTTAAGCTCGGATTCCCGTTGAATCCTCCCTGCTCCTGTAGCTTAGTGTGTACACAGTGCATTTTAATCAAAATCACCAGACTCCCTAAACCAGGAGCTGTCCTAAAACAAATCACAAGTACGTTGGTAATAATTAAAAAAAAATTTAAGATAGGGTTAAATTTTGAAATGTCGTTCTGACAACCGTGTAATGAGTACAGCTACTAGAACCTCACACCTGAAACTAGCACATAAATGAAACGAACCTCAGTATTTTTTTAGATGGGTTCATTAAAATCCAGTATGTGCATAGTTCTAACAGGTGTGTAATAATAAATTCAACTATTACAACTTCATACTTAAAAAGAATGCCCTGTAACCAGGGTCCTGTGTGTAGTGAGTAGCCTATGGTGAGGCGGACTTTGGGAAATCAACTGGTATTCCAACAAGTTTATCGCTATATATTTATTTACACACTAATTTGAAAGCTCAAACATGCTTATTAATAAATAGGGGCTCTGGTAACACTTCCTTCAAGGATAATTTATCAAACTGCACAGCTCTGAACAGCACACAGATTTGCAACTTCCTTACATTTTATTACAAACATAATTATTTTTTCATTGTTGAATGCAGATTTTGAGCTCATTTCAGGAGCAGCTGGCCTTGTCTTTTATGTACTTAGTAAAATTAATTTATTGCCCTCTTACATGTAATCTTTGTGCTATTAAATTCAAGGCAGATATTGAAGAAATACTATAAGCTGATGTCCCCTTTGGATAAATTTCACTCATCATGAAGGTAGAAACGGTTTAGCTAAATTGCTTTTAGTTCTAATAGCTGAAATTTTTGATGACTTGTAAGATGCCTGTCATTTTAATATGATACACAATAATAGAAGATAATGAATACATTGCGAGCAGATCATTCCCTTAGGGGGATATTACAGTGGCTGTTAATTAGCTACAATATGCAAATACTAAAAGTGACCCACTTCAAAGTACTCAATTGTTATTTTATGGATATATATATATACAGATAGATAGACAGATAGAAACAGATGTGTATGTTTTGTGTGTGCATATTTAAATACTGGACAGAAATTAATTCTTGTCATAATTCTAAGATGCTAAATAATAAAATTGATTTGGTAATGCTTGATATTATTAATAATAATTATTTCCCTGTTGCTTAACAAGTTTATTTAATAATGTATTTATATAGATGCCTATTAAAAGACATAGTTAAAATGCAACAGCTAACTTACTAGGTGAGAAACACCGAATCCTCATTTTGATACAAGGGACTGGTGCCCTGGGCTCCTCTTTGCAGTGGGACTGTTTCAATCACTCTGGTTCTGAATGAACTATGAGGGGACCCCACTCAGCAGACATGTACTGGCCAAGCACAGTGTGGTAGGCACCGTGCTGGCCACTGGGCTTCACAGGAACATTGTGCTATTTTATCTTTCTTCTCTATTTCCAATCCAAGTACCAATTCTCTGTAAATCTGCTCATTTTAAAAAATTCAGTCTAGGCTTTTTCTCCCTCCTCCACTGTATTAAATGAACCACATTATTTACCATGAGCTGCATTCAGGAGGAAAAAGCCAGAACCTGGTGTCGAGGAGCATCTGGGACCTTGCATTCTGTAGATGGTCGAGAAGAGCTGCTATGGAGTATTAGGTGGCCATGATTTACATGCTTTCAGGTGACATCAAATTGCTCCCCTTTGTGTCAGGACTGTGGCCCCACAAGGGTGGTTGGTGTTATGATTGATTTTTTCCGTAGCTTTCCCTTAATGCTAAAATACTTTTATCATAGTCAGTAGTCATCACATTAAAATTGCTTCTAGAAAATTTAAATTTATTTTTACAATGTGTATAAAATGCCATGCCAAAAAAATTTAGAGAAATTTACATACTTAGGCTAAATAAAAAGAAGTGAATTTGTTTTGCTTGGAAATTCCATAGAAGCTGTCAGGCCCTGAAATTACACCAGGGCCCCCTACGGAGATCCTATGTTGAAAGTTAAGTTCTGTGGCATCTGTGAGTCATACCGAGAAGCAGTATACGGCATGTTGATTAAAGACACAGACTTTGGCACTGGCTGCCTACATCGGAATATTCTACCAAACTCATTTGTTGTGTTTTGACCTTGACTCAACTACATCACCATTGCTTGCCTTAGTTCCTCATGTACAAGAGGAAGATAATAATAGTGTTTTCCTCATAGGGCTGGCAACTCCATAAACGTCAGCTTTTTACTGTAATTCTCTGAGGTGGATTCCATTATACTCCCCACTGCACGGGTGAGAACTCTGAACCTTGAGAGGTAGAGAGACCAGCTCAAGATAACACAGCTGGTCCAAGATCGGGGACGGAGACGTGAACACAGGTCATTCTGAGACTCTGATACTTCACACCTGCACACACACACCATTTTCACACCAGAGAGCAAGCCGTCTGCGCTAGTAATGAACATATATACTACCCATAGTTCAAATGTTATTAGACCATAAACACAACGAAGAGGAAGTTCTCTATTTTTTTACTTTCTTCCAACTTTTTCCATATATTTTAAAAATCACCCCCCCTTAATACTGCTTTCCTCTTACACTTAATATATTTCTATCTTTCCTTTCACCATTGTTCTAACAATCTTCTTAGACTCGGTGTACACAAATAATTTAGTTTTTTATAACTGTGGACAAGTACCTAGGTTTCCCCACCCTTGCATTCAGGGAAGTGTTTACCATTCTAAGAAACTTGTAATTAACGTTTTCACGTCATCCCCCTGGCTCACAGGGCAGGAAAACTGCACGTCTACTGCAGTAGTAAAAAGTGATAGATTATTGTAGAACCACTGTTGGCATCTCAGCCCCACGACAGAAAGTTGGAAGTTATAAAAGGGGATAGATGAGGTTCGGGATGTGGTGAGGATGAACTCTCTGGGTCTTGAGTCCAAGTTAACTTGTTTTAATTAAGCACTTCAGTCAAGGCATGTCAGTTCCAATTCAGTTCAATCAGCTAATATTTATCAGGTGCCAAAATATTCAGCACTTAATAGGTGTTGTGCAGACACAAAAATGTGTATGACCCCTCGTGCAAGTGTCCTCCTCATTCTGCTGGGAAGGTCACGTGCTTGGGAAAGGCCTTCCTTCACAGTCCTTCTGTACTTTCATCTTAAGAAACTTCAGGAAGCCCAAAGGTATGTTTAAAATGTTTTGTCTAGCCTATTCCACAAAGGGAAATAAAAAGATCCCCCCATAATTTTCATGAATGACAACGTCCAAGAACTACTAGGCTGTTCACCTGGATCGGGGGGGAAAGCACAGGAGGAGCCAGACAGAACTGGGACTCACTGTGCAGGGGAGCTAGGAGGACACAGGCTGCGGGGGCGCAGGGGACCCACCAGCTCTCCACCTGGGGTCCCCCCTCCCGTTGTGACAGCAACACACCAAAAAGCAATAATTGATACTGAAGATTATCAATACCATCAGTTCCTTGACTGCTCTTGGTTTTGAAAATCAGAGAGAGAAGAAATGCACTTTCTCTTTTTAAATGGTAATCACCTTTACCAGGGGCAGCATTTAAGAAAAAATGAAACATGAAATGAGGAGTATTTCCAAAGAGCAGGAATGAAGTGCTCTGAGGAAGGCTGGCACAAACCCATTTGATTTCTGAAACTCAAAAGTAAATGAAATCAAATTAATTTGTGGATTGGTTCCTAGCTGGGCAGGACTGGGGGTGGGCAGCTGAAGGCATACCCAGATCTCAGACTCTGGAATTGGGTACTTTTCCTCCAAAGATGTGGATCACTGGATGATAATTCTGAACAAAATCTGAACACACAGGAAGTCAAACCATTAAGACTTATTTTCTCATCTAGAAAGCTTTCCTCACGAGAGCTGCAGAGAGCAGGGACCAGGCATTGATGGAGATGGACGGACAGATCTATTTTGCAAAAACCCCAAAAGAGTGTTTGCCTTTAATTTGATTGGGAAAAGGTGATTTATTAATATAATAAATAAACAGCAAATGATGTGGAGACAGCCTTTCATTTTCAAATATGCACTGCTGTGGTGTTTCACAGCACATAAACATTTATGGCTGGATGTAAAGATCCTGGGGCCTGGGCACCAACGTACCGAGACACGGCTGACTCTCCTGCCGTGATGCGCGGACAGCAACGGCCCAACGGACTAAGGGGGTCACTGTGGTCCACATGTTCATTTTAGCAACACACCAGTTACAGAATGGAAGCTAAGACCTGGGAGGGACGTGCCAAAATCCCGCAGAATTGGAACTAGGTCCACTATATACTTTCTCTTCCCCCAGGTATCTACCAAGCCAACGTCTCTCCTACTTCAAGTCTTTATTCGAGTGTCCCCTTCTCAGTAAGGCCCAACCTACCATTCCTGTTTGGCACTGTAATCTTCAGGTCACAGTGTAATGTACCCCCACCTGTGTGTGTGTATGCCCCTCTATATAGCAGTTAATTTTTTTTCTTCTTTTATTCAACAGCACTTAGACTGTTAATATATTATAGGTTTGTTACAGGATCATTCTTTATCAGCAGCTTCTCCCTGTTACAATGTTACATTTTGTGACAGTAGCAATCTTTTCCCGTTTGGTTCAGCAATACGTGCCAAAGCCCCAGAACAGTGACTGGCACGCTGCGGGACGTCCAGTCAGTATATCTGGACTGAATGAGTATCCACTCAGAAAGGAGTAGGGACTAACAGTAGCTGCCCTTTCTGTCTTCCTTCTGAATGGTGGCTGGCTCTTCAACTAAAATTCCTATCCCTTCTCACTTGCTTGACTTTATGCCAAATATTTAGATAATGTTACGATTTTTGAATCAGCCTCTTCCACCAATACGATTCCAAACTAGTAAGGACTCCACCATTTATAAGGTTTTTAAATTGTCGACAAACACATGTAGTGGGTTAATGCAGAAGCGCGAGGAAAGAGCCCTGGGTACCAATCATTAATTCTGATCTAGCAATTGTTCTGACCCTTCAGAGCACAACTTTCCCTCCCAGCAGACTGGAGGCCGCACAACGTTTGTGATTATGTTTGCTTTTACAAGTTTAACTGTAATCATCAGAGCAGGAACGGAGCACACGAGACAGCTTTCCGCAGTTATTTACAGCCAATCTCTTCCTTTCAGAGCACAAGAGTGCTTCTGACCTAGTTAAATTCCTGCCATTCTGAACATGCTTAATAAAAAATCATTTTTTTCTTTCGGTCTCTACACTCACTTGTTGCCCAGTAACCAGGAAGACGGACCCTTCCTTCCCGTGGACCACTTGTCGGTAGATGTGGTCGAGAATTAAGAGTTCACTCCAGCAGTTCTGCAGCAGCTTCATCTGGTCGTCAACCTGTAAGAAGAGTAGGAAGAAAATGTCACTGTTACTACTTTTTTGTGTGTTTACATAGTTTTCTACATAAGATAACTCCCTACCAGCAAGGAAGCATCCACCTACGGTCACCAGAGACAGATGCTCAGAACGTACATCACTGCTCCTGAGAAATCATTATTTTCACTTGGACGGATATTTTTTAGGGCACATATAAATACTTAAGCTAAGTAATTGTAATCAATGAGTTGCTAGGAAAAGGTACTCCATTAGATCGGCCTATCTAACACTAATAGAGCTATTAGAGGGCTTCTGGGAGGCCCGGGCGCCTCAGGCTGTCCTCACCAGACCCCTGGGGAATGACCCCAAATGGCCTGTGCCGATGTGCCCAGAGGTTCGTATCCTGAAGCGAGGCTGACATACAGTAGAGACGTGAGCAAACCGCCAAACCGAGGAGGTTCATATAAAGACCATCAGCGTGACACACGCATTACGTCCCTGGTGTTAAGTGAAGTCCGATCACACTATAGACTTCGAACAGAACGGTCATCAGCCGTGGTCTCACTGACCCGCACTTGCTTTACGGTTTGAATGGTTTTCCCAAAGGCTCTAAACTTCGGTGTCCTGATGGGACCATCAGGCCCAAGAACAGAGCCTCTGGTGCCACAATGGACGCCGCACCCACTCGCCCTCCTGCCGCCATTTCTCGCTGACAAGCATGTACCTTGTCCTTGCAGCGCCTGCACACGCGTGGCCGGTGCGAGCATGCGTGTATCCAGGCCGTGCTCAGACGCGCGCTGCATATCCCTCATGCCAGACAATGACTCGTGGCCAGTGTTTAAAGTTTTTGTGTATTTCTTTAGATTTGATTCACAGAACATGCCTTTGCAATTAGCAAAAGTGGTACCATTACATTCAACTTACAGAGAAGAAAACAGGGTCTCAGAGAGGTTAAGTGCCTTCAGGATTCTTTTTCTCTCCCTCAAGCTCTAGGCTGTCTCCAAGTTACACGAAGTGGTGCTAGAATTTTCTAAGCCAACTCAATCGAACTCACTTTTAAGACAAGTTCATTGCTAAGCAGCCACTCAATGGGACTCTGGATAGTGGGGGGACTCTTAGGAATACATAGCAGTGACAGAAGCTTGTGGCTGACCTCATTTCCGTGAGTCCAGAACACGGCCAACACCATCAGGAGAGCAGTGGGCATTTCAGACCCCGAGCAAAAACAGGGATTTCAGACAGTTACACACTTTCTAGCCATGACAGCCTGGCTAGGCCACTTAATTCTCCGAGCCTTATTTTCCCACCTAAAAGTATGTGAGGTAGTTCTTGTGAGGATGGCACAGAGCGTCGGTGGGATCCCCTTTGTGAAGTGCAAACAACAGCCCAGAGCAGGAAGCAGCACCGGAAAGCTCCCACTGCTGGGCACACTCATTCCGCTTAAACGGGAAAGGCAACTGCAGAGACTGAAGCCACAGTCAGGCTCTGCGATCAGGAAAAAACAGCCCCACCATCTCCACCAGAAATACTCCGAACCACTTAAGTCTGTTCTGACCACAAGAATTCCATTCATTAAGTTAATAGGTGCTTTTGAGAGCCGACATGTGGTGGGTATAAGCGCCAGACCCGGTGCACAGTGAACAGGTCCCGCAGGCTGCACCTTGCGGAACTCCGTCCCTAGCGGTTAAGTGGCAGTGACGCTCCCCCTCCCCCGCAGAGGGAATTCCCCGGAGCATGTGCGTCCCAGGCAGAGACCCCCCTCAACGTTCTCTGCCGACAGGTGGCACGGGGAGCGGTGGTCCACGTCCCAGCACCCGGGACGGATTCCAGGGACCTTCTCTCTCAGATGCTTGGGGTTTCCAAACAAGTGCACTTCATTCTGCAGGGTTTTATTATATTCTCATTCCAGCAAATATGCCATCAGCATCTTATTTCAAACTTATCAGTCCATGATGGCTCCACTGTACGTCTTCCTCTGTGATGAAAGGCTCTGGTTACATATTTAGCGCTCTCTTCAGGGAACCCTAAAAACACTACAGCTCGCGAAGTTCTCTGCAGAAACAATGACCACACACGTTAATGTTGCGAATCATCTCAAGGTGGCCGGGGACAGAGGCTCCCCCAAGTTCAGGGGCATCGGGAGGGGCTTCCAGCTTGAGGACATGTATACAGCAAGAAAATACGTTACTCCCATTTTGCAGGTGGGAAGATGAACGAGCCAGGAGATTATGTGCCGGCCGTGGGGAAAAGGAGGAAAGGAGCGAGGGCTCAGAGAGGCCCGTTTTCTGGAGGCATCCAATGACAGGCTCTTCCTCTTCTTCCGCACTGGATGCCAAGTAACGTGACAGAAACACCAGTGGTCACACTTTGCCACCGTCAAGCCACGTTCACGCTGCGATAAGAAAACTGACTTTTTCTGGTCTCCTTTCTCTGGGATGTTGAGGATCCACTTCCAGAGACAGAGTTTTGTCTTTTGTGTAGAAAAGGAGTCGAGTGGATGTTCTGACCTTATTCCCGATGCTGTGCATGTGGATATGGGAGAGGGACAGGGAGAAGGAGAGAGAGAGAGAGAGAGAGAGATGCAGGGAGGGAGGGGGGAAGGAGGGGCAGGGGGAGGGCCAGCTGCCAGGGAGGCGGGGAGGTCCTGCTCTCCTGGGCCGCCGGCAAGCTCCCTACGAGGGGCTGGACATTCTTTCCTCCCCGCTGCGGCCCACGTCCAGAGGCGGTAAGGGGATGGACAGGCTTCTGAAGTCTGCGTGTATTTCCTGGTTCCTCTGCTTCTTCCGAAATTGCAGGAATAGGTGAAAATGCCTGCTGCCATCACCAGCACTTCATTTTTGGTTTCAGATCTTGTACTGCTCCTGTCACCCTCTCTTCCTCTGTGCCTGACAGAGAATCTCTGTGACAGTCTCCCCGTGGTCACAAAGCACAGCAGTGGCCCGTCTCTGCCGCCCCTGGGGTGCGGGGACGGCGGCGATGGCCGAACCAGACGCGGTGGCTCCTGCCGACCCCACCAGCTTAGACATGTTCCTGAAGGGACAGATGGCTGCGTCACCTCCTCTTCCACAGGGTCCGCTCCTCACCTCCCACTGCTGGTGCCCGGCCCTCAAGGTGAGCGGGCGGCTGCTTCGACTTGCGGAGTGGAGATCACCCTCACCCGACACGCGCGTGCCGGACACCGCCGCCGACCCTCTGCCTGTGCAGCAGGCCCTCCGGAAAGACTTCTTGACTGATTGCAATTCTACAACCCTCCTGAGCAATTGATTCCTTGTTTTAACACTCTCTGAGGAGTTTTTCCACGCCAGCCTTCCATTTCAGTATTTTCCATAATTGATTATGTGATATTTTATGTTATCTGGAGATGGGCGAGAGTGTGGCTTCCCAGCACCTCAGTGACATGGTTTTCATGCAGCTGCACGAATACAAGGGCAGGTAAATCCGATGACTGACTTGTTCCTTATCTCTCTAGATAAGAAACATTGGCAATTTTGAAGGTATTTTTTTCTTTGGAAAGCAGAGTCATTGGTGATATGGGGCTGAGGGAGAAGAGGGGAGAAGAAGTAATCTACTAGTTTTGACTGAATTCTCCAGGTGTTCATGCCAGCCACAACACCAGGGTGGCATTTCGGGAGCCCGGAAGGGAGGGAGACGGACTATAATTTCCACTGTATATCAAAACCTCTCACTAGGCGGCAATACACCTCATATAATCCTGGGTGATCAGCCATACAAAGGAAGGACTTATCTCAGAGACCTACTTACTCATCAGAGAAACCATTCATGCTGATATGGTAGATGAGCGTGTAAAGGAACACAAACCTCATATTGTTAAGGAAACACCTTCCCACAGCCAGAATGTTAATCATTAGAAACGTGTGCTTTCTCATCAGAACAGTGAATCTGGCCAACAATTAGAAGGAAAAAGATTCGTAGATCTTTCTCAAGCCCACACCAAGTCCCTCCGGGCATCTCTCTGGCCTCGTGACCTCCCTTTTGCTCCTGCAGGAGCATTTTAAAGTTGACACCATGAATCTTTGAGGTGAAGCTTTAAAAAAGGTATTTCAAGGAAAACATTCTACTGACATGGATTGGAGTTAAAGCTTGGACCTGAACCTATTTTTTTGGGGTCATCGAGTCTGGTGTCCCAGGCCTTGTGTTAGAAACTTGGGGGAAATCTAAGACACCATCCCTGGCCCCAGAAACTCATTCCCAGAAGAAGAGCCCGAAGTAAAAATCTATCATCATAATCTCATGGGCATAATAAACCAAGGGGCAGTTTACCTGCTTCACTTCTTGGGGACACGCCCAGGGCACCAGGGAAGCCCCTGAGAAGGGTGCCTTTAAGTAGACGTTGAAATCACCCAGCAAACCCTTTTCCTATGTACTTCCTATTGGCACAGCTCTTGGAACAAAGTATTTAAAAAACAATGCAAAGATTCTTCAGAATCATTACGAACAAAATCCAGCGATTACTCTGGAAAAAGAAAGAAAAAACATCCCTGGAGGGGGCCCTCCATTTCTCTATCCTTCCTTCGGCGGCAATGACGACATTTACAAGGTCTGTGCAGAAGCAGGGGAGCGAATCAACACCAAGACAAAGTCGAGATCAGCTTCACAAACCTCAGCAGGAACCCGCTCCGGGCAGGGCGGCCCCCCAACTGCTTTCCTCCTTTACTGTTTGGATAAAGCGTGCTGATGATTTTATCTGCCAACTCTATGATAAACTGCTACAAAGTCCAAGAAAAAATGATTCCACATTAACAATGATTAAACAAGAGCTAAAAACAATACCGTACAAGAGAAGCAACAGCCAGTCAAACTCCCCTGTCAACTGTTGCAACAGCCACGAGATTTATGACCAGAAGTCCTTCCCTGTCCTAAGACAACTGAAGTGACTCCCATGCACTTTCTAATTGGGTGGTTGTGGGTTCACAACACAAAGACCTATCTGTCAACACGTAGCCAGGCAGCTGAACTCTTCTGGCCCCTTTCTATGTTCCTTCAGTGGAGCAACAAAGGATTTTTTTCTTCCTCCGGGATCTCACCTCTTTTTCACACAAAGGAAGAAGGAGGCAGAAGGGTTTAAATAAATGGCATCTGCTTTTTTTCATTTCCACCAACCCCTTCTGACCTACATGCATGTCACCAGCCACCTAGATCATGACCAATAGTCCACAGAATCTAGGACCTAGGAAAGTCTACATGCTTCTTTCCATGTCCTGTTCTAAGTCGTCATATACACAGTCATTCGAATCATCTATTTTGGTCACTGTTGCTTTGAACAGGAACCTCTTCCCAACTCCCAGACTTCCCTTCGAAGCCCTCGACCAAACCAGACCTCCCTAACCGGCGGGCGCTGCCCATCCACCAGGCGAGGGCAGCCGGGGCGGCCAGAACCGAGGCAGTCCAGGGAGCTAAGTGGCTGTCACGCAGCGCATACCCTTCATCTCAGAGAAAACGACCACGCCGGCCCTGCCCCCCCACATGATTATGTACAGGGAGAGAGAGGAGCGCGGCTGGGAAGTGAGCGAGCCAGCTGCCAGCAGAGGGAGGAGGGAGAAAATAAAAGACACTGGCTCCTCCTTCTCGACGCCCTCTCTCCAGTCACTCCGCAGAGGCAGTCAGAGGCCCTGAGCCTCGGGAGCCTGAGGGAGGCACTCTGTAACCCAGGGTCCAAGACCCGGCACCAGCTATCATGAAGGGTCACCAGAACAGGCTCAACATCCTCTGTTCAAGAAATCAGGAGTGGCGGGATTTGTGTTAGAGGCTTTCCATCAAAAATTATTACATTTCTAACAAAGACAAATGCTTCCAAAGTAAGCTTTACTTATCCAGAACATTAGTAGGCCTGGTATAGCTTATTTCCCAGGGGATGCCAAATGCAGTATTTATATAAAGATGTGTTAGTGCCAGATACTCAGGGATGATTTTTGGGGGGAGATGAGACTGCACAGTGCACACAAATGTCAAATAGCACTATTGACATAGATACCACCAGACAACATAATATAACTTAGCCGACTACTTTCAAGTAGAATTGTAGCTACATTCTCAGAGTATCAAACCAAAGGACACTTTTGTCCCAGCTTTGATTCCCCTTCTTACCCACATTACAAAAAGGTTCTTGTAGAAGCATCAATGAATTACCTGCTAAGTGTAAGCTCATCCTCTCTGGGGGGTCCAACAGGAATTTGCACTCCTGTCCTGGTCTTCTGTGTTTCCTGCCACACACATACCCACGTATAATTTACACAATCTGATTAAGGGGGGCCCTGAAAGGTGATGAGATTTTCCTTGTGTCTTAGGGAATCAATCTCATTCTACTGCTGTGAGTTTTCAAAGCATGTACAGATATAAAGAATGGGGAAAAGGGGAGTTTCTGCTCCTCAGAGAATGTTAACTGTGCCTACACGTTCCCCAAAGAGTTGCTCTGACATCATGAGAGACAGTCAGCAGCTGGGGCAATTCATCCAGGTTGCATGCAGCCCTTTGCAAAGTACAGAGGACAGGAATTGGCACAGTGATGAAGTCTGTGGCTGCCCCGGCCTCGTCTTCAGTGCGACTTGTATTAAAAAGGACAGTTTGCATGAGGGTATGGTTAACCTAGGAGTCCCTTACCTTGTCAGACTACAGACATACCCCAATCAACAATAAATCCAACAACATATGTTGTTGTTGGGTGCTAGTAAGACTCGAATGAATGTAAGACCTAGTTCTTATTCTCAAGGAACTTATAAATGAATTCAACAAACAAGACATATCCATGCCAAATAATTTGTGTACAAGGTAGCATGTAAGGTGTTAAACTCTGTGGGACCAGTAATTAGAAAATGAGTATGTATATATACATGTTGTATATGAATGCATGCATATAGGTCATATCCTCAAGAAAAAGATTTTAAGTTTATATTTACCTATAATAAAAGATGAGTAATGAAAGAAAATGGAAATGAAGGGAAAATAAGTCAAAGCCAAGAACAGGATCCGTCCCATAAATCAACTCCATGGGGGTTGTCTCAGTTGTGGGAAACAGGCCAGTTTGGTTCCTTGTAGCCAGAGCACCATCACTGACATTAACATCAGGCAGTTGCAGCTTCTCCTAGTACCGGGCTCCTGAGAGAAATTTCTATGGCTTCTCAGAGGAGGGTTCCCGATGCAGTGAACTGGATCTAGTCACCTCCTGTGCACTTCTGGATGTAGGCCCCTAAGCACACAGTAGGCCCCTAAGCACACAGTATTTAGCTACACAGAGTGAGAGCTGCTCCCTGTAAGGCTGATGGCAATGTTAAAAAGGGCCAAGATAATCTGGTCCCAGGACAGAATTGTTTAGTGGTGTTTTCCAAAGATAAACAGAGACAATTCAGAAATAGAGAGCATTATGTATTTTTAGGCCCCTCCATTAATAGCAGAGTTCAGGACCATTTCACACTGTAAAGGAAATGGATGGGCATTGTCGCTCGGAAACCTGAGTTCATATCTTGGCATTCTCATCGTGCAGCTTTGGGCAAAAAATTCAAACTTCTTAAAGCTCAGCTGCTCTCACAGCTGCAGTTTTTGTTTGAGGAGATAAATGTAATTGAATCTAGTTCAGTGACCAGCACCCTATTAATGGTAGTTCAATATACCTCTAAATACATAAAAGAAGGCAAAATATAAGAGGTGCTAAATGAAGTACAAAGGAAAACATTTCAGGAGATAAAAAAAAGGTCGATGAATGAGAAAAGAATTATTTAGAGGTAGATTAGTGTGAAATACCTTCCAGTGTTTCTCTCTTGCTGAGTATTGCTCATTGAGGACCACCGCCCATTTCCTGCTCCCCTCCAGACCCTCTGAGCCCAGCTCCTCACCCATCTGACCAGGCGGGTGTGCCCTGGGTCACGGGATCATGTTTATCATCTTCATGTTGCGGACACTGTCTTGGAGGCGACAGTGCCCCCGGCAGCAGAGCTCCGGGTGTGCAAGGGGCCCATTACCTGGGCACCAGCAAGGAAGGCGTAAGTCCAGGGAGTCCTTGGGGTACCGGAGCGGGAACGAGGGGGCAGCAGGGGAGTCATTGAGCATGCTGTAGGCTCTGTTAAGACCTGAAGGTCTTCCTGCGACTTCTTCCTTTGTAAGTCCCATTTCAAAGCCAGAAAAAAAAAAACATTTTTTTTTTAGATGCACAATGTCCTTGGTCCCTTCTGGCTGGCAGCTCCATCAGGCAGTCGGCCAAAGAATGGAGGAAAAGAACCCAAATGGCCTGAATGTCCATCACCAAAAATACAACCCAAATCAGGGCAGAGGCCGGGAGAGGCCCCTGCAGACCGATCAGCAGTGGGAATTTGCTGGGCACAAGGGCTCCTTGGACTCCCCACACCAGCGACACACAGGGGGCCGAGGCTGGGCCATGTCAGTCTCCCCTTAAAGTCCATCACTCAGTGTGTGGTGAGAGGTGCCCAGAGACAGGTTCATGGAGAAGTGGTGGCAGTGGAGGACAGAGCTCCAGGGGTCAGAGGTTCAGCCCCAAGGTGAGGACAGTTGCTTCCAGGTAAACCGAACGCTTTCTGCTTTGCGAAAATCTCTCAATAGTGTATATTGCGAAATACTCACTCCAGCGCTCTATACGCACACAACATTCACACCACAAATAGCTCCCACCTGATGTCCTGCCTCTGGTGCTGTGAAGGGCACCCCCACTCTGGGTCATATTCTGAATCACACCCTGGTCCCGGCTGGCAGCAGGGGCTTAGTTCTGTTTTCTTGATCAGTGCTAAAATGACCAAGTAACCACTTTAGTTCAACTGCTCCGTGTTCCAGAGGAGGAAACGAGGGCCAGCGGGCTGGGATCTACGTAAGGTAGCTCAGGCACCAGCAGATGGGGTCCTGGTGTTCTGGGTCCTACCCCAGGCTCTGCCACGTCTTTTTCCTATAGGAGAAAAGAACAGTCTTCCTACTTTTCTCTCTAGAAGTTGATTTTTTAAACACAGTGTTGCCTTAATGGCCTTCCTGTGAGGAAATACATTAGTAGTCACTTAACTGTCTGTATTTCAAACATAAAGCAGCTTGTGATTTGAGAAATAAAATCCTTTGGAAATATAAAAACACATATGTCAAATGACAGAAACTTGGAATTATCTGGACATAAATTCTAGACAGATGCTCTCGCCCACTTGGGGGGAAAGACTAGGAAGGTGACATGGATGGGGGATGAGCTAAGATGCAGCATTTACTTAATCCCAAGGGGGCTTGATTTGTGCCCCAACTGAGGCAGAAATGAGGTACTATGGGGGGAACTGGAATCAACTTGGAGAAGGAGTCTAGAGAAAAAAGGTTTATGCTCTCTTCATATTTTTGACAATCTAGATTATTATATGACATGACCGACTAGATATTTCTCTCAAGATATTTAGGCAAATAATAACTTAACAGAACCTGGGACCTTTTTCCTAGTATCCCACATGTAACTCCATCAGGAGGTGTCCCATTTGGTCACAACTGAACGAGTGGCACCTTGCCACCAATCCGTGGGAAACAGCTTTTCCCATTGAAGCAGCACTTGGGGTCCCCACCCCGGCCTGGCCCCAGTCCCAGAAGACCCAAAGGTGAACTGAACCATCACAGGACTTCCAGATGCCTACTCCCCTCCCTACAACCGCTAACAGCTCAGCAGGTGGACGCAGGACCTCTCAAACCCACAAAAGGGCCCAAACCAAAAACATGGGACATTCTCACCATGGAAACACTAGCCACCAGCATCGTTTGGCACTAGCTTTGACCGAGCTTTAGTTCCCCAGTTCTAAAAAGTTGGAAACATCCTAGGTAAACTGCAAGATAATGATTCTGGAATTAAAATCACACAAGCTAGATTTTTAGCAACACCCAACCTGTGGGTGAGGGGGTGTATCTTATGATGTATTTCCCACTACTTTTCCTCGCATTTTCTTTCTATTCCAGGTTCAGGGAGAAAACCATGTAGGCTATGAGGCTGTACTGCACTTCCCCCTCCCGCCAACCCTCGCCCCAAACCGAAGCAGTGCCCTGCTCAATCTGTCCCCCTGAGGCCAGGGCTCTGTAGGTCAGTCCCAAGCCGATTCCTTTAGGACTTCCATATTTCTAGGTGGTGTTTCCTTCATTCACCCATATAAACTGTACAACTATGGGGTTTATATCTTAATATAATGATAAAAGAAGGCAAATCAAGCTGAATTTATGCACAGCTATCCTGATACACAGAAGTTCCTGCAAACATGGCTGAGAAATGAAATGCAAGGTACTGAATCCCACTCTCCCACTTATTCCCACTGGACAATGGGAGAAATACTCTTCGATTGAAGGAAGGTTCTCTAATGGAGGTGGTGGGAGTACAGCATCCTCGAAGAAGAGAGAATTCATCTCCACTGCCTCTAGCTTTTGCGCAATGGAAGTAATACTCCACCTACATAAGCAATCTTGCTTATGTTTTATTCTAAGTATGGATCACTCAGAACATGGGCATAATATTTATAGGAAGATATTATTTACATTTTGCACACACAATGCTGTTCTTTGAGGGAAAGAGAAAGCTGTGTGTTCCTGTCCGCAGAGGCACCCTCATGGTGTTCTGCTCGCATCTGCTCACACACGACATGGGCTGTTGTGTGACATGCTGCGTCTCCAGTCAGCTGGCGGGCTGCTTTGTAGGAGTAGGTGGGCCGACTGACATCAGACAATAAAGTATTTCAGGCAACTCATGAAATTAATTTTTTAACTGAACTGAGATTACGCAGATACTCACCTAGAGATGGACCCTTACTACACACCAGTCACACAGCAGTACTGCCTCACACAGCTGGCCCTCTGAGCACACTGTTGTATTTCACACTAAGAAAAGCAGCATCGTTATGCTGTGGGTGGGGTCTCGATCACGGGAATAATAAAAACTCAGCAACATGAGCGTAAGTGTTTAAAATGAGTCCCTCACAGGTCCTTGTCTTAATGATGCTGGCCGTTACATACAAGTCACAAAGTAAGGTGTCTCCAGGTCCAAATGCAGTACTTTTCCTATTACCTCTTTATGACCAATTAGGACTTTTTCCTGCCAAAATTTTTTTTTCAAAATCTTTCTTGACTATGGATTCAGAACCTAGAAGGTATCAAAAAATAATCATGATTCGCTCATAGGACGGAGTGCCTGAAATACTCCACCAAAGCAGGAGATAGCTGGTGCTCAAGGGCAGTCGAATTTGTGTAGCATCGTCCTCTCTGAGGCCCAAGGCCCCTTTCAACTTTGTCTGAACCGCCCGCTCATTTCTCAGTTGCAGCCTGAACACGGCAGGTTGGACCGAGGCCTCTGGGTCTCCTCGCTATTTCAGAAGCCAGCTGAGGGGTGAACCGTGTCCTGTTCCTTACAATGACCACCTGCCTTCAAAGGTGGGAGACCTCAGAGGAACATCCTAAGACAGGGAATCTTAAAAAGCTCTGAAGTGGCTAATTTTTTACAGGAAAAAGAAGTTGTATTTTGACACCTAAAGTGTGACATCCAGTGAGGTATAATTGCATTTAGCAAAAACCTGGCATTAAGTATATTTGCTTCAGACTCAAGCTTCATTCACTCTTTCTCAAGGCAAAATCTGGCTTGAAAATGAGGAAAATGAAGTCTAGGAGAAGTCTCTACCAGAGCAGCTGCTCGCTGCTCTCCAGAGGGCTCAGGCTGGAGGGTCCAAGAATGAAAAGGGAACACTTCAGTGAACTTCGACCACCCGCTATGGAGGAAGCCCGCAGGGGGCCGTGGGGGCTGTCTCCCCAGGAGCCACTGTTTCTCTGGAATCCACGTCTGAGAGTCAGAGGGGCTCTCGCTCTGCTCCTGTGCTTTTGAATCTGAACTCTACACTCTGTTTTTAAATGGGAGACAGTTGCTTGCTGACCTGCGACTGCCTCCCCTCTAGAATTCACATGGCCCCTGCTTCAAAGACGAAGTACACATGGGTCACATACATGTTTACAAGCTGGATTCCCCAAGCCACTCCTCAATACTTCTGCAATTAAACAGTCACGTGTATATGGAACGGCAGTGAGTTTTCACAAAAAGAAACACAGGCGGATCCCAAAGATCCTATTGAGCAGGTATCTTTTAATTAAGAAACAAAGTTTTGGTAACATCAATGAATGCTACACATTAAAGCAAGCCATCAACCTCTATCCACACTGAACCCCTGCACTGAGTACCCAAGATTTATAAAAACTACAGAAGAAAGACAACACTCCTCACAGCTGAAAAGCAACCTCTTTCTTGAAAAACCTTTTCTGAGTAACTGATATACAAGCAGAAGATCCTAATACTAGGAACCAAGGACTACAGGGTGCCTAAACGAGGTGCACCTCTGCGTGGCTGTGCCCCTGCTAGAGTCCTCGGGCCTAGAAAGCTATCCATCTGCATTCACACGTGAGCCGAGCAGTTCATGGAGGGAAGCGCCAATGAGCTCTCAGATCAATAAGGTGAAGTATGGAGATTGATCTCTTCCCAGAGTGAGTACATTAACGAGCTCCTCTGTATGACCTTTGCCCAGAGTACAAATTGGACTCCACCACAAACCGCAATCTTGAATGGGAACCTTCAGCGCTTGCTTTTAATAAAGCTCACTGCAGGCAGACCTCAAAGATGACTATCAAAAATTACAGTGCATCCTTTCTACAAACTAAGAGGTCTTCCAGAATGAGTATTATGCCTAATTGTGGACAATGAAACCTAAATGCATGCTTTTAAAACAAAGCACCTTCCTTTAAAAAGCATGCTTACTGTTTTACCTGAAGGTGCTGGAGATCTTACTAACAAGCAGGATGCTAATGGCTTCGCTTCATTCTCTTGTAAGAGTTCAGGGAGACGCCACTGTGCTGGAGCTCTGTGCTTCTCAAACTTTAAGCCACCTACAATTCGCCTGGGAATCTTGTGAAAATGCAGACTCTGCTTTAGCAGGTCTGGGGCAGATTCCGCACATTGAACAAGCTAACCAAGTGACACCATCCTTTCAATAAAAAGCTCTAGAAAATTCCAGCAAACAGATACTCACCTTGACACGTGCATGTGTGTGCACACACCGACATTTTAGGCATGGAGTATGGTATGAGGGCAGAGTAAGAAAGAGTCTTGCCATGGAACAGGCCTGCCATGACCCAGGCTCTAGCGACGGCAAACAGATGAGTGAGCAAACGGTGTGAATCCCTGAGCCTCAGTCCTTCCTGCTCACGTCAGATTCTGATTGATATCACGCCTCCCCCACCACACTCCGCCTTGCGACAGTCGGGCGAGCGCATGAATAAAACTTAGGCTTGGCCTCCATAAATAATGGCCCTAATCAGAGCCTATCACTGTTCTAGAAAGTCAGATTAGTCCTTTACCCTTCACCCAGTCAAATAAAAAAAAGGTAAAGAGTTCAATGCAAAATGAAAAGGCAAGAGCTCTAGGTTTTTGTTTGGACGTGGTCTCCCCACTAATTTTCTGACCAGAAAGAAAATGTAGTTGCCAGAGAAGCCCAGAGGAACCTTGCCCTGGGGTGGACAAGCGCAACGGCGCCCAGCCACCCAGGATGGCGAGTGGCAGGGTGTTAGTGTGTGTTGAGAGGGGATCTGCCCGTCAGGAGACCCACGCGCTCGTGCCTGTGCTGTCCCCATGGCCTGGCTGACACCCCACCCCGGCCAGGACAGCGACTGCATGACCTCCGCGGTCAGAAGGGTTTCTGTTTCCCTGGGTCACTCTCTTGCACTCAACTTATCTGCTGATTTGAAAATTCCAGTGGGAGAACTGCATTCAGTCGGCATAAGCTTTAACCCCTACGAGAAAGTAAATGCCCCCAGAATGATGACACTTACATCGGTGGTTTTAAAAGTCTGGTCAAGAGGTCCAAGAGGTTAAAACCATTTTCCCAAGTATACTAAGATGGTATGTGCTCTTCCCACCCTCCACCCCTACATCTGCACAGAGGCCACGGGATGTAATGACACTGTGTTGGTGACAAATGGAACGCGTGCTTGTGGATTCTTGTGTTTCTCCATTCTAACTTCTAATTAATACTGACAGTAAAAACGTATATAAACTAAAGGCTCTGGAGTCACTCTATCATTTTCAAGAATGCAAAGGATGTTAAGATCAGTAAGTTTGAGAACCACTGCTTTGTATCGATATCATTTCTGTATGAGCAGAAGTCAATTTCTGACAAGCAAACAATTTTGTGGACTAACTACCGCGTTCAAGGTTCTGTGCTTGGGGTTTGAGAGAGGTGACGAGAGGCAGGAACAAGCCAGGGGAAAGGGGCAATATGATCACCATCTGTCCCTGGATTTTGTCAGTCCCAATTTCAAACGGTCCCGTGACTCTGTCTAGATTTGTCACATCAACGGCTGTGGGTTCGGTGGTGGAGGTGACAGAATGCATGTGGAGATCAGCTAGCATCGGAGGTCATGCAAACCACTATGGGAATGTAAGAAAGAGGGTAACTAATTGCAGCTCAAGAGACTGAGGGAGATTCTTAGAATTGGAAGTTAAGCTCAGCCAGGTGTGATAAATGTCGTGAAGGGGCATCTAGGCAAAGAGAATGATGCGTTCCGTAGCAGAGGCATGATGATGCAGGAGTGGGGACAAGGTGAGCAGTTTTGTTGTGTGCTTGGTGTCAAGGAGCGAGCCCGGGGTGGGAGATGGACAGGTAGATCATAATGATGGGTACCCGGTGAGGAGTTTTCAGCTTTTTCTGTACATGCAGTGCAACTTTGAGAGTTGTCTTGGTGAAAAATAGCTGGAAGGAGAAAAATCAGAGGAGTATAAGGGAGACCTCCTGCAGGTGGTGTCTGTGATGTTGGTGATAAGCATTTATGTTCTGAGTGTGCAAAATCCTGCAGTGGAGTCTGCAGAGGAGAATGGCATACCTGCGCTTGTGGTGGACTCTGCAAACAGATCATTACAAGGAGGCCAACCACAAGACTCAAGAGAAAAATACATAAAATATACAGAGCGAGAAGAGCCCGCGAAGGGACTTTGCAGGGAACCACCAGAGAGAAACGCTGAACAGAAACCAAGAGGACTGGGCCCCCACCCACAGGCGCTGGCCGTGAGACACCAAGAGGATGTGCAACGGGGGTCTGAGTACCATGACCAGGGGCCAGGCTGGGCACCTACTGGGGGTCTGGATTAGGAGGTGGGGTGTTTTTTATTTTTAGGAGGGGAGCCTTGAGAGGATCCAGGGGAGTGGGAAGATTAAAATGCACACCTGGGATGAGAAACCTGATGCAAGACAGTGGGATGGGGCGTCCACGTGGGACAGTGAGGAGAGATGGGGTTGGCCTGGCAGCACGGACAGGAACCTCCCTTGAGGAGGTCTTGAGAGGCGGTGTGTGTGCCCACGGAGGAGAAGGGCAGGGGGGCCCAGGCAGAGGAAGGGCACGGGTGTGGCTGCAGAAGGCAGACAAGCCATAGCAAAAAGGCAGAAACCACCCAACAATACTTCAGACACTGTCATGTCCACCTTTTCGTTTCCTGTCCCCGCTTTTAACCCAGGTCGGCGTTCTAGAGAGAGAAACTGGGGCTCGTATTTGTTAAGATTTCCCTCTCCTTGGGGGACCTCCCATTGCACTCACCATACTGTAATGTAATTATATGAATTTCATTTCTAAAAAAGTTTCCAGAACTCATTCTCTCCCTACCCTCACACCGTTAATAATAGACATAATTATTTGTCACATACAAGCCTTGTTTGGCATACTAATACAAGGCAAAGTCACGTAATGACAGGGAATGAATCGTATTTGACTCCTGGAGTCCTCCTCTCGGCCCTGCCTACAGCCAGCACCTCTGCATCCCCCCATGGGGGAGCGAGGCTGATGAGCTCATCGACTCCCCGCCTTCCGCTAAGGCTTCCATGGCGACTCTGGACCGGGTGGGCCTTACGTCAGACCCAGGGGACATGGGAGGGAATCACAGACTGAAGACACTTGTCTGATAAAATCCTATGTGACTACAGAACAGGCACCAAATACATATGAATAAATATATTTGTTGCTTTGAACAATCTTGCTCTTTAGCAGGTGTTTCTATTAGAATTTCTGAAATGTCATTCTTGCCTCGGTAATACTGAGGCACACGTTCAGGACCAACACCCTAGCATCTCCTCCTCTTCCCCCCCAGGTAACACTGGTACTGATATTTTTACACTGCACCCTCTTCTTTGACAGTCCAGTCCATTCCAATTCATGTCTATGTATCAAGCAAGTTTCTAGCATGGTGCACTCTGCATATATGATTTTAATTAAAAAATACTATGCAAGTTGTCCATTATCCCTATTTTATACACAAGGACACCAGCGATGAGTTGTTACTTTCCTAAAAGCACACGTCGAGCAAGTGGCAGGGCGAGGATCTGAGGCCGAGTTTGACTCCGAGGCCCATCTGATTTCCACCTGAGGCAGCCTCCGGTGTGGTAAGAGGCCAACCAAGCCCAGGTATTTTTTGAATCAATCAAACACAGCACCAGACACTTTCATGCATTGATTAAGGAGAGAGGAAATTAACATTTCCTGGACATTTACTACCAGAAACTTGACTTGTGTCAAGTCCTCTAATCCCCCATTAAGCCTCTTAAAGAAGTCAACGCTGTATTTTACAGATGAGGAGACTGAGCCTTCAACCAGCTCACTAAATAACCTACAACTGGGAAAGGGACCACGTCCGCCGCTGACCCTCCTCCCACCCAAGAGGCTGGAGCAGCTTCTGGAATAGCAGCAACTCCCGCTGGAGTCTCTGTGGGGCAGAGCCTGGGTACACTGGCCAGACCAGCATCTTCCAGTCATGGGACCTGCTACAAAACTGCTCACAATGTGGCTCGATGACAGAATTAACACAGTAGATTTTAGCAGTGTTCAACCACGGTGTCATTTTGTGGCTAGAAAACCTGATCCTTTTTTGCTAAGTGTATTTGTTTTCCTGTCACATGTTGTTTCTGTGGGCAGAATTATATACTCTGATACTGCATTTTGTTATGCCCAAACTGTTTATTGCTCTTGCATTATCAAGCCAATGAATTAGAGATGTTACTACGAAAGGACTGATGCATTTTTAATGAAACTGCATGATACAACGCGTTATTCTCCAAGAATAATGGCAGAGCTATGAAGTTCACATGGGTAAGAGCTTTGCAAGTTTCTCTGAAAGTCTGCAAATGGGTATTGTTTAATTGTAACATGGACAAGTATTCTTAGCGGTTTCATAGAGCTTTAAAGCCATTGCTTATTCATGGGATACCGTTGCGGTGATGAGCTCACCTATAGTTACGAACTATAAATTTATGAAAAAATTATTATTCTCCTTAATTATTATTGTTCTTTTTTTCATTGACTCCAAGCAGAAACACTAACCATTAATATAATCCCAGAACCTATCCAGGGAATGTACTGGAACTGGTGAGGTCTCCTGAAGGCTTAATAAGAGGGGGAGCAGAAACATTCTTTTATTTACAGAGTTTTAATCCTTGATTAGGCCAGTTCGCTAATTATACTTTTTTTAAGTTAGTATAATTATTCTGAAAAGATTTTTAGTCACTAATGTATATATAAAATGTGTTCTTCAAGGGAAGGAATCTTGTCTGTACTCTTCGTGTTGAATTTCCAAGTCCTAAAACATAAACTGTCATGCAGCTGACACACCTGCTGAATAAAAAGACTCTTAAAAGTACCTGGTGAACCTTAAGGTAATTAAACCGTGCATTTATTACTTCAGTGGTGTAACTGTAAGGAATCTGGAGTTCAGATTGTACACATTGTTTGGATGCTTGCACTAACAATTTGTATTAGTTAATCATAGTAGGTACTGGTGGGTACTCACAACCCAGTCTTTTGTTATCCAGGGACAATATAAAGGCTGTGGAAGCATCCCAACAGTGTGTACAAATTCTTATCATCTCACTATTTGACCTGATTTATGTATGCTTACATATATATTTTTTGACCTACTTAAAAATGGTAAGAAAACTTAGAGGAAACATTAAATGAGAAACTGCATTAAGAATTACTGGGACAAGTAATTCTGGACAAGATCAGCAAATTTGTTACTGAAGAAGAGGCAGCTGGAATTAACGCTTTAGAATGAAAATAATTGATCTGAATTTCAGAAATACAGTAAATTGAACTCCTATATACATTTCTCCCTCTGCCTGCCATATTTGTAGGTAAAACCAATAAACCTTCAACTGCTTACATCATGACGAAGCACAGTGAAAGGAGGTCACAGAACTGTTTTACACTGTTGATGATCATCTGTGATCTGTTGTCTGGTCTAAGGTTACCATTAGGAAACTGAGTTCTGAAAAAATCTTGACTCATAGACAACTTGTGACTTTTTACTTTTAAATGAAAATAAGCATTACTATTTTTAAATTCAGAATTTTGGTCCAAAATTTCTAGACAGAAAAATTCAGGGACATATAGTCTGTGTTTAGTTTCTTAGGGCTATGTTAGAAGGGCCACCCTAATTCCAGGAAAAGATATAAATGCTTTTTGCATACCTTTTTTGATTAAAAACTGATTAATGTAAAAGGTTTGTAGATTCACAGCAAGTGTTTTGAAAAGCTGACAACTAATTATAGAAGCTTGACTGAACTAATCAATTAGTCAGATCAACATTAGGTACCTATTATATACAGAAACATGGGAATTTTATCTCCCTTAATTAATGTACTAAAACCATGAGTCTAAAACATTCTATGTGAAATGTGAAGGCAGAGCGATCTTATTATTAAAACTCCTTTCAAATAATAAATTGACTTTATGTGTCTAACAGACACATGAAAGACATTTTTTATTTCAGTTCGATTCCTAGTTTTGTTACTTTGTTTTATATTTTTACAGAGACAAATGTGAACCAAATAATTAACTATACAAATTATTAGTGCAAGCATCCAATATGTACAAATTCTTATCATCTCACCATTTGACCTGATTTAAATTATGTATGCTTACCACAGTGCAAAACCTCTAATGAGATGTTCTCCTAACAAAAAATCA
Source organism: Smutsia gigantea (assembly GCA_032199065.1). Taxonomy (NCBI): domain Eukaryota; kingdom Metazoa; phylum Chordata; class Mammalia; order Pholidota; family Manidae; genus Smutsia; species Smutsia gigantea. The sequence continues at coordinate 58,902 of JAVSCE010005163.1, read as the reverse complement.
TTTTTTGTTTTTTAAGGAACTTTTATGATATACATAAACATGATCATTATTTCTAGAATGTAAACATATTGATCTATTCAAAAGTGCATCTGTTGTATCCAAATCTGTTTTCAGCAACTTATTCTAACCCAGATATTTTCCTAGACTATTAACAAAAATTTCCTCTTACAAACAAGCTTTCAGGGAGCAGTTGCCTATCAAATACATGCTGTTCTTTCCCTCCAGTGGGAACTCTCTCTCTCTGGCATTTAGGGAAAAAAGCAAGTTCTTAAACAGATTCAAACCATAGGAAAACCAGAAATAGATGCAACGAGACACCTGCTGATGAACAGTGACAAATCCCACTGACACCACACTGACCCCCAGTTAGTCCAGATTTAATTAAGGGCATAATTAAGTCAGTGGAACAGAACACTAATGAGTGTTTTTTTTATATGGGTAATTACACATAAAAATACAAAGTGTGACAGAGGCCTAAATATATCATTAAAATGAACAGTATAGAATAACAACAGAGTGTTAAATATGCCTCTTCTACTGCTGTTAAAAAAAATGTTGAATGTGTCTCAGGCTGAATAATACCCAGGCAAGTTTATGTTGGCTTCACGCTGGGAACATTTGTTATTCTAATTTTGCAACAATAAGTGACTATGTGTATTGAGATCCTGTTTTCAATGTAGATTCCACTGGCTTTGAAGTCTTTCTGCGTTTAGCATTTTGTCCAACTGCAAATGAGCAATTAAGAGACTGTTTGCAAGTATCTGGCTTCCTCTGATCAGCTTGTGGAGGTGTCCATCTGAGCCGGGAGACTAATAGATGTAGAAGCCTGGCATTATTTACGAATTTTGGAATGAGCTTCCATTATGTGAGATCCTTTGATTTGATCTTCACTTTAGGCACTGACATAACCCACAGGATCGGGGTTGACTGACTGGGAAATACCACAGTGGAAAGGTAAACAGAACTGAAATAAGTTGGTAACTTTTCAAACATAAAAGGAGGCATTTAGGTCACAGGCAAAAAAAAAAAAAAAAAAAAGACTGAAACCACCATGTTACGTTCTGTCATTGAAAGGCACGCCTGGGCTTGGGACCTGCCCTTCTGCCAGGATTATTCTCTCTCGTACCCCCAACTGGGGGCTGAAGTCGTTGGCCGCCTTTTATCCATTCACCCAGCAACAAGTGGAAAAGCAGATTCTCTTGACTGCTCACACTTACATCTAACTCTCTGTTAATTAGTGATTCGCAAGCTTTCCTTTAAACAAGTGACCACGTTTTCCTCCTGCAGATACTAAATGTGTCTCTCCAGCTTCCTACTGGTCTAACCTGTGCTTTGCAATATTCCAGAGGAAAAGAGCTTATGAACAGGGCTATGGCCAGATACTGTATCTTTCTATTGAGGGCTGGGCTTGATTTTGTCTGAATACGGATTGTGATAAGGGAGCCTTGTACATTGTACGTGAATGTGTTTGTCTGCTGCTGCACACCAGTGAGTCTCATTCAGAAATTAAATTCCTATGGGTATTCATATGTTATCCAGCTGGCTGCCCCATATTAAGTTCTTGTAAATACCAATGTATCTATGGTGCTAATGCAAAGTTTCTCCATGTGAAAAATTTGCTTTTGACAAAGCAATTCAGGACAAAAGATGTCTGCAAATGGAATTTTGGCATTTCATACGGTGGTGTGCTCACCAAACAACGCAGCAGAGCGCAAAGACCTGGCAGGAAAACTCGCCTTTTATTTAGATAGTGAGTTTACAGAGCTTGCTTTCCTTAATGTGTACCGTAAAAACAGGCATTAGCTTTCTGACAAGGCTGGTGGTCAGGAATTGTAAAGTCAAAGTTTTCATACATACATGCCCCAGCCCAGAGTGGATAATTAATTTCTGAATGTTTATATATTAAGGAATACTAGAACGCCCAATACTTTAATGACTATTAGGTCTATGAACGTGAGGCGGGAGACTAAGTGACTTTGGCAGTCTTTGACTCAATGATACAACTTTTTAGAGGGCACGCAAGGTTAATTCAAGAGACTGGTTCCATTAACCCAGGGACTGGTTCGTCTTTCACATTTGAGCCTTTGGTCGTAGCTGTTGGCAGCATTACTGCCCAGTGGTTCCCGTGAGGGAGGCTGACCATCTGTATAAAGCATCTTTTTTCCAGCTGTCTGTCCACCCCTTCCCACAGGTCACTCTGGACTCTCTGAACACAATAACAAAATAAGCCATTTATTAAAAGCTTATGGGGTTGCGCAAACAGTTATAAAGTCAAAGGCTGTTTGGTGGTATCTATCTTCTACGTAGGCAACTTTTAAAACCCAAATGACTGAATATTGCATTGAACTCATCTTGCCAGACAGACACACACAGTTGATTTTCTATGTCCCTTTCACCCCCCACGCCACCCGCCCCGTTTTGGGGCAAGGCCACCCTTATCAAGTTATGTATGAATGAACAGAAGTGTCTTTCATCCCCCACTTGCCTCATGGTTCAAAAGGAACTACTAAAATAGCAGCAGCAAAAATCCAGCAGCCTGCCAACGGGCTTGCACACGTCCTGCTCTTAAAGGCATGTGAAAGGTTGGAGAACTCAGCAGAATTTTTATGTACGGGAGCAGGCCCAAGGAAAACTCACACGCCATAACCAATTGTGGACAGAGGATCATCTATCAGCAGACAAATGCAGGAACTCCAGAATGTCTCTCCTCAAATGAAATAATATATCTTTGAAAGCCAATGCCCGTTTTAGGCCCGAGGCCCATATATCAAGCCAGAGAGGCTTGTGGAATCGCTCCAGGGCCATTAACCTTCCACCTGTTTCCCCTTGTCCTTCAGGATGAGACCCTGCCCTTGGTTTCCCTCCCTTCCCCTGTTCATCTTCCAACAGAGTGTAAATGTAAAGCAGCGGGCCTGTGAAATAATTCAAAGGCAATGGACCAGGGGCATGGTTACAAATCTCTGCCACTGGCACTGTGACTTATGCAGGCAGTTTGTCACACATGAGCCAGGTGACCTCTATGACATAACAGAGAAAAATATCGCTGGAGATCAGAGATGGGGTTCGGAGCGCTCTAAGTAACTGCTCCACGGAGTCAGCGGGTTACCTGCTATCCAAGCGTCTCTCCCCATACAAGTAACATTTGTTCTAGTGAAACAGAAAAGGTAGGCCAGGGACTCCCTCCTAATTGAAATAATTTCTGTCAAGTAGAATTGGGGGCTGTCCTGTACCATCAGGAGAATTTCTGTTTTCTTGATAATGCCTTATAGTTGCTGTGAATGCCAGAAGGAGGCAACAGAAATCTATCTCATTTGACCTTAATACACAAAGAACTTAAAGGCTATAGTTATGAAGGTTAAAAAGAAAGTTTTACTCTAAAGCTTATAAATTTTCTAGGTGAAAGAAATGGTTTAGTCAATTTTTTGAGACTTACACTATTCATTAATATTTATCGCATTATGTATTATATGTAAAAAAATGTTAACAACTAAAACATCCAATGAGATCATGTGCATTACAGTATTTTTTTAATTCTGAAGCTTTCTCCAAATGATGTTAGAATTTAGGAAGATTTACCCATCAAGGGCTTAAAAAAACAGAGATACATTCTGCGAGGAAGGTGGCAGTTTATTAGAATTTAGGAAGATTTACCCATCAAGGGCTTAAAAAAACAAGAGATATATTCTGCAAGGAAGGTGGCAGTTCATTCTTAAATCTGAATCAGAATTAATTTTTAGTTTGTATTTATTACTTACATTATGACTTTCTCCAGTCATTTTGTGCATTCCAGTATTCCCTAGACCTCTTTGGGAGGAGCATTTAATTTAGAATTTTTCATAAATTAAAAACAGCATCAATCGGTCTCACTTTGCTGATTGGAAGATGCAAGCATATACCTTAGTTCACACATTTCCTGTTCTCAGACAAGGACTCCAGCTGGGAGCAAGTGGCAAAATGGCAACCCCAGGCCCTAGTTGTGCACAACAGCATCTCTTCCAAATGCTATACTGGTCTTTAGTGAGCCATCTAATGTGTGTTTTTAATCCTTCAAGCATGCTGACACCAAGGTCAAATTTCTGACTTGTGAAAATGTTAGAAAATTAAAATAATTGACTTAAAAAAATAATCAGAAAGTTCTGATGCCAAAGTCTGGAGCAGTTTTAAAATGGCCTGCTTAAGTCTTCACAGAAAAGTGAGGACACCAACCTTCCTCAGAGAGCCACAGGTCCCTGACCTGGGACCACCCATCCTTGGGGTTCAAGGGGTCTGTGATGCCCTAGGATTGTAGGCAAAATCTTCTGTTCATGCGTTTTTCTGGGAAGATTAATAATAGCTTTCATCAAACACTCAGAAGTGTTGGTGATCCAAAGAATTCACTTACAAGTTGACTGCTAGAAAGTAGAATTGGAGGTGTTACCATTTTACTGGGTGGGAGCCCAGAGATTTGGGATCGTCCGGCCTGACCGTGTTCTTGCAGATGAGACACAGAAGGCTGGCCAGGAGGGAGCCCTCAACTATGATTTATTAGAATGACAGAGGAACCGGAACGGAACTCCAGGCTCTTACTGCCTAGTCCAGGACTCTCACTACCTGGGACACCTGTCTTTCCTTTGCCTGTTATTATTTGAAAGTCAGTTTTTTTCCCGTCTCTTAAAATAATTTTCCTGTGATATAGAAACCTCATTTTAAGAGATAACTCTGTGTTTAAAAGAACATAAAACATTTTTTAATTATGGCCTTAGGCACCTGTTGCTATGAATAAACATTAAAAGACTTTTATTTGTGGATTAAAATGTTTTTTCATAAAAACAGCACTAGACTGATGGATATTATGCCTTGAATTCCTGTTAGGTTTTCTTCCTGAAAAAGATGGTTTGTACATGTGGAATATGGCATTGGCATGGCAGGCCTGATTTTGAAGTACCTATTTCACTGAAAGCACATTTTAAGCTTCTCTGTAAATTAATATTTAACTTGCACAGATAAATCCACCATCTCTCACAGTGAGTGTGAGTCAGTGGGTGCTCCTTTGTGATATTCATGAAAATTCCAAACGCAGACCACGCAAAGCCACCTCTCGCCAATAAATACCTTTCTACAATACCTTTCTACTCACTGTGATCTTTTTGAATTCTCTATGCTTCCAAATTAGTAACAAATATAAGCAAGAGATGTCATGCATTAATCTGAATTCTCAGATATAAGTAAGCCATTTGTTATTTCCAGTAAACCACTTAAAATAGTCACCCCTTTTCAAAGGAAATGCTGGATACCAAACATGGGAGGAGAAAATACTCTAATCATCCTAAAATTTTTAATCCACTGATGTTCTTGTATGATTTAAAACAAATAAAATATGGTTAGCTTTCAGCCAAAAAGAAAAGAAAAAAAAAAATTCCTGGGCATGAATCACTGCTTACATTCTTTTCCATCCACAAACAATTTCGTTTGGGAAAGCTGCCACATAGTATCGACAGTGACAACAAATGGCATTGTCCCGTGAACATCTGTTTCCCACTCCCACACTGATAGGGCGGCCAAATGCTCAGGGCTCCGCGGCTCTTCACGAGTTGCTGGGCCACAAAGGAACTGGAAATCACTGGTGCGCTGAGGTCTTATTATTGGAACACAGGAAAACTTTATCATCATGCTGGGAAGTTCCGTATCTTTTGAAATATTGGAACCGGGGTTATGTTAGCACATTAAGCCATGCGGAAGACTACTTCTGAAGAAAAGGGAGAAAAAAATTGTTTCTTGTCTATGATGTCCTTGAGGTGAGGTTCCCCCTCCATCTTCATATAACTTCCTCATCCACCCTCCACTGAGAACTGTTTTGTTTTTTAAAGATGCTATTGAGTTGATTTCTTGTTAGTACTTGAGAATTGAGAGAACTGAGTACCAAGGAATTCTAAGCCGAACATGATAAATAAACACTATTGTTTAACAAAAAAAAAAAAAAAAAGAAGAAACCCGAAGAGCTTTTATGTACTTTTTTTTTCTAAATTCAAACTACCATGCTTAAGTTTTTCTGAAAACCTGGCCAACAGAGGGCTCGTAAGACTCCCAACTACAATTCTCCATCCCAGACCAAGATGTTCCAAGGAGGAAGGCAAAGAGCTGCCCGTCAGGAGCAGAGCCAGTCTGAATGGGATAAACAGAGAGGTGGACCCAGGGCCTCTGTCTCCGCAGCCGAACTTGGGCTGTAAGGGTGGTGGTTCACACAACCCTCTATCAACAACCACGCAAGGGCACAGGATAGATTTCGGCCCCATGCTGTGGCATTTACTTCTAACAAAATAACGGGAGGGAAAGTTATTTGCAAAGGTAATTCTAACTCAATGTGCGCTCAAATAATTTGCATACTCCAAAGTCATTTGCCTATCGCGAAAGCAAAGAGGCTCCCTTCTCTCTTTACAGTGGTTAAAAATGGGGGGCTTTAGAGCAACTAAAGCGCTGGGTGGGATATGCAGTCCACATTTGACTTGCATATATTTTTTACATGTTTCATACTAAAAAGACATTGAAACATATTGTACAAAACAATTTCCTTGCTTGACAGTGCAAATAGTAGGCACTCAAAAAGTGCCACTGAAAAAATCACTAAGTGAAATAATCATAGCTGTCTTCAGATAGGAAAATAATAAATTCCTACTGGGCAGAGATAATCCCAATATTTCACCCAAAATATGGGCTCTTTCATCAGAATACATCGTTTATGAGTAATTTATGTTTTAAAAAACAACCTACTTATTACTAAACACCACACCTTTTCATCATTTCATATCCTGAAAAATCAGCAAAAACATGACTATCTTAAAAATAATTACTATGGTTACAATTTATGGGAAAACATATCCAGATCTGGGGGTTATTTTTCTCCTTTGATTCTAGTCTATACTGATTAAAAACAAAGTACTTGTGATTTATGTTTCTCTAACTTTTAACTACACTTTTATGATCAGTTCTCAAATAACTGCACTCAGAATTAGTTATCAAATCAGAAATTAGAAGTAGACCTCTATATTTGTGCACATACATCCTTCTGTTATAAAAACTAAAATAGAAATGTGTTACATAGAACAACAGTTGCCTATGTTTGTATTATCTTTTATGCTTTTCAACTCACTTTTATCATGTCATTGGCTCCTCACAAGGTCCTTTTAAGTAGGTATTTTTCTCTCTTTTTATATATGTGGCATTCTTTGGGACAGTGTTGATTCAAATGGCACTCCCTCTGTAAAGTTCTTCCCATGCCCACTACATGGATTAGCTCTGCCCTGCGTTCTCGCACACACACTGTCTGATACATTCTTTGTAAATTCTAATTACATGTTCACACCTGTGCCCCTGGCTGCACATGGCTGGTAAGCAGGGACCAGGTGTTTTTATTTGCCTTGGATCCCTACTGCTTAGCATTACGTCTGGACTTTGGGGGCTCCATATACGACTGGTGCATAATCCATCAGGAAGGTGGCTGGGGGTTATACGTAAATGCTTTGACCAAAGGGACAGAGCCCACTGGTGGCTCCTGTAAAACTGAGCCCTGGGCCCCTGTCCAGAGCTGCCGTGATGCACCACTGCCCTCCTGATGGCAGCTGCTTAACTGGTCCCCTATAGGTGCAGTCTGACCCCAACCAAATAAGTTAAAAAGGCAAGCATTCAGTGCTGATTTTTGTCAGGAAGTGAGGACAAAATTCTTCATCACACCTTGTGTCACCCAGAGGAAACATCCGCCTGCCAATTTAACAAACATGCCAGTAAAGGAATTTCTTTGGCAAACGGACAGCATGGGAAGGTCCTTTTAAAAACTCAATTAACCCTCTACATCTCATGGGCTTGCCAGAAACATTTCCTATGCCATGGGATACAAGGCTCACCGAAGTGCTCCTCCCCTTTCTATTTCTGGAATCTTCCTTTGTTCATACTCGCTAATAATAGGGGCAGAGCTGGGGGTTATTTATAGTCCAGAAAGCAGCATGACTCTGTGAACACTTTATTCATTTATATTTCCTGTGTTTATTGTTATCTTACCTTTTGGGTAATTAAAATTGTTCCTCCAAGATTTTATTTAGTAACTAATCACCTGTAAATAGCTTTTCTTTTAATATATGAAAGCCTATATTTAGACTCAATAAAATATTTTACTACAATTTCCATATTAACTAAAAACAGATTTCCATGGTGGGGGGACAGGAGCCAACTGTTTCCCTTCCAAATTTTATATGAATCTTATTATTTGACCCTTAGGCATTTTGATTAAAAGAAGTTCACTTTATGTGGTAGATCACATACTCTCAAATCACTTGAATTCTGTCTTGCTATCAAAGCAAAATTGCTATTATGGCTAACCAGCCATGAATTTATTAGCCAACAGACTAAACTTTAAAAGATTATCTGCCTGCTATATAACTTGGTTAGAAAATAATTTACAATGCCTCTTCCCCTCCCTCCCCCACATGGCTTGCTGGATGAAACAGTCACACCTAGGAATTCCCTTTGAAGCCAATGAGCTTTCAGATGTAAGAAGCATCCAGAATCAGATCACTATGTCAGATTTACTTCTGCTATTCCTTTACCTTGATTTTTCATGAGTGAGTTGCATCCTATCCCTAAGTATTTCTTTATGAAAACAGTCCTATCAAACATGAATCCAGTCTTCCCCACATCTAAGAAACAAAAACATATATTCCATCAACCTCAACCATCATCCCATATCCTTGGAGTCCTTTATCACACAGCATAGACAGTTTTAATCACAGAGCTGAACTCAAGATCATTTGTGCATCTACTTTGAAACTGATCAACTTTTAAGACCTCTCGGGAAAAAATCTGCTAAATACTGTGATTGGCTGTGTGTCAAGAGTAGAGAGATGGTCAGTAACATGGGGTGGGGGTGGTACCATGGTCTCACTGAGTATCAGCTTTGCTTCTCATACAAATTTAAAATCCACTAGAATGGAGAAAATTAGATCTTTTAAATCTAAAATAGTCTATTTAGAGAAACAATCAGCATTTAATGAGTGCATTCAGTCTCGAAAGCTCTCTTTTAATAAAAGTACTTTCTACTCCTCTGCTGTAAAACCGATCTGAGAGAGGAAAAGTGGGAGCATTTATGTAAACATTTACTCACCACTTCTCACTGTGGGCTGATTCAACAACTAGATTTGCCCCACACGCAAATGTAATGAACAATAAACTTTGGGCACTGCTGTTTTAAGTGCCTCGCCATTTCAATGTGTTTTTACTGTTGTTGATAGTTGGAGCTAAATAAACACTCCTTACCTCAGGAACCTTTGTAAAACACTGCATTTGGGCAGCCAAGTGTTTTCAGATCTAAGCTAATTATTGATGAATCAGGTTTTTTCTTTTTTCCTACCTCCTGAAGTGAAGCATGATACGACTCAAAGCTATGGGAAGACCAGAACTGCCAAAGCCCGGGAGATGATATCCGGTGGGTCCCTCCCTCTGAAATTGTTTTGTATGGTACATCTGATTTAGAAAATCAAAGAACATTAATCAAAGTGGGTTTTATAAATGATGTGGCTGATCTCTAAATTTTTACCAGTTAGTCACCTGGGTAAATAATTCCTAACCAAAGAAAACGATTTGAACACACCACCTCGTAAGAGGGTATGTAGCTGGGGAAAGTGGATAGTTTGTTCTCATCTGAAAAGGGAAATTCATTCTCACTCTCTTTTGCAAAGTATGCCAAAACATTTCTACCATTGCCTATGAATTCTTCCAGAGCACTTCCACTTACTGCAAGGCCTGAACACACAGACTGACAGTCTGCTGAACACCATCACCGCTCATGTCCATACAGAATCAGGGGTGGCACGCTCTCGCAGGACCAAAGCCAGAAACTGAACCAGCTCTAATTCCAACTTACTTGCTTCGTGTTTTAGGATGCTTTTCTATTAAACGTTATTATTCATGAACAGTCCATGAAGTCTCCTGGCTGATCATTTTATTTGAAGGATATTCTTGTATGTAGGCTACTGAGAAGTAAAAACCGTAAGATGCTCCAAAATGAGACTTCGCTCACAGAAGTTGCTAGGCTGCCTTCTCTCTCTCCCTTAACTACTCCTCAAACCAAAAATCCACCCCAAATGCACAGAGAGGGTCAGCCACCCATTCACTGACTAACATACACTCCTTTGGTTCCCCATATATTTTAGGTATTTATTTATTTAATCTTTTTTCCAGCTTTACTGATTTCCAATTGACATATAAAACTTAAGGTATTTAAAGTGCACACTGCAAGGATTCAGTGTACATATACGTTGTATTAACTAGATGGGGGGAGTCCTTTCATACCTATCACCTCATATGTTTATCTCTTTGGGAGTTTTAAGAACATTTAAGTTCTTCTCTTGTAAGATTTATGTCAGTCATACTACCTCACGCATGAGAAGTACTTAGGAAACTTTGCTTCGCTTTTCTAGCAATATTAGAAATGAATAAAACACTTAAAAAAAACTTTCTAGATCCAAGTCTTTCAAATTTTTTGAATTTTGAGCTCTTGAGAGAACGCTTCACAAAATGTTCTCGAACATCCCGTTTTAAAGGGAATGAGGGCCCAGCTGAGAGGCAACCACTCACGGACACATGGACAGTATTCAGGCATAATTAGGAGTTATGTTTTCCAATGTTCCTCTTAATTAGTCACTTAAGTCTAATCTTTTTACCTAGATGGAGAAGGAAAGACCAGGAAATAAAAATCTAACAGGAAATGTGAGATTGTTGAAGTGGTTCCTCTGACGAATAGGAAACAATTTCCCCAGTATGAACTCCCTGCCCCCTGCCACCAAATCTTTATTCCAATGCCTCATAACCTTACTGCAGGAAACCCCCATCTTTCTAAGATCACTATGAAACCCGACCTACAGAAAGCACCACTACTATTGTAGAGTATGAATTTTTCATGAATCCTTCATCAGAATGTAAGTAGAACTTACAGCCCTTTCTATCTGCACTTGGTCCATACAGGAGACTGGAGTAGAACTCACAGGACTGTGTGTGGGGTACTTTCTCGGCTCTTGAGGGATCAAAGCATTTGTAAGCACAAGGTCTCATGTTTTTGTAAAATGTGAAAAAGAAGGTATTTTTGCGTTTTCATCAAGAGCCTTCTAAATTGTTAAGCTTCAGCTTCCACTAAGCCAGGACAAATCTCTGCTGCAAGTGACCCTGACTTAGGCTAATAAATGAACTGGCAAGAAGTTTTTACAACTGCAAAGATATTAGACAAACTAATATCAGCTTTTTTTTCAACGCCTAGAACAAATTAAGTCAGGTTCTAAGTAGTAGGAAGCCAAGTGCTTCTGGAATCTCGGCAGATTTAAGAATTGTAATAGATAAAACACTCGTTTTTAGCCAGGGTATTGACTCTGGCAGGTATGACATATTCATGCTCATCTATAATTTTGTAGATAAATCCCTGGATTTGTTTTTTAATCCAAATACCGCCCACAGCTCTGCGCTGCAGGGAGAGAACATCAGAAAGACTATAGATTGGATACCTTGTGTTACTACAGAAAAGGCAAGTTGATAAAGTTCTTAAAAGAGCAACAAAGATAACTAAAGGACTGGAGATAAAGCTTAGGAGGAATGTTTAAAATAAGTAGCAATTTTATTCTCCTTAAAAGGCATGTGGAGGAAAACAAACCAGGTCTATGTCTAGGTGCTGACTCAAACTTTGGGCCAAGTTCTTTAATAGAATCCATGTTACGCTTTTGAAACAAGGGGTCCACAGTTCCCCTCCTCCTTCAGCACAGAGTGGATCTCAGGGCAGGAAAGCCATGTGGGGCCGGCAGCTGACGTTCTCTGCCATTCATTTCCCAGTGTGCCCTCCTCTGACTGAATTTGTGATTTGGCCAGTCTGTGTCAGCACAGGGAGCCGCCTTCACTAGACTCCTCTGTCCAAACTACTGAGATAAGTGTGGAGGTCCCTTAACAACAGAATATTTTTAGGTTTTCATGTAGGTGCAGCTCCACAAGGAACTAAATAAAAGATCAGGAGCAAGTGACGGGCACCTCCTGCTTTGACTACACATCGACAGACCCAGAGGGAAGGACACACGGACACAAGGTAGGCCTTGAGCTGCATGTAAAAGGAAGTCCTCATGCTGTTAGCTCTGGCATGGGCTGCAGGGAACTTGTAGAGCATCGCTGACTTTGAGAAGAGCTGGAATTCTTATCTGTACAGGATGGCTCAGTCACGTTCTCCTGAATGGAAAGCGAGACTGTGGTTCCCAGAGGGGCACACGTAAGGACAAGCCCCAGCACCCACACCTCACTGCCCAGGGACCTGTGTAGAACATGTACGGGCCTTGCTGTCGGAGAGTCTGATTTCCATTCTCCACAAACGGCTCTCCGTGGCTCAAGCCAAAAACCCAACTTGTGCTTATCTCATCTTTTTCTCTCAGAGCCCTTCCTAGCAAACTGTCAGCTTTTGCTGCATCCTGAGTGCATCCCCGTCCCCCATCTCTGCTTCCACACCTGCCCGTGCCCCTGTCTATGCCACCATTATTTCTCTCCTGTTTGCTGCGTCTCCTACTTCCTTTCAACTCATTTTCTACCTGCAGTCTGAGCGACCATGGGGATTTGATGAAGTCACTCCACTGCATAAATTCTCCTATGAATTCCTGTTCCAAACAGAATAAAACCCAAGCTCTGCACAACCTGGACAATGTCAAACTTTTTGAGTTTCCCAAGAGCCACTTTTCCCTCTCAGTCACCTAGTTCTACACACAATGGCTTTCCTCGTGTTTCTTGAAAATACCAAGCTGGTCTCCACCCCAGGGCCTTTGCAGTTGCTGTTCCTCTGCCTGGACTGCTGTGTCTCCAGGTTTGGCAAGCCTAGTTCTAAGTACCGACTTCCTGTCAGTCTTCTCTGAACTCCTCTAACTGCCCTCTTCCCCCTCATACCCTCATCACTCGTGATATTCCATCAGTTCAACACATTACCTTTATTGGTTTGTTCATCACTGCTTCCCTCCCATTAGATGGTGAGCACCAGTAAAAGCAGTACCCTTGTTCATCTTGTTCACGTAGCATTCCTGGTTTAGAGCAGGACTTGGCACAGAGCGGGCACTTAATCAGCAAATGCTGAATGAATTAATGAATGATTCATCAGGTCTGGGGTGGGACCTGGGAACAAGTAATTTTAAAAGCTCATATGTGATTGTTTTAGGTACTCTGGGCTACACAGTCCCCCCTGAAGGTGTATATAACCTGGAAGGCTGATGGAGTGCCATTAAATCAATGACCATCAAATAAAAAGCCATAGGTGAATTTGAGGTTAAAAAGAGGGGGAAAAACCCTCCCTGGTCAAAAAATATGTTCCACTGAAGAAATATTAAAATACCATGTTTTAATAAATTAAATTGCCATCTATTTTGTTAAATTAAACATGAAACAAGGACCAAGATCTTAATTTCATACATGTCACCAATTACCAGAGCTGATGTAGGGGGTAAAAGCCCAGGCATATATAAAAGATATCAACTATATATCTTCTTTGCAAAAACAATAACCACTACAAGTTTAAGCGGCGCTTAAGAAAGGAAACACTGGAATGTACTTTCAGCTAAATGCTGGGAAATGAGGGAACACCTTTACCGGAACCAAAACCGTGGAGGAACACAGGATGCGTCCATCCCAGTTACTGTGGGACGTTTCCAGCCCCTCGGGGTCTCCTGGGTTTAACTTCCTCCCATGGCTTCCTTCTGCCCGTGAATAAAATCCATAGATAGGACCTGATACGAGTGCCCTGCTCACCTGTCTGGCTTCACCCCTTTCCACTCCCTGCACTCGAGGCTCCGGCCCCAGCAGTCACTGGCAGTCCCCAGAAGCACAACGCCAGTGGCTGTGTTTCTGCACAAACTGTTCTCCGCTAGTCATGCCCCCGAACCCCATCACTCCCACCTGTTCATCTGGTTCACAAATCCTACCATCCTTCAAGACCCCCACGTGTTCCTCGCCCTCCCGACCCTGCTGCACTTGGCACCCTGCCCTCTGGGCACATCTCTGTGTTCGTCTTCACTGGACTAAGGCCGTGTTTCTCAGGGTCTTGGCTTACTGTCTATGAGAATTAAATTATATTTTTTACAGTCTCAGACACTGCTGTAAGCAGAGTCAGGCTCACAAACCTGTGCAGGGTTTCTGAGTCAGTGTGTTACTGTATTTAGTGCTTCATCAACGCCAGGGGCTTCTATCTGAATGAGAAAAGTGCCCTGGAGGACTTTACATGTGTCAAATGAACACTGCTTTTCTCTTTATCTTCAGCCGTTTAACACAAGAGACTGACACTCAGTAGGAGCTCAATAAATGCTCAATGAGAGAGCTGGCGAACAATTTAGCTTTTATGCTAATAAATGCATGGGAGCCAAATACGGCCTAATCCTAGGTCATGACTGGTTATGCCAGATGGAGTTTAATTAAAGGGGAGCTTCACAGCCTGACTCAACACTAAAGAAAAATGCTACATCCTGGCAAAATGCAGGCATAGTGTGTTTCAATGCTTTTCAGACGCTAAAACCACGGCTGATGTATGAGTGGAATGAAGTCATGTTTCTGAGACTGCAACGTTTCACTGATAAAACCATGGTAATTCTTGATGGCCAAATAAAACTCCTTCGAAAACATTCATCACCATGAATCCCAGTACACGAGCGCAAAACAGGAACGCTTTTAAAGCAAGTGATTCCCTACAGAAGTGTACCAAGGCTGCTGTTCCCACTGCAGATACCTGATGTGATCCGATCCTGACGTACAGAGCAGCGTGATCACATCATCACGCGTGAGCACCTCCCCGCTTTACTTGCCAATCAGATCCGATACTGTTTCCTCCAAAGCTGGAGCAAGACTCAATTAAAGTATGTAATAAAGTGCTAACTAGCTAATACGGCAGTTAGCATTAGGGGCATTTCAAGCCTCTGAGCTTTCTGCAGAACCCGCTTTCATTCACTCTGTTAAGATCTATAATTGAAAGAACGCTGTAAGAGAGCCTTTCATCAGCTCCACAAGTTATGTTTCCTGCTTTGATAGCTGCACCAGGAAAATCTGAGGCACCCCGAGCTGCCCGATTACATTTGATCAGCTAGTCAAAATAATGTAACAGCTTTTCATCACCCACAGGAAAACTTTTGAAGAATTCTGTTGTCAACATGCTTGCACAAACACTAATGCATATCATTATTTTACAAGGGGAAATGTAATATTCAGTAAGTTTTTTTTTTAATTAGGCCACAAGTAAAGCCTCTCATTCATCAGAACTTCAGATCAGAAGAGCACAACAGTGATGGACAGGATGTGTGTGGTAAAGAAGCCTGGGTGATGACCACAGAATAGGCAGCACATGGGGCGCAAAACAAAACGACAGGCCTTAGAAAGAGCCAACAATACTGCAGAGAACACGTCTGACACCAGGACAGGCACTCAACTCCGTGGGAGACACCCCTAAGAGCCTCCAGGGAGGATTTTTTGGGGTCCACAACCCAAGCGTGCTGGCATTATTTTCTAGCAAATGCACGTCAGCGCACCTGTGTAAAATCAGGAACACTAAGAAGTCGCTGAAAACATCATTCTGAGGACTGTCAGCTTACCAAGAAGATATAATTAGTGTTGCTCAAAAGTGAGAACAAGCCACCTCCGTGTTCCCTTCCCCATGGAGGCAGGTCTCTCCCTCCCGCAAGTCTTGAGGGCATTAATTCAACCTGTATCCAGTGCTTACTGTGTTTCATTCCCTTACAAATATGTTTTTGATTTAAATGAAACAATTATACTGTTCTCCCAGGTAAAGTATCTGTAAACAGGGTATTTGGAAATGCGATAGTCCATTCACAGAGGTGGTCTTGCTGTAGATTTTAAAAACCAACAACAGTATATGCCGCTGATGAAAGGCTGGTTACAGCCGCGCTCCTGGGCCCCGGGAGGCGGCCTGGGGTCACATTCTTCTGTGCGACGCCTCCCGTTGCACAATGAAGGACAGACTTTAGACCTATTGGCCAATCACCCTATCCGTCATGTAAAGAAAAGGCATTCTTACAGACTTAGAAAGCATATCAGGTTGTAAAGTTAATCCTGAACGTTGTGTAATCCTAGTGACATTTCTCAATATTCAAGATAACTGCATTTCCTTTTAGTTTTCTGAGAGAAAGGAGCAGCCCTTGGGCTCACAGCCACGCGTGCCTCTGATTTCTGATGTTCCTCCTCAAAGTCTCTGGCGACGCCTTCAGAGTACAGCACGGGGGAGGGATTTGCAGCCTGAGTCCTGCGAGTCAGGAACGTCCGACAGGGATTTCCAAGGAGCATAAAAGGGAGGTGGGCACTGCAGACTATTTGGGGAGCTGTGTGGGGACCTGGCTAAGCAATTCAAGCAGGACAGCAGGCTCCTGTCCAGACACTCGCACAGCTATCAGGAGACAACTTTGAGGTCACCTTTGTATGAGGGTTACAGATCTGCACGTCCCCCTTCTAAGCCTAGGGGACAGAAGTTTCTGGCCCTTGCTCACGGAAGCTGACCTGCTGTCCCTACAGAAAATGCCACCGTGTGGCAGTCACTTTGCAGTGAAAGGACCAGAGATTGCTGCCTAGAGCTCTGAGTACAGCCCATTCCCAGGGCCTCCCTACCCTACTGCTCCCCTTTCTCCATCCATCCTAAGACCTACAGAGCTCCAGTTGCCCTTCTGCACCCCCACGTTTCACCTGAAAGGAAAACACAGGGCAGCTGAGGACAGGGGTTAGCAGCCCCGTGGCCCCTGGAACCACCATGCTGTGTGGAACTGCGCCTCTAGGCAGCTCTGGGAAGCCTGGGCATGAGAGGGGAAGGAAGACAATCAAGCTGAGTAAGGAAGGATGAGGGAGCCTAGACAGAGAAGAAGAGGTGGGAGTGACAGGGAGCGGAGAGAATAAAGAAAACCACGCAGAAGGCAGCACCATCTCCAGAGCAGCGGGCCCCAGGCCCCAGGCCCCAGGCCGCCTGGGCTCAGCCAGGTGCACAGAATATGCAAATACAGGCGGAACTGGGTTTTAAGCATCAGACATTGAGGGAAGACACAGCTGCTACAATAGGCGGAGTGAGATACATTGCTAATCCAGAGTGTGGCTGGTGTTCTTGGGTTAGAGATAAATGTCTTTAATGTGAAGAATAGTTTAAATGCCCAATTTGTATGCAGCCATTCTGCAAATGGATGTTGAGCCCTCAAAGCCTTGTATGATCTACTTCCCAGGCTGCAGAAGAATAAGTCGGAGCAAAGTCATTCTTCACTTATTCCTGGGAAATGAAAAGACCCATTTTACCTCATAGGTTCAAAGGGCAAAGTCCCTCAGAAGTATGTTAAGGGCTGTTACCCATGAGTTACGTTCTTGGGTTTTCACCCATTACCTGACTTTGTATGACAGTGGGAACCGTGTGCAGACAGGGGTGCAGGGGGCTCCAGATGCTCTCAGGGACTGACCTCGGCTGACTTCCGCTGTTGGGCAGGGGCTCGTCCTGGAGAAGCAGGGTCCTCGGGATTCTCAGGCAACAGATATGTAACCGCCCCCACGCAGGCAAACGACCAGAATGGCCCCTACTGATGTCGCCATTTGGGGCTGGACAGCGAGGTGTGGGCACTGGAGGGGGGCAACGGAGGACCCAGGTGTTTCCCAAGCCGGGAGGACACGCTGCTCCCCAGGGTCTACCCTGCCTCCAGGTAGGGCCTGATTTGCAGGTGAAGGCTCAGGGCTCCAGGGCGGCGGGAGCCTCTGCAGCTCAGAGCAAGCCTCCGGGCTCCTTCGGAAGCAAACTCATTCAGTGGTTCTGTACTCAGTTCCTGCACTGTCTTCCTCTAGCTAAAGGAAGAAGTTGCATATCTTTGGGCAAATTTACAGTAACTGCCCTCTGTGACTTAAGGGCAGCAGAGGCCCTTTGAGAACTACTGTGAAGTGGTGCAGGTACGGCACAGCGAAGATGGTAACAATTACGAAGAGCTTTACAGTTTACACACTCCCACACACACTTTTATGTTTTGATGAGAGCATTCCACTTACTAACGATGTGACTTGGGGCAATGAGTGCCCGTCCCTCGGTCTCGGCATCCTGTGTCCACACCGGGGAGGTGCCTGCTGCACTGCCGTCTTAACTGAGATTAACAATGAGATTAACAATAAAAGCCCTTCCCAGACTTCCGACTCACAGCAAAAGTTCAATAAATGGCAGCTATTGTCTTCACCTCTCATCCAAACTTTGGAGTCAAGCAGACAATGGAAGTGTTCTCTGTTGACCTCGAGTCTTCCCTGAACCCTCACCGAGGAATGTACCCCAAGCCTTGGAGGTAGATTACTATTTTCCCCCCATCCCTCCCACTGCTTCTCACTTGATTCTGGACTCATCCAAGGGCCTTGGTTAATTCTGCTGGCACTAAGAGATTATTTGACTAAAAGGATTGGTGGGTTAAAAAACTAGTTTGCAAACTTCTGCTAGTCAATTAAAACTGTCTCTATGGACCACTGCAATTCAAACACATCCTCTGGAAAGAATGTTACATGAAGGCAATGGCCCAAGTCTTTTCCTCTATGTAACGAAAAGCAGACGTTATGCTGTCCGCACTTCACAGGGCCGTCCTAAGGATCAAACCAGGGAACAACTTGCAAGCTCTCAGTACTACAGCTGGCGAACAGGAAGCACCCCACAGAAGCTCAACTTCCTCCCCTTCGCCATCGGACCCTGAGCAGAGCTCGGAAACAGCCACTTTTTCTTCCTACTTTCATTGTTCATATTCAGACACCTGGCAATGAATGGCCGACCCAGGTACACAGGGACTTCCTCGGCGTGACTGCCTCGTCCCAGGCTCTCCCCATGATTCCAGTAGAGAAAACATAGATCAATAGAACAGGAAGCTTATTGGGTGTGTGAACAAGCAAACCCAGTGTGAAGCTATGATCACCACCAACACTCCCACCAAATACCCTGCCTTCTCATGGAAGCTGTGGGCCTGGAAGCCACCACTGTACCGCGATGCCGACACCAAGCTTCAGAAGAAAGAGTCTGTGCTGAGTCTGTAATTTGCAAACGTGTATTCACTGCAACAGAGAAAAGTTAATACTTGCTAAAAGTAACTGAAAACTCTAAGGACAAAAAACAAGGATTGACAGAGTTGGGTGGGGAGAGGAGCTGACCGCCGAGGAGCACAGGAGAACGTGGGGAGGTGATAAATTGTTCCGCACCTGACTGTACACTAAAGAGCGTCAATTTTAGGGAATCTCAATTGTACCTTAATAACAAGAACTAGTGTGCAGCAGTTTCGGGATGCCTGGTGTAATTTCATGACACCCGTATGAAAAACAGAACTGAAGAACAGACGTCTATGCAGTCGGCGGGGCATGTTCAGAAGAGCCAAAGAGCCAGGCACAACACAGGCAGGTACCACCAAAAAAAGTAGATTCATCCTGTGGACAGTCAACACGCAGAAGGCTTACATAAAAGATTCCTCAACTGATCATAGATGTCTATGCAGTCACACGGGGACAGTAAATAAGACTAGCATGACACATATCTCAGCACCAACAACTGAAGCCTCTGTTTCAGGCCCGCTGGGATGAAATCACAAAGGCAGATGTTTGACACCTGCAGACACCTGGGAATCATCGAGTCAAACCTGCTGGTTCCCACGTCCTCTCCAAGTTCACAAAGACGGAGGGAAATGTCCACGCCCATGTCTGGTGGGAAAAACACCAGTTCTCTCATTACCTTGTAAACCTACGTGGAGCAGATTTATCTTAGGTATCTTTTTGATGAGTAGACACAGTAATAGATACTTTAATTTGCCTTGAGAGACAAACACTTCTCCCCTCTTGACCAGAAATCCCTCTAAAGTTAGTTTCCTAAACATCCTCTTCATCCAGGAAAAACCATCCTGCATTCAGAGAAATCAAAACACAGGTAAGGGAAGAGCTGGGCTGTAGCTCTAGGATGCCACCCGAGAAGGGAGGGTGCTGGGATCGGACTCCTGGTCCTGAACCCCACTTCTCAGGCAGAGGCAAAGCAGGACGGCAGGTGAATGTGGGGACACTGCACGTGAGTGCTGCCTCCACCCACACACACACAGAAGAAGGGCTAAGTTGCTAAAGAATATAATTTAAAATTGGGGCACAGCCAGTGAATCTCAGACTACAGACCTGCACTGTTTGGGAGAGGCATCTAAGGCTTGGGAAAAGGGACCTAGAATGCTAAAAGTAAATAAATGAACCTCTGCTCCAAAAGCTTCTATAACAGACCAGAAAAAAAGGATACTTATCCCCACCCCCAGCCCCCTCACTTCAGATACAAACTGCATTTGGAAACTGGCTTCCACACAGCTGAATTCCTCTGGCACAAACTCCCTGAGTCTCTGAGGCCTGTTTTCCACAGAAATGCTAGTTATGGGTTTCAGTCAGGATTAATTTAGATTTTTTTTTTATTCCTACATGTATCAGAATCATTCATCGAGGGGAGCTTCTTATATATTCATTCCCAGAATCCTCTGAAGACACCTGGTCTCATTAGAAGATCAAATAGATCCTCCAGAGTCATTAGCTGTTTAACAAAGTAGGAATTGTTTTCTTTCTGCTCTTGTGTTTGTGAGATATTTGAGAGACAGAGGAGAGAAAAATAACCCAAAGAAAAAGTATGATCTTCTTAACTCACAAAGACAGCTCTTTCGGCATAAGGGGAGGTCTTGAATCTGATTGATTCCCAAAAGCAAATGGAAAACATCAAAAGTATAGATATTATAAGACAGATACAGTTTAAAGATTAGAAGGTGCAAGGACTGTAAGATACTTCCTAATATTTTCTAACACTCTATAACTAGTGGTTCCTCTATCACCTGGTTACAATCCTACATTCTCTTTCAGCCTCGCCTCTCTTCACAAACATACACGAGAAGTACCCCATGCTTAACATGCTCAGCACGGAATGGACACGGGACGTAACTGTGGGTTTAGCTATTCACACTGCTTGAGCACCACCCCCCCCATGTGGTCGGGAACCCAGTTCTCCCAGCGAGTAAACTACATGCAGAAGACTGAGGCCTCAAGAATGCCCCAGGCACTCTGTCCAGGCTCAGCAGTGCCCGCTGGTAGAGCCGCGATACCCCAGTGGCCTGGAAGAATCGCTGTAGCTTTCTAATGTGACTCTTTCAATCCCGGGGGGCTGTCTGGGCTCAGAGAAAATCTCATTATTAGTCATTTAGTAATTGCATGGTAGTGACGGACTTCAGATAACCTAGAGATTTGCTTTAGCTTCACCAGCAAAGGCCTGTGTTTTTGGAGTCAGAGGTTACCCTGTTTGTGTGTGCGTGTTGGGGCGTGGGAGGGGATGATGTACAAGTACTGCCCCTTTGAACTTCGGTCTCCCATTCTCAGCTCTGCTGATCTGGAGCTCTATCATATTGGAAAAGTCACATTTCCACTCCTGCCTCAGTTTCTTCATATGGAGGAGGAAGAGGTGGGTCAAATATCTCCACCATCTCTTCTGAATCTGGAAAATTTATGAGTTCCAGACAAGGAGTATCTCTCGATGCTCATGTGCTTTCTTAGGAAGCGACTAGTTTCAGCGTTTATTTTATCTTTCTCATCGTTGCGGGGTAGATTAGAACTGGCCCTCCCTTACAGGTATACAGAAAAATAAGATGGCTGCTTATCTATGTCCTCTATCCCCTTCTCCCTGGTCATCTTCCAGCTCTGAGAGTGCATTGTTTTGTTTTGTTTTTCTTTTGTTGTTAATGTGCTATTTTACAAGCTGCCAGTCTGGGAGTTGTAATTTCCTCTTTTCTCATTTCTGTATTTTGAATAGGAACTAAAGTATCTTTTTTGCACCTTGGAGACGTAATAGAAAAACTAAACAACTTTTTTCCTCTGGCTCTTCTGTTCCGTGAGTTGTAAACAAATGAAATCTGTGTCCTCTCCTCTTACACACAGTAGAGAGTGTACCTTGTCCTGGGAGAATGAGGAAGGGGGCATTTGTAAAACTGCCTTATTATTCTATTACTCTCCCGGAACAAACACGCGACCTTTCACCGCAGGGTCGGGGACGTAGAAGCAATCTGCCCTGTAAGTGTTTCTCTCGATGGGTAATTTGCTGTCAAGTTATCAAGAAATAGACAAATGTTTAATGGGGAGCATTTGTCTTCCCCAAAAGTATTAAAAAATAACTTGTGCAGGAAGGCAGGGCAAGGAGTGGCCTGCAGGCTCCAGGGATGTCTTGGAGACCGTGCCAGGAAGAGGAAGCCCTTTCCAGGAGTTTTCTTGGTGATGGCAGGTAGGCAAAGTGCAGTGCGTGGCCCACAAACCCTTCCCGAGAACTGTATTTCTTTACTGCAGGTCATGCCTCATTAGTGAGTCATGAAATCATTTTTTGTGGATGATGACCAGAAATTTTAAAAACATGAAATAAATAAAACTAAAGAACAGAACAGAAAATATCAGAGTGCATGGCATGGAGAACATCATGTGCTGTCGACTGAAACTTTGCATGTGTGTGTGGCTATGTTTGGTACACCAAGTTCACATGTAAAATATATTTCTTACTGCAGGTCATCATTAAAAAATTCTAAAGCCCCTGGCCTGGAGAAAACACTGCAACCCACATTTTTCAATGTTGGCTTCAAACGACTTGCTCAGTTTTTTGACAAAGGAAATTTATAAATAAATAAAAGGAAAAAGGGAATTCGGCCAAATGCAAATAGTCACACTCCTCCCCAACTCTATATTTAAATGATCTCTACATTATTCTGAATTCTCCTTCTCCTGAGAAAAATACTCCAAGTGAATTGCTCTCTGAATATAAGGCATACTGAAGTGGGTCACATTTGTCTCTTTCCCGGGGGCGTCCCCGACCCCTGGTGGGTGCTCCCCCTTTTGTACGTCCTTTCCCTTTTCTTTTTCAAAGCATAGTCTCATGAAAGACTGATGAATGCAATAAGCAACAGTTTAAATGACTGCTAATGCTTCAACATGCCCTGTTTCTAAGGGTATTTATTTTTTTAGCCAAATATTAGAAAGAATCTCATAGAATTTAGCGACAGGGGGAGGAAGAGAGATTTGGAGAGAGAGTGTTTTCCTAACACTCTTAAGAGTCCTTCTGTGGCTGTTTACATTCACTTCAGAACATTTCCTTTTTTACATGTAAATAATTTGCACCATTTCTTTCCCTGGCTATTTGTGAAGTACAACCTCAGCGGTCTTTATTTTTTAAAACTGGTATTTATGGGACTGTCTTACCATAAAATCTTTCAAAGGAACAATCTGTTTTCCTCAACTTTGTATTCATTTTACACCAAACTTACTGTCTGGCAATTTTTAGGTCCTCACCTAGCAGAGGTTAGGGACCGATTATATAATTACACCACTCTGTAACACATGGTTGTTAAATTTCCCAGGGTCCAGGTAGTCACAAGTGTGTGCTCTTTTCTTGCATATGAGACAGTGTTATGAAAAGCTTCCACACGCTTGTCATGAAACAATAAATAACAATTTTACAACAGCCCTGGCTTACTGAGCAGAGTACTAGACGCTTTGCCCACGGGGTCTCATTTACGTAGTCTTTGCAAAACCTCCTCAGTAGAAGTGTAATTCCCTCTATCAGTCTTCCTACCAATGAACACCACATGGACATTTCCAGGGGAGAAACTACGTCTCACAGACTGACAACCTGTCCACGGAGGCACCGTCAGGAAGCAGCTGAGATATAATCCACACGGAATCCAGCTGCCTGCAAAGGCCTGGTTTCCTCGCTTTTACATTTCCTAATCTTCCAGCTGTATCCAAAATGACCATTTTCATTTTCATTTTCAAATACCTTACCTGTTCTAAGGACAAAGTTGTGACTGTAAGAACACCAGGAAAGTTTTGTTTGTGTTTTGAATGAAAACTGCCCCGATTATCACAGAGTAGTTACATCCTCAGAAAATATCTGGCCTGACCATGACAAATGAATGCATTCCTTGCCCTGTGCGGCCACATACCTCCACTCCAGCCACCTTGTAAGGCAGCAGTAAACGACATGAGAGTCCAGAGCTGGATCTGTCAGCAGTGTGAACAGCATGCTGGTGGTATTCTACTGCCTTACTTGGATCAGTTCAGATACCATTTTTTGTTTCCATTTACAAATCACAGTGCTTGAAGACTGTGGTGAAAAGCACTATTTTCCATTTGTGTGTGGCTCCCGTATTCCCTGGGCCGTCTGCACAGGTGACTTTGAACAGCAACCCTTTAAATTAAAAGTCTGCTTTGCACTGTCCTCCTCTCAGAAATTTTTGAATCTCCTCCCAAAGTCCTAGGTGATCAGAGGCCTCGGATTATCCATTAGCCATACCTCCCCCAATAAAAGAAATTCATTTTGTAAGAGATACTACTTCCAAATCAAATCCAGGATTCACTTTTGTTTTTAAAACAGAATGAAACCAGACGTGGTTTGCTGGCTACTCGGAGATCCCTAACTTCTCTGTGACTTTCCTGTATTAATTCAGTCTTAAGTTTCAGGAAATAAAATAATTATGTAGTTAAGACGGAGATCCTTATACAAACAAGTACTGTGTTTACGAGGTACTGATTCATTAAACTCAACAACCGACATGGACTATGAGAACTAAAACCCAAGCCGAGACCAGTGAGCTCCCCATCCCATGACAGTTGGCATCCTTTGGGAATCTGGTCCGAACACAAAGGCTTTATCGACCTAACGTCAAGGTAAACAGGCAGTAAATGCCTACTCGATACTACTAACTAGTGGTATCACCTTTGGGGTCCTGACACAACAAAACATTGGCATTGTTTGCTTTAAAATTGGCACCATTACAAGAGAGCTCTTGGTGGTCTTTTAACCTGTTTCACACCGATTTAAATTTTCTAGCCATAAACCCTCGAGTTAAAGGGAGGAAGAAAAGACATTTTGCTAGTGAGAAAAAGAAGTAATTTCCCTTTCTTTCACACTAAATGCTATGTACCCAAATTAAGAGCCCCATGAAATAAAAGCCCCATAAAGTGAAGCTGCTACCGTCTTGAAGTCAAGGTCATAAAACTCTTCTACTGTGTTAATCATACAAGGAAGAAAAATCAGGAAAACTGTATTCTGAGAACCAAGACATGTTAACCAGGACCAGAGTCAGGCCTCCCCTGAATGGGGCAGGAACAGCTGTAAGAGGAGAAGACATACCTTGAGCTCCCGGAAGAAGATGCTACTGCGGGCCCACTCGACGATGGAAAAGAGGGTCTGATCGGCCATTTTGCACATAAGCCCAAACGTGCTCAGCTTTTCGTGCTTGCTCCGGTTAGCCTGCTCCTGCTGGAGGTAGGCCATGATTTTGGCCTGGACTTGAGGCTCGTCTGGCTCGCACTTGAGCAGTTCCAGGATCAGGTGCGGGATGCTCGCCGGGGAGCTGGTCTGGTAGCTATCCATGTAGGAGTATCCCATGATCGACTCCGGGGAGCTGGTGTATGGGTCGGGGTACTCAGACTTGATGGCCCGGCTAGGGAAGTGGCCGTATGTCTGGTAACCCTGCAGGCTGCCGGGAGGTGGCATGGCCATGCTGATGGGCGATGTTACAAAGGGACTTCTGTCATAGTCTGTAGGAGGCAAGGCGGCATGGTTCAGAGGTAGGCCTTTGGAGGCAGAGTGGAGGTTCTGAACTGCAGAGGAGATGGCCAGCTCGGAGGGCATCGCCTGGATCACGTGGGACATGGCTTCCAGCTTAAGCCCGTTGGCTCGGATGAGGGCTTTTTTCTGTTGCTTCAGAGCTCTGTCTCTCTTGTACATCGGCCCAAACTTGTTCCTTCCTCCGCGCATGCGGTCGGCCCTCACCGCTGTTGGGGAACGAGAAGTAAGCAAGGGTGTAAGTAAGATGCAAATTATCAGCATTTTCCAGATCTCCGGATACTTATAATTGTCGAAAATGGACCGAAGTGCTATGTGCGTGCTTGTTTTCATTACAATAGCCCACAAAGATTCCAAAAAAAAAAAAAGAAAAGAAAGCCATGTCCTCTTTATTTATGAATTCTTTCCTCCACGTGTGTTTGCCATCAAAACAGTATTTTGGATTCATAGGGACATAGTAACCCCCTGGTGAGCTGAAGAGATTTCATCCTTTTTGCTACACACAGGGGACACGACCCGTTACTAAGAAAGAGTATCATTTCCTATTATGCCAATTACCCTATGACTCTCTTTATAGAACCCAGACTGCTGAAAGGAACCACAAAAAAATCAAAGAACCTGTTTCTGGATCAAACTGTGATTATTTTCCCTGTGAACATCTTCCTCTCTCAAAGCCATTTTGGTTGACTTGCTGCCAAATGTTTGGGTGCATGCTTTTCTTGGAAAAATCATTTTCACCTGGACTTGAGGAACACACCTCAGATACACATCAGTTACTGTTTTTGATTTAAGCCGAAGTGGATGTAACTGAAGCAGATTCATTTCAGAAGCTCTCCAGACAGTCCCCCGTTACAATGCTGTGTGGAGTCGGGGCATGTCTACTAGGTCAGTGAGCAGCTCTCTCACAGTGGCCAATGGCGACCGGACAGAAACCAGCAACCTCTTGACAGCTTGTGACATGTCGAAATTGCTGGAGGTTAAGTTTTTGAGCTTATATCCTAGGATTAGTATAGCATTAAAGATTTATTGTGAATGCTAGGAATCCAGAATACTGCAAAATAAAGAGTTTTTCATCTGTATTATAATTAACTAAATATTCAATTGTACAATACCACTGTTAAGAAGTAGTGACTTACAGTTAAGAAAGCATACTTTTTAAGATAAAGAAATGCAAACTTCTCCTTTTGATAAAAAAAGGTTATCATATGAAATCACATTTAATTTTTAACATTTTATCCTCTGAGTGTCACAACTATAGCAAGCACCTACCACAGTATTTTGCTGTTTGGAAAACAATAAAGTGATTGGTAATAAAGAAATCTGTAAGTATGGATCACACCTTTTCTCAATCTCTTCTTAAAATCAATAGTGACTAACAAATTCTTATCATAATCAAAGTGGTCCATTCTACTGGGAAGGAATCTGTTAGTAATCCAGCAGATTTATTTGAAAAATTTTTCAGTACTCCTATCAAGTCTGAGTGCCACGTAATGGAAAAGCTCCAACAAAACTAGCCTGTGCCTCATTGATCCAATAAAATTCCCTCTTGAATGTGGCACATATCAGTGGTATGTACCCCTTCTTATTTTTTTATTAGCAGTATATGTAATCTGTGGAAAGTCAGTGATAGGTCAGAGGCTGAACACCAGCAACACCCCCTAATAGTCCCTGAACCACAAGTTATTTGCAGCAGTCACATATTAACCTTACTGCCTGCCAATCTGCACATTTTAAGTACAGGTTCTGCTCCTTCAACATAAAGTTTAATGTGGCTTTTGAGGAGCCTCTTTTTGTTCTTGTCAGACCAATGCTACTGATTCAACAGTTCATCATTTTTCATGTTTCCTGCTTCTCAAATTTTATTTTGCATATGCCATCATTAGCAAAAAAAAAAAGTGCTTTCTCACACTATCATGGTTGATAACTCTACATCTCTACATGAGAAAGATCTTTTAGTAATCAAAGCCTTTCACTCTTCCTTAGGAATCATGAAATTAATTTTAATAATTATGATAAGCACACCTTTTCAAAAGACTGATTTCATTTAAAATTAAACGTTCACTGGGGCATCCTGATTTGAAAACTTCAAAGATTTTTTTTCTATTTTTGCACATTACTTTTATTTGTTCTCAGTTGAATCACTGTAGTCTTGTTTTCATCTAACCTGACCTTTTTTGTATCAAATGCATCTGCTCCCCAACAAACAAACAAGGTGGAAAGGGGAAACTGATGTATAAAATTTTTTTCCTAGTAGATTGCATCAGTGTTTAAATGAGACTTAGATTATCCTGCTGACAAAACATAAGAAGATCTTACATTATTGTCAGTAGTATTAAAAGACTAGAAAATGTTACCATGTTATAAGTACAATGTTGTTTCAAATCCTATGTCCTTCCAGAGTTTTAACAGGCAGTAGTCTTTAGAAGAACCTTACCTTCTAGCTTCATTCCAACACTTAGACATTTTTGAAACCGACAGTAAGGACAGCGCTTTCTCTGTGTTTTGTCAATTTGGCAGTTCTGGTTTTCTATACATGTGTACCTTTTATTATTTTGGACTGTTCGCTTAAAAAATCCCTATAAGACAGAGAAAATAGTGAGACATATATCTAACACGCATCTCTTCCATTGTTTCATTTTAAGGAAATCAACAGTAAATCTTTTCATTGCATCATTTGAGCCTTTATGTGGTTCTGTGGTTTGTTACACATTTTAACAAGATCCATCCTCCTCAATAGTGCTAGGTCAGAGTGGAGATTTTTCTGGCATCAGAATTATATTCCTGAAGAATGACATCAAGTCTTGGGGAGATCTGGCCACACACCATTTCATCTCAGCAGTCAGAGAAAAATTACCTTCTATAATGACCAGTCTTTTTTTTTTAATTTGTTTTCCTATTTACTTTCATGTTGCAGATAAGGTACTCATGGAGACCTGCATTGTTTTTCGTAGTTAGATACAATTTCAGTGAAAAACTGTTGTAAACTATCAGTGGAAAAACTGAACAGCAAAACACCTCAGGCCTTTTACAAATGCCAACAGTACATAGTTAAAAGGGAAAGGATTTAAAGAGTAAAATGGAGAAATATTCATAATTATACTGGAATACATTCAACTTGGAGAACTCTGTGAAAAAAAAAAGTGAAACTGATAGAAAAGGAAAGCATGTAGAGCAGAAAGCTGAATTTCAGCAGAATGGATCCTGTCCTTATATTTCACCCAAAAGAATTAATCACAAATAAAACTTATAGCTTTATAATATAATAACAGCTTTACCAGGATGGTATATTCTTTATGTTTACCTTACTAGCCATAAAGTGAAACAATCTTACTTTGTTATAGAGAATGAAGGTCTTTTCCTGGCAGTGGCATAAGTAGTTGTGCTGAGATTTCTACTTTAAAAATGTTGAAAATACCGAGTATCAGATTGACTGGGGGTATATAAGAAGTAGCTAAGACAAATCCTGAATGGATAGTTGATATTATTAGTAACAATACTATACCTTTCTCATGTTAAAATTTCTTGCATTTAAATAGGTCATACACTATATTTATGAAAATTATTATGAACTAAGACCTGGTCTCTTATTCTTTATGGTATAAAGTTTTTTAAAAAACCTTAAAAATATTTTTGGAATAAATCAGGATGAAATCACACAGTTGAGAATTTAGACTTTTATGTCTATGGATAAAAAATGTTGAGACTTGTAGCACAGAACACTCTGAACTTAAAACATATTTGGGAAATACTCTGTCATGGTCCCTTCTCAAGAACAATGATGCTTTAAATATATATAAGTCAAGCAAAATCAATATTTAGGACTGTTGGAAATAAAAGTCTTCCCACAGCTACATCACTTTACTACAATAAAATACTTTAAAGCAGGAGATTGGCAAAGTTTTTTAAACAGCAAAAATTTCTTTGCCTCTTGAATTAAATCAAGCACGTATTTCTAAGAATCACCTCCCTCAGACTCTTTCTCTTATTTTTTAATTGAGTCTAAAAAAGACAGCCCAAATTTAGCTTTAAAAAGTAGTCCAATGGTTTATTTGGATTCTAAACATTGTATTTCTCAAGATAGCAACATGTAAACAAACCTTGCAGCTTTCACAGGTGAGGAGCCCATAATGGTACCCAGATACTTTATCTCCACATACGGGACAGAGCTCTTCAAGATCTTCATCATAGGAGTAATTCACCATTTTAAACTGAGACACTGAAATGAGAAATGTATGCACATGCCCAATTAGTTTACTAGGTTAAGTGTGAATCCTGCAGTGAAAAACATTTTGGTGGTTGGTGGGCAAATATCACTGGGCAAAATATAAAATCAAAATCATTTTTACCCAGGGGTGCTGAAGAGAACTGTTTTGACACAGTGAAAGTAAAACATCGTTTGCACTTCCTATTTTTTTAATTTAAAAATAATTCTAACTTATAAAAAATTTTTTTTTAAACTGACCACTGTTGAACATAAGTCTCCTAACTCTGTCAAATAGAAACATGAGTTGAATAATTTGATAATTTGGAACTTCTTTTAAAACCTCCATGTGAAGTTCCAAAATGTCACCTTTGCTTAAGGGAGAGAGAAGCCCCCGCCACTCTCCCACGCTAAGTGCGCTCCAGGTGCACCTCGCTGGGGACCACACCGATTTGCAAATACTTGACCGCTTACTAAAGACCCAGAGCCCTGCTTCTCGGCAGCCGCCCCACTTTGACAGATGTTAGATTAATGGAAACATTCAGTTCCTTATTGATAGGACTCCTGTCCTGGATATTTTCACCGCCTGTGAAAATAAAGGGAGAAAGGGAGGACGTCCAGAAGAGAAAAAAGGGGCGAGAGGGGAAAAGACACACAGGAGGCTTTAGTTTCGTCGCGAAGTATTTACGTCCTGTAATGAACTTCACATGTTTGATCATCACTGAAAAATACAAACACCTCGAGATCGCCCTGTTAAAGTTAGACGGAACCGGGGCGCTGCGCGCTCGCTGCGGGATCGGGTCACTGCTTCGGGGGACGCAGCCCGGGAAGGCGTCAGCGGCCGAAGGCGGACACGCTGCGCAGGACGGCGGCCAAGCGCTCCAGATGATACCTGATCGAGCCCCCTGGGCCCGCGTCCACGCGAGGTGAAGCCGGGGGCGCGGCACTGCCCGCCGCCCGCGCCCAGCGGGACGCCTCCTGCGGGACCCCGGCGTGCACTCGCCTCCGGCCCGGCTCGACCCTTGCTCGACTGCACAGGCACACAAACCCCGCCGAGTTTGTTTTAAGTTAATCAGTGGCGTTGGCAGGGGGCAGGGCGGGGAGAAGTTTCCTCTGATTTGTTTACCAAAAAGGAAAGAGAAAGAGCCCCCACCCCACCCCATCCCCGAAGTTCCCGGCCACTCTGGCTAGGGATTTCATTTTTGTTTTGTTTTTTCTTTTTCTTTAAATAAAGTTCTTTTTTCTCTAAGGATTCTGCGGACCCCGGAGAGGGCCGCGGGGAGGAGCGGTCGCTTGCAGCACCTGGCGGCCAAGCGGGCCCCGGGCTGGGGCTTAAACCGGGGTGAGGTCCGCACTTTCCGGGGAGGGGGTGGTAAAGCGGCCCCGACGGAGGCGAGCGCTGGGCTCCGGGAAACACAGGGAAAGGATGCTCAGCGGAGCCCGGCCGGCAGCCCGGCCCGAGTCCCGGACTCAGGAGCGGAGCCCGGGTTTGGGAATTTGGGGGCCGACGGAGGGTTCCATAAGTTCGTTTACAGCTCCGTCTCTCTTAAAAGTCGCTACCAGTGTTGAGGCATGTTTTAGGGACAGAAAAAAGTGTACTTTCCCAAGTGTATTCTCTTCCACTCCCATTCGCCTCCCCCAAAAGTTAACGGCACCTAGGGGTGACGGAGAGGCAACCGCCTACAGGGGTCCTCGGTGCCCACCTCGGGGATCCGGCGCAGAAGGGACCGGGGCTGGGTGTGAGGACCCTCCTGGAAAATTCAAAGACAGGCCGCGCGGGCAGCCAGACGCCGCTGTGCGCCCCCCGGCATCTGTCAAGAGTCTCCCGGGTGCTGGAGCCCAAGCAGGCGTTTGGAGAACCGACTCCGGGCGCAAAGAGTCCCTGTCTCGAGAAAGGAGAGGGCACGCTGGGGCCTTGGGGACCTCGGCTGCGAGAGATGGGCGGAGACGCTCCCGCGAGGCTGACGGCGCCACGCGGCCCCGGAGCCCAGGAGCCGGCCTCTTCGTGGGCTCCCCAGGGGTCGCGCTGTGCGCGTCCCTCCCGGAGACCAGGGCAGGCTTGGGCGTGGGCGTGGGGGTCCCCGTCCCCGGCGGCTCTTCTCCAGGGGCAGGCCGCGCGGTCTGGAGGAAATCGAGCCCGGGCGCTTCCACGTTGCTCTCGAACCCGAGGCTGAGCGAGCGGCCACCGGCGTCTCCAGGGCCCTGGGCACAAGGGAACGCTAACTTTCCGTTTCGTGGCAGAAGGCCGCGTGGAGAACCCCCTCCCGAACTTTGCAGAAGCATTACACTGGCTTTTCCCTCTCGCTCTCCCCCACCGCAAATCCCTTATTCTTGCCTCCCCAACTTCTGCCTCTACCCCCACTGGGCTAGTTTTCTCGACAGCCTCATTAATGCGCGCGCAGAAACGAGAAAGCAGGGACTTTCCTTTGGACCACGAATGGCGCCAGCCTCCCAGGCGCCCAGGGGACCGTCCCTCCCCTCTCGGCGCCGCTACCCCTACGCACGCATCGCGGGGATCCCAGGTGCCGTCGTCCCCAGACCGCGGAGGAGACCCTGCCCCCAGGCCACGCAGCCTTCCCGCCACCGCGTTTCCCGTCGCTGCGGGCTAAGTAAGGCCGCCCACCTCGCGCCCCGACCGCGAACTTGGCTCTCAACACCTCACCGGCCCTTTCAAGTCCGCTCGCGGGGATGGCAGGAAGCCTCGGGGACCCCAGACCCGCCGTCCCGCACAGCCTGCGCGCTGCAAGAGGCGAGGGTGGAGGAGCGCCGCCGACTTTTCCTCGCAACGTTCCCTCCCCGGCCCGGGGCAACTGCGAGAAACTTCTCAAGGGCCGAGTCCAGCCAGATCTAGAGTCGGTATTTGGGAATGCGGCGAAAATACAGCCAACGGGATTGGCTTTTGTTTTTGTTGTTCGCAACCAAACGAACAGGACTTCCATACCCCAGTTCTCGCCCTGCGGAGGCGGCTCTGGGCGAAGCCGCGGCTCCCCCGCGCAGACGATGGGGTCGCGGGCCTCTGGTTTTCTTCAGTTCTGCCTGCAATTCTCAAGTTGTCCCAGTTCAGGCCGGCTCCGGTTGTCCACACCGCTTCTGGGGTGCCGCCTGCATTCTAACCTTGGACAAGGTTTACCAGAGTCACCTTGTCTTTCTGTAAGGAGGCTGTCCCGGGCAGAACGTTTTTCCTCCACTCAAGAGCATAGGTTCAGATTCCCACCGATACCGGGGAATGGGAACCTGCGCGGGTTTCCAGTGAGACATTCCATTTCTTAGAATGATCTTACTATTCTAAGTTACCTTCAGCCCGAAGATGCCCACCTCGGGCTGCCATAGAGCTCAAAGCGTCTTAATTAGAAGCAGCCAATCAAGCACTGCTCGGAAAACCTCCGCTCCGCATTGTTCCAGAGCCATAAACTTTTCCGCCTGCCCCGGGGGAGGGGGCTCGAGCCGCCGGCTGCCCCGGGCCCCGACTGCGGGCGCCCGCCGTCCCCTTCAGCGCCGCGCGGCGCCTCCTTACCTTGCATGTTTTCCGGCATCTGCCCCTGCTCCCCATGCGCTCGCGCCAGGCCCAGGGCTTCCGTCTCCACTTTGGGCAGCATGGCACGGCGGCTGCGGGCGGCGGCCGGGGGTCCGTGTCCGTCCGGAAGCCCAGCACCTGGACACGGGCGGCACAGATTCAACTCCGGCGGGAGGAAGGGGCGACCAGGGCGCCGGCTCACCCACCCGCTCGCAGGCGCGTAGCCTCCGCCGCCTCCGGGGCTGCCGGTCCGGACCCCGGAGCCCCGTCCAGCCTCGCAGCTCCGGAGCCGTCCCCGAGCTGCGGGGAGGAGACAGCGGCGACGAGACGAGGCGAGACTGCGTCCGGCGACCCGGGTCGCCTCGGCGAGGGCGCAGGCGGCGGCGAGGGCGCAGCTGCCCGGGGCGCGGATCCGTGTACAGCCGAGTCCGGGCGCGCGGCGGGGGCGGCCGCGGAGCAGCGGCTGCCGCCCTCCCTCCTCCGCCTGCGGCTGGGGATCGGCCGGGGTCTCCCTCGCCGCACTTCTCGCGCCTGCCCTCTGTCTCCCCGCCCCTTTCCCGGCCTCCGCTATTGCAAGTGTGGAGTTGGAAAGTTCCACCTCCCGCGGCGGCCTGGCCCACTCCCCCCCGCGCGTCCCAGAGCGGCCGCTTCCAGCCCGAGGGGGCCGGGCCGGGAAGGAAGGGGGAACGGCGAGGCGCGCGGGGCAGGTATGTGCGGCCGGACTGGGATGCGCGGAGCTGACAGTGAACACGGACGCGGGCTCCGGCCTCGGGTCGGACCGGCCGCCAGCCAATGAGGACGAGGCGCCCGCTGCAGGCCCGGGGCCGGCCCCAACCTCTCCACCCCGCCCAGCCCCCTCCCACCCCACCCCGGCCCGGGGCGGGGTACGTCCGCGCCGCGGGTCTTACAGCTGGTGCGAGGCGACCTCTGTCTGAGCGCCGCGGTGGAGGCTGGAGAAGCCAGGCGGCGGTTTCCGCGAGCAGAGGGCAAGGCAGAAAGGGAGGGGCGGGCGTGGGGCTGCCCCCGCGCGCGTGTCGGGTGAGGGGCTGGAGGGGGAGCTAAACACCCATTTCAACGTCCTAAAGGAGAGTTGTTGAATTCAGGTGGCCGTTCTTAAAAGAGGAGCTGGCCTGCGCTCAAGGGTCTCCGGCTAATTCTCCCTGGGCGCTCAGTCCGCGGGAGGGCCCCACCGTGGGTCCCGGGCGCCCTGGACTGGCTGAGCGTCCCGGCTCACTGGCCCGTCGAGGGGACAGCCGCGCCGCTGAGAGTTCACTCACTAGCCGGAAATTTGAGGAAAGCTACTCCCGTTTCCCCACTCGTCCCAGTTCCCTGCTCACTTGTGACGGCCCCAACCCCACCTCTCCTCCCCGCCCCTCCCCTCCAGCTCAACACTACCTTGGCGGCAGACTTCCTAAACTATAGTGAACCGTGTTTCCATATAGAAAACAAGGATCAGTCTGGGCTTTACTTTCTCAATCTGGTGTGTCTTCGGTGAGACGATCAACAAGAGGCCCAGAGGCCCAGCCCTTTAAAAGTTTTAAAGAACCATCTGTTGTGCAAGCTCTTCAACCACCGGCCCTGCCACATCTTCAAAGTTTTTCAGATCTCATCCCAACGAGATGAAAAACATTTTTTCCCAGACCCCTCACTGCTGAAATGCCTCATATTCTGCTGTGAGACGGGGTAATTATCAGAGTCCACCCACGAGGGGGTGAATTTGAATTTCAAAAGATCTGAATTTATGTTATTTGAGTGGCCTAGAGATCACACACAAGCTGCCCAGTCCGGTATTTGATGAATGGAAAAATACTCCAATCACTGCCATGTGTAAACTACATTTTATAGGAAATGGGTTTTTCATCACCCACTCAGGCCTTTAAGATATTGGCAATTAAGATACTGTTGGCTCTCTAAACTGATGTCACTTTGCTCCTCAGTATATATTCAGAATCTAAGTTACTTACATTTCAGTTTTAGTAGATCATCAGTTTTCATGAAAACATTTAAACTTGGGGTGGGGGGAGGGCTGCCCATTACTTTGTAAGGTGGAGTGGGGCTGAAGCTGCCAAGATTAGTGACCCTTTAGATGCTCAGATTTTCATGGTGGTATCAGGTCATTGTCAATCCATTTTCAGTATTACTAGTTGTTTTAAATATGATTGTGAATTAAGAATCTATACTTACATAGCTCAGAAAGGGAGTTAAGTCTCAGGGCCCACATCAGGGCTTGCAAAGTCTGCCTGTGGATTCAGGTGAGCTTTGAACATCAGTTTTTTACAAAACCTCAGAAACAACTTCCTTTCCCTGCCAAGAGCTATGGGGGCACTTACATTGCACCTTCCCAAACACCAGCTCTGGGGACTCCATCCTCCAGTGTTCAGAGGGAGCTTCCAGCCCTCGGTGTGGGAGGGAAGGTCCTCTGGCTGTAAGCAAGAGGAGGACGTTGGGAGAACTGAAAGGAGTAGAAAGAGGGTCTGACAGGACCTTGCAATTGCAGTGTGGCAGGAACCCTTGCCCAGACTTGAGGCTGAGCCTAACCTAACCAAGGCGATATGCTCACATGATTAAGCAAGCTTCAGCCCAGAAGGGGACATGCTTGGACCACAGGGTGGCTCTGCAGTTGAGAACAGTCTGCCCTTCCTTCACACCCCTCAAACACCAGGAGCGATGGTGACAAGAGGGCCAGCTGGCACTCATTTATCCCTGTACAGAGTGGGCGGGAGAATAGGGACTAAGGGTAAGGTTTTAAAAATCTTCCCTTAAGAAAATCCGCAGTTGTAGCACAGAGGAAAGGCCCAAGGCCTTTTCACCTTATTTTGAAGCTCTAGTCCAGGCTGACCACTCTGTTTACTTAGCAGCGATCTGAGGGCACCAAAAACTCAGGAGACCTCAAGGAGAGAAAACTCTGAGAACCAAAGGAACTCAGCGGTCCAGGCCTCCAGTCCTTGAAGTGAAGGGTTCCCTAAGGCCAGCCCCCACATGGAAACCTGTCCTCGGTGGATGACGGGGTTAATCTTGCACTGGAGTTGCTGTCAGAGAACCAAGGGCACTCTCACCTTTTCCCGGGTCATTCCGCCAGGGCTTTAGGGGAGCAAAGGAGTCCCCGACCCTGGGGCAGATGCAGTGGGGGGCAGCGGTACCAGGCCTCCGACGGCTCTCATCCCTGCCCTCCAAGCACACCCCACCCCACCCGCTCAACTCTTCACTCTGGTCCCTTGCCGTTTCCTCTGGACAGGAGGCCCCACCAGAGCCGGGAGGGGGACCCGCTAGCCCTGTGGCGTGGGATTGGCCCAGGCGTCCCCCAGAAAACCCTCTTGGAAGGAGAGCTGGGGTGGAGCAGCCCGAGCCGGCTGCCCTTGGAGCCTCGGGTGGGCTACCTAGGGAAGGGCCTAGGCTGCCGAGGCCGCAGGATGAGTTGGGATGCGAGTAGGGGAACAGGGCCTGCGTGGTCCAAACGCCGGCGGTGGCCCGTGTTGATGGACAGATAAACCAACCGGCTTGGAATGCCAAAGCCCCTGCGCGGGCAGACACATCCATCCTCGGCGGGGACACCTTTCCTATGCCACTCTGCCTCAGCGGAGGCCCACGCAGCTCGGCTGCGGGACGTTTAACTGGTGGCGGGGACCACAGCCCGGAACCCGGGCGCCCGGGGAGATGCCTCTGGCTGTAGCGACCGTGCGCATTCTCAATTTCTGCGCTGCCCTCCTGCCAACTTCTGGCAAACTCCTCTCCCCACTTCCCCCACGCTTCTTTCCGAATAGACAGGTCTCCCGGGCTCGTCCTTCCGGGTCTGACTCTGTCTTAAGGCATTGATTGACGGTTGCAATTACAAAGGATGATGGCTCGGGGAGGCTCCCGCAGCCTTGATGAGCCCGAGAAGCGCAGTCCTGGCATATTTTATCCAGGCTCCGCGCTAAGGGGCTGTGCGCCCCCCTCACCCTGCGGGCTACTGCTACGGAGTCTCGCACTGCCCACCCGCGAGGAGGTAGCTGCTTCGCCCTCTCCCCGCCTCCACCTTCCCGCGGCTCCGCGCCGCCTTGCAGAGCGCGCCCGGAACAGCCTGCCCTTGACCTGACCTGAGACGTGTCGGTCGGCCCCGCGCGCTCCTCGCGTGCAGGCTGCAAAAGGACCCCAAGTCGGGACTGGTTCAGGTTTCCTGGGCTCGGCAAACACAGCTCCCCGAGAGGACGACTGCCTCTCCGCGCGCCTACCTGGGAGTAGCCTCGCACCAAACTTGCAAATCTACATCCTCGGAAACAATTCCTAAAGCCTCCTCCTTCCTACTTTTTAGTGTTTTGAAGAACCCAGAATAATTACTTTGCTTGTAGTAGGTGTCTACTTTTCAGCCCCATAAGACTCCTAGGGGTGTATTTTTTCCCCCAGAAAGTCTCCACAACTAGGCCGGGCTAGCCCGAGGGCAAAGAAAAGCAAATTTATCAGCCAACTGGAGCGCCACCTTTCAGCCCCTCCCACGCGAAAAGCCCATCAGAAGCCATTTTTGACTTTCTCTGCAAATTAGGTTTAGTAGAAACCCCTGGGTTCAGCTGGCGGGCTCTGGGGGCTCCGCCCCCGCCTCAGGGCTGGTCCGCGGGCGGAGCCCTGTGAGAAGACAGGGGTTACGCTTCGGGACAGACGTCTGCAGTACCGAGGAGCAGTTCAGCCGACGTTTTGGAAAAATAAACGAATAGGTGAGAAGTCGTGACTCATTAAAAAAAAAGCCTTTTCTGCTGCGTGTGGACATAACTCTCTAAGACCTCATCAACAGGCTAGTGCGGAGGAGACCCTGTAGCCCCGGAAAGGTTGCCGTCGGGGGCAGCCCGCAAACGCATCTCATTATGTCAAGGCCCGGCCTTCCTGGGGAGGAAAATGCAAGGTGAAGCATTTATCTGGGTAATCCGGGCTCCTCCCCTCCCCCAAACAGCCTCCCATCCCTGCCCTGAAGGAAAGGTGAGGTTTTGGGGTTGGATTGTCAGAATCTGCAGCTTTCGGTAAAAAAGGCTTCGCTGTAGGACGTTTGGACTTCATTCTCCGCGGGGCACTTTGCCGCACCCCTGGGGTCCAGGCGCGCCGCGATGCCCTTTCTGGCTGGTTCCCTTCCGAGCGGACGGGGAGGTCCGGTCTTGAGAGGGGAGGTAATCTTTGGTAGGTGGTCCAGTCTAATCTCTCTCTTCCTCTCTGTGATTGAAACGGAGACGTGAATCAGCCCCAACTCAGAACGGGGAGACTCCGCTCTTGGAGGCACCTGGGGACAACCCTGAACATTGAGTGACGCCCTGGAGGACGCTCCCGGGGCCGGCAGGCCACCAAGCGCTCAGTGGGACCAGCTGAATACTTGCACGGCGGTTCCACGCCCCAGGCCCCCCCTCCCCCCTCTTCGACCTGAACCAGGAGCTAAATGCTTAGCACCAGATCCTTCCAGGCTACCTTTCAAGCGCTTCCGGCCAGGCTGGAAGTTTCCTGCGGGAGGGGGTCACGTGCCATACAGCTTCCGAATTCCTGCGCTCCTGCGGCGCTGGGCTCTACTGGGAACGCACCCGTCCTACGCGCCGCTGGTTCTTAAATCCAGGAGCGCCGGCTAGATTGGTGGGCGTCTTGCAACGTGGGTCCATCTTGGGCGGCAAGGAAAGTGGGAATTACCGTGTCGCCACCCTCGGGCTTGGGGTGCAGAAGCAGAGAAAATGTTAGGGTCCCCGAGGCGACTCACATTGCGCGGTCAGGCCGTTGGCTGGCCTCCAACCTAAAGACAACTTCTGCGATTGAGAGCTAGTGGCCAGCATTCGCCAAGACTTGGGACAAATTCATTTGCTTTTCCCCAGGGTTTCTTGTTTGGAAACTGGGAAGTGGCTCCTGAGACTTGGTGGCAGGTTCCGACTGATTTTCTTTCCAGTCCTTTGTGGCCCGCCGGGGAAGGCGGAGCATGGCGGGGCAGAGGCTGTGGACATCCAGATCCTGAGCAAGGAATCGGCATTTATTGTGAGAAACGTTAGCGCGGA
This sequence comes from Smutsia gigantea, assembly GCA_032199065.1. Lineage (NCBI taxonomy): Eukaryota > Metazoa > Chordata > Mammalia > Pholidota > Manidae > Smutsia > Smutsia gigantea. The sequence continues at coordinate 19,579 of JAVSCE010005163.1, read as the reverse complement.
GCGTGGGACCTGCATCCCACTGCAGGAGGCACACCCGGGTTTGTCCAGAGTGCTTTTAAAGGGGGAGGAGAGTGCTTAAACTCTTTCCCTATCTCCTCCCCCCTAGGAGACTAACGGATATTTGTTTCTTAGGGGAAAATATCCTCTCTAAAGTCTCTCATTCTGAGAGATTTCCTTGGCTTCCTCATACCCACTAACTCTGTAGCAAATAGATGGCTCTGAAGTTTCTCTCAGTTCCCTTCTCACGCTGTCAGGAGCCCTGAGAGCTGCCTCTGTACACCACGTAACTGCAAGGTAAATGCCACCCAAACTCCAGAGACCCTTTCAGGGACCTTCCTGAGGAGAAGGCCTGAAGTGCCTTCTCATCCTGCCCTGCCCTGCCCTCAGGGCTCCCTCCAGAGGCTGTCTCCCTTGCCCCCATATACCTGTCCCCATCCCAACCCAGAAGTTCTGCAGATCTAAATCTGATGTCCACTGTGCAACGAAAGTGAAAACAAAGAGCCAGTTAGAAATGACTTTCTTAATCTCAGAATGTCGTTAGGATGAAAGTCTGAGTAAACCAACATTGTTTTTAAATTGTAATTCCTTTACATTAACAAGGGCAAACAGTCACTACCTTGAGGAGGGAGCATGGACTTCAGAATCATATCCATGAGTTCTGTTTACAGTTCACGCTCCTGACATGCTGAGTGATCTTGAGTAAATCACTTGACCTTTTCTGGTAAATTTTTCATCAGTAAAATAAGGTTAAGAAAGTAAAATTTATAGTTCATGAGGCAGTGCCAGAATGCAGGCTGTTAACAAGCTTATATTTCTCACTTTCCCCCTACTTCCCCCAAACTCATCTCACTGTAAGGAAGATAACTACCAAGGGGATCACTAACCATTCTAGGATCATTAAAAATAGACCCTTGCAGAGAGGTACTTGCTAACTTGACTGTCAGGTAGCAAGGACTCAATTACATTACCCCCCCCCACCCCACCCCTGCCAAGTAAACTCACTAAACAGTTATGCTCATCTATATTCACATTATTTGGAGTTTAAAAGTTAAGTATATCTTTTCTTACCAATCACACAAAAACACACATAACACAGCTTCCCAAAGGACCAAGAAAGAGGCGGGCTTTCTTGGTCTGGTCAATTTCAGTCCCATTAGTCTCTCAAATTCACTCTGGTCCTATTTTAACTCTTCGCCAGGGCTTCCCCAGACCACAAATGTCTCCCAAACTTCTGAAGTTCCTTGAACCAATTGGATTTCTCAGAGAACTTTTTGTTCTGATTAAGGTGAAGAGTGAGGAAGTGCCGTGCAAAGAAGTAGCTTTATCCTGAGGTAGGTTCTGGTCATGGGGAACAAGGTGTCTGACCCTTGCCCTGCAGAGGGCTCCCAAGAGGGTTTGGGGAGGCTGAGCGTCCAGGTGGGAGTCTGTCCCAGAGCTCTTCTCTAGCTCAGCTCAGTTCAAGGCTGAATCCAAGATAACCTAGACATTGTGTCTGGGTGGAGAGGTCAAGTAGAGGAAAAAAGCATTACCAAGCCTCTGTTCTCCCTTCCTCCATAAACCTTTATTAAAGCAAGAGTTTATTAAGATACATATTAAAGAAATCCTTTAACTCTAGTCACAACTTGTGGATGGAGGCCAGTAGAGAGAATCTGGGAAGCACTATCTTGGAGGCAGTCTGGGGCAGGGAAGGAGAGGAGGCACCAGAGCTTAGCTTCCTGGAGGGAACTGGCTGCCTCGGTCCAGCAGCGACAATCAGAACATGGGCTTGGGCGGCTGTCGCTGGAGGTTAGGGGGATGTAATGGGCCCTCTCACTCTGGGCTGCATGTGTCTACGTGGAGAGGTCCTCGCGGACATAGAGTTAACTGAGATTGTCCCTGGACTAAAATCAGGCTCCCAGAGTGCTAAGGGGACTAGATAGCAAACTTCCTATCACGGTCTCAATACAGTGAGTGTTTGCATTTTGGATTATAGGCCCCTATGTAGACATAACTCCCTGTGGGTAATGTACAGTATTATATTGAAGGTGTATACTGTATTCCATAAATGCACTTAATTTGAAGAATACATTTAAAACAAAGCATAATGTTGGTCACAGTTCAGGGGCATCAGTACCAGTAAATACTTGTTATATGACATGTTTTGTGTTACACAGACTTGGCTCTTTTGATATAGGTTTTATTCCTTCTCTTTCTCTTAAATTAGTATTGCATGTCATTCAGTAAAAGCACCCAATTTAGGAAAAGGAAAAAAACTTGACTCAGAACCAAGAATTTCACAGTGTTCCCGGGCCAGTTAGCGCTAAGGGAACCATCTGGTTATAACCCAAGTCTGCGGCTCCTACATCACACTGAGTATCTTGCAGTTAGGCTGAAGGAACAGTTAGTTTACTTCTACTTTTCTGAGTACAGATATCTATACTCAATTTTCATGGAACCACCAATATGCCTAGAAGAAAATGTCCTGCCCAGCTAGGACCCATAGAGACAGCTTTTTAAATGAACGGACACTCATCCCAGCACAACACAACTGAATTGCCCTGTAGCCGGAGATCCTGGTTGAGCTCCACACACCCCAGACTCAGTGCCCGCTCCCCACCGCATCCCAGCCTGCCGTTTGCTACCCACACACTTTCTGGGCTGCACCCGTGCGTTCTTCTCGGTGGGCAGCCACACCAAATGGAAGAGGAAATTCGCCTTCAGGGATGAGGTCAGCCCCTTCCGTCCAAATGTCCAGTCTGATGGCTCCACGTGTCCCCTCCTCGCCTCCATCAGCGCTTTGGGTGATGGTCTAGCCAGGAGCCCCGGGAATGGCCTCAGCGCTCCGTGGGGGCTACAGCGTGAACACATGGCCTCCCGGTGCCAGCAGCCACCCCTGGGGACTAAGATGTTGCACACAGGGACATCTCGCACCCACCTGTAAGGATGCAATCAATACCAGGAAAAGGAGAGGGAGGGTGCCTGGGCCGGAGGGGGACGGCTGGCTGCGCAGGAGAGCCTAAAACGGGGCCTTTCACCGGGAGATGGGCGTTCCGTCCCCCAGGACCCATGCTCGGAGCGCCTGCGAGTGTGCGGCGCGGTCCTGAGCAGCCCCTCGGGCTAGACCAAGGCGTGCCGCCGGGGCGGCCCTGGCGCCGGGGCGGCCGGTGGGAAGGCGGTCCTTCCGCGGCAGCGGGAACGGAGCGTCTCGGTCCTCCGCCCCCCACCCTCTGATTCCCCCGGAGACGCGGCGCCCGCGCTGCCGCCGGCGACCAACGCGGGAGGGAGAGGCGGTTTCGGGCTTCTCTTTCAGCCCCTTCCTCGTGCCCGCGTTCTCTTTCTGTCTGCGGAGCAGTAGAGTCTGCCGTATACTCTGCTCACCTTCCCGGGGTTTCCTTTCCCGTAAGGCAGAGCACTTTCTTGTAACCATTTCCTCAGCTGATAACACCTTAGGGTAGTTGACCCACAAAAACAATCACAGCGCTCAGCGGAGTCAGCTGGTCACCAAAGGTGGAAGAGGAAAGCCCGAGCTTTGCTTCTCCTTCTGGGAGCCCTCGGTTCCGACAGGCCTCGGCGGGTCCGCAAGGACATCCCAGGCCTACAGCCTAAGAAAGCGCCGGAAAAGCCATAGGTCCTCCAAAAGCTGGGGAAACATGAGGGCATGCTTTCCAACACACTGGGAATGACAGCCCTGTAGTCCTTTACTTTTAGGATTAATTGAATATGTTCTCGTAACACTGACAAGTCCATGACTTCTCCATTTTTTAAAAATGAAAATTAGTTTTATTTACTTCTGTTTATAGAAACAAGACATCCTCACTGTTTTGAAAAAAATTACCCTTCACTTCTCATCTTTAATGATTATGCATTTTTTTGATTTATCAGAAAACAAGATTTTCGATAACATCTGAAATGAATGAGACACCATATTGTGGTGTAGCTTGAAACTTCACAAATATTTGAAAAGTATTTGTTAAAGTTTGATCCATGAGGACTCCATGGGGCCAACATGTTTCAAGTTGTTCAAATTTTAGTTTATTATTTCTGATTAAAAAGTATCAGAAAATGTTAGGGATAAGATGAATATATTATGCATTTTATTTTCTCTAGCTGTTTTAGGCTAATGGAATGACATCCAAAAACAATGGATATAATGAATACTACTTGAAATATCCATTTGCTTTTTTTGAACTTCAACCAAAGATAAATGTGTGATATATACATGAGCTTATGTGCTTTTAATAAACACAATAGGAAAAGCAGTGACTTATACTAAATACATCAACAAGATCAAGTTACATGTACTAATATAGTAGCAGAATAATAAATAGATGATAAATAGAGCAACTCCTACTTACCTATAGGTGTAAGTCCGTGCTTTAGAGATTCTTGTAAATCCCCAGTATCCGAATTAGAAGACATTCTTAGTGAAATTACAGGTGGTCCCTTGGCTTAAAATAGAAATCATTGAGCGTAAGAAAGAGTGCAGCTTCTCAAATTTTGTAGCCTTGGGGAAGACACAACAGACTACAGTAACCTTTAGTGAAAGTTAAGAAAAAGAAAAAAAAAAACCCAAGAATTCAGAAAGTTACAAGCAAGTCTTTCCCTGGACTCTGTACTTTTTTCTAGCATTAGTGACCTGCTGTAAACCATGTATCCAGTTTCATGATGGTTTCTAATCAGAAGAATGGAAACTTTTGATAGGCTTGGACTGATCATATGACTCTATGCAGGTTGATAAGAGGACCCTGTTATAAAGTGACAGCAAAAGAGATAAGAACTCTTGGCAGATAATGGCCCAGAAATGATTAACTCAGAAGTGGAGAGGTGCTATGCAGCACAGAGAGTGGAAAGTTGTAAAACTGAGGGGTCAGAAGATCATACTTAGTGGGTAAAACTCCAAACCAGCTTAAATCCACTAACTAAACTTAGGCTTGTGACATACCCCCTTGATGTCATCACTTCTTGGTATAGAGGAGGACAGATACAACTCTTCTGACTTCTGTAAATATATTTTAGATTGATAACATTGGCAGACGTTAATTCTTTAAGTGATGACTAGAGAGATGATTGACACTTCGAAACACTGCAGGTAGCATTTCCAAGCTATGGTCATTTATTTATTCATGTTTTGTCAACCAGCTTTTTTATAGCGCCTATTCACTAGCTGAGGAGTTAACCTTAGCTTGTTTGTATATTTGTCCATTGATTGGAAAGGCAGCCCTGTCTCTTTACCCCTAATAAAGTAAAACTTGTACTTTAGTTTGTGCTGACAAAATGATGAATGTGTAACATATATCCCATAATTTTTAAGTTATTATTCTTTGTTTGAATCCATGGAAAAAATCTGGATCACCCTTTGCCATGAAAGAGCTATCACCCAAATGCCCAAGGGTTGTTTTAGGCCCTTGTTGAATACCCTTGTTGTTCTTCAAAGTAATAAAACATAGATTCTTAGAGCAATGAATTCCTTTTCCCATGTTGTGGTAATGGTAGTTTTCTTGTTTGTTTTGATTTTGCTAAAGGAGCAAACATTTTTTTGCTCTCAGATTGTCTTTGGAAAACCCAAAACATTTATATATAGTATTTTTCCTATCAAAACTGTATTTTGGGGGGGGGGCAGATTAGATTTGACTGCATATAATGAAAAGGCTAGCATAACAGTGGTTTAAATAGGATTTTTATATCTCTCTTATAAAAGAAGTTCAGAAGTAGGCAATCCAGGGATTGTAATGGCTCTGAGAAGTTGTCTAGGACCTGGTTCCTTTCGTTTTACTATTTTCTGTCTCTTGTCCTCATGTCCCAAGATGGTTGCTAGAGATCCAGCCATCACTACCAAGAAGCACTATGGAGAAAGGAGAGAACAGATACTCCTTTTCAAGGACATTTACCACAAAAACAAATTCCACAAAATAAAGTACCACACTTTGCTTACATATCGCTAGGCAAAATTTAAACACATACTCACACTTAGCTGCAAAGGAGGCTGGAAAATGAAGTGTTTTAGTTGGGCAGGTAATTTAGTATTTCAAACTAAAACGGATTGGGTGATTTAATCATCCATGTCCGTTCCTTGCAGTTCTTTCATTAAATAATCAAACGATACTGTTGCATAATGCTAGAAATGTATCTATGTATATGTGAAAGGACATATGACCCTGTGAAGCAGCAAATAAAAATTATTTACGACTCCCCAAAATTTTTGCTTATGTGAATTATATCTATTACATATGTATTGTATTAGGTTGTATTAGGAATTAAAGTTGAGAAAGTAAAAAAAAATTACTATTTATTTATATTAATGTATTGTTATCAAAATATTTTAATATAAATAACATTTTACATTAAAAAACTATTTTCCAAAACAAAATAACTCACAAAAAGCAACATTTTTTATGTCCAGAAGTCTTTCTAATGTCCAGCTTAATAGAAAGTTGGATTTGCATATCTGCTTCTGAACTCAGTTGGTAGTAATATATTGCTTTGGTTGAAATATATCAGAAAATATGGTCTTCAAGATAGGAAATTAGAAAAAGGAGTATTATAATAATTTTGTCAGGTAATTATGGATATTTTTTCTTTCACTGTAACCCAAAACTCCACCAGTGATATCTTCTTAAAGATTAGTTGAAATACGGGACCCAAAATTCTAGCTGTGAACTTTTGTACTCTATTACTTTAAAATTCATTGACCTATTTATGCTTCGAATGTACCTTTTGCCAATGCATGAGTTTGTTATATCTTAACATCGGTAATTTGAAAAATCAGAATGTTAATGAGGCTAATGTCCAAGTTTCAGTTTCTATGGAAGAAAAAATTTATAAAGACAAAAAACTATTTCCAAGACCCTGTGAGCACGTTATGTCTAGCTGACACAGAGTTGGGCCTTAGTTAGGAAAGGGTCAGAACCACATACTTAGGGTGCAGTTGATAAAGAAGAAAGGGACCTTCTCTGAAATTCTGATTGGATGAGGATGCTCGGTTAGTTAGAATAAATTTATGTCACTAGCTAGTTCCAGTGTTAAAATTGAAATTTTATTTTATTACTTTAGTTTTCTGGAACAGAATCTGCTTTTTTTCGGTGACTAAAGTCCATGTGTATTTTCAAGCCTTTATGTGGTTTTAGACAGTATTACTTTGATGCTTCTTTTAAACGAAATACACAAGGGAGGGTGTGTGTGTGTGTGCAGATAATTTATAACTCATACATGGACCTTGCTGTGACATGATTTCACCTGTCATGTGATAGATTTAGCAGTCATTGAAGACTCACAGCCCAGAATTCATGACTCCTTTTTTTCTTTGTTGTTTACTCTGATTACTCTTGTTGACATTTCCCCTCACGTCTCACTCTATTTTGGTAGGAACATTGGAATACAGCATCAAAATGATAAAAGTGCTATATGGAGAGAGACCAGATAGAAGGGAAATGAAAATAAAGAAAGGCCTCCCACCTCTCCCCCTCTCCACTCACTGCCTTCTAGCTGTGTACAAGCTCTGAACCCTGCCCAAGGCAGACTCACCTCTATGTCCAGTCTGGGTGACTCCTGGAAGTCAGGGTGAGAAGTGGCCATGGCTGTGTCTGTGGTCCACATGTGTGCTGGAAGTTAGATATCCACATAGCCTCATCAGGGGAGATTCTGTTGAAGGGACCTGCTCATGGAAGGTAGGTAGCTTAAAACTGGCACAGGTTTGCACAAAGTGAGGTTGCTGGTAATCCTGGCTGTCAGGGGAGGGGGCATTTGATAAACATGCTGGTTTTCCTTTGAGCCTTAAGGTCCTATGTATACATAACTAACCCAATCTACTTTGTATGAACACTGTACTAGGTATTAGTTGCTTAGATTAATTTCATATATATAGTGGATTTCAAAATACGATTTTTAAATTTTAGATGGAATTTTAGATTTAGATGGAAACTCAGAAAGGGCATATCTTTTTGTATATTTTATACCTGTAACTACTTTGGAATATGTGAATTTTGTTTTACACATGCCAAAGTGTTGGATACTCATTTATTAAGGCTTTACAGATTCTTTAATCCATAAGATAGCATTGCCCATCAAATTCTCCCAACACCCTGCCTGTAAACCTAATTGTTTTCCCCCGAGAAATCGTGCAGTTGTGATTGGTGAATGCATTCCAGCTGAGCCTGAGAACACATGAGACTGTGGTAGGAATGAAGGTAGTGGTGACGGGGGTTTGGATCGAGAGTTTACACCTCCCATCCCTGCTTTGACCCCTACTTGGGGGCCAAGTAATGCTTGACCTCCTTAAGCCTTGAATTCTTCATAAGTGAAAATGACAGAAATTATGGAATCCAATGTTTGTTGTGAGAACTAATTTCAGATAATGTATAGAAAGTGTTCAGTGTCCTGACAGGGGAAAAGTGCTCAATACATATTTAGAAGTCATTAAAAACAAATATGGACCATATGCCTTGTGGTCTTAGAAACACATCTTCCATTATGATAGTTTGGAAGACATATGCAAGATTTTTGTTTATGTGTTTTGCTTTTGACACTAGTTCTTAGTTACAGATACTTTTTGACACCCTATACAAAACCTCATGTGATTCTTATAATTTAATAGCATTACATAGTGGTTGACTTTCATTCTCTTCCTTTTTGTATTTGGCTAATAAAACATGTAGCAACAAAAAGATTGAATTTAGTGCTTTGTTTTATGCCTCTCGTTAGACAGAATTATTTCACAAAATGTACCAAAAGTAGAGGGATGATAGCATTACTAGGTTCCTAACAACTCCTACCAGCACCTTTTAAAAATACTATTTGATATTTGTCACTCTTACTTTCCCATAGAACTTACTGGCATGCTGAGGAAACATTACATTAATGAGTTACTTTGGTCTTTTGAAGCTTATCTATCAGGCTAATTTAATAGAAATACATACCCAGTACTTTGTGAGAAGTGAACATATTTTTGTGAAAGAGGACTGGCGTAACGTTACATGAGATACAAGTAACAGGTGCTCAGAACTCAGCTCCAGTGGCAGTTAATAAGCAATTTATGTTCCAACTGTGCTGGGGGAAAAACACAAAACCAATCATAACTTCAATTTTTAGTGGTTATTTTTCTCAGTCAAGGCATAGTCTAACCATTTTCTGTTGACCAATGTGGGCATTTTCCATTAAGGCATTCTGTTTTAACATCTTTACTATCCCACCGAACGCATCAGACACCACCACATGGCATATTTATAATGACTCACATTTACAAGGGTACATGTTTATAATGATAAAACATTATTTGCTAACTGATTTCAGAAAGGATTTGTAAATGATTGACAGATAACTAATGACTCCAAGGTGTCTTTGCCAAAATCCAAAAGGCATTCAACAATGTCATCTGAACCCATATTGCAAGATGATGTTGAAGTTCGTTAATGAGTTACAGTCCCTGTAAACTTCCTGAATATGCTCTTCTCAGACTGGACATACACGTTAGGAACTGGTATTCTTGTAACATAGGATTTCTGGTGAGCTGTACATGAACATACACTGGAAAGGGCCTTTAAGTTTGTTTACAGTTTGGGTTAATTAAGACTAAGCACCCTAAATGATTCCTTACTCAAAGGACTGATTGCACCAGATATTGGGGAGTTTATGGAAGACAGAAATGCCGAGCTGGCTGGTTCCTGTTGAGCATTGTCACTAGTGCATGCTGGTTTGTGTTCTCCACTAATGAAGTCATTTGTCACCAGTTTTATGTAGGACCTGGACTAGGGTTGGCACTTTTTTTTTTTACCAGGTTCCTTAACAACCACCTAACCCCCAAATTATACAAGATGGTGGGACGGTGGGTTTGGAAAAGAGTGACTAGGTAAAGATTTCTCCCATTCTTTTTAATAACTGTGAGAATTGTGGCATCTGGCAGGAAAGATAAGTGATTTTTACACAGTACTATTATGGCCAGGTAAATATTACTCACTTTTTATAGTACTAATAATTAAACAGAACCTAGTCAATCTTTTGGCAGTTGAAATGTTTAAGACTTTACTCTTCTGTAGGCTTGTGTTGAGTTCCCCACGTTCATCACAATCTATGATCTGTGCCTAATGACTTACGGTTCATATCTTTATTTAGAGTAAATGAGATAAACTCAGTACCATTTCATTTCCATTTAAGGCCTTTTAAAACATTTAGGCAAATAACTGAATTTTCTAAACAGTTTTTAAAAGAATACTCCCTAGAACATCCGCAGGATTTCCCTAGGAATCAAAAATTATTTTTACAATATGGAGCCACAAAACAGATCTCAGACATTCTTAATTCATGAAGCTGAATGTTACGTATTACCCAATATTATCTGGTAGACCATGTGAATAAAATAATCTTTCAAATACTAGGTGTCCGTCTAGAATGAACTCTTCGATATGCTTGATCTTTGGTGTGGCCATTCAAGTCGATCTTGATTGTATCCCACTCTGATAGACATTGTTTTGTGCCTCCCAATCCGTTGTGAAAAAAGAAAATGTTTAATCAAAAATGATAGATGAAACACAATTTAAAAATAATTGTTCCCTCATTTCTCAACACACAGCAATCTGTGATTAGTCAAACATCCATCTCCTGGCTGTAATAAAATAAGGGCATCAATCCACAAATGTTATAAGTTCCATTATATTTTGAGAAAGAAGCATAAAACCAAAAAAGAAAGGATCAGTTGAAAAAAAACTGAATGTATTTATAAAGATCTGTTTATACTATATGAAATTGAATAAATAAAAGTGAGTTTCAAAAAGGTAGGCCAGCTTTCTACCAGTTATTTTTATTTCCATGAATCTAAAATGTTATGCCCGCAAGCATTATTTATTTAGATACTAATACGTTTTATATTTTTCAAGTCCTTTTGAATTTTCCAGAAAGCCACAAACTATCTGATTTTTTTACGTTTACCTAATAGTTAAGGGGAAAGAAAGTTGATATTTTGGGTAAATAAAAACATTTGGAATCGTGAGATTTCAATTATCCATTCTTTCTTTGTAAACATCCATGGCTACACAAGCTTAACTGTGATGTTTAAATGTAGCGCCCTTTTGCCTTTACTGTGATCTTAAAGCTTTATTTATTCCCATTAATCATATTAATGTTGGAATACATGTGAGACTTAGAATAACTCTGTTACTAGCTATATGCTTTTTGACTAATTTTTCAATCTCTCTTTACATGTACCCCTCCTGTATGACTTCCACATTTATTGAGCACATACTATATGTCAGGAACTCTGCTAAGTGCTCTATATACATTCTATCACTTAATCCTCAAAGTAATTATTTTATTCCTATTTTACATATTAAAAAAATAGGACATTTAAAGTAATTTGCCCAGTGCTACAGAGGTAGAAACTGATAGAGCTGAACTCAAGTCCATGTTTGACTTTAATGCTCAGGGTCTTAGCCACTATAAGATTCTGCCCTGAAAAATTCTTTTATGAATTACATGATGTGTATGCTTCATACATGGTGGTCATTCAATAAATATCATTTATCACTATTGATATTGATGGCTGGAAAAGTTTGCACTGGGGAATGCAAAGGACTTTAAACACACAGTCAGTGACGTCTTATGTCCATGCATGATGTAAACACATACAAAATAGCAGCAAATTGTAGGGGCAGCCCCACTTCATCATGTCCCTAAAGGAACTCATTGTCTTTTATCTCAAATGCCCCCCTTTTTGATGAATGACCACCAAATTGGTAAATCAGAAATGTGGGCATCATTATAAAAATCCTGCCTCTGATTTGCCTGCTACATCTGAGCTGTCGACAAGCTCAGTGCTTTGTTTCCTGGGCACGTCTCATGGGCGTCCCCTCCCTGCTGCACCTGCATGGCCCTTCTTCACCACGTCCACGCTGGAGAACTGGAGGGACTGGAGGCCCCATCAGGGCACATCACTGATTAGCAGCCTGGCCCATGGAGAGTTCTTTGTTCCTGTCCACACTGTGTCCTCAGCTCAGGCAGCCTGACCGTGCCTCTTGGGATGGTGGCAGGGCCAAAGGAGAGCGCGTGTGACGCGTCTAGCCCAACGATGGACATGCAGGCGGCCCTCATTTCCCGCTCTGACCACTGCTGTTGCTCCCCAAGGATCTGGGCCTGTACTCGGCTTCCTCCAGGCTGTGGGCTACGCTCCTGCCTAAGGAACTAAGAAAAAAACACAGCAATCATATTTTGCTGCATAAACTTCTTCAGCCGTCAGCCATACCCTTTAGAATTAAGTTCATCTCTAAGCTGGAGCCACAAGACCCTTTAGGGTCTGATCTTTTCTTTTTTTAACCTCTCTGATCTAACCTCCCCCAACCTTCACGTTCATTCTGTGCATTGGCTACGAAGAACTATGTGAAGTTTCCCCAAACATCAGCATGTTTCATGCCTCTGTCTGATCATCTCTTCATTTGTTCGTTCATCTGCCCATCCATCTGTTCCATCAGCTGAAAGGTGCTGGAGTTATCGTGGGTGCTGGGATCCAGTCAACCTCACCCGGTTCGATTCGCTGCAGGAGACCCATGATGGTCCTTGTTTACCAGCACTAACCCTAGGATGCTGGGGCGCAAATCCATCCATCCTCTAAAGATGAGAGGGAACGTCCCAGGGGAAATGGCCCTTGAACATCCTTGGGGGCAAATTAAAGTTTTAGCCAAGCAACAGGGTATTCCTGGGAGGAAGCAGCCCACAGTAGCTGTGGAGGCATGGGGCCTGAGACGTGCTCAGGGACGAACGCGTTCTGCTGGGGCTGCGCCCGGCCTGGGTTTAAGGATGCATCCCTGGAGCATTTCTTTAAGAGGCAAACAAACGGCAACAGACGGAAGGGCTGACAGTCGCGGAATGGCTAAATAAATGGCAGGGCCTCCACTTCACTGGCTTTCGGGCAGCCGTTAAAAATAGCTGAGCAAAGCCTTACTGGGAGGCTTGCAGGAGTTCATGTGAAGTGTTTACTGGCGCGTGGACGAGGCCGGGTCCTCGCGGGAGTGCGAGAGTCAAGGGAAAAAGGAGAAGACGCAGTAGAGGCATATGATCACATGACACATTTATGTAAAGATCTGTATCCAAATAAAATAGAGATTGAAACAACTTGGAAAATGCAGACAAATACAAAGGAAAGATACATGAATCACCTGTAATCCTGACATTTTGAGACCTTAACATTTTGAATTATTTTCTTCTAGTCTTTTCCTATGTAGTTAAGGGCTCAAATAAAGACAAAATTGGTATATTGCATATATAGTTTCATATTCTGCTCTTTTAAACATTGACCATTGGATGATCAATATTTTGTCCACCCCATTATGTCTTTCCTAAGACACACTTTTTAATCTCTGGCCGTTATCCTTTCAGATGGCTCCTTCCCCGCATTCTCTCCTGTTGTGGGATGGTGTGTGTATGTATTTTGCTGATTTAAATAATCTCGTCATTGACTAGCTATGTTACCATGGACCACTTAATCTTTTTGTGCCTCAGTAAAATGGACAAAGTAATGGTATGGGGTAGATGTAATAAGTAAAATGATTTAGAATATATTTGCTTACTGCTAAGCCTGGTGCACAGTAAGTAAATAAACAGTCTCTCTTAGGACGCTCTGAGGCAGCGTATGAGAATCCCTTGTCTTCTCAGAGATGGCCCTGCCCACTTCGTATCGCTGCTCTGAGTGGTTACCAAGGTGTCACGCCTGGCTGACGTGCCATCTGACACGTAGCAGGCCCACAGCCCGTTTCTGCTCGTCTCCTGTGTCTTGAAACTGTGCTTCCTCTGTGCTGCTGCCGCACCCAGCCTGGAGTCTGTTACAGGACTCACCTCTCCACTCCGTGATGGCTTCTTTCCTCTTTCACTTGTTCCCTAAGATGGAAGTCTGTGCCTCGTCTGTGCCCGGCACCCAGCCCAGCAGCCCCCAGGGCGTGGGCTCCTGGGACATGACCAGCAAAGGATCCATAGCGAGAAGGGAGCCCAAGAGGAAGGTTACTCGAGGGAACAGGGAAGAAAAAGATGAGAGAAGTGATCCTGGGAAATGGGGTTACACTGCCAGGGAAACGGAGAAGATAATGGGAGTGGGGAAATGGGTTCCAACCTCCAGGTGATGCGGACTAGGGAAACGGTGAGGAGCGTGGCCCTGGCCAGTGAGCAGCAGGGCCGGACTCCTCTGCACAGCGATTAGCAACTGACTTTGAGGCCCTGCTGTGTTGCAGGCAGTGGGTGAAGCTATGTATAGATTGTCTCATGTAACCATTTCAAGCACCCTGGAATAAGTAAATGATATTAATTCCTCCATGGAGGAACTAACCACCCTCCCCCCCAGAGCTATTTTAAGGATGACAAAAGTGGAGGTTTGTGAAGTTAAATTAAGTGATGAAGGTCAACCAGCTAGGAAGGAGTGGAGCTGTGATTCATGGGTCTGTCTGGTTCTAGGAGCTGGGTACTCACCACCCTCCTCTCCCCAGTCCTTTATGCAGCTAGGCCCAGAGCTGGCTCAGGGTTTGTCAAATAAGGTCAAGTGTGTGCTGTCCGTCACCGTGGCGAACGGCGCAGCAGGCCTGCCTCTCAGTATTCCTCTCCTTCAATAGTTTGGCATCTGGTAATTGACATTCGCATGGTGCTCTGCAGTGATCGGTAAAGAGACAGTCCTATAGTAGGAAACCAAATCGAGAGGGTCAGAATGTCCTCCAAGAGAGGGCGGAGAGGACCTGGTTTCCATGGGCGAAGCTAAAGGTGCACAGGCCGTGCCATTCATCAGCCATAGTCTTAAGGCTTGGGCTGCCGGAAAAGTCACGTCTGTCATCTCAGTGCTTCTGAATCATCAAACGAAAGAAAGTTGAGGACAATGAGTCAACACAGGACGAGAAGGTATCTTCCTGACAGTGCCGGTGACATAGGCAGGGAGACATTTACAAGGCGAAAGGCAGGACCACAGCCTATTTTATTTTTAAGCAGAAAGATGAATATAGACTCGTTCAACCGCAGAGAAGCGGAAGATTAAAATGCTTGAGAATATGTTTTTAAAAATCCCAAACATGTCAGCTTTAGAAAAGCCCCAGTTCTGAGTGGAAGAAATGAAAGGATTGCTTTAAAATAAGGATTTGAGCTTTTTGATCGTGGCACCAGGCGTTCTGATTGCACCTCTGGAGAAGTGTCCATGGGCAGGCCCTGCCCGCAGGGTGGTTGCTGCAGAGCTAGAGGTGAATATGCATGCTCACTGGCCCTGGCGACACCACGTGTCCTGAATTCTAAGTTGGACGTAGTACAGTTTTTAGGGGCCTATTATGGCTTTGCAGTGTTCCCATGTCTGGTATGATTGGGTTTGAGGTCCTTGTAAAGAGGCTACGTCACTAGGGAAATATTTGAGGGATTTTTTCCCCTTTAGTTCATTGAAATTAAAAACACTTCGACATTCTTTCTCAAATTCAGTCTCAGTAGACAGTTCCATGGTTCATTAGAATTCTCTGCAGCTAATCATTGTGTGGAAGATTTGGCATGTCAGTTAATAGGAGCTAATGATTTGAACAAGGGACATTGATTTTCTTTTCATGCTCATGCCCAAGGTAAGCTCCCTACTTGTACTGCAGGATGGGAGGCAGGTCTGATGTCCAGTGTGACTCTCTGATAAACTTGAGGTGTTGGACAAAAATTTGAAGTGATTTGGTTCACCATGGGTAAAGGCCACCGTTGTGTAGTCTGTGCAGCACTAAGCGTTTTTCATACAAAGTTTATCAAGTGAATGTTAAAATCAGCTTTTAGGTAAGTTAAAGGATAGGCCATTCTTTGGCATGATATATTTAATGTAATGAAACAGAAGGGCCTTGAACCAAGAATATTGTATCCAGCACGATTATCATTTAAATATGACGGAGGGATTAAACAATTTCCAGACAAGCAAAAGTTGAGAGAGTTTGCCTCTCATAAACCACCTCTACAGGATATCTTAAATGGACTGCTCTAGAGGGAAGCACCCCTAAGGCTAAAAAGATGTCACCAGAGAAAATAAAATCATAGCAAAGAAAGCAGAACATCCAAATACTAACTAAAGGCAAAGAATAAAACACCTAGTATATAAAGAATGGAGGAGGAAGAATAAGAAGGGAGAGAAATAAAGAAACATCACACTGTGTTTACAATAACTTAACAAAAAAGTTAAGTTAGATTGTTAGATAGTAAAGAAGCAACCCTTGAACCTTTGGTAACCACGAATCTAAAGCCAGCAATGGCAATAAGTACATATCTATCGTTAATCACCCTAAATGTAAATGGACTGAATGCACCAATCAAAAGACACAGAGTAACAGAATGGATAAAAAAGCAAGACCCATCTATATGTGCTTACAAGAGACTCACCTCAAACCCAAAGATATACACAGACTAAAAGTGAAGGGATGGAAAAGATATTTCATGCAAACAACAAGGAGAAAAAAGCAGGTGTTGCAGTACTTGTATCAGACAAAATAGACTTCAAAATGAAGAAAGTAGCAAGAGGTAAAGAAGGACATTACATAATGATGAAGGGGGCAGTCCAACAAGAGGATATAACCATTCTAAATATATATGCACCCAACACAGGAGTGCTGATATATGGGAAACAAATACTAACAGAATTAAAGGAGGAAATAGAAAGCAATGCATTCACTTTAGGAGACTTCAACACACCACTCACTCCAAAGGACAGATCAACCAGACAGAGAATAAGTAAAGATACAGAGGCACTGAACAACAAACTAGAACAGATGGACCTAACAGACATCCACAGAACTCTACACCCAAAAGCAACAGGATACACATTCTTCTCAAGTACACATGGGACATTTTCCAGAATAGACCACATACTAGGCCACAAAAAGAACCTCAGTAAATTCAAAAAGATTGAAATCCTACCAATCAACTTCTCAGATCACAAAGGTATAAAACTAGAAATAAATTTTAGAAAGAAATCAAAAAGGCTCACAAATACATGGAGACTTAACAACATTCTCCTAATTAATCAATGGGTTAATGACTAAATCAAAACAGAAATCAAAGAATATATGGAGACTAATGACAACAAAAACACAAAGCCACAACTTCTGTGGGACGCAGCAAAGGGAGTTCTAAGAGGAAAGTATATTGCAATCCAGGCCTATTTAAAGCAGGAAGAACATTCCCAAATGAATAGTCTAAAGACACAATTACTGAAATTGGAAAAAGAAGAACAAATGAGGCCCAAAGTCACCAGAAGGAGGGACATAATAAAGATTAGAGAAGAAATAAATAAAATTGAGAAGAATAAAACAATAAAAAAATCAATGAAACCAAGAGCTGGTTCTTTGAAAAAATAAACAAAATAGATAAACCCCTAGCCAGACTCATTAAGAGAAAAAGAGAATCTACACACATAAACAGAATCAGAAATGAGAAAGGAAAAATAACGACAGACCCCACAGAAATACAAAGAATTATAAGAGAATATTATGAGAACCTATATGCTAACAAGCTGGAAAACCTAGAAGAAATGGACAATTTCTAAGAAAAATACAACCTTCCAAGACTGACCAAGCAAGAAACAGAAAAACTAAACAGACCAATCACCAGCAACGAAATTGAATCGGTAATCAAAAAACTACCCAAGAACAAAACCCCCGGACCAGATGGATTCACCTCCGAATTCTACCAGACATATAGAGAAGAAATAACACCGATTCTCCTTAAAGTTTTCCAAAAAATCAAAGAGGAGGGAATACTTCCAAACCCATTCTATGAAGCCAGCATCACTCTAATACCAAAACTTGGCAAAGACCTCACCAAAAAAGAAAATTACAGACCAATATCCCTGATGAATGTAGATGCAAAAATACTCAACAAAATATTAGCACCGAATTCAAAAATACATCAAGAGGATCATACACCATGATCAAGTGGGATTCATCCTAGGGATGCAAGGATGGTACAACATTCAAAAATCCATCAACATCATCCACCACATCAACAAAAAGAAGAACAAAAAGCACATCATCATCTCCATAGATGCTGAAAAAGCATTTGACAAAATTCAGCATCCATTCATGATTAAAACTCTCAACAAAATGGGTATAGAGGACAAGTACCTCAATATCACAAAGGCTATATATGACAAACCCACAGCTAACATCATACTTAACAGCGAGAAGCTGAAAGCTTTTCATCTAAGATCGGGAACAAGACAGGGATGCCCACTCTCTCCACTGTTATTCAACATAGTACTGGAGGTCCTAGCCACAGCAATCAGACAAAACAAAGACATACAAGGCATCCAGATTGGTAAAGAAGAAGTCAAATTGTCACTGTTTGCAGATGACCTGATATTGTACATAAAAAACCCTAAAGACTCCACTCCAAAACTACTAGAACTAATATCTGAATTCAGCAAAGTTGCAGGATACAAAATTAACACACAGAAATCTGTTGCTTTCCTATACACTAACGATGAACTAACAGAAAGAGAAATCAGAAAAACAATTCCATTCACAATTGCATCAAAAAGAATAAAATACCTAGGAATAAACCTAACGAAGGAAGTGAAAGACCTGTACTCTGAAAACTACAAGACACTCCTAAGAGAAATTAAAGAGGACACTAACAAATGGAAATGCATCCCATGCTCTTGGCTAGGAAGAATAAATATTGTCAAAATGTCTATACTACCTAAAGCAATCTACAGATTCAATGCAATCCCTATCAAACTACCAACAGCTTTCTTCAATGAACTGGAACAAATAATTCTAAAATTCATATGGAACCACAAAAGACCCCGAATAGCCAAAGCAATCCTGAGAAGGAGGAATAAAATGGGGAATTACGCTCCCTGACCTCAAGGTCTACTACAAAGCCATAGTAATCAAGACAATTTGGTATTGGCACAAAAACAGAACCACAGACCAGTGGAATAGAATAGAAAATCCAAACATTAACCCACACATATACAGTCAATTAATATTTGATAAAGGAGCCTTGGATATACAATGGGGAGGAGACGGCCTCTTCAGCAGATGGTGTTGGCAAAATGGACAGCTACATGTAAGGGAATGAAACTGGACTACTGTCTAGCCCCATACACAAAGGTAAACTCAAGGTGGATCAAAGACCTGAATGTAAGTCATGAAACCATAAAACTCTTAGAAAAAAACATAGGCAAAAATCTCTTGGACATAAACATGAGCGACTTCATGAACATATCTCCCTGGGCAAGGGAAACAAAAGCAAAAATGAACAAGTGGGACTATATCAAGCTGAAAATCTTCTGTACAGCAAAGGACACCATCAGTAGAACAGAAAGACATCCTACAGTATGGGAGAATATATTCATAAATGACATACCCAGCAAGGGGTTGACATCCCAAAAGAACTCACGCACCTCAACAAACAAAAAGCAAGGACTTCCGGGAAGATGGCGGTGTGAGCATGGCGGCAGAAATCTCCTCCCAACACTATATTTATCTACGAAAACACCGAAAATACATCTATTCCTAAAAGAGAGACGAGAATACACAGGAAAGCGCACAGCGTGCAGCTACACCCGAGACTCGGCACCCCAAGAGGCGGGTAAGATACGGAGCCGCGACCCGGCGGGACCCGAGCCCTCCCCCAC